>JAVIAB010000160.1:29503620-30208620 GCA_032433765.1 Megaustenia siamemsis | reverse complement strand
GCAATAACGTAAGAACGACGACGGTGATGACGAATTGAATAACACATGGAAACAATTCAGATAAATATTATAATGTTTATTATTAAAATAGTTTAAATGTTTAGTAATTTCATCTGTTTAAATAAATAAAGAAGGAAAGAAAAAGAAATCTAGGAAACCTTAATGCAGTTAGACTGTAACCAAATTAATAATGGATTGCCTCCCTTGTACTGTGTTTGGTGATGTAAGAGCGCGGCGTCAAAATCAAAGTTGAATGTGATCGATTGCAATCAATCACCGTTGTCAGGAATGTATAAATCCTTTCCAGCCGCTATTTCATAATGGTCAATATCATAAAGTTAACATCAGATCTATCAGTTGCTGTCTTCCTAAATTCCGTATGCAATTAAAAATGTAACATGTAGGGCCTATGCAATATGTTCATTGTTATTTCTCTTGCCATGCCCTCAATATTTCACTTCTAGAACGTTCCGAGCTCTCTTCTCCTCTAGCGTTCAGCCGTTAAGTGGTCGTGTATGCGTTGAGTCGCTAGTTTACGACATAGGATCGATATCTGCGACTTTCGGCCCGACACATCCGTCTTCGTCATGGATGGGTAGATTTGTTTAACAATTTGTGCCCAGACAGCGGCCATTTTGGTATTCTCTTTTCGACTTTAACCGCCAAGGGTTTTTTTTAAGTGCGCGAATGTGCACAGTACCTCCTGTTTTTGGCCGTTTTCAGAGAGAGCTAGACATCGGATCTCACTACCAGGAGATTGCTAGACATCAGATCTCACTACCAGGAGATTGCTAGACATCAGATCTCACTACCAGGAGATTGCTAGACATCGGATCTCACTACCAGGAGATTGCTAGACATCGGATCTCACTACCACGAGATTGCTAGACATCGGATCTCACTACCAGGAGATTGCTAGACATCGGATCTCACTACCAGGAGATTTCTAGACATCGAATCTCACTACACGGAGAGGGTTAGACATCGGATATCACTACCCGGAGAGGGCTAGACATCGAATCTCACTACCCAGAGAGGGCTAGGCATCGAATCTCACAACCCAGAGAGGGCTAGACATCGAATATCACTACCCAGTGAAGGATAGACATCTAATCTCACAACCCAGAGAGGGCTAAACATCTAATCTCACAACCCAGAGAGGGCTAGACATCTAATCTCACAACCCAGAGAGGGCTAGACATCTAATCTCACAACCCAGAGAGGGCTAGACATCTAATATCACTACCCAGTGAAGGATAGACATCTAATCTCACTACTTAGAGACTAGGGGAGGCTAAAACCACGAAGAAATCACGGGCTTGATTTTTTTTTAATTCCCACTCAAAGTTCAAACCTTCATATCCAGTGGCCGACGTCTTACCTCTAGACCACTCAGACTCTGTTCCGGGTACATTTCTTTCTAAAATTAATTTCTTTACATCTCTTTCTATGACTATTGGTCTCTTTTTATCGTAATCTATGTTAAGTGTAACATTTCAATTCCATGTTTATTAGCTGCACTGTAGACATTTCAATCACACTCAGTAACTGATAATTTAATAGGGCACTGAAATATTGGACTTGGTCGTCTCAGGCAAAATAAGTAGAAAGTAAGAGGAGGAGCCGCAATAGCTCTGTGGTAAGTGAATGGACTACAGTGGACAAGATCAACGGCTTCCGGTTCACCCAGCCTTAAATGGGTACCGGATGTTTTCTGGAAAAGTAAAGCGGCACTGGTGTAATCATCATCATCATGTGCCATACCGGTTGGCGTAGACGATAATGTCCCTCCACAATCTTATATCCACAGTGCATCGTATCAGTTCTGTTGTTGACTGTTTTCCATGCCATGACACCAAACTATCCAGTATTTTCTCTCTTTGTCGTCCGCGATCTCTCTTTCCTTTTATTTTGCCAGTTGTAACCAAGTGTTCCAAATTTCCTCTTCTCATTATGTGCACGAAAAATGTTGATTGCTTCTTTCTTATGTTTTTTAAGAGCTCCCTTTTTGTGTTGGCCTCTTTGAGAACTTCTTATTGGTCTTTTTAGCTGTCCAGGGAGCTTTCAACATTCTTCTGAGAAATCCCATCTTTGTGGCCTCTAATCGTCTTTTCGTTTGTTTGTCTACTGCCCATGATTCGCTTCCATAGGTCAGAATTGGTTCTATATAGCACCGATGAACTCTCTTTCTCACTTCAATCGACATAGATTTGGTTCATAAGATATTTTTTCATTTTCTGAAATGCTATTTTGGCCTGTGCTATTCTGCTTTTTATTACTGGTGTAATACCGATCATATTAACCCAAAAATTCATGTGCCGAAGGTCTGTAAAAATTATGGTCACTAACACCATATTCCCTTACGCCACGCTTCATGGAGCTCTTTATTTATTTTTTTTAAGAGGCTAGTGCTATCTGGAACAGTTAATACCTTCTCCAACTCAGAGAATCTGGCACTAAATCCTTTCTTTTTCCTTCTGTGTGGTCTGGAGTCGAAATTGAGGGGACTTGTGATGATGCCAAGATCTATGAAAGCTTAGAATTGGTGCGCTTGATGGGGTCATAAGAGACCTTATGCAGTGGTTCTCCAACAAAACTCACCCTGGGATCAACTGAGAGTGTTGTACGTGGTAAAATGTAATTGGTATAGAAAATAGTGGAAAACAATAAAATCAGCAATGACTTCTAGAAAAAAAAAGCTTTTGAAAATATTTAATTGTTACAATTCTAAGCATAAAAACAAAACTTAGTTAAATTAAGATATTCAACTCACGTGTTTTATCTTCTATAATTATTTTTTTAAAGGTGACAACAACAACAACAACAACAACAAAAGACACACAAAATAATAATAGAATGTTAGGTTGTGATTGAGCAGAGTAGTGTTAAGTAACACTTAACAACTGACATTCACAACTTATTTGTTGCTTGTTTAGATCTTTTAATGTTATTTGTTTTGCTGAAATAATTACCTTTGTTGTATTTCTGATTTTGAGCTACGTGCCAATGTTGACACATTTTCTCATTGTTATTCTCAGGAGATTAATATCAATATCTTACTGAAATACTTCTGACTACAAGGAAAAAATATACAGAGATGCAAACGTTGTTTCTTCTCCTAGCACTTGAGCACTACAAGTACTACAAACACTACAAGCTCTACAAGTACTACAAGCTCTACAAGCACTACAAGCTCTACAAGCTCTACAAGCTCTACAAGTTCTACAAGCTCTACAAGTACTACAAGCTCTACAAGCTCTACAAGCTCTACAAGTACTACAAGCTCTACAAGCTCTACAAGCTCTACAAGCTCTACAAGTTCTACAAGCTCTACAAGTTCTACAAGTTCTACAAGCTCTACAAGCTCTACAAGTTCTACAAGCTCTACAAGTTCTACAAGCTCTACAAGCTCTACAAGCTCTACAAGCTCTACAAGTTCTACAAGCTCTACAAGTTCTACAAGCTCTACAAGCTCTACAAGCTCTACAAGTTCTACAAGCTCTACAAGCTCTACAAGCTCTACAAGCTCTACAAGTTCTACAAGCTCTACAAGTTCTACAAGCTCTACAAGTTCTACAAGTTCTACAAGCTCTACAAGCTCTACAAGCTCTACAAGTTCTACAAGCTCTACAAGCTCTACAAGCTCTACAAGTTCTACAAGCTCTACAAGTTCTACAAGCTCTACAAGCTCTACAAGTTCTACAAGCTCTACAAGCTCTACAAGTTATACAAGCTCTACAAGTTCTACAAGCTCTACAAGCTCTACAAGTTCTACAAGTTCTACAAGTTCTACAAGCTCTACAAGCTCTACAAGCTCTACAAGCTCTACAAGTTCTACAAGCTCTACAAGCTCTGCAAGTACTACAAGCTCTACAAGCACTACAAGCTCTACAAGTACTACAAGCTCTACAAGCTCTGCAAGTTCTACAAGCTCTACAAGCTCTACAAGCTCTACAAGCTCTACAAGTACTACAAGCTCTACAAGCTCTACAAGTTCTACAAGTTCTACAAGCTCTACAAGCTCTACAAGTTCTACAAGCTCTACAAGCTCTACAAGCTCTACAAGCTCTGCAAGTTCTATAAGCTCTACAAGTACTACAAGCTCTACAAGCTCTACAAGCTCTACAAGTTCTACAAGCTCTACAAGTTCTACAAGCTCTACAAGCTCTACAAGCTCTACAAGTTCTACAAGCTCTACAAGCACTACAAGCTCTACAAGCTCTACAAGTACTACAAGCTCTACAAGCACTACATGCACTACACGCACTATAAGCTCTACAAGTACTACAAGCTCTTCAAGCTTTACAAGCTTTACAAGCTCTACAAGCTCTACAAGCACTACAGGCACTACAAGCTCTACAAGTACTATAAGAACTACAAGCTCTACAAGGTCTACAAGTTCTACAAGCACTAAAACTCTAAAAGCTCTACAGGTTCTACAAGCACTACAAGCTCTACAAGCTCTACAAGCACAACAAGCTCGGAAAGTACTACAAGCTCTACTAGTACTTCAAACTCTACAAGTACTACAAACTCTACAAGTACTACAAGCTCTACAAGTACTACAAGCTCTACAAATGAATTAAAATGCTTACTGATAACGACTCTTGTGTTTCTAAACCAGAAATTACATACATGACTTAATAATAGCGATTGTCATGTTTTTAAATTCTAGAAATTAGATAAACAGCTTAATGATGCGACGGTTGTGTTTTTAAGCCAGAAATGATGAGCGATAATTTGCTATTTAATTTTGTGCTTCAACTGTAGATATTAAATAAATGTCTTCATGCTTGAGTTTCAACTGTCTTCTTCTTCTACCTCTTTTTAGCTCCCAATGGAGCATGGGTCTTCAAAAAACACTTTCCAAGTCGTTCTCTTTTTTTGCCATTCTTTTAAGATCATTTCATGTCTTCCCCATCATCTTCATCTCTGCTTCTATCTGTCTTCTCCAAGAATTCCTTGGTCTTCCTCTTTGTCTTTTCCCCTGGGGATTCCAAAAAAAGGCATGTTGTGTAATACTCTCAGTTGGCTTCCGTAGTGTGTGTCCTATCCAGCGCCATCGTCTTTTCTGTATCTCTTTATCCACTGGTGTTTGGCTGGTACATTTCCATAATTCTATGTTAGTGATTTTGTCCTGCCATTTCCATCCTTTTATTCTGCGTAAGCATCCATTAATGAAAGTCTGTATCTTCGCGATTGTCAATTTTGTTGTTCTCCATGTTTCACAACCATATAATAGGACCGACTTAACATTTGAGTTGAAAATTTTTATTTTTGTAATTAGCCTAATTTCTTTGGATTTCCATATGTTTCCCAGTGCAATGAAAGCTCCTCTTGCTTTTGATATTCTTATTTTGGTATCATTTTCTGCT
Organism: Megaustenia siamemsis; assembly: GCA_032433765.1. NCBI lineage: Eukaryota > Metazoa > Mollusca > Gastropoda > Stylommatophora > Ariophantidae > Megaustenia > Megaustenia siamemsis. The sequence goes on along the minus strand of JAVIAB010000160.1, from coordinate 30,203,245 downwards.
CCTCCCTCTTTATCTATATTACTGCCCATACATATGCAAAAGTGTACATCTAATAGTCTTCATGATTGTGTTTCAACTGTAGATATGAAATAAATTTCTTCATGTTTGTGGTTCAACTGTAGATATGAAATAACTGTCTCCTTGCTTGTGTTTCAACTTCAGAATTAGCTATGCACCACGCCCCTGATTTCTCAGTCATGCTGATACAGGATGTTTACAAACATAACCCAAATGTCGTCCAACTTTTTGCGGTTGATTAAATCTTTAAAGAGATCCTCATAGCGCTAGCAACGCCCCACACCGACTGTTTTGCCACCATGGCCATCTTTTGTGCTGCAGCCGCAGCTCGCAACCGGGTGGGAGCTTACATTTATCAACGCCACCCGTGATTCAGGTGTTAACCTTTAGATGTGCTATTTGCTCCATTTTGTGGATACGAAAACATTTAAGCGTTACCTGACCTGGTTTTTGGATTTTTTTTTAAAAATCAAGTGGTTGGGGTACAATAGTTGACCTTACAACATACTTGACAAACCGTTCAGCTGCCATGTTTCTTGTGTAAGACAGTCAATGATATTTAAGTGTATGGTTTATGTAGTTCATAAAGTAACAGTACATACTGATGTAGCAAGTAATGTGTTTATCAAGAGAAGAAAGTGGCAAAATGCTGGTCATGTGATGAGAAAAGACAAGATAAAGTACGAGTCTCAAAGCAAGCCCCAAGATGGGGAGCCGCGATAGCTCAGTGGTTAATGAACTGGACTACAAGGGACAAGGGGTAGGGTTCGATCCCAACCGACGGCTTACGGGTTCACCCAGCCTTAAATGGGTACCGGATATTTTCTGAGACAGTGAAGCGGCACGGGCGTAATATCGACCACATTGTCCCAAAAATCATGCGCTGAAGATCTGGAAAATTTATGGTCACTAACACAATATTCCCTATACGCCACTTGGCGTGACGGGGGTTCTTTACTTTTTACTTAAGCCATCAGATGGGAACCAGAAGGTAAAATAAACAAAATGACTGACCTAGAGAAACACTCAAATGATAATTGGAGCGAGAAGAAAAAACAGCAGGCATCAGTTACTTCGGCGAGATTGAGCAATTCGTCCAGAAGAGCGACGTTTGGCCAGATATTCTGTGGGTCCTGTGAAAAGTCTGAAGCTTGATAACAAAGATCGTCGAGCACAGAGGGTCTTTAATTTCTGCCCTATGTGTCGTCTTCGGCTCCGACGGACAGTAGTTAGATGTAATGTTTTCTATTCATTTGTTATTGTGTTTCTCCATTCGCCTGATGGTTACTCATCTCCGTTGCCAGGTTTTAAAATAGCGATTTGTAAGTGCGATTATGTTGTCTCGTCATTCACACAAAAATATGTTGCGACAGCAAGTTTCGACCGAATTCATCAGACTTGAGTGTGTCTTCTTGAGTGTGTTTCTTTTAGGTACCAGTCCACTACCTTCTTCACCCCTACTCTTTTGGCCAATATATATATATATATATATATATATATATATATATATATATAAATATCAACTCCTATGTTGTGCCAGAAGTGGACGCTGGACTCTAGAACAATAAGAAAGATAACGACCACCGAAATTAAATGTGTCAGAAGAATGACAGGAAACAGCTTAAGGGACAGAGTAAGAAACACCGACCTGAGGAAGAAAGTCGAAATTGAACCAGCCATCGTATACATAAAGAAACAACAGATAAATTGGTTCGGCCACATAACACGACAAAAAGAACTAACAATGACTCAAAGAGCCATAAACAAACGCTACGAAAGCGCCAGATTAAGAGGAAGACCGAGAAAGAGATGGATAAAGGGAATACTAGAGTCTCTAGGAGGGATAACACCAGAAGAGGCCGACAGAAGAGCAAAGAATCGCAGATTGTATCTCCCCTCGACGCCAACGGCAATGGAGGAAAGATAGAAGAAGAAGAAAAAGATGAAGAAGAAAAACCCTGTGTTGAGTTTGACTCAAGTAGTCAGTCTTTTCAAGAAAAAAATGCCCTGGTACCTGTTTAAGTCTCACTTGTATAATGAAGCTCAGACGCTGGTCAACGTTTAACTATAACCCTGAATTAATGTTTTTAATATTCTAAAAATAGAAAAAGAGTTTTTAAATGTTACGTAGAGCCAGTCTTAACATACGGATGCGAGTCATGGACGATAGGACAACAGAAAAGAAAATCACTGGAGTCTGTAGAAATGTGGTTTTACAGAAGAATGTTGAGAATACCATGGACAGCTAAGAAGAGTTATGAAAAGGTTCTGAGAGAGGTCAAAGCAAAAAGAGAGCTAATTTCTAATATTTGGAAGAAACAATCTTCATTTTTGGCTATGTAATAAGAAGAGAACAACTGAATATATTGTAACAACTGGAAAAAATTGAGGGACGAAGAGATAGAGGGAAGCAAAGAGAAAAAATAACAGACAGCTTAAGAGAATGGCTTGGCAGAAGGTCAACAACAGAAATGATAAATAGCTGCCGAGATCGAAGGTTGTGGAGAGACATGATGACCTACGCCAGTAGACCCGGTACTTGATGATGATGATGAAAAATAGAATATATGATCTAAACCTGAACAAATGTCTTTAATGAACATCGTTGAGATGTCTCAGAATTCTCTGCACTCAGTGATAAGCGTATTTATCAATCACGTACAGTTAGTCAGTTGCTGAGCTAATGCAAAAATAGGCATTCCTCAATTCGGCAAAATATCTGTCTTATTGTGTTGATGCAAAAATAGGCATTCCTCAATTCGGCAAAATATCTGTCTTATTGTGTTGATGCAAAAATATGTATTCCTCAGTTCTGTCAAATGTATTTGTTACTGCACTGATTCAAAATTACGTATCACTAAATGAATGTAGTTCTGCAAATTATATGTTGATGCAAAAATATGTATTCCTCAGTTCTGTCAAATGTATTTGTTACTGCACTGATTCAAAATTACGTATCACTAAATGAATGTAGTTCTGCAAATTATATGTTGATGCAAAAATATGTATTCCTCAGTTCTGTCAAATGTATTTGTTACTGCACTGATTCAAAATTACGTATCACTAAATGAATGTAGTTCTGCAAATTATATGTTGATGCAAAAATATGTATTCCTCAGTTCTGTCAAATGTATTTGTTACTGCACTGATTCAAAATTACGTATCACTAAATGAATGTAGTTCTGCAAATTATATGTTGATTGTTCAAATAGTAAAACTCGTCTGTCGATGTTCTATGAAAACTAACAGAATTTATTAACTGCGATTCACATTCTTGTATGACAATTCATATAGCCTCATTTCCATAAAGCATTTACATATGTCATACACTAGTTTTATATCCCCCTCAACACAGGTGCCATTTTATAACATTTCTACACATGTTATATTATGATAATGTAAAGACAAAACGATCATGACTAAATTATATCTAAATTTAGTTTACCGAATTTATCAGTCTTGTTTTCGTAGCCTGCAACGTGGCCAGCGTATGACGAAATACTATAATGCAAATAGGTCACATTACATCAGCTGCAGTACATACGATAAACCACAGAAAAGTGATATTGTGATCAGCTGCATAGGATACGATAAACCAGAGAAATATGATAATGCGATCAATGTTGAATAATTGTTTTATTGATCTTCGTCAGCGCTTCATTTATTAATTTTAAACAAACGCCAATATTGATTTATTTATTAGTTGCACGATACGCTTGTTATAGCAGTAAGTGTCATAATAATAATATGGCCATTGGCGTCTTGACAGACGGTTGGTAACAAGCAATTATAAGTCAGTAGCTTAGTAAAATATTAGTGTCTTATACAGGATGATGCTTTGCTGATCTGGTTCTCTGGTGGCTGAATCTGCCAATGTTGGACAGACAGATCCGTCCACAGAAGTTGTATTCATGGTCCCTGGCCTCGTCTTCTTGCTGCTGCGCCTTTTGTCTTCAGAATTTGACATCAGCACTGCCTCGGATATTGCTGTGCAATTTTGTTCTCCATGTGCTATGTGATCTACAGCCAGATTTTCGCAGTTTCTTTCGCTGACAGAGAATTCCCTCATGGAAGCCCTGCAAACGTCCTTATATCTCAGCTCTGGTCTGCCCTTTGGTCTCTTCCCGTCCTTAAGTTCGCCATACAGTTAAGTATAACGTCAAGAAAACAAGGGTAAATGGTTATATGGCTGAAAGTGATCAGTGACTTCGATCCGATTGCTTGCGTCGGGATTAATTAATCTGATCTGATGAAGATTCTACTCCACTTTGTGGAGGATGTGGAAATAGAGTAATTAGTCTGGACAAATGAGTAGGCATCTAAGAGGAAAGGCTACACGGTACCAAAAAAAAAACGTCATGATGAAGTCGGATGTGGTGGGTCGAAAGAAATAGATTTCAGAGTTTGTTGTTAATCACAACACGGCATATCTACATTCATTAAAGGTGATCAAATGATGAGAAGGAGAAGTTATGTAGTGTTGTGAACATCCAGGAAAAGGTAGTCACTTCTGTTTATATTGTGAGAAAGATCATCATTATCATTATCATCATCATCAAATCGCATGCCTGCTGGCGTAGGTGATCATGTCTCTCTACAACTTTCGATTTCGACAGTTATTTATCATTTCTGTTGTTGACCTTTTGCCAAGCCATTCTTTTAAACTGTCTGGTATCTTTTCTCTTTTCTCTTCATCCTCAATTTTCCAAGTTGTTACAATATATTCCAACTATTCCCTTTACATGGCCAAAAAACGATAATTGTTTCTTCCTAATATTGGACAGTAGCTCTCTTTTTGCTTTGGTTTCTTTCAGAACGTTTTTATTGCTCTTCTTAGCTGTCCATGGTAGTATCAATATTCTTCTGTAAAACCACATTTCTACGGTCTCCTGTGATTTTCTTGACTGTTGTCCTATTGTCCATGATTCACACCCATATGCTAAGACTGGCTCTACATAACATTTAAGAACTCTTTGCGAGAAATATATATAAAGGTAACGGGGTAATAAAAGCTTGAGGAAGAGAATGTGTGTGTGTGTGATAGAGAGAGATAGAGAGAGAGAGAGAAAACGACAGATGGCATTTGAAAGTACAAAGGCTAATCGTTATTAACGTCCACGAAGTTGTTGGCCTGATGATTGCTGTTCATGTCGTTTTATAGATTGTCTCTTCGTTGGGTAAAGCTGAATCGCGTTAATACTCTACTCCTTTCGTGGAGCCGACATATTTTGAGAACACGTTTTACTTATTGCTAATTCTCTACACCTGAACAGAGCCGCCTCTACACCTGAACAGAGCCGTCTATACACCTGAACAGAGCCGTCTCTACACCTGAACAGAGCCGTCTCTACACCTGAACAGAGCCGTCTCTACACCTGAACAGAGCTGTCTCTACACCTGAACAGAGCCGTCTCTACACCTGAACTGAGCTGTCTCTACACCTGAACAGAGCCGTCTCTACACCTGAACAGAGCCGTCTCTACACCTGAACAGAGCTGTCTCTACACCTGAACAGAGCCGTCTCTACACCTGAACAGAGCTGTCTCTACACCTGAACAGAGCCGTCTCTACACCTGAACAGAGCTGTCTCTACACCTGAACAGAGCCGTCTCTACCCCTGAACAGAGCTGTCTCTACACCTGAACAGAGCTGTCTCTACACCTGAACAGAGCCGTCTCTACACCTGAACAGAGCCGTCTCTACACCTGAACAGAGCTGTCTCTACACCTGAACAGAGCCGTCTCTACACCTGAACAGAGCCGTCTCTACACCTGAACAGAGCTGTCTCTACACCTGAACAGAGCTGTCTCTACACCTGAACAGAGCCGTCTTTACACCTGAACAGAGCCGTCTCTACACCTGAACAGAGCCGTCTCTACACCTGAACAGAGCCGTCTCTACACCTGAACAGAGCCGTCTCTACACCTGAACAGAGCCGTCTCTACAGCTGAACACTTTTGTTTAACACAATTGACTTTACCTCTGTTACCTTTCTGTATAAAGGAAAACATATGCTCCGACTTCTTATTTTTCTCATTCTTAACACGACCTTGCCTTCCCTAACCACTTTCTCCTTAAAAAAAACAACACAGAAAACTACCGTCATAATTCACAACATACATGTACAACGTACAGCGACGTGGGATACACTGAGTGTAAGTGAAGGACAAATCTTGTATAAGCAAACAACCCGGCTGCCGGTAACGGTAATGTATTGTTGAACTTTTAACGGTGAGTTTGAAAATCTATGAGTTCCAGTAACTGTTTTATGCTGGACTTGGCTTTCCCTGTATTTTCGAGATAATTGTATCTATCCAACATATCAGAGGAAAGGTTATTTCAGTAGTTTCAATCACCTCTTTATATAGCAAAATAAAGCTGGCAAACTTAAATTGTTTGAATCACCACTTTCAATAGCAAAATAAAGCTGGCAAACTTTAAATTGTTTGAATCACCACTTTCAATAGCAAAATAAAGCTGGCAAACTTTAAATTGTTTGAATCACCACTTTCAATAGCAAAATAAAGCTGGCAAACTTTAAATTGTTTGAATCACCACTTTCAATAGCAAAATAAAGCTGGCAAACTTTAAATTGTTTGAATCACCACTTTCAATAGCAAAATAAAGCTGGCAAACTTTAAATTGTTTGAATCACCACTTTCAATAGCAAAATAAAGCTGGCAAACTTTAAATTGTTTGAATCACCACTTTCAATAGCAAAATAAAGCTGGCAAACTTTAAATTGTTTGAATCACCACTTTCAATAGCAAAATTAAACTGACAAACTTTCAGTCATTTACAATACAATATTTCTATGCTGTAGCCACTTCTTTCAGTTGTTACTTATCTTTTCAGCGTCGAGAGAAAGATAAGAGATAGTTTCAGGACATTTGCATTGTGGTTGATTTCCGCTGTGACGTTTCCCAGTGATTCTAGCAATCCGTCTATTCGTCGTTTACGAGAACATTCGCTCGATCTGTTTTTTTTTGTGTGAAAATTTTGTTGATAATTGTGATAATGTAGTTATTACTGTGTTGTTGCCTAGCCAGACCGTTTGATTTGTTTGATTCTTTACATGCTCTACTGCGAGAGTGACCCCTGTGGTCTTATATCTGTCTGTCTGTCTGTCTGTCTGACTGAGTGTCTGCCTGACTGTCTGCCTGCCTGTCTGTCTGCCTGTCTGTCTGTCTGTCTGTCTTTATGTCTGTCTGACTGACTGTATGTCTGTCTGTCTGTCTGCCTGCCTGTCTGTCTGTCTGTCTGCCTATCTACCTGTCTGTCTGTCTGACTGACTGACTGTCTTTATGTCTGTCTGACTGACTGTATGTCTGTCTGACTGACTGGCTGTCTCGTACTTACGTTCACTCGATGACTAAATAAATAAGTGAATCTCTTCCTTATCCGTACTTAAAAGGACGTTAAGTTGTCGTAATTGCGCCGTGCTACCGTTTGCAGTAAAATTATGATATCTGCGCTTTTCTATCCAATATATCCGACTTCGGCTTGACGTTCTTCAGTACCGGGTTGTCTTCCTTCTCGGCCGTTCTCGCGTGGACATACTAGAGTTGTTATTCTGTTACTATGGACACCGCAAAGTGGTGGATTAGGATCTAAACATTTCTGGCCCATCGATCCTGACACAAGCCATCAGCCATGAGTCACTAGCAGCGTTCAGGTCTTTCTCTGTCGGGCGCCCTTACCTCCTCTTTATGTATAATTTTCTCTCAATACTGGCACCAATAATCCCTCTGTCACATCCCATTTTATTTATTGTTCTATAATTAAGCGTTCCAGTGAGACACCCATAGCGCACAGCCAACTTTATAAGTGGCCCGCGGATAGAAAATAAAATCGAAAAACACCTCAAACAGCGTGACGACTTTAGCCGTAGGAGCTCTTCTCACAACCGCACGTACTCGCAAAGCTGAAAACGTCACGCTAGTTGGGGTGTTTTCTGATTTTATTTCTGTCCACGGGCCATCTATATAGTTGACTGTGGATAACTTAACACAGGGACAACAAATGTGTTCAGAAACGATATTTTCTCCTTCTAGCGCGTGTTTTGAATTTCCAGTCTGAGGTCATAGATGCTGTCACGTGGTTTGCGCACGTAGTCTCAGTTAACTCAAAATCTTCATTGCTTCAGAGTACGTGCACCTGAGGTGAAGCCAACTTTAGTGCTTTCACAAATGTGTTGCGGAAGTGATTCATCGTTAGGAGGGTGCTGAGGAGGGGATATGAACAATATGAAGTTGTCAGTCGTACAAATATAACCTGTTGACTAGACTAATCTCACAGTCGTACAAAGATGATCTGTTGACTAGACCAAACTCACAGTTAAGCAAAGTTGATCTGTTGACTAGACTAATCTCACAGTCGTACAAAGATGATCTGTTAACTACACTAATCTCACAGTCGCGCAAAGATGATCTGTTGACTACACAAATCTCACAGTCGTACAAAGATGATCTGTTGACTAGACTAATGTCACATCAGTACAAAGATGATATTTTGACTACACTAACCTCACAGTCGTGCAAAGATGATCTGTTGATTAGACTATTCTCACTTAAAAGCTTGAAGATGAACGCTTTCTACTAACACACAATTAAATATAAACAAGAACTGGACATAAACATATTCAGATTGCAATAAATGATTCAAAGTAGATATTTCAAAATGAAGGACATGACCAGGAAGGATTGCATCGTTGGTACCTTATACTGTAAGTGGCTTCATCGATCAATCATCAAATACCATATCTGCTGGCGTAGGTGATCATGTTGCTCTGCAACTTTCAATCTCGACAGTTATTTATCATTTATGTTATTTACCTTCTGCCAAGCCATTCTCTTAAGCTGTCTGGTATCTTTTCTCTTTGCTTCCATCTATGTCTTCGTCCCTCAATTTTCCCAGTTGTCACAATATATTGCAGCTGTTCTCTTCTCATTACATGGCTAAATGATGATTGTTTCTTCCTAATTTATGAAATTAGCTCACTCTTTGCTTTGACTTCCTTCAGAAAGTTTTCGTTACTCTTCTTAGTTGTCCATGATATATTCAAAATTGTTCTGTAAAATCACATTTCTACAGCCTCGAGTGACTTTCTTGTCTGTTGTTCTAATGTCCATGATTCACACCCAAATGTTTAGGCTGGATCTTTTTGTTTTGTTTCTATTGTCAAAAATGGATTGCACAGTATTTTTCTCATTTTTTTCGAAAGCTACTTTTGCCTGAGCCATTTTGCATATCATATCTGTTGTACATCTACCATCAGAAGTTAACGTTGTTCCCAGATACTTATATTCATTTACCTTTATTAATATTGTTCCACTTGTCTTTATTGTACATTGTGGTGATGTAGTTTTTTCTTTGTTGCTTCCATTACTTCTGTCTTTTTAACTACTATTGTCATTTATTTTTGCAATCTTTCACTATGATGTCTAACATTTCTTGTAACTAATTTTCACTCGTAACGATTAAGACTGTATCATTAGAATACCTTTGATTATTTATATTATGACCTCCAATTATTATTCCAGGCATGCCCCGTATGGATCTTAAAATAATCTCACTATACATATTAAATAAATCTGGTGACAGCACACAACCTTGTCTAACACCCTGTTTTATTTGTTGAAAAATTCCCAATGGTTTTCCATTTCTTATGGCCGCTGTTTGTTGCCAGTTCATGTTCTTTATTATTCTTAGATCTTTGCTGTCTCCGTTTATGCCTTCTAAAATTTTGATTATTTCTTGTTGCTTTACTTTGTCAATTGCTTTGATGTAATCTATGAAACATAGGTATAGATATGTTTTCACCTTTATGACTCTTTCTACTAAAGACCTTATAATGTATATGACATTGTTCTTTATCATTGTTGTGAGTGGCTCACTTTGACAAATACAGAGCTGTAATATTTGAAAGTGAAAGAAACAAGATGCTGTTCTCTTTGTTTCTATCCTTAAACGTGCAATTCACGCACATATCTCCTTCAACAGCTGATTCTATCGATGATTTTCGGTCTGAATGTTAAATAACTACAGTAAATGTCATCAAACCAAACAGGGCTGTTTGTTTTCACCCCTAAAGTAGCATTTCAGTGCCAGTCTTGTAAAATGTAAAGTACTTATGAGTCCTGAGTCTCGTACAATGCACTCATTCTTAAAAATGGTGTGATAGTATAGCTGATACACGAAGGATAAAATGGCATTCAGAGGAAGAATAAAACAAGAATATGACGAACGTGAGAGGAAGAATAAATTGTGGTTTGTGTAGAATAACAAAGGGGACTTAAAATTAGTGAGCGTAAATTAGTCCACCGAACTCAGAGATGAGACGTAAAAAGCTTTGAGATTGGCCGGACGTAGAATATATCGGCACACCTTTCTTTAACCGAGAGATCGCTGGACGGACTGAATATTCGAAGATAGCCAGCCGACGACGTAACATAATCGCAACCGCATGAAGGATTCCAGGCGCCGAGGCATCTTGTGATGCCCAGCGGTAGAAAACACAGAGTAAGAGATCAAAGGATAGGGATCCACAGAGTAATAGATCAAAGAAGTTCGGAGAGAAAACGTAAAGGAAACCAATGACAGCTTGTATACTTGTAGCTAAAAGGAGCGATTGACATATGTTGTCGATGCTTCACGGTAATTGACAGCCGGTGGACAGACAAGCAGCAAATGGGTTGATAGTCTTAGCAAAGCTCCCAAGATAGACCACGCCTGTGACCAAGAATATGCGTTGCCTTAACGGGAAACAAAAAATCCGGGAGGGGAAATTCTAAGAGTTCCCTCGAAAATTGTGGAAGTAACAGCAAGAATGTAAAGCCAGATTAATTTAGGAAACTGCTACAGGCAGTGGAGTTAGGAGTGATGTAGTTAAAAACAGTTTACGCGGAGATTTTGGAATATATACATTGTAAAGTTAGGAATTAGAATAGTTTCGAAAAGTCATCAGCGGAACTGTAGAAGTATCAGGATAGAAATGAGTAATTCTTAGAGATTGATCTCACTGGAGTCTGTAGAAATGTGATTTTACAAAAGAATGTTGAGAATACCATGGTCAGCTAAGAAGAGTAATGAAGTCGTTCTGAAAGAGGCCAAAGCAAAAAGAGAGCTAAATTCCAATATTAGGAAGAAACAATCATCATCTTGTGGCCATGTAATGAGAAGGGAACAGCTGGAATATTTTGTAGCTTGGTGTCATAGCATGGAAAACAGTCAACAACAGGACTGATACGATGCACTGTAGATAGAAGATTGTGGAAGGCCACGATCGCCTGCGGTAACCGATATGGCACATGGTGATGATGATATACGAATAGAAGTTTTAGTTACAAGATATACAAGGAATATATTGTCAATAAATTTATAGAACTCTGTAACAATGGCATTTTATGGAAGTGGCTTCAACTTGCTACACTAGAAACAAACATAATGTGTATAGAGTCAATGTTTATGTGTCAATGATATTTTAGAAGTTAATGCTCGTATCAAAAAGATCAGCGACTGACAAATCGGAGAGTGGAATATTCAACTTTTAATCACAAATGTTTTTGAAATGTTAAATAGAACTTCTTTTAATCAAACATACCTCTTCCACTGAATTGATTCGTTCTTTTAATCAAACATACCTCTTCCACTGAATTGATTCGTTCTTTTAATCAAACATACCTCTTCCACTGAATTGATTCGTTCTTTTAATCAAACATACCTCTTCATCTGAATTGATTCGTTCTTTTAATCAGACATACCTCTTCCTCTGAATTGATTCGTACTTCTAATCACTTTGAATGTATAATAGAAGAAGTATGATTATCTCCCTGGAAAGACACAAATGAAAACATTAACTAGAGTATCAGTGACAAACAGCTGTGAACGTATGTAACAAGCGTTAATCTAAGCGTTAATCTAAGTGTTAATCTAAGCATTAATCTAAGCGTTAATCTAAGCGTTAATCTAAAGTGTTAATCTAAGCGTTAATCTAAGGTGTTAATCTAAGCATTAATCTAAGCGTTAATCTAAGCATTAATCTAAGCGTTAATCTAAGCATTAATCTAAGCGTTAATCTAAGCGTTAATCTAAAGTGGTAATCTAAGCCTTAATCTAAGGTGTTAATCTAAGCGTTAATCTAAGTGTTATCTAAGTGTTAATCGAAGTGTTAATTTAAGTGTTAATTTAAGTGTTAATCTAAACGTTAATCTAAGCGTTAATGTAACTGTTAATCTAAGTGTTAATCTAAGTGTTAATCTAAGCGTTAATCTAAGCGTTAATCTAAGTGTTAATCTAAGCGTTAATCTAAGTGTTAATCTAAGCGTTAATCTAAGCGTTAATCTAAGTGTTAATCTAAGCGTTAATCTAAGTGTTAATCTAAGCGTTAATCTAAGTGTTAATCTAAGCGTTAATCTAAGTGTTAATCTAAGCGTTAATCTAAGCGTTAATCTAAGTGTTAATCTAAGCGTTAATCTAAGCGTTAATCTAAGCGTTAAAATCGTTAGAGTGGATCTTGATTATGTTATTTCTTTCTCCCCTTCTCTCACTTCCTCTCTCCATCCCTCTCTCTCTCTCTCTCTCTCTCTCTCTCTCTCTTTCTCTCAGGATAGTGACAAGAAGGCTGAGGATAATCCCCATGTCAAATAATGGTGGAACACAACACAACAAAGGACTGAAGTATTTTTTACATTTTTTTTATTAAACAAGAAATGACGTCATATTTAGTGTGTCCATGAACAGTAACTCCTTGGGTCGAGTTAACTGAGCTAACTGCTTCATTCTACTCTGGTCATCTCCATGAAGTGAATGACACGCGGTGAGACAGGTAGAAGTGAATGACACGCGGTGAGACAGGTAGATCTGGTGTATGGGGAACGTAAATAATTGTAAATAGAATTATGAAACTGTTTGTCTAACCTACAGGAGGATGACACCTGGGAGTTTGAGGACTGATGGGGTCGTTCCCCCGGGAGCGTCAAAAATAAAGGTCAAGGAGAAGGGATCGCTCAGGGGTCACCCAGTCTTATGAGGAGCGGAGAGATTGTATGAACTTTAGGATCTCCAGAGTTAAACTGAATGTAGCAGTAAAACTTCTAAGTTCTGACCAGGCAACCGACATTCGGACAACCTGTATTCAATTCCCGCTGGAATCAGTGTCAGTTGTACTCGTGGTTGGAAAAAGAATACCCCCGCGGTCGACCTAGCCGCTGATAGAAATGGCTACCGGAGTAGAAATGCTCTCTTTATGAGAGAAGCTTGAGATAGACCATCAACTCTATGAGAGAAGTTTGAAATAGGCCATCAACTTTATGAGAGAAGCTTGAGTTGGACCATCAATTTTATGAGATAGTTTTGAGATGGACCATCAACTTTATGAGAGAAGCTTGAGATTGACCATCAACTTTATGAGAGAAGCTTGAGTTGGACCATCAATTTTATGAGAGACGTTTGAAACAAGCTACTGACTTCATGAGAGAAAGCTGAGAGACCTTCATATTTATTGTAAGTAATTTGATGTATAGTGAAATATTTATGAATGATATTAATATACATGTGTTAAAGAATGCGATGAATATAAAAGAAAGAAAGAAAGAAAGAAAGAAAGAAAGAAAGAAAGAAAGAAAGAAAGAAAGAAAGAAAGAAAGAAAGAAAGAAAGAAAGAAAGAAAGAAAGAAAGAAAGAAAGAAAGAAAGAAAGAAAGAAAGAAAGAAAGAAAGAAAGGGAAAATTGCAAAAAAAAAGAGGGAATGAGAAATAGTTTTAGAGATAAGTTTTTGCCTGTAGTGGCGAGGAAGAAGAACAAGAAGGTAATATGATGATGAAGATGATAAAAAAGAAGCGAGGAGAGAAGTACACTAAATAAATAAGAAAGAAAAAGGGAACACAATGGGGTGATAAAGTATGCCCTATATAAAGTAAAAAAGGAAAGTACCCCCGTCACGCCAAGTGGCGTATAGGGAATATGGTGTTAGTGACCAAAATTTTGTACAGACCTTCGACACATTATTTTTGAGGTAATGTGGTCGGTATTACGCCCGTGCCGCTTTAATTTCCCAAGAAAAAGATCCGGTACCCATTAAAGGCTGGGTGAACCGAAAGCCATCCGTTGGAATCGAACCCTACCTCTTGTCCTTTGTAGTCCATTTCACAGACCACTGAGCTATCCCGGCTCACATGCCCTATATAAATCAAAATAAATAAAACACAAGACAATATTTTCGCCAAACACTGAAACCAACAAACGAAATCTAACTTCCTACCAATCATAATAACAAAGAAAATTGCTTGGTGTTTTTAGTATGGTACTAGCCTCTTCTTAAAGTTTGAACACATCTAAAGTGTACCATTTGTTTTTCCCATAGTGCAATATCTTCTTTTGGAGCCACATCGTATGCTTTGGATAAACTAAATTGTCAATGAAAGACAAGAATCACAAAAGACAATGAAAAATTTTATTTCTGATTTCCATATATCATCATCATCATCGAGTGCCATCTTCGCAACGAAGGTTGGCTACCATGGAGTGCCATTCTGCGCTGTCTCTTGATTTTATGGTGCAGGTTGTCATAGGCTGGTTTGTCCATCTTTTGATGTTACTCGTCCATGTTAGTCTTGGTCTGCCTCTGCCTCTTTTACCTTGTATTTTCCCCTCCAGGATTATTTTTAGTAGGCTGTTGTCTTTTAATATGGCCCAAAAATCGCATTTATTTCCATATATAATACTGCTTTTCCGGTCAATATGGCAGATAGGCGGCAGGAAACGTTAAAGGCTGTGTCTGAAAAGGTTTCCTTGTTGCAGTTTCCTCATATTCCAAGTCTGGCTTGCTGCCGGAGCTACTGAGTTAAGTGCTTTGTGCACACCGTGAGATGTGCGTTTCATCCATTGTGATTCGATATTCCGATTGCTTACGATGAATGATGGTATTGTATGACGGGGAACAGATGGCTGTGTTCACTTTCTGTGCTGTTTTACCTTATGTCTTTTGGCGTGTGCTGAGACTACTATGATGGGGACAGCAGCTACCTTTCTTTGTTTGGGAGATGATATTATTTTGAATGAATCCTCTGGCACGGGCGGTTGAGCAATTATGGATTTTAATTCGTTTGCAGTGATATCCGAGCCTTCCATAACCATACCACTGTTTTGTCTATTTGAAATATTCATATTGTTATGTATGCGTAATCGTATTTCATTCAAATCATTTAAATGGTTTGTACTTTCTGTATTGCTTTTTATTTCATCGCGTCTTTGGGATGATACAAAAAATAACACTCCTGTACATTGTATGTGACATTGCAGTGAATATGTAATATGTGTTCCCTTTTTCTTTATTATTAAGTTAAAGCCCTTATCCTTTCAGATTTATAACTGACGCTTGAAATTGTTTCTCCAAACACAAGACATTATGACATGGGTAAAGTGTATACAACAAGACTAGAATTTAAATGTGATAAGGTTAACAAGTGAGATGATAATTCATTATGAGATACAGCGCAGTTTGTTGTCCTTTCTGACAGCTCAGGGGAGTGTACTTCTCTCAAAACAGTAGCAGTGAAAACTTTGAAAACTGCAGAATGATGATCAAGTCTTTATGTATCTGATAACTGAGTACAGAATGAGGAACAAATCTTTATTTACCTGATAACTGAGTACAGAATGAGGAACAAATCTTTATTTACCTGATAACTGAGTACAGAATGATGAACTAGTCTTTATGTACCTGATAACTGAGTACAGAATGAGGAACAAATCTTTATTTACCTGATAACTGAGTACAGAATGATGAACTAGTTTTATGTACCTGATAACTGAGTACAGAAATATTAACTACTCTTTATGTACCTGATAAGTGAGTACAGCATGATGAACAAGTCTGTATGTACCTGATAAGTGAGTACAGCATGATGAACAAGTCTGTATGTACCTGATAAGTGAGTACAGGATGATGAAGAAGTCTTTATTACCTGACAAGTGAGTACAGCATGATGAACAAGTCTTTATGTACCTGATAAGTTTAGTACAGCATGATAAACAAGTCTTTATGTACCTGATAAGTGAGTACAGCATGATGAGCATACTTTATGTACCTGATAAGTTTAGTACAGCATGATGAAGAAGTCTTTATTACCTGACAAGTGAGTACAGCATAATGAAAAAGTCTTTATTACCTGACAAGTGAGTACAGCATGATGAACAAGTCTTTATGTACGTGATAAGTGAGTACAGGATGATGAAAAAGTCTTTATGTACCTGATAAGTGAGTACAGCATGATGAAAAAGTCTTTATTACCTGATAAGTGAGTACAGCATGATGAACAAGTCTTTATTACCTGATAAATGAGTACACCATGAGGAAAAAGTCTTTATTACCTGTTAAGTGAGTACAGCATGATGAACAAGTCTTTACGTACCTGTTAAGTGGGTACAGCATGATGAACAAGTCTTTATTACCTGATAAATGAGTACAGCATGAGAAAAAAGTCTTTATTACCTGTTAAGTGAGTACAGCATGATGTACAAGTCTTTATGTACATGATAAGTGAGTACAGCATGAGGAAAAAGTCTTTATTACCTGTTAAGTGAGTACAGCATGATGTACAAGTCTTTATGTACCTGATAAGTGAGTACAGCATGAGGAAAAAGTCTTTTTATACCTGATAAGTGAGTACAGGATGATGAAGAAGTCTTTATTACCTGATAAGTGAGTACAGCATGATGAACAAGTCTTTATTACCTGATAAATGAGTACACCATGAGGAAAAAGTCTTTATTACCTGTTAAGTGAGTACAGCATGATGAACAAGTCTTTATGTACCTGTTAAGTGGGTACAGCATGATGAACAAGTCTTTATTACCTGATAAATGAGTACAGCATGAGAAAAAAGTCTTTATTACCTGTTAAGTGAGTACAGCATGATGTACAAGTATTTATGTACATGATAAGTGAGTACAGCATGAGGAAAAAGTCTTTATTACCTGTTAAGTGAGTACAGCATGATGTACAAGTCTTTATGTACCTGACAAGTGAGTACAGCATGAGGAAAAAGTCTTTATGTACCTGACAAGTGAGTACAAAATCAAGCGTTATTATTATAGTAATACTTTCTTACAAAAGACATATTACTCATTCTGGCCATTTGAAAATGAATAGAAAAAGCATGTCAAACTTATTTTCAAAAGATATCTTGGCAAAACTCGATGTAGCTGCTCTAGAAGAAAGAAATCATTCCACTTGTGTGTAAATTGTGTACCACGACACGAGGAAGCAAGCGGACAGGATTTTATTATTATCTTCTGAAGCCTGAAGAAAGAAGCTCTAGATAATGATTGTTTTGATAAATTCCGCCATTCCGTTCTGTCTCTTGCTTTGATAATGCAGGTTGTAATAGGAAAACTTGTCCATCTTTTCATACTACTCGTCCATGTTAGTCTAGATAAACACTGCCACTTTTACCTTGTATTTTCTTTTACAAAATGACTATTAATTAGGCTGCTGTGTCTTTTAACATTCCCGAAAAAATTCATTATCCTTGTTTGAATTGTGTTTAATGGTTCTTTTTCAATTTTTACATATTAATATATATTTATATTATTATTATAAGGGCATCTATTATAACTTGTATTATTATATTTTTCATCATCGTGTGCCATACCGGTTGGCGTAGGCGATCAAGTTCTTCCACAATCTTCCATCTACAGTGTATTGTATCAATTCTGTTGTTGACCGTTTTTCATGCCATGAACCAAGCTATCCAATATTTTCTCTCATCCGTGATCTCTTTCCTTTTTTTGCCGGGTGTAACCAAGTATTCCAACTTTCCCTTTCTCATGATGTGCCAGAAAAATGTTGATTGTTTCTTTCTGATGCTTTTTTAGGAGCTCCCTTTTTGTGTCGACCTCTTTGAGAATTTCCTCAGTGGTCTTTTTAGCTGTCCAGGGAACTTTCAACATTCTTCTGAGAAATCCCATCTTTGTGGCCTCTAATCGTCTTTTCATTTGTTTGTCTACTGTCCATGATTCGCTTCCATAGGTCAGAATTGGTTCTATATAGCACCGTTGAACTCTTTTTCTCACTTCTATTGACATAGATTTGTTGCATGAGATATTTTTCATTTGCTGAAATGCTATTTTGGCCTGACCTATTCTGCTTTTCATTTCTGTGGTGCACCTTCCATGTACAAGAGGTAGGGTTCGATCCCAACCGACGGCTTCAGGTTCACCCAGCCTTTAATGGGTGCCGGATTTTTTTCTGGGAAAGTAAACGGGCACGGGCGTAATACCGACCACATTACCTCAAAAATCATGTGCCAAAGGTTTGTAAAATGTATGGTCACTAACACCATATTCCCTATACACCACTTGGCGTGACGGGGGTACTTTACTTTTTTACCTTCCATGTGATGTTATTATTGTGCCCAAGTATTTCAAACGTTGCACCTGTTTCAGTTTTGTCCTGTTTATTTTTATGCTGCATGACGGTGATTATTGTTTCTTCGATATAACCATTACTTCTGATTTCTTACTATTCAGACTGAGACCTTTCTTTTTGCTTTCTTTCACTATTATGTCTATCATTTCTTGTAGTTCATTCTCTATCTCTACTATTAAAACTTTGTCATCTGATATCACAAATTATTTATGTTGTGACCGTTGACTTCAATCATTTTTTTGTCATGAAAACAAATCCGGCGACAGAACACAGCCTTGTCTGACTCCTTTTAGATATCGGAATTGTCCTGTTTGGTTGTTAATTCGTATAGTTGCTGTTTATTGCCAGTACACATTTTTAATTAAAATTTATTCGCATATCCTTGCCATCAATGTTTAATTTCTCCAAGGAACAGTAAAATAATTGCAAAGCTGCGGTAAAGCTGGTAGCAAGGAGCCAGTAGTGGGGTGTGATAAACACTCCAAGGTATGGTGACCGATGTCACCTAACTTCCATATGTTTCCCAGTGCAACAAAAGCTCCTCTTGCTTTTGATATCCTTATTTTGGTATCAATTTCTGTTCCTCCCTCTTTATCTATATTACTGCACAGATTCATTAGTGAATATGCAATATATATATATATATATATATATATATATATATATATATTGAGAAGCCATATTCTGCATGAGAACAATTATCGAAAAGTACACAGAAGTATTCAAAGCAATATATACCTGCTTCATAGACTACACCAAAGCTTTTGATAGGGTACACCACAAACAACTTATAGAATGCCTAAAAGAGATACATCTAGATGACATGGACATACGACTAATATGTAATCTATACTGGGAGAAAACAGCAATAATAAAATATAACAAAGAGAACTCTACACCCATTGATATAAAAAGAGGAGTAAGACAGGGGTATATCCTATCACCAAACTTGTTCAATCTATACACTGAGCAAATCTTTAAAAAAAACATGACAGAGATGCCAGGCCTACAAATTAATGGAAAGATAATAAATAACCTAAGATATGCTGATGATACTGTACAACTAGCATAAAATCCTAAAGATCTACAATTACTTAATGAAATAAACATGACAAGCAAAAATATGGACTAGATATGAATATCAAAAAGACTAAAACTATGATCATAAACATAGAAAATACTCAAAACCCAGAAGTGGATATCAAAATTGAAGGAATAGACCTGGAGACAGTTCAGAACTACAACTACCTTGGACATACTATAACCAGTGATGGAAAATGTACAACTGAAATAAACAAAAGAATAGGAATGGCAAAAAGTAATTTTAATGTCATGAAGTACATATTGACATCAAAACAAATAACACCAGGGCTAAAACTAAGAATAGCAAAATGTTACATCTTCTCAATATTCCTATATGGCGCAGAAATATGGACATTGGAAAAGAAACAGAACAGAAAATTGAAGCCTTTGAAATGTGGATATATAGAAGAATAGGTAGAATTGGATGGAAGGAAAAGAAAACAAACGAGGAAGTCTTAAAACAACTAAAAATGAAAAGAGAACTACTAAGCACAATTCAAACAAGATAAATGCGATTTTTGGTAATTGATCATGTCTCTCCACATCCTCTCGTACATACATACGCGCGCATAACCGTACATACATACGTGCGTATAAACGTACATAGGAAAAACAATTAATAAAGATAAGGTAGGGGAGCTACTTTTGTAAGTTCAGGTGATTACTGCCTACGTTTACTGACACGTGACTTCAGGTCAGGTCAAAGATTGACTGGTGATGCGATCGACGTGGTGGGAATACACAGATGTCGAGGTCACTTCGAGATGTGTACTTATGGAGTGGGTGTGTATGTGTGTGTAGAGATCGGTGTATGCTCGTGTGCGTGCACGTGTCTGTATGTGTGTGTGTCTGTGCGCGTGTGTAAGCATCAACAGGCGCTTGTAACAACATTATCTTCTACATCGAACGTGAACCATGATCGTCATTGAAGATATTTTTCTATCTGGTCTAGCCGTACATTACTACACCCACTACCACGCCCACCGCCACACCCACTACCACGCCCACCGCTACCACGCCCACCACCACACCCACTACCACACCCACCACTACCACGCCCACCACCACACCCACTACCACACCCACTACTACACCCACCACCACACACACCACCACACCCACTACCACACCCACCACCACACCCACCATCACCACACCCACTACCACACCCAACACCACCACACCCACCATCACCACACCCACCACCACACCCACTACCACACCCACCACCACCACACCTACCACAACGTCCACTAACACACCCACCCACTTGTAACTTCATAATAACCATCATCATCGTTTCCTCGAGACCATCACACCATAAAATAAACATTAATTTCTCTTATTTAGATTGTATTTTGATCATGTTTATCCTATTTACATGAAAACACATTGTAACATGATTCTATTATATGACTGGCCTACAGGTAACAACAGATTAAGCGATTGAGCTCGATCACCACATCAACATAGAACCCTCATTCGACCCTGGTGATTGGTCTAGACAATAAAGATGGCACTTGAAGGCAGCAATGACTTTCAGAAACCTTGATACAATATGCAAATCAAAATTACTAAGCACAAACACAAAGCTCATAATTTGGGTTTTACTAATTCCCTAAAAATTAGTACCTCTGAAGTCGGAGTAAATCTGCCTGCATGGCGAGGGGCATCATGTAATGGGATAAAACAGACTTTACACGCAAAATTCAGTCCCACAAAATTGAGTAGATGGGACTTCGTCAGAGGTCAAAGCTGACGAAATCGAACGAACGAACGAAACAAATCAAATGTATTACCCACCTTTACTTATGCACGCAAGAGCTGGAAAACAACTAAAGGAAACAAATGCCACAGAAAATACTTCGTATTCCATTGAGTAAGTTCAAACCGGGTGCAGAAATAAGAGAAACGACAAAGCATCCTAGAATTGTGTCTATAATCAAGAGAAGAAGGTGGTCCTATGTTAGGCATGTCATGAGAAGAGACAACAAGAGAAGAAGGTGGTCATGTGTTAGGCATGTCATGTGTTAGGCATGTCATGAGAAGAGACAACAAGAGAAGAAGGTGGTCATGTGTTTGGCATGTCATGAGAAGAGACAACAAGAGAAGAAGGTGGTCATGTGTTAGGCATGTCATGAGAAGAGACAACAAGAGAAGAAGGTGGTCATGTGTTAGGCATGTCATGAGAAGACACAACAAGAGAAGAAGGTGGTCATGTGTTAGGCATGTCATGAGAAGAGACAACAAGAGAAGAAGGTGGTCATGTGTTAGGCATGTCATGTGTTAGGCATGTCATGTGTTAGGCATGTCATGAGAAGATACAACAATGGAAGAAGGAGGTCATATGTTAGGCATGTCATGAGAAGAGACAACAAGAGAAGAAGGTGGTCATGTGTTAGGCATGTCATGTGTTAGGCATGTCATATGTTAGGCATGTCATGAGAAGAGACAACAAGGGAAGAAGGTGGTCATATGTTAGGCATGTCATGAGAAGATACAACAAGAGAAGAAAGTGGTCATACGTTGGTAATGTGATGAGAAGAGACAACAAGAGACAACAAGATAAGAAAGTGGTTCTACTTTGGTCATGTGATGAGAAGAGACAACAAGAGAAGAAAGTGGTCATAACTGCGCCTCGACAGACGGTTGGTAGTAAGCAATCATGATAAGTCAACAGTTAAAACATTAGTGTCTTATGCTGGATGCTTATTTACTAAACAGCTTTTCTCGTGACTTAATCCGCCAACATTGGAAAGAAAGATTCAACGTCAGAATGAACAAGATGTATTTGTGATGCCTAAGCTCGTCTCCTTTCTCCTGCACCTTTTGTCTTCTTGTTTATGATCATAGTTTTAGTCTTTTTGGTATTCATATCTAGTCCATATTTTTTGCTTGTCATGTTCATTTGTCTTGTTCTATTAGTCTTCTGAATTTAACATCAATGCTTCCTCGAATGTTGCTGTGTCGTTTTATTTTTTATTTGTTGGTCTCTATGTGCAAAGATCAGATGCCAGATTTTCTCAGTTTCTTTTAGTGATAGAAAAAGATATCAATATGATAAGGTAAAGAGAATGCTTGATTATTAAATGTTTTAGAAGAAGAGAGAAGGTAAATACATGGTTTATATGGAAAAGCGAAGGTTAAACGAATAAAATAAAAGAGAAACTTTAATTAAAAATTCAGATGATGCAGTAAAGAAATTGTAATATACCTAAGGAAACACACCTCGGATTGAGAAGAATGAAGGTGGATGATTGCCAACGTTAAAGTGCACGGAAATTGTTGATCGATTGAAGATTTTAGAATTAGAGGTAATTTTGATATTTAGGGCAGACCTCAGCTATCCTTCCCGCAATATCTTACAAGTGATCACCTGCCAACGTCGCTGCAAGAGGAAACAAGTGAAATGAAGTAGACTTCTTGGTGATCGTTATCGTGAAGAGCTTCTTGGTAGCTCTCGTGATGCCCATTCTCCAGTGTCATTCCACTTTAATTTTGAATGGCCATACTGGCCACGAGGGAGTTGCGATAGTTCAGTGGTTAGTGAACTGGACTACAAAGGACAAGAGGTAGGGTTCGATCCCAAAGGACTACTTCCGGGTTCACCCAGCCTTAAATGGGTACCGGATTTTTTTCTGGGAAAGTAAAACGGCACGGGCGTAATACCGACCACATTACCCAAACAAAATCATGTGCTGAAGGTCTGTAAAATTTATGGTCACTAACACCATATTTCCTATACTCTACTTGGCGTGAAGGGGGCTCTTTACTTTTTTTTATATTAGCCACAAAGACATCCGAGCAAACGTTTCTCTGCTGACCAGCGCGAGTTTGATTTTGAGAGCCGGCTCATAGACAACCTTGGTTCTTTTACCTGGTGGGAGGCAGCGGCGGACGGTGTGTTCGAAACTTGAGGAAGTCGAGAAGTGAGACCGGACGGTGTGTTCGAAACTTGAAGAAGTCGAGAAGTGAGACCGGACGGTGTGTTCGAAACTTGAAGAAGTCGAGAAGTGAGACCGGACGGTGTGTTCGAAACTTGAAGAAGTCGAGAAGTGAGACCGGACGGTGTGTTCGAAACTTGAAGAAGTCGAGAAGTGAGACCGAACTTCAGGTTGACATTTAACCTGACAATGTGACATTACTCCAATTTACGCGATGTAAAATAGTTCCTTCGATTTTTGCCCTAAATAACATAAATATGATTACATCATATCTTATTTATTTGCATGATAAATTATGAGAGAAAAAAAACATGGTTTTTTATGTTTGTTGATAAACATCTCTGACAGTTTTGTTCATGTATTTTATATAAAGACCATGTCTGTATTAGTCACATCTCATATCTTTGTGTGTGCATGTCTGTGTTAGTCACATCTCACATCTTTGTGTGTGTATGTCTGTGTTAGTCACATCTCACATCTTTGTGTGTCCGTGTCTGTGTTAGTCACATCTCACATCTTTGTGTGTGCATGTCTGTGTTAGTCACCTCTAGTGACTCGGGCAGACGGTGCTCGTAAACCTGGGAGGGCCTACCATCTAAGAGCAGAATCCCCCTATAGAAAAGACAATCTGCTGCCTTGCATGAAGATTGGGGACAATCATAAGGTAGGGAAAGCAAACCCGAATAAAATGCTGGCTGAAATCGGATGCACTGGGCCACTGGCGCAGAACACAGTGCAACGTATTAACGGGTGTTCAGTCAGAGTGGATCTGGCAGACTCTAATTGTGATGTTCTGTCTGTGGGGGCGATCAACACACTTAGCCTGACAGCTGACTTCATATGAGAGTCTGGAATCCTTACTCTGATTGAGTCCTGAACGCAGAGAGAGAGAGAGAGAGAGAGAGAGAGAGAGAGATAAAGACGTAGCGCAGTGATCTCAAGGATGCTCAAGAGGACGTCACCTCGAATTGGCTCTACTTCAATATGTTTCAATAAAGAGATAAAACGCTACCTTATTTGTCGTTCGTCTGTTATCATGGCAACGAGTTGCTGATTGCAGAAACGGCCGAACTATTTCTCATACACAATACAAGGTCGATAAACGCCGCTGTGCGGTTGTAGTAGGTTTGACCTCTATAGACAATGAAGACTGTCTATTAGTAACGGCTCGAATTATTTTAACTCTGTCACGGCTATACTAAGGAAAGCAGTGGCTGGTTGAACCTAGGCATTGAACTCATTGAGTTGGAATGTGATTATGTTATGTGTTGTAATTAAATATTAGAGGTACCATGCCTCCTCTGTATAACCACCGATGGCTGGAGGGGAGATAAATTCTTTCCAGTGTTGTGGCCCTTATTGCGCATTTCCATATGCTGTTTTGGTAGGTTGTAATGTGAAAACTGTTCGGTCGGTTACTGTATTGCTCCTCGTGTTGTGTATGTTTACGTGTCAACCATGAGATTGGAGTAGTGCGGTAGAGGCCCAGGGCGCAAAATTCTTGACTCGTAAAGTCTATAAATGTATGTATATGTGTGTGTGCGCATGTGTGTGTCTATGTATGTATGTATGTACGTATGTATGTATGTATGTGTGTATATGTGTGTATGTATGTACGTATGTGTGCGTATGTATGTATGTATGTATGTGTGTGTATGTTTATATGTATGTATATATGTGTGTATATATATATATATTAGTGTGTGTATGTATGTATGTATGTATGTATGTATGTATGTATGTATGTATGTATGTATGAATGTACGATGTGTATATATGTATGTATGAAAATGTTTATATTTTGGTATATATGTATATATATATATATATATATATATATATATATATATATATATATATATATATCTGTGTGTATGTATGTATGTATGTGCGATGTATGTTTGTGCGTATGTATATATGTATGTAAAAAAAAAAAAGTACCCCGTCACGCCAAGTGGCGTATAGGGAATATGGTGTTAGTGACCATACATTTTACAGACCTTCCGCACAAGATTTCTATAGTAATGTGGTCGGTATTACGCCCGTGCCGCTTCACTTTCCCAGAAAAAAATCCAGTACCCATTAAAGCCTGGGTGAACCCGGAAGCCGTCGGTTTGGGATCGAACCCTACCCCTTGTCCTTTGTAGTCGAGTTCACTAACCACTGAGCTATCGCGGCTCCTTATATATGTATGTACGTTTGTATATATGCATATATATCAGCGCTGACAACCCACGTTATGGCAATGATACATCCACAAACCGGTATACATTTCGCATGTTAGGATTTGTCTTTAGATCGACAGATTGTTTTGTGTCTATTTACCACTGAAGTCGACAAATGTGAAACATCACATTCATGTTTCCCTCCTTTTTATACGTCAGAACATTTTCATCGTTTTCTATTTAATGACATGTTATAAGTTTGTGTAGTAACGTTATGTCGCCGCTTACAACAAGCTGTCACATCTGAGCCGTTCGATCCAGTGCATCCGACTTCAGTATCAATTTTTTAGTCCAGGATTGCCTTCCCTCTTCGATTGCTCCTCGTTCAGCAGCGCTGGTTAATCAGTAATCAGAAGTAATTGAAGAAAAGCGAAGAATTTATTTCACGCTGTATTGTGAACATGATGATGGTGTTCATATCTTTCAATGACCAACGACACATTTTAATGGAGCGAAGTGGTCGGTATTACGCAAAGTCGCAGTACTTCTCAAGAAGGATACTGGTAAAGTCCTAGTTTATACATATGCTTTATTTACACCAGATCAGTGATATCCATTTAGTTGATGTCGCAGAACAAACTACAGAAGTTCTCAATTACAAAACATTACTTTCGATTTTAGGTTTAGAGTTCCTCATTATCATCATTGAGTGCCGTCTCCGCATAAAAGGTTGGCTACCATGGAACACTATCCCGCTCTGTCTCTTGTTTTGATGCTGCAGGTTGTCATATGCCTGACTTGTCCATCTTTTGATGTTACTCGTTCATGCTAGTCTTGGTCTGCCTCTTTGACCTCGTATTTTACCTTCCAAGATTACTTTTAGTAGGCTGCTGTAACTTTTAGCATGGACCACACATTTCATTTGTCTTGTTTTAATTGTGTTTAGCAGTTTTCTTTTCATTTTTAGTTGTTTTAAGACTTCCTCGTTTGTTTTCTTTTCTTTCAATCCAAGTCTTCCTATTCTTCTATAAATCCATATTTCAAAGGCTTCAATTTTCTTTTCTGTTTTCTTGTCTAATGTCCATGCTTCTGCACCTTACAGTAATGTTGAGAAGATATAACATTTTGATATTCTTAGTTTTAGCCCTGCTGGCATATTTTTTAATGTCAGTATATTTTTCATGGCATTAAAATTACTGTTTGCCATCATTCCTATTCCTTTGTTTATTTCAGTAGTACATTTTCCACTGGTTATAGTATGTCCAAGGTAGTTGTTGCTCTGAACTGTTTCCAGGTTTATTCCTTCAACTTTGATATCCACTTGTGGGTTTTTAGTATTTTCTTTGTTTATGATCATAGTTTTAATATTTTTTATATTAATATCTAATCCATATTTTTTGTTTGTCATATTTATTTCATTAAGTAATTGTTGTAGATCTTTAGGATTTTCTGTTAGTAAGACAGTATCATTGCCCGTGCGCTGCCGGGGCCCGAAAGGGAAGTAAAGAATAGCGGCGCTGTACCCTACCAGGCATGTTCGTAAGAGGCGAGAAAGGAGGGTTAGGCATGGGACTGGCTATCCCATACTGTAAAAAAAATAAGCCGAAAAAACTTCACAAACATGAACAAGTCAAAGAAAGATAAAGTAAATCCGTCAACCAGGAAAGAGAAGGGCTCTCTGTCTAAGAGACGTATGACGCAATCCGGAGAAAGCCATAAGGAGTCCGGGTTGCCGACTCACCCTTTGTCTACCAGGAAATCATCCAGAATTGGCACCTGGAATGTTCGTACCCTTAACGAACAGGGAAAAGCGGCACAAGTGGCAGCAGAAATGAACAACTACAAGATAGATATTCTGGGAATGTGTGAAACAAGATGGCTGGGAGCGGAGAGAATAAAATTGAATACAGGGGAGATGATTTTATCATCAGGACACCAGGAACCAGGAGCACAACATAGCGAAGGGGTAGCTATAATGCTATCAAAGAATGCACAGAAGACACTAATAGAATGGGAGGCAGTGGGACCAAGACTGGTGAGAGCAACATTTAGAACAACCAAAAACAAAATAAAATTACACATTATACAATGCTATGCACCAACCAACGATAAAGATGACTCAGTTAAAGATGATTTTTATAAACAGCTACAATGCCAGATGGATGCAAGACGAGCCAAGGATATTATAATCTTGATGGGAGACCTAAATGCTAAGGTAGGATCAGACAACAGAGGCTTTGAAGAGATTATGGGAAAACATGGACTTGGAGATATAAACGAGAATGGAGAGATATTTGTGAATTTCTGCGCCCTTAATCAAATGAGCCTAGGAGGAACAATATTCCAACATAAAAGAATACACAAAGCTACATGGGTGTCACCAGATCATAGAACGGAAAATCAAATTGATCACATATGTATTAATAATAAGTTTAAGTCATCCTTACAAGATGTAAAAGTATATAGAGGGGCAGATATAGCTTCTGATCATCATCTTCTGTTAGCCAAACTTAAAATTAAATTAAAAAGGTATACTACAACGAATAAGGGCAGAACGTATTTCAATGTAGGGTTTCTTAAAGAACAAGGAATTAAAGATAAATTCGCAGTCACAATATCAAACAAATACCAAGTCCTCCAACAACTAGAAAATACAATAAATATAGAAGATCATTGGAAACAGGTAAAAAATATATGGAAAGAGACATGCGAAGAAACACTGGGGAAAAGAGAACGCCAGAATAAGGCATGGATGACAGCAGAGACCCTGGATAAAATTAAAGAAAGAAAGAACAAGAAAGCAGACATAAATAAAAGCAAAACAAGAAGTAATAAAGCCAAGACACAGGAAGCTTACACAGAGGGAACAAAGAAGTGAGAAGATGCATTAAAAGGGATAAGAGGAAATATATAGATGAATTAGCTAAAGAGGCAGAAGAAGCAGCAAATAAAGGGAATATGAAAGAACTGTACAACAGCACAAAGAAATTAGGTGGAAAATACAAACAGATCAACGCCTTTATCAAAGATAAGAAAGGAAATCTGCTTAGTAATATAAAGGAACAAATGGAGAGATGGAAGGAGCACTTTGAAGAACTTTTGAACAGACCTGGCTCAAATAATCCTCCAGATATACTAACAGCAGAAGAAGAATTACACGTTAACTGCGGAAAACCAAGCAAAGAAGAAATAATGAAAGCCATCAAACTGTTAAAAGATGGTAAAGCCACAGGACCAGATGAAATTCCTTCGGAAGCCATCAAAGCAGATATTATCACCTCTACCAAGATGTTACATAATCTATTGGATAAAATTTGGGAGAGGGAAGAAATACCTAAAGACTGGAGAGAAGGTTATATGATCAAACTACCAAAGAAAGGAAGTTTACAGGAGTGCACAAATTATAGGGGAATTATGCTATTATCAGTGCCAGGAAAAATATTAGGCAGAATCATTCTGGAGAGACTAAAAGAGGCTATAGAGAAACACTTGAGGGATGAACAAGCAGGTTTTAGGAAGAACAGATCATGTGCTGATCAAATAACTACTCTACGTATAATAGTTGAACAAAGTTTAGAACTAAAATCCCCACTTTATATTGGATTCATAGATTACGAAAAGGCATTTGATAGTTTAGACAGAAGAATGCTTTGGAAGTTGCTGAGTCATTATGGAATCCCCATAAAGTTTATTAACCTGATAAAAACAATGTATGAAGGAACAAAATGTAGTGTGGTGCATGAAGGACAGCTTACAGAAGCATTTGAAATAAGAACAGGAGTAAGGCAAGGATGCCTTCTGTCTCCATTTCTCTTTCTACTGGCCATAGATTGGATTATGAAAATAACTCAAAACAACAGAAATGGGATCCAGTGGTCACTGACCAAACAACTGGATGATTTAGACTTTGCTGATGACATAGCTCTCCTATCACACAGCCACCAACAGATGCAAGATAAAATGAGTATATTAGATGAGAGATCACAACAGCTAGGACTAAAGATTAATAGAGATAAGACCAACATTATGAGAATTAATGCAGTTGGCAATAACCAAATAAAACTAGGAGAAATACCTCTACTAGACGTACAATCTTATATATATCTGGGCAGTAATATAGATAAAGAGGGAGGAACAGAAAACGATACCAAAATAAGGATATCAAAAGCAAGAGGAGCTTTCATTGCACTGGGAAACATATGGAAATCCAAAGAAATTAGGCTAAATACAAAAATACAAATTTTCAACTCCAATGTTAAGTCGGTTCTATTATATGGCTGTGAAACATGGAGAATAACAAAATTGACAATCACGAAGGTACAGACTTTCATTAATGGATGCTTGCGCAGAATAAAGGGATGGAAATGGCAGGACAAAGTCACAAACGTGGAATTATGGAAATGTACCGGTCAAATACCAGTGGAAAAAGAAATACAGCGAAGACGATGGCGATGGATAGGACACACACTACGGAAACCAACTGAGAGTATTACACAACAGGCCCTTTTTTGGAATCCCCAGGGGAAAAGACAAAGAGGAAGACCAAGGAATTCTTGGAGAAGACAGATTGAAGCAGAGATGAAGATGATGGGGAAGACATGGAATGATCTTAAAAGAATTGCAAAAAACAGAACGACTTGGAAAGTGTTTGTTGAAGACCTATGCTCCACTGGGAGCTAAAAGGTAGAAGAAGACAGTATCATCAGCATATCTTAGGTTATTGATTATCTTTCCATTAATGTTTAGGCCTGGCATCTATGTGATGTTTTTAAAGATTTGCTCAGATTGAACAAACTTGGTGATAGGATGCGTCCTTGTTTTCCTTGTTTAGAGTTACATTTATGAATGTACATCCGAGTTGTTTCTCTTTTCTCTACAACTAGGGGTCTGAAAAACGGTGCAAAGTTACTCAAGGGTACGTTACTATTCCTAACATTCAATTAAATGACGAAACCAGGACTTTACCTCAGATAACTTCTGATGGCTCGGTGAACGTAGGAGCCGTCGATTGAGATCGTACATGACCTCTTGCGTTTTGTAGGCCAGCCTCTGACCTTATGGACGGTGTTTAAAAAAAAAATCTGCGTCAATTTTTTTTTCTTTTTACCGATAATACTATATACTATAATAATGACGATGAATAAATATGATAATAATGTATAGAAGAATAGATAGAATTGGATAGAAAGAAAAGAAAACTAACAATGAAGTCTTAAAATAACTTAAAATGAGAAGCGACATACTAAATACAATTCAAACAGGACAAATGAGATGTTTGGGGCATATTAAAAGACACAACAGCCTACTAAAAGCAATCTTAAGTAAACTTAAAAGAGGCAGAGGTAGACCAAGACTAAAATCAAAAGATGGACAAGTCCGACTATGACAACCTGCGCTATCAAAGCAAGAGACAGTGCAGAATGGCACTCCATGGTAGCCAACCTTCCATGCGGGGTCGGCACTTAATGATGATGATGACCGATAATACTGCAATGCTCATTCAATAAACCTGTGAGGAAATATTTCAAAGATTGATTTTTTGGTGTGAAGAGCCTGATATGGAGTTGTGCTGACCACATGCATACATAAGTAAGCCTAAAGTCGTTAAAAATAGCAGCACTAGAATCACTTAACTGACCCCCAGGCAATGGCATTTTAAAAAAATAAATTATACTGTTGCGTGGTGTCTGCTCCAACAGGTCGTTGGAATCGCCGTCAAACATGAGTCATCGTTCTTTCCAATCTAGCTTTTACTTCCCTTTCTTGACCCAGGCGCATATTTTTATTACCGAGGTCTTCTCAGGGGTCCGCAGAACGCTTTCCTTGCTCGTCCTGCCTCTTCCACCACTCTCCCAGTTCCAGAGTTTGTCGAGAAATGTCCCCTAACAGCGCAAACCGGCTCTGTCCCTTAAACGTTCGATAAATCAATATCGAACTGCTCGCAAGGTCACCACAGCGACTTCTTGAAGGTCACTGCGATGACTCATTCAAGACAGGAAAACGCATGAATGGCAAAAAATATGTGCTTTTAATTTGTCAGGTGGTGACGTGTGAATTGTTTATGAAAAAAATGTGTGTGCTTTTCGAACTTTAGAGAAATAGCACCGTGCTCAAACCATAACATATTTGTTACGTAAACTTCTTAGCGCCGTCTGTTCCCTTAGGATCAAATTCTGCTCCCACTGTTCCCTTAGTTTCAAACACTCTTCCCACTTCTCCCTCAGTTCCAAACTACGTTCCCACTGCTGCCTTAGTTCTAAACACTGTTCCCAATGCTCCCTTAGTTCTAAACACTGTTCCCAATGCTCCCTTAGTTCTAAACACTGTTCCCAATGCTCCCTTAGTTCTAAACACTGATCCCAACGCTCCCTTAGTTCTAAACACTGTTCCCAATGCTCCCTTAGTTCTAAACACTGATCCCAACGCTCCCTTAGTTCTAAACACTGTTCCCAATGCTCCCTTAGTTCTAAACACTGATCCCAACGCTCCCTTAGTTCTAAACACTGTTCCCAATGCTCCCTTAGTTCTAAACACTGTTCCCAATGCTCCCTTAGTTCTAAACACTGTTCCCAATGCTCCCTTAGTTCTAAACACTGTTCCCAATGCTCCCTTAGTTCTAAACACTGTTCCCAACGCTCCCTTAGTTCTAAACTCTGATCCCACTGCTCCCTTTGTTCTAAACGCTGTTTCCACTGCTCCCATAGCTCCAAACTCTGTCCCCACTGCTCCCTTAGTTCCAAAGTTTGACCCCACTGCTCCCATAGTTCCACAATTTGTCCTCTCTACGTCCTAGTCCCAAAAACCCTGTCCTCATCCCCCCTCTTTATACCCCGTAATTACAAACTTTTTTTCTCTTCTCACAACCGTTGTTCCAAAACCGTGTCCTTTTCTCCTTTTTTTTTTATTTTCATTCTCCTCTCAAGTAGAAGTCGACACCTAGGGCGGAAGTCATTCCTAGTAATTGTTCTGCTTAGCCATTCTCTTGGTCTACTTTTTTTCTCTTATCAGATAATTTCCTCATGATTATTACAATCGAGGACTACACTTTCCGTTTCGGTATCAATCGTTGTTTTACGATGGTGACTTTGTTACACCGCTGATCAACCGTCCTTTGCAAGAAGTTTACTAATTCCACTTATTTTATTATCTTTGTGAACTGGACTACAAAGGACAAGAGGTAAGGTTCGACCCCAACCGACGGCTTCCGGTTCACCCAGCCTTTAATGGGTACCGTATTTTTTTCTGGGAAAGTAAAGCGGCACGGGCGTAATATCGACTACACTACCTCAAAAATCATGTGCCGAAGGTCTGTAAAATTTATGGTCACTAACACTATATTTCCTATACGCCACTTGGTGTGACGGTGGTACTTCTTTACTTTTTAAAATTATCTTTATTATTAGTATGTTTTATCACTCACTTAAAGCATTGTTCTATACCCACGTCTTTCATTCTAATACATCTAACATGCTCTTCAACCCATCTTATATACCTGTCGTTGCCTGTCTTCTGTGAATTTGGATCACATTGAACAAAAATACCACCTCATTGGTTAACCTAAATGCCATTCTGTGCATCACATTCTTTGTCTACCTTCAACTACCTGAGATACACAGTCGTTCCTGTCCGTGGTCTGTGTCGATCGCATCTTGAGTTTTAATTTCATCACCTCAGCCCCATGGTTAAATTCGAAACGAAAAAGCTCCGATCCTATTATAGTTATGGTTAAGGTTATGGTTAGTCGAAAGCCCCGGTATCACTCCAAACAGATTAAAATCTATAATTGCTCAACCTCCCGTGCCAGTGGAATCATCCGAATTAACATCTCATCTCGTTGAAGGATCTAAACAAAGAGAGGCAGCTGTAGTCCCCATCATAGCAGCCACAGCACACGCCAAAAGGTATAAGGCGTAGCCAAACCGAAAGTGAACGCAACCTAACTGTCCTTCGTCATACAATATCATCATTCACCGTAAGCAATCGGAATATAGAAATACGATCCGGATGAAAAACACATCTCACGGTGCGCATAGAGAACTAAACTCAGTAGATATGGCAGCAAACCGGACTAGGAATATGAGGAAACTGCAACAAAAGGAACACTTTTCGGGCAAAACCTCAAAGGTTCCTGCCTCCTGTCTGCCATATTGACCGGAAGTCTCTCTAGGTATTATCTTATCATACAAGAGTGCTAACCACTAAGCTACTGATACTCAAAATAGTTCTTATTTTCCATCAGCAACAAATTTGATGTTAAATTATATTCTTATTTAATTAGATAAAGAACATTATAAAAACATGAAATAGCACCAACACAACCGACAAGTGATCAACGGTGTCATAGTCACAACAAACCTGTTTTTTTAAATATAAAAGGTGTATAAAATATAATTTTAAAAAAGGCATATGCCATATTTAATCTCTATATTCATGTGGTTAATTTACACAGATTTTATTATTCAATAAATTTTGTTTAGATTTGGTCATAAATGCATAAAGAAATATATTATTAATATATTTTTATCACCTACTGTGACATAAAAAAGACCAACGAAAAAATTCTCAAAGAGGCCAATACAAAAAGGGAGCTCCTAAGAAACATCAGTAGAAAACAATTAACGTTTTTTGGAAACATCATATGAAGAGGAAAGTTGGAATACTTTGTTACAACTGGCAAAATACAGGGAAAGAGAGATCGCAGACGACTAAGATAGAAAATGCTAGATAGCTTGGTGTCACGGCATGGAAAACAGTCAACACAAGAATTTATATGATGCACAGTTGATAGAAGATTGTGATAGGGAATTATCGCCTAAGCCAACCGGTGCGGCACATGATGATGGTGACTGTAACATAAAAAAATCCTTAAGATAACTTGGATAATGGAAATTAGCAATGAAAGCACTCAAGGATCTAAACATTGGAAATAAGTGGCTGATGAACATCTTACAGAGGTTATTAAAATACTAGTCATGACAAAAGACACAGTGGACGGAAAAGAACAATAATGGAAAGCATGGTTTAGTCGATGGATCATCGTCATTGCACAACGAACACACACATGGGGAAAAAAATATATTGTATAAAAATGGAAGAAAATTGAGACAGGGGTAGAGCAAGATAAAGGTGGTTTCAATGCATTAAAGAAATCTTGAATATGACAACAGAAGAAGTGGCAGATTTGGCTAGAGACAGAGATTCCTTCAGATGGGCTGTAGCGAATGCAACGTTCTGTAAAATGCATGCTAGTCAAAAATGACTGCCATAGATATGTTTGTACACAACACATTTATTATACAAAGCTAACTTTGTTAAACGTTTCAGTGTAGTACAGGAGCTGGGGACTGCTCACTATAGAGCTGCTACACTCTCTGTCCCTGCACTAGCATGTTTTTTCTGATGTGTTTAAGCTAAAGATGAGCTCAGACGGAAGTGGCAATGTTTCAAAATAAATGTTCCATGAGTTTTCATTGAAAATGGACAACATATTAAGTTATTTCTTATTGGCTGAGTAGTGAGTATGTTCGCTACTAATGAGAAAGGTCAGGGTTCGGTTCCAAGTTTTGACGATTTTTAAGGGGCCTCGATAGCCTAGTTGGGAAAACAAGTTGTTCGGACAACCTGACAGGGCTACCCATGTTCGGACAACCCGACTGGGCTACCGATGTTCGGACAACCAGACTAGGCTACCGATGTTCGGACAACCAGACTGGGCTACCGATGTTCGGACAACCAGACTGGGCTACCGATGTTCGGACAACCAGACTGCGCTACCGATGTTCGGACAACCCGACTGAGCTACCGATGTTCGGACAACCAGACTGGGCTACCGATGTTCGGACAACCAGACTGGGCTACCGATGTTCGGACAACCAGACTGGGCTACCGATGTTCGGACAACCCGACTGGGCTATCGATGTTCGGACAACCCTAATTCGATTCGCACTGGAAGCAGTGTGAATTGTACTCGTTGTCGGATAAAAAAAAACATATCCCCGCGGTCGATCCAGCCGCTGGCAGAAATGAGTACCAGGGTAGTACTCTGGGAAGGTGAGAAATGTAACCTAGCATCGTGAGTTTCGATGCTTGAAGCAACACTATACAGAAGTCTCCGAACATTTCTGGATAGGCAGCCGAGCACATATGGGTGAAAACGCTCGTGTTAAGAAGCCCAATCAAATCTCGTACTATACCTTTACCGTCACTGTACTCCGAATACGTCCTTAGGTACTCAGATCTCTCCCCCCCCCTCCTCCCTCAGCATGCCCAGCAGCGTCCAGCAACTGACGACACCAGGCCTGTGTTGGCAAGTCCTCTTATACACCTAAGTCTCTCGTTTTTGGATATGTCCACTTTAAAACTCATCTCTCCCATCCGAACGAGCGACGTGGACCCCGGCCGCCGAAGCCCTGCGCCCTTCCCATATCTCGGAGAGCATTCATGACCGTTACATTATAAGTAAAAGATCATAAATGTCGACTATAACTTGATTGTCGCAATCAACAAACTTCAGTTTGCCGAACCCCCACTGAAATTCAACATTACCTCAACTCACGTTTTCAAGGACAGTTGAATTTTAACATCACTTTAATTCATAGTCTATGTCTCCAACGACCTCCTTCCTCATCATTGAGTGTGTCCCCGCATCGAAGGTTGGCTACCAGGGATTGCCATTCCTCACTGTTACTTGCTTTGATAGTACAGATTGTCACAGGCAGACTTGTCCATTTTTCGATGTTACTCGCCCATGTTAGTCTTGGCCTGCATCTGCCTTTTTTACTTTGTATTTTCTTACTTCCACATTGTTGTGCTTACCTTGTACGGCTTCCTTAGTCTTTTAATTATATTGCAGATTGTCGTAAACTAGCGACACAACGCAACTACGACCATTTAACGGTTAAAGGCTGAGGAGTTGGTTGGTTGCGTTCGCCCGATGACTAAAGTATTCTAGAGTATCGTGGTAGACCAGAATATTCCTCTTCATCATCCGCCCTTACAAGGACATAGTGGACGTGTCTGCGTTGTCTTGTGGTTTGCAGTATTTTCTTCTTCTTCTTGTTTACCCCCGTCACGCCAAGTGGCGCATAGGGAAATATGGTGTTAGTGACCCTATATTTTACAGACCTTCAGCACATGATTTTTGTTGTAATGTGGTCGGTATTACGTCCGTGCTGCTTTACTTTCCCAGAAAAAAATCCGGTACCCATTTAAGGCTGGGTGAACCCGGAAGCTGTCGATTGGGATCGAACCCTACCCCTTGTCCTTTGTAGTCCAGTTCACTAACCATTGAGCTATCACGGCTCCTGGTTTGCAGTATAACTGTTATATTTGCACCTTTCGGCCCAACATATCCGACTTCAGCACGACGCTGAGGAGTATGAATATTGCCCTTTATGAACGTTTACGTGTTAAACTCCTTGAAATAATCTGAACGGCCTTGACCTCCCCCACCCCTTCCTTTTCAGTAGACCACAACAGGTGCAGATAGCGAAATGTAACTGTGACCGCAATTCTAAAATAAACCTTGTTCACAGATATTCATTCTGACGCTTCCCCCTACTCCCATTCCCACCTTCCTGTACTGTTTTCGCATTAGATTTGGATTTTTTTTTTTGTGGTCCACTTGGTTAACGATCTCAAGAAATGTACTATAGCAATTATTTATAGGTTTAGGAATGGCGCTGATTAAGGGGGGGGGGGGGACGAACAAAGAAGAGTAATCAAATAAAGATAAGGGTTCCAAAATACGCTGTTAATCAAATGCAAGTATGAGTTAGTCGGTAGATTGTAGTGAAGTTAATATTTCCAGATTATTTTATGAAAAAGCAGCAATAAGAATAAATAAATCTTACTCCTTTTTACGTTAAATTAAATCTTTCTGTAGAGGTGAGTATGTAAATTAATCAATTCATCCGAGACAGAGGAGATTAACGGGCTTCAGTTACAAGACAATCAGGCACTAATTAAAAAAAAAAAATAAGAAGAAGAATATATCTACAAGAACATTTGGTAAATTCAATAATGCGGGCACCCAATACGACATGAAAATCAATACAAACAGGACACAAGAAAAGAACGTCGCAAAAGAAATTAAAAAGAAAATATAATATGAGCATAACAATAGACGGCACACAATTAAAATTAAAGCAGGTGGATGAATTTAAATATCTAAAAAGTTAAATGACATGAGTCAGTTCACAAGCAACACAGAAATAGATTGATGATGCAAAAAGCGTGTCAAATCACGTGATAGATGTCGTCAGTACCGTCCAAAAAATCTCGAGATGCCAGCGGCGTATATTCAGGGGGAGTCAACGGAGGCCACTCCTCTAATATTTTATCAGAAAACATAACACGATGACATACTAGATCAATGAGTTAAATGACAATGTTAACCAACCACGGTATTCCCTAGTACAGCTGTAATATAGCTCAAGCAGTTTAAGTTGAAGACCTATGGTCCAGAGGGAGCTGAAAGGAAGAAGAAGAAGAATTCGAGCCATCACTACAGATGGGCTACAAGTATACTTCAACCTTACAACATCTACGACCTTGCAAAGTGTATAAGAGCTTGTTAGCCTATTTCAGCAATCACCTCCATGGTTGTCATGATGGTTCAGCAATCACCTCCATGGTTGTCATGATGGTTCAGCAATCACCTCCATGGTTGTCATGATGGTTCAGCAATCACCTCCATGGTTGACATGATGGTTCAGCCACTAAGATGGATTCTGTATCTTTATCGTAGCATATAGAGGTATAGGTAGGACAGAGGCACATCAGCAAGAATAATGCCCTCAGCTCATTTGAACATCTCTTCATTGATGACTGTGGCAGGCGGTCCACAGCGTGGCCGACCAAGAAGCTCCCTATCTCCGTTTTCCTATTCTTTAATTCTCTGAAACTCACTGTGCTGCTGCCGAATGCAAAACTTCCATACACATCACATAGTGGCTGGTGAAGATTCACAATAGTTTCCATCTCTAAAACTAGAAAATCTATCACAATTCGCTATTTATAACGCCAGAAGCTAACATGTTCTATTTCAACGGTTTAGTGCAGTTGTATTATTTGGCCGATAGCAGTGCAATTTGGTGCACACAATCGACACATGTCATATTTAAAGTGTACAAAATTTCATGCTTCCATGTTTATTATTAGCTAAGAAAACCGAGGTGGTGCATTACCTTTTGAACGCCCCTCGTATATTAAAAGAAAAAAATGTTTTTTTTTTAAAATAACTTGCAAAGTAAATAACTAAGATATCTTGATGTAATTATAATTATGATAATTTAGTGTAATAATTAAAGGAACTGTTTTACATAGCACAAATTGCTGTAATCTTTGCGTTACAAAATAATTAGGTTAAAGGTCAACCTAAAAGTTCTAAGGCAAACAGCATTATCTTAATGTGGGAGATTACTCCGGATATTTTTTTTCTCTGTATTTCTTCTTCTGCGATCATGGCTCATTCAGACTAGGATTCCGGACTCTCTTATGAAAGCAGCTGTATGTTTAAGAGATTCGGTTGCCCCGTAGAGTTTCTCTTCCAGGCAGGTGGGTATGGACCACATTGTCCTTCTCAGGTCAGTGTACTGGGGTAAATCCTGTAGGACATATTTTGTTGTCATGTTGTCCAGTGTACAGTGGCATTGGCCATAGTTCCTATTTTGAATTTGGTGAAAATGTGGTTTCTCATTCTGTTGTGGCCGGAGGCGAAGTATGATGACTTGATCCCTGATAGTTGGAGGTATCCGTCCCTTTCGTTATACTTTGGGTGTTCTTGTTTCCATTTTTCATAGTACTGGCCTTTGATGATGGATTTGGCTTCATCGTAGCTGACCAGATGGTTCTCTTGTAGTAATCTCCCTTCCTCTTTAGCTAATTTGTCTGCGCGTTCGTTTGTGTATATTACAGTGTGATGATTTCCACTGGATGAATACTCTCTGGAAGTTATTGCACAGTTGGTCTAGGGTTGTTCTCAAGTCATCTAGCTCACTGTTCCTAGGGATTTTTAGAACTATTAGGACTGACAGTGCATCAGTCAGTATCACCAATTTCTTGTGCATGTTATTTTTGTGTTGGATAGCCTGTTTTGCAGCGTCTTTGAGGGCTTCAGTTTCTGCTTTATTGTTGTTTAAGAATTTCCCAGTAGCTATTGACTTGGTGATCTCTTCCTGGTTATTCAGCCTTAAGAACACTTTCTCCATTTCTGGTGGCGTCTGTAGCAGAGCCATCTGTGTATATGTGTGACCAGGAGTCCTGTGGGTAGTTGTCGTTTGTGTGTTTTTCTGCTATGTGTTTTCTCTATGTGTCTGTTTGGGTGTCTTTTTCCATGATTCCTATTATGTCTTCCTTAACTTCTGGTATTTTGTGTTTCCCATGAGGAGTCATATCAGATGGGCTTAGGCTTTGTTTGGGACAGTACTGGGTCACTAGTTGCCAGTTCTTTGGAGATTGCAGCGAAGTTGCTCCTCTTTAGTCTTCCTCTTCCGGAATCAGTTATTCCTTGGTGCATGGGGTGGCTAGGGAGACTTTTATATTTCTCCGCTTGTTGCATTACTTTAGTTTTCCGTCTGTCTTCTAAGGTTGTAAACCTGTCACTGTTTCTAGAGTCTCGATAGGTGTAGATTTCATAGCACCAGTGATGATACGGGCAACCTGGTTTTGTTTTCTGTTAATTTGCTAAGGTGTGATTAGGAAGCTGAGCCCAGGCTGTGACTCCATACTCTAAGACTGGTCTTACTCTTCCTACGTATAGTCGTTTCAAGATATTGCTGTCTGCTCGCCAGTCCGTTCCTGCCAATTTCTTAATAATATGTGTTCGTTTTCTGGCTCTTGTGTTTGCTTTGTCTATCTGATTTATCCATGTCATTCTGAGGTCCATGGTGACGCCAAGATATGTTGGGTTTTGATCAATAGGAAATGTATGGTCTTTTATCTTCAATTTTTCCAGAGAGTGTGTTTCTTTATAGGCGGAAAATTATGTATGTAGTTTCTTTTTTTTCGTTGATTGGTAGTAACCAGGTGTTCGTCCATTTTTTAAAATTTTCCTAGGACATCTTGCATTCTGGAGCTAGCCGTTGACAGATTCTTCACGTGTCCATATCGCCAGGTTGTCCGCGTACACTGCTGAGTGTATTCAGGGGGAAATGTCCTAACGCTGTCATTTACGAAAATTAAAAAGAGCGTTGGGGATAGGACTCCACCTTGTGGGACACCTTGTTCGATTCTGGCTTTCTTACTTAGTTGTCCAGATGCCTGTACTCTGGCCGTTCTGTCTTGTAGTTGAGATATCCAATTTAAAAAACGGCTTTGGATGCCAAGTCTGAGAAAGTAAAGAAAAAAGTAAAGCACCCCCATCACGCCAAATGGCGGCGTATAGGGAATATGGTGTTAGTGACCATACATTTTACAGTACTTCGGGACATGATTTTTAGGGTAATGTGGTCGGTATTACGCCCATGCCGCTTTACTTTCCCAGAAAAAAAATCCGGTACTCATTTAAAGCTGAGTGAACCCGGAAGCCGTCGGTTAGGATCGAACCCTACCCCTTGTCCTTTGTAGTCCAGTTCACTAACCACTGAGCTATCGCGGCTCCAAGTCTGAGAAACGTGTTCTTTAATCTTTCTCTTCATACCCTATCAAAAGCCTTATCCATGTCGACCCAAACTGTCAGTGTGTGTTTCTATTCTTGCATCTTCTATTTCCTGTGCGATGTAGGTGATCAGGTCTTCAGTTGAACTGTGCTGAGGGAAACCACTTTGTTGTGGTATGATTTGTTGTTTTGTCTCCAAATGCCACATGAGTCTTCTGTTAACCAGCCTTTCCATGAGTTTGCTCAGGCAGCTCAGTAGGCTAATTGGTCTGTAGCTAATTGGTCTGTAGCTAATTGGTCTGAGTCCAGTGGGTCTTTATTTTTCTTTATTTAATTTCCCCTTTCACGAAGTAACGACATTGAAAGAAAAACTACCTCACAACAAGGTATACATACTCCAACATTATCACTTCTTCAAAAGGAAAACAACGGAAACAGAAAATGGCCGTGTTTTTGTCGCGTAAAACTTTTTTGAGAAACTCTATGACTCAATAATGTCAATAAGCACTGGCTATCAATTGAAAAATGGAGAACTCAAA
This sequence comes from Megaustenia siamemsis, assembly GCA_032433765.1. Classification (NCBI taxonomy): domain Eukaryota; kingdom Metazoa; phylum Mollusca; class Gastropoda; order Stylommatophora; family Ariophantidae; genus Megaustenia; species Megaustenia siamemsis. The sequence continues at coordinate 30,161,468 of JAVIAB010000160.1, read as the reverse complement.
GGACTTTAAAATCAACCACGTGGCACAACGACCTATAGACAGTTTAGTAAAGATAAAAGAGTGACGAGTAAATTTGGTGTAGGCCTATCATCATCATCATCATCATCTAGTACCATGCCTGCTGGCATAGGTTGTCATGTCTCTCCATAACTTTCGATCCCGACAGTTATTTATCATTTCAGTTGTTGAACTTCTGCCAAGCCATTCTCTTAGCTGTCTGTCATTTTTTTCTCTTTGCTTCCCTCTATCTCTTCGTCCCTCAATTTTCCCAGTATTACAATATATTCCAGTTGTTCTCTTTCTTCTCATTACCTGGCCCCAAAAATCATGATTGTTTCTTCCTAATATTAGATATTAGTTCTCTCTTTACTTTGGCCTCTTCCAGAACGTTTTCATTACTCTTATAATTGTCCATTGTATTCTCAACAGGCAACAATGTACGCAAACGAGTAGCCGTTTTTTTTTTTTACATTTGTAATTTGATCACTCATCCTGCCCTGGCCCCCTCATGTTATACGCCCACCATCCGCCACTGCTGGATGCTAAACGACACTCTATAACGCATTCTTTATTCCGACGTTACGTTACGAATGGTAGACCGGAAAGCCATTTTAAAAAAAAAAAAAAAAAAAAAAAAAAAAAAATTCAGTAAAATAACGATCACCGTCGGAAATGAAATGTGTTAGACGCATGGTAGGAAGCAATCTGAGAGATAAGATAAATAACGAGGAACAAAAAAAAATCTATGGATAATTCAAGCCATTAAATACATAAAGAAACAGCATCTATAATAGTGTGCTCGTGTGATAATTAAGTAGGATTAAAACACAGCACAAAGAGGTTTCAACAAACGCTACGAGAACACCAGATCCAAGGGCCAGCCAGGAGAAAGATGCATTGATAAAATATGAGAAACACCAAAAAACATAACGGTAGGAAACACCAGGAAATAACCTCACGTTATATCTGCTCTTGATGCTGAGAAAGAAATGAGACAGGGAAGATGTTCTATTTCTACTGAACAGAAGACAGCAAAACGTCGACATGGGTTGTGGGAAATTACAGTTTTGTAAGGAAATGACAAGGGAGCCATGATAGCTCAGTGGTTAATGGACTGGATTACAAAGGACAAGAGGTAGGGTTCGATCCCAACCGACGGCTTCCTGGTTCACCAAGCGTTTAATGGGTACCGGATTTTTTCTGGGAAAGTGAAGCGACACGGGCGTAATACCGGCCACATTACCCCAAAAATCATGTGCCGGAGATGTGTAAAATTTATGGCCAATTTTTCAAGGTCACATATTTTTGTAAAGATAAAGTAGAAGACTTGAATCGACGTCTTAGCGCTCGAGTTTTTACCCATATGTGCTCGACCGCCTATCCAGACGTGATCGGAGATTTCTGGATAGTGTCGCTTTAAGCATCGAAACTCACGATGCAAGACGGCATTCCCCACCTACCCCAGAGTAGTACTCTGGTACCAATTTCTGCCAGCGGCTGGGTCGACCGCGTGGGTATTTTTTTTTTTTAACCACAAGTACAACTCAAACTTCTTCCAGCGGGAAGCGAACACGGGTTGTTTGAACGTCGGTATCCCAGGCGGGTCGTTTTCCCAACTAGGCTACCCTATTTATTTGTTATTTGATATTTATGTGTTTACTTTTACACATCAATGCTTTTATTTAATTTACTGAAATCTTTCCTTTGCAGTTGTATAAGTACTGCAAAGAGTAAATGTTTTAACACATAATCACAGTTCTGTTTTGTTTGTTAAATGACGCGGTTGGCAGTTTTTAGATGCATCTGTGCTCATATTGTGATTTTGTTTAACAGTTAAAATGTCATCTGTAGAAATGCCCATTTGTAGACAAGTCAAAGCAAACATATCAATGTTTGAAGGCAGTCGTATAGAAAGTGATGCGAAATGCTATATTTTCTATTGTCATGTGACTGTTAAAAAAAAGGCGTTTTCATCTACATAATAATAAGTAGTAATGACCTTTTTGCTTCATACTTTATTTGTGTACTCTCTCGATATTAAAAAGTCCCCCATTTTGAAAAAAAAAAGTTATGTATTTGAAAGAATGAACTCAGATTTGAAAGAATGCCGTCCCATTTGAAAGAATGCCCTCAAATTTGAAAGAATGTCCTCCCATTTGAAAGAATGTCCTCCATTTTGAAAGAAGCTCATCCATTTAAAACAATCTCCTCCATTTGAAATAATTCACTTGTTTACCTTAAGCTTCCACAATAAAATGTCATCATGGCGGACAAAGGCGGGCGGTGGGGGTTACCAAAACGATTGGACTTTCGGTGGCGATTATTGTCGGAACATCGAAGTAAAATAAGTAAATGATATTTCTACTTCTATCACACAATTACTGCGCTGGACAATCGGACAACAGATACAAAAATCGTTGGAAGGCTCCAAATTTTATTTTACAGAAGAATTTTGAGGATACTATGGAAGATACTTGTGCACAATAATAACATCGGATGGAAGATGCACCACTGAAATAAAAAAAACAGAATAGCTCAGGACAAAATAGCATTTCAGAAAATGAAAAATATCTTATGCAACTAATCTATGTCAATAGAAATGAGAAAGAGAGTACATCGGTGCTATATAGAACCAATTCTGACCTATGGAAGAAAATCATGGACAGTAGACAAACAAATGAAAAGACGATTAGAGGCCACAGAGATGGGATTTCTTAGAAGAATGCTGAAAGTTCCCTGGACAGCTAAAAAGACCAGTGAGGAAGTTCTCAAAGAGGCCAACACAAAAAGGTAGCCCCTGAAAAATATCAGAAAGAAACAATCATTATTTTTCGGGTACATCTTGAGAAGAGGAAAGTTCTTAGTTACAACTGGCGAAATAAAGGGAAAGAGAGATCGCGGACGACAAAGAGAGAAAATACTGGGTAGCTTGGTGTCATGGCATGGAAAGCAGTCAACAACAGAACTGATACGATGCACTGTGGATAGAAGATTGTGGAAGGACATGATCGCCTACGCCAACCGGTATGGTACATGATGATGATGGAAGGTTAGAGTGAGCCGCTCAGTGGTTTGTGAACTTGACTACAATGGGCAAGAGGTCGGGTTCGATTCTGACCGACAGCTTCCGGTTTAACCCAGCCTTAAATGGGTACTGGATTTTTTCTTGGAAAGTAAAGGCGGCACGGGCGTAATACCGACCACATTACCTGAAAACTAATGTGCCGAAGGTCTAATAAAAATTATGGTCACTGACACCAAATTCATTACACAACGCCCTTTTTTGGAATCCCAGGGGAAAAGATAAAGATGAAGACCAAAGAATTCTTGGAGAAGACAGAAAGAAGCACAGATGAATATTATGGGGAACACATGGAATTATCTTAAAAGAATGACAAGAAACAGAACGACTTGGAAAGTGTTTGTTGAAGATCTATGCTCCACAGGGAGCTGAAAGGTAGAAGTAGAAGAAGAACACCAAATTCCCAATATGCCAAGTGGCGTGACGGAGTCGATTACTTTTTCTTCTTATCTTTTAATGGAAGGCTAAAACGAATATTGAGGACTTTGAGAGAGGCTGAAGCAAAAGGAAATATTGTTGTCATGACCAAGGCAAAGAAATCATCATCTGTGCTGGTGTAATTAGAAGGGAAACACTTCTAGAGAAACACTAAAAAGAACACTGAGGCGGGAGGCAACAACTGGGAAGCATTAGCTCACTTGCCCAGATGAGTGGCTCGTCCAGAACTAGGGCGTGTGGCGAGATACAATGCTGGTCCTGTTCCACACTGGAAAACCAGGAACGTCGGAGATAGAAAGTCTAGCATGTCTACCCTACGTGTCGTCATGGGCTTGAGAGAAAAATAGATAGAAATAATAAGAAGGGAAGAGCTGAAGTACATTGTGACAACTGGAACAGTGAATTGAAGAAGGGTCAGAGGAAAAGAGAGAGAAACAGAGAGTAAGAGAGAAGATATTACACAGTTCATGGCCTCTACAAGGGGCGGCTGACAAGGTTCAGAACGGGGTCCGTTATTTAATGGAGTACATACAGGCTGTTTTTTTTTAAAATATATAAATATAAATATTACTTTCGTTTTATCATTTACTCTGATTTATTTTATCATATTCCTTTATGCATAGCATCACGCTACCCTTAACTTTATTGAAGAATGTTTGAAACGAGTTGATGTTTAAAACGAGCTGATGTTTAAAACGAGCTGATGTTTAAAACGAGCTGATGTTTAAAACGAGCTGATGTTTAAAACGAGCTGATGTTTGAAACGAGCTGATGTTTGAAACGAGCTGATGTTTGAAACGAGCTGATGTTTGAAACGAGCTGATGTTTAAAACGAGCTGATGTTTAAAACGAGCTGATGTTTGAAACGAGCTGATGTTTAAAACGAGCTGATGTTTGAAACGAGCTGATGTTTAAAACGAGCTGATGTTTAAAACGAGCTGGAGAAACCGGAAATATCAAAATCATAAGAGAGAGAGAGAGAGAGAGAGAGAGAGAGAGAGAGAGAGAGAGAGAGAATCTACATTTATTGGGCGTGTGTTGCGCATTAAGGCATTGCGAATACTATAACAACAGGCAAAATGATGGAAAGAAGAGCAGAGGAATACCAAGAGAAAAAATATTGAACAGCTTATCCAAATGGGATAATAAACGATCACCCACTGAAATTATGACATGCATGAAGGATCGAGTGATGTGGAGAGAGATGATCGCCTTTCTACGCCAGTTAGCATAGCACCTGATGATGATGATGCTGATAATGATGATGATAATGATAATGATGATGATGACCCTTAACCTTAGCAATATGTAGTGGATTTGGTGCGCAAACTGTTCTGTCCTGGGACGGCCTCCTTCAAGAAGCGGGATCCCTGAGACAGCTTAAAAGATTTATTTTTTAAGTATGAAGCTAACAACAGAAATGATAAACACTTGCAGAGATAGAAAGTTGTGAAGAGACCACCTACGCCAAAAGACACGAGATTTAATGACAGTATATATTTAATTAACAAATCTATGTCAATAAAAATGAGAAAGAGAGTTCATCGGTGTTATATAGTACCAATTCTGACCTATGGAAGCGAATCATGGACAGTAGACAAATAAAAAAGGGAAGACGATTAGAGGCCACAGAGATGGGATTTCTAAGAAGAATTTTGAAAGTTCCCTGGACAGATAAAAAGACCAATGAGGAAGTTCTCAAAGAGGCCAACACAAAAAGGGAGCTCTTAAAAAACATCAGAAAGAAACAATCAACATTTTTCGGGCACATCATGAGAAGAGGAAAGTTGGAATACTTGGTTACAACTGGCAAAATAAAAGGAAAGAGAGATCGTGGACGACAAAAAGAGAAAATACTAGATAGCTTGGTGTCATGGCATGGAAAACAGTCAACAACAGAACTGATACGATGCATTGTAGATAGAAGATTGTGGAGGGACATGATCGCATACGCCAACCGGCAGGGTACATGATGACGATGATGATATATTTAATTTCCACATTCATGAATGCTCTATCTAGAAAGATAGTTAAAAATTAAGACCGCCTGTACTGTTCTCTTTTCCCATTCGTTAATATCCCGCAAAATTGTCCTTGACATTCCTTGTAAATATTCAGTTGTCAGCGTTTTGGTCAGCCCATTCTTCCCCCACGTTGTTTTTCCTTTACGTCACAAACGCAAGTCGCCCTGACTTCCCATAAAAACACAAAGTGTCCTCATACATTAAAAAAAATATATCATTGTAAGCCTGCTTTGTACACAATTAAAAAGGTCACAATTAACTATTTCTAAGTAATTTTTTTGTTTCCCTTGGCATTCACAGCTCCCCTGCATCTGCTGATGTCGTCAGCTGGGAATGTCTAAAAATAATTCCGGAAAATTTTCTGAATCTGTGAACAGATCAGGTGATTATTGATTTTTCTAGAAAATTCCGTTCCGTATATTAGATCCACAATTTTATTCTCAAACAGTAGCTTGGTGTGCTTGGATCTTTTGTAAAGCAAGAATCAGTAGATGTATGTAAAGTGCGGAGTAAGCTCTTTAGATCCATAGAACAAATTAATGTTCCATATTTATGTCTATAATTAATTGGCTAGCATTTTTTGTTTGACATTTCCCGTTTGTCTACCATGTAATAGTTACGTCACAGTAAAAATGGTTTTTAATAAATATTAGAAGGGCGTTATCTGTTGGCGTAGAAATATGTTCATGAGTTGGCGTGGACGTCGTTTGAAGGCGAAGTGACTGCCTTGCAATCAGAATGTTTTGTGTTCAAACCAGACTTATAGCGGTCTATATTTTTTTTTTTCAGTAATGGTCGATTCTTTGTTTTTGTCGTTTACCCAATGACTACTAAGGGAATTGATATCCTCTTTATAATCAGTTCTTGAAATGACGTTAGGTGGGCATTGATATCCTCTTTATAATCAGTTCTTGAAATGACGTTATGTGGGCGCTGATCATCATCATCAAGTACCGGGCCTACTGGCAAAAGTGATCATGTCTCTCCACAACTTTCGATCTCGGCAGCTATTTATCATTTCTGTTGTTGACCTTCTGCCAAGCCATTCTCTTAAGCTGTCTGTTATTTTTCCTCTTTGCTTCCCTTTATCTCTTCGTCCCTCAATTTTTCCAGTTGTTACAATATATTCCAGTTGTTCTCTTCTCATTACATGGCCAAAAAATGATGATTGTCTCTTCCTAATATTGGAAATTAGCTCTCTTTTTGCTTTGACCTCTCTCAGAACATCTTCATTACTCTTTTTAGCTGTCCATGGTACTCTCAACATTCTTCTGTAAAACCACATTTCTACAGACTCCAGTGATTTTCTTGTCTGTTGTCCTATTGTCCACGATTCGCATCCATATGTCAAGACTGGCTCTACATAACATTTAAGAACTCTTTTTCTTGTTTCTATTGTCAAAAATGGATTGCATAGTATCTTCCTCATTTTTTGGAAAGCTGCTTTTGCCTGAGCCATTCTGCATCTCACCTCTTTTGTACATCTTCCGTCTGAGGTTAACAAGTTCCCAAATATTTAAATTCATTTACCTGTGTTAATATTGTTCCACTTGTGTTTATTTTGCACTGAGGTGATGTCTTTTTCTTTGTTGTTACCATTACCTCTGTCTTTTTGCTATTAAGTCTGAGTCCTTTATTTTTTCTTTCTTTCACTATAATGTCCAAAATTTCTTGGAACTCATTTTCACTCTCAGCGATTAAGACTGTATCATCAGCATACCTTATATTATTTATATTATGACCTCCAATTATTATTCCAGGCATGTCTTTTATGGATCTTAAAATAATCTCACTATAAATATTAAACAAATCTGGCGACAGCACACGGCCTTTGCTGATATCCTCTGATATAATCATTTCTTAAAATGACGTTATGTGGGCGTTGATATCCTCTTTATAATCAGTTCTTAAAATGACGTTATGTGGGGTCTGATATCCTCTATATAATCAGTTCTTAAAATGACGTTATGTGGGCGTTGATATCCTCTTTATAATCAGTTCTTAAAACGACATTATGTGGGCGCTGATATCCTCTTTATAATCAGTTCTTAAAATGACGTTATATGGGCGCTTATATCCTCTTTATAATCAGTTCTTAAAATAACATTATATGGGTGTAGATGCGTTGTTTTGTGGTTTGCAGTAGAAGTGAGATATTTGCGCCTTTCGGCCCAGCACATCCGACTGCAACACGTCATTTTTGAGTACTGAGTTGTCTTCTCTCTTCAATCCTTATTTCCTTTACCAGAATTGACCGGTTAATCTATTTCTAGAGGCACCATGAAGACGTGGAGGAAGATCTGGTTGGCTCAGGTTCATCAATCCAGCGCAAACCATCAGCTATGAGTCGCTGACAGCTTCCAGCTCTGCTGGTGTCAGACGCCTTGCCTTCAGTCAAGGTCGATGAGATTGGATGCATTGTTCTATCTGGCATGAGCCAGCTCTGACTTATTCTTCCATTGATCAGATCTGACACCATGCAGCAAAATAGAGTAACTCAACAGATGATGCTGTTCTTATGTTAGATAAAAGTAAAGTACAAGACTTGAATCGGCGTCTTAGCAAGTCTTAGCGAGTATGTGCTCATGTGCCCATATGTGCTCGGCTGCCTATCCAGAAGTGTTCGGAGACTTCTGGATAGTGTCGTTTCAAGCATCGAAACTCACGATGCGAAGCGGTATTCTTCACCTTCCGAGAGTACTACCCAGGTACCCATTTCTGCTAGCTGCTGGGTCGACCGCGGGGGTATTTTTTTTCCCAACTACGAGTACAATTCACACTGCTTCCAGCGGGAATCGAACACGGGTTGTCCGAACGTCGGTAGCCGAGTCGAGTGATTTTTCCAACTAGGCTACAGTGTAAACCCGTTCCTTGCACACCTCTTTTAATCGCCGTTGTGTCGTCGTTGTTGTTGCTGTCTCGTGGATTTCAGGAAACCGGCCGCTGGGAACAGGACCATCGGCGTCCCGTCCCCTCAGCGTTGTCTGTGTTTGTTGAGTGACCGCACTACGTCTGGGCTACTCTGGGTCTGTGTTCTACGGTTGACCAGCCGTAGCAGCCGTCTAGTGGTGGTACTTCGCTTTGATGTCTAGTAATGGGTCACACAGCCCTCTATTCTGTAGCCTGCTTCATTCACTGTTATGTGTGCTCATCATACTGACTCAAAGAACATAACATCAGAGGCCCCCTCTTAAGTAAAGTTTCGTGCAATAATTCTTCTTTACAAATTATGGATCCTGTGCGGTGCAAATCAGTTTGTGTACGTTTTTAAATGTTCTCCTCTGAGATTCTCAGTAATTCAAGGAGAAGATCCGAGCACCTATGAATGTGTCCGGTGTGCAGTTATAATTATCTTAGTGTAACATACCATCATCATATGTACCGTGCCTGATGGCGTCGGTGATAATTTTTATCCACAACTTTCGATCTCGACAGTTATTTATCATTTCTGTTGTTGATCTATCAAGCCATTCTCTTAAGCTGTCTTATATCTTTTCTCTTTGCTTCCCTCTATCTCTTCGTCCCTCAATTTTCCCAGTTGTCACAATATATTACAGCTGTTCCCTTCTCATTACATGGCTAAAATGATGAGTGTTTTCTTCCTAATATTGACAATTAGCTGTCTTTTTGCTTCGGCCTCGTTCAGAATGTTTCATAATATAACATAATACAGTACAATACAATACAATACAATACAATACAATACAATACAATACAATACAATATAATATAATATAATATAATATAATATAATATATATAATATAATATAATATAATATATATAATATAATATAACATAATATAACATAATATAACATAATATAACATAATATAACATAATATAATATAATATAATATAATATAATATAATATAATATAATATAATATAATATAATATAATATAATATAATATAATATAATATATATAATATAACGTAACGTAATGTAATGTAATGTAATGTAATGTAATGTAATATAATCATCATCATCAAGTACCGGGCCTAGTGGCGTAGGTGATCATGTCTCTCCACAACTTTCGATCTCGGCAGCTATTTATCATTTCTATTGTTGACCTTCTGCCAAGCCATTCTCTTAAGTTGTCTGTTATTTTTTCTCTTTGCTTCCCTCTATCTCTTCGTCCCTCAATTTTTCCAGTTGTTACAATATATTCCAGTTGTTCTCTTCTCATTACATGGCCAAAAAATGATGATTGTCTCTTCCTAACATTGGAATTAGCTCTCTTTTTGCTTTGACCTCTCTCAGAACATCTTCATTACTCTTACTCTCAACATTCTTCTGTAAAACCCATTTCTACAGACTCCAGTGATTTTCTTGTCTGTTGTCCTATTGCCCATGATTCGCATCCGTATGTTAAGACTGGCTCTACGTAACATTTAAGAACTCTTTTTTTCTTGTTTCTATTGTCAAAAATGGATTGCATAGTATCTTCCTCATTTTTTGGAAAACTGCTTTTGCCTGAGCCATTCTGCATCTCACCTCTTTTGTACATCTTTCGTCTGAGGTTAACAAAGTTCCCAAATATTTAAATTCATTTACCTGTTTTAATATTGTTCCACTTGTGTTTATTTTTGCACTGAGGTGATGTCTTTTTCTTTGTCGTTACCATTACCTCTGTCTTTTTGCTATTAAGGCTGAGTCCTTTATTTTTGCTTTCCTTCACTATAATGTCCAACATTTCTTGTAACTCATTTTCACTCTTAGCGATTAAGACTGTATCATCAGCATACCTTATATTATTTATATTATGACCTCCAATTGTTATTCCAGGCATGCCTCTTATGGATCTTAAAATAATCTCACTATAAATATTAAACAAATCTGGTGACAGCACACAACCTTGTCTAACACCCTGTTTTATTTGTTGAAACATTCCCAATTGGTTTCCTGTTCTTATGGCCGTTGTTTGTTGCCAGTACATGTTCTTTATTATTCTTAGATTGTTGCTGTCTATGTTTATGCTTTCTAAAATGTTGATTATTTCTTGGTGCTTTACTTTGTCAAATGCCTTGGTGTAATCTGTGAAACATAGGTATAGTTTTCACCTCTATGGCTCTTTCTACTAAAGATCTTATGATATAAATGGCATTGCTTGTTCCTTTATCACTAACAAAACCACACTGTTCATCACTAATTTCTGGACTGATTTTGTTTCGCACTCTTCGCATGATGATTCTTAGTAATATCTTAGTCATATGACTCATAAGGCTTATTGTGCGATGATCATCGCATTCAATCGCACCCGATTTCTTTGGTAGGTCTATGAATATTGATTTGAGCATGTCGTCTGGTATATATCCGCTGTTGTAGATATCATTCACTATTTTTGTTATTATTTCTATTCCAAAATAACCCATGGCTTCAATCTCTTCTTTAGTTATATTATCTGGTCCATGAGCTTTGCCTGCTTTCATATTGCGCAAGGCGTCTTCCACTTCTTCTCTTAGTATTTCTGGTCCTTCTCCATTATAATATAGCATAATATAACATAATATAATATAACATAATATAATATAATATAATATAATATAATATAATATAATATAATATAATATAATATAATATAATATAATATAATATAATATAATATAATATAATATAATGTAATGTAATGTAATGTAATGTAATGTAATGTAATGTAATATAATATAATATAATATAATATAATATAATATAATATAATATAATATAATATAATAATAATAATAATAATAATAATATAATATAATATAATATAATATAATATAATATAATATAATGTAATGTAATGTAATGTAATGTAATGTAATATAATATAATATAATATAATATAATATAATATAATATAATATAATATATATATAATATAATATAATATAATATATATAATATAATATAATATAATATAATATAATATAATATAATATAATATAATATAATATAATATAATATAATATAACATAACATAACATAATATAATATAATATAATATAATATAATATATAATACAATACAATACAATACAATACAATACAATACAATACAATACAATATAATATAATATAATATAATATAATATAATATAATATAATATAATATAATATAATATAATATAATATAATATAATATAATATAATATAATATAATAACAATAAATTATTACTTGAGGTTTTGTCTACTTCCTGACGAGGCGTGGTACGTTCTGAGGTTGAACGGATCGAGACTTGCTGAGTAGTAGATAAAACCTCAAATTAAAAAGAATGTATGTCCTATTGGAGACGAACGATGAAAGGATGTATTATGTTGGTGACTACAAGCGTGAAAGATTTGTTGGCCTTCAGAAGAAAAAACAGTAGGTTGTATGCCGCTCCCAGTCCACATAAAAAATAGTGAAATACAATTTAAGTATAATTAATATCATCTTCCTTATAATTAATCTTCTTCTATAGCTACGTTCGCCCGATGTCTACTCATGTAACTTACTGGTTACGCCCTCAAGATTTTCCTCTGATTAGCCTCTCATTCCTTGACTACTGTTGAATGACAGAGAGCATAGTCAAGTCAATAAATACTTTTCATAATAATGGTAGATAACGTAAGTAAAGGTTCTCTCCCCGACTTGCAGGTCGTATGTTGTCTTAAAGACTATCTTTTTTCATCACCACAGCACATTTTTTTGGTTATGTGGTCAGCGTGATACTAGGCCGCCATTAAATCTCAGAAAAATACCGTGTACCCATTTTTTTAAGGCTGGGTGAGAGAGTACCTCTGAAGTAGGAGAACATCTGATTTAATAAATCCCCTAAAAGTACAAGCCTTACGCTATTAAACATCCCCATCTGGTTCTCCAAATGTTGTAGCATACATTTCAATATTTTCTTTCCTCGTGATTGGCCTAATATTTGCTGCAAGAAGCGATGCATTTTATTTACTGGGCATCCGATTAACTCGACTCTGTGTATTGATTTTTGTCTGGGCCAGTTAAGATGACCGGATTTTCTGAGTTCACTAACCTCAGATTGTTTGTGCGAGAAATCTGGCATATTTTATTTTAATGACATTCTGCAGGACAAAACCAAAGAAACTTCACAGACCGCAAATGGTTGAAGTCTTATATCATCATTTGATCTAGCTTTAGTATACAGACAGTACGAGTGTATACTTTATAATGGGACGAAGTGACGATCAATATTATTTTTTTCTTTATTGAGTAGTAAGTATTGATATAAACATTTGTGAAGCCAAATAAAAGCCAAAAGAAAAATCCCCAGTTTTGCGAGTTTACAGATACTCAGCTTATCAGGATTCAAATGTAGCAACTGTTGCTATTATGCAATAGGACATAACAAACTAATGCATTTTTTATTATCCACTAATTTTGGTACCTTCTTTCAGCGCATTTCTCTTCTCTTCTTCTTTGTTAGTGCCTGTATATTGTGATTCCTGAACATCTGTTTTGTTTCACTTTCCCGAGTTTGATTATTCTGGAGATTTTGTGTGTGCGTGTGTTTTGTGGAGAAAAACAAAACTATATCCGGAGTTGGGATAATGTAGTAAAGCATTACAATGAAAAATGATAATGTAGTGAAGTATTACAATGAAAAATGATAATGTAGTGAAGTATTACAATGACAAATGATAATGTCGTGAAGTATTACAATGAAAAATAATAATTTAGTGAAGTATTCCAATGAAAAATGATAATGTAGTGAAGTATTACAATCAAGAATGATAATATAGTGAAGTATTACTATGAAAAATGATAATGTAGTGAAGTATTACAATCAAGAATGATAATGTAGTGAAGTATTACAATCAAGAATGATAATGTAGTGAAGCATTACAATGAAAAATGATAATGTAGTGAAGCATTACAATGAAAAGTGATAATGTAGTGAAGCATTACAATGAAGAATGATAATGTAGTAAAGCACTACAAATAAAAATGATAATGTAGTAAAGTATTACAATGAAGAATGATAATGTAGTGAAATATTACAATGAAGAATGATAATGTAGTGAAGTATTACAATGAAGAATGATAATGTAGTGAAGTATTACAATCAAGAATGATAATGTAGTGAAGCATTACAATGAGAGAATGATAATGTAGTGAAGCATTACAATGAAAAGTGATAATGTAGTGAAGCATTACAATGAAGAATGATAATGTAGTAAAGCACTACAATTAAAAAATATAATGTAGTAAGTATTACAATGAAGAATGACAATGTAGTGTGGCATTACAATGAAGAATGATAATGTAGTGAAGCATTACAATGAAAAATGATAATGTAGTGAAGTATTACAATTAAAAATGATAATGTAGTAAGTATTACAATGAAGAATGATAATGTAGTGAAGTATTACAATGAAAAATGATAACGTAGTGAAGTATCACAATCAAGAATGATAATGTAGTGTAGCAATGCAAGGAAAAATGATAATGTAGTGAAGCTTTACAATAAGAATGATAATGTAGTGAAGTATTACAATGAAAAACGATAATGTAGTGTAGCATGCAATGAAGAATGATAATGTAGTGAAGCTTTACAATGAAGAATGATAATGTAGTGAAGCTTTACAATGAAGAATGATAATGTAGTTTAGCAATGCAATGAAGAATGATAATGTAGTGAAGCTTTACAATGAAGAATGATAATGTAGTGAAGTATTACAATCAAGAATGATAATGTAGGGAAGCATTACAATGAAGAATGACAATGTAATGACGTATTACAATGAAGAATGAGAATGTAGTGAAATATTACAATGAAAAATGATAATGTAGTGAAGTATTACAATCAAAAATGATAATGTAGTGAAGCATTACAATGAAAAATGATAATGTAATGACGTATTACAATGAAGAATGACAATGTAGTGAAGTATTACAATGAAGATTGATAATGTAGTGTGGCATTACAATGAAGAATGATAATGTAGTGAAGCATTACAATGAAAAATGATAATGTAGTGAAGTATTACAATTAAAATGATAATGTAGTAAGTATTACAATGAAGAATGATAATGTAGTGAAGTATTACAATGAAAAATGATAATGTAGTGAAGTATTACAATCAAGAATGATAATGTAGTGTAGCAATGCAAGGAATAATGATAATGTAGTGAAGCTTTACAATGAAGAATGATAACGTAGTGAAGTATTACAATCAAGAATGATAATATAGTGAAGTATTACAATGACGAATGATAATGTAATGTAGCATTGCAATGAAGAATGATAATGTAGTGAAGCTTTACAATGAAAAATGATAATGTAGTGAAGTATTACAATGAAGAATGATAATGTAGTGTGGCATTATCAGTTAACAACAAAAGTGATACGATGCTCTGTTGGCAAAAAAAATGTTGGATGGACATGATCACTTTTGCCAGCCGGCACGGCACATTAATGATGATGAATCCCGAGTGAAAGTTGAAAGTGACCAGCTCGTTTTATTTTGCCCACTTTTTGAATTTTTTTCCCCCTCTTTTAAGTTTTCATCTTCGAGGTTTTCATTTTCTTTCTTTTATACTTCCTCGTCTTAGACATCTTCGTTATTCTCTACAATTTCTTCTTTCTGTCATCTTCTTAGTAATGTTTACGGTGCTCCGTCATCAACATTGTAAAATCTTATTTCTCACATTCTCCTGGTATTCTTCTATTTATTCTTTTATGTCTTCTGCCCTATATACATCTTATTTTCTACATTTTTAAGATAATTTGTACAATCAACAACAAACAATCAACAACAAACAGTCAACAACAAACAATCAACAACACACAATCAACAACAACAATCAACAACAAACGTCAACACAAACAATCAACAACAAACAATCAACAACAAACAATCAACAACAAACAATCAACAACAATCATCAACAACAAACGTCAACAACAAACAATCAACAACAATCGTCAACAACAAACAATCAACAACAAACAATCAACAACAAACAATCAACAACAATCAATCAACAACAAACAATCAATAACAATCAATCAAACAGGAGAAGAGGAAAGTTGGAATACTTTGTTACAACTGGCAAAATACAGAGAAAGACATATAGTGAACGACAAAGTGAGAAGATACTAGATTGCTTGGTGCCAAAGCATGGACAGCAGTCAACAATAGAATTGATACCATGCACTGTGGATAGAAAGGGAGCCGCGATAGCTCAGTGGTTAGTGAACTGGACTAAAAAGGACAAGGGGTAGGGTTCGATCCCAACCGACGGCTTCCGGGTTCACACAGCCTTAAATGGGTACCGGATTTTTCTGGGAAGTAAATCGGCGCGGGCGTAATACCGACCATATTACCCCGAAAATCATGTGCCGAAGGTCTATAAAATATATGGTCACTAAACACCATATTCCCTATAAGCCACTTGGCGTGACGGATGTAGTTTACTTTACATTTTACTGTGGATAGCAAATTGTAGAAGGACATAATCGCCCATGCCAACCTGCATGATAGCACATGATGATGCTATATTTGTACTGTATCTTCTCTTGCATCCTCTTAAGTTTCTGCTTTATTTCTCCGTCTTCTTTTCTTCTCACATAGCACCCCGCGCCTATTCCAATTCTGTTGATATGTTGCAGGTTTCTTTAAAATTACTTTCAGTAGAAACGGTTCCCCCATGTTCTACGAAACAAAACACTGACTCTTGTCAGTCACCAACATAGATTTCTATTTCACTTAATCTCCCATGCAGTAACTGCAACATTTTTTTTTCCATTTGACTGAACTTTTTTTTTTAAAAGGAGAACTCCACCCCTCCTCCCACTCCCCTCCAATCTCCAACCTGGAGAATCAGCTGCACTCTAGTGGTCTGACCTCTGTCCCAGTGACCGGCATTTCGCTAAAGGCTTTTTCGCTTCCACTTAGCAGACAGCTGAATGGATCAATAACAGGCAGACATGAGTACATCGACGTGCAAACACGAGAACTGAACTCATTTTATGTGTTTATTTTGTATATCATTATCTTACTTTATTATCTTCAACTGTTTTTTAATCACTTTTTTCTTCTATTATTTTTTTTATTAATATATTTCTAAGGAAATTATTATCTTTCCGTGTCTACCGGATGGTATTTTAGTACATTCACTTACTTACCCTTTTGCTTATTATCTTTTAATTGTGAAATTAATTATTTTAACCTTTAATCATGCTATAAATAATAGTTTGAGACTTAATGGGAAAGATATAAATAAGCATGGTTAAATATGCCAGAATGATTGAAGAATGAACAAGAAAAAAAGAAAAAGCCGTTTATTAAATCGCATTTTTGTCCTTTTTTTTCTAAAATGTGACAGTGTAGTGGATAAAAAAGGAACATAAATATTTTAAGTGGGACAGTGTAGTGGATAAAAAAGGAACATAAATATTTGAAGTGGGACAGTGTAGTGGATAAAAAAGGAACATAAATATCTAAAGTGTGAAAGTGTAGTAGATAAAAAAAAGGAACAGAAATAGTCAAAGTGCTCTATTCTATTCATGGAATCGGTTTCATTGCAGTCGAAAATCCCCATACCCGCACCAAAGACCATCCCAACGTATACAGATTGGCTGTTTCTGTAAGATTTTCATTGTAGGTACATCTGCTTTTCTCACTAAGCACTTCAGATCGACCAAAGCGCTTTACCACCTTTAGACTTCTAAGTCTCAGAAATATCTGAAGTGTCACAGGGTAAGTAAAGGTTCCCTCCATGTCTTGCTATGTAAAGTAAAGTACCCCCGTAACGCCAAGTGGCGTATAGGGAAATATGGTGTTAGTGACCATACATTTTACAGACCTTCGGCACATGATTTTTGGGTAATCTGGTCGGTATTCCGCCCTTGCCGCTTTACTTTCCCAGAAAAAAATCCAGTAGCCATTAAAGGCTGGGTGAACCGGAAGCCGTCGGTTGGGATCGAACCATACCTCTTGTCCTTTGTAGTCCAGTTCACTAACCACTGAGCTATCGCGGCTCCCATGATGTTAGAGCCCATATTTTTTAAAGTTTTTTTTGGGGGGTGATCTGGTCGGTATTACGCTACGCCGCCTCTACTTATCAGAAAAAAATCTCTGGTACCCATTTTTAGAGGTTTGGTTAACTCTAGAGCCTTGAAGGTCTGAAGGAAAAAAAATACGCCACTTCTGTAGAGTGGCACCGGATCCCTAGTTGTAACTAGTCGAAAGCCCTGGTATCACTGCAAACGAACTAAAATCCATAATTGCTCAACTGACCGTGCCAGTGGAATCATCCGAATTAACATCTCATCTCATTGAAGGATCCAAACAAAGATAGGCAGCTGCAGCCCCCATCATAGCACCTACAGCACACGCCAAAAGACATAAGGCGTGGCGGCACTGAAAGTGAACGCAGCTGAACTGTCCTTCATCATACGATATCATCATTCATCGTAAACAATCGGAATATCGAAACTCGATACGGATGAAAAACACAACTCATGGTGTGCACAGAGCACTAAACTCAGTAGCTCCGGCAGCAAGCCACAGCTCATTGTGTGCATAGAGCACTAAACTCAGTAGCTCCGGCAGCAACTACTAGATCCTTCAAATCCCACTACAGAAAAGACAATCTGCTGCTTTGCATGAAGATTGGGGACAATCAAAGACTAAGGAAAGCAAACCTGAATAAAGTGCTGGCAGAAATCGGATGCACTGGACCATTGGAACACTGTGCAACATTCTAACATGTACTCAGTACTGCCCCCAGTACACAGACCTGAGAAGGACAATGTGGTCCACACCCACCTCCCTGGAAGAGAAACTATATGGGGCAACAGAATCACTTAAACAGACAGCTGCCTTCATAAGAGTCCGGAATCCTAGTCTGAATGACGTCATGATCGCAGAAGAAGAAGAAGTAAAAGATCCTTCTGACGAGGACATGTGCACACTAACCACTCAGCCACTCAGCCACTGTGGCAATGTCATGGAAGAAAATGAACAGAGATTATATGTAATATGCAGGGGAAAATAAAAATAAAAAATCTTCTTCTTCTTTCCTTTCTCATTTGCCTTTCAGCGTCGACAAGGGGGGCTGGGGAGAGAATTAGAGCCACTATGCCAGGAAAGTCAGAGACAATGAAATAATCATCAAGTACCGTGCCCAAAGATGAAAGTGATCATGTTTATCAACAACTTTCTGCTTTGAAAATTTATAATTTCAACGATTGACTTTCCATGAACAAGTTATAAAGCGATACATCCACTGGTAGCAAAGGACCTTCACAGCAGCAAAGCTGGAAGCTGTCGGCAAACCACAGCTGATGGCTTGCTCCAGGATCGGTGAACCAGAACCATGCAGACCCTACTCCACCTCTTTGCGGTACCTCTAAAAAAAAAGACTAACCTGTCAAGTCTGGACATGCGAGTAGGGATCGAAGAAAGAAGACAGCCCCGTACTCAAAAATAACACGCTGAAGTCGGATGTATTGGGTCGAAAGGCGCAAATATCGCATATCTACTGCAAACCACAACACAACGTATCCGCGCTCATTTAACGCCCTTCAAAGGAACGATGATGCAGAGGAAATCAATTCCTTTAGTAGTCAACTGGTGAGCAACAGAACAGAAATGAAGAACTCACCCACTAGTTATGTGCACATCTCCTTCTCTCTCTCCGAATCCTGACGCTATTTATCTTTAACCAAACACTCCTGGATAATATTTTTTTGTGCGGATATTTTAGCTGGGTTGACTAGAAGTCATGTTTCCAACCTTGGTGTTCTGCTTGAGAAGCAAACGATTTGTCTCTTTACTTCCCCCTAATTGAAAGTCCTGAATGAATAAAGTAATTAAGTGGAAGAACGAACAGGCATTAATGATGTCTCAAATTGTAAACAATTGCTACAACAAAAGTCAAAGAGATAAAGAATAACATTTAATTGTGGCCTTACTATATTAGTAGAGAAATTCAGAAGATAAAAAATGAGAAATAAATAAAAATAGTCCCCATTGAAATAGAAGAAATATTAGAATACCATTCAGGGGATAAAGAACCCTACATCTTGTCCTTTGTAGTCCAGTTTACTAACCACTGAAATATCGCGGCTCCCCTCTTTAAATATGCACTACAGATATTATCTGGGAAGGAAAGGCAGGCACGGAGGGGACTGGCCACTTCACCCCGTGTAGGGGAGGCTTTGTAAAGTCACTTTACAAGCAGTCACTTTCCTTCTTTCTTTCTGTTTTTCTTTCTTTCTGTCTTTTTTCTGTCTTTCTTTCTTTCTCTCTTTCTTTTTCTTTCTTTCTTTCTTTCTTTTCTTTTTCTTTCTTTCTTTCTGTCTGTCTTTCTTTCTTTCTTTCTTTCTTTCTTTCTTCACTTCCTCTTTTACCAATTCGGGTGTCAAGGGAGATATGAGGAAGATCTTATTCTCGTTTTTCTGGCAGCTTCAATCATTGTCAATTGACATTGCTGTAGCATTTCTTTAATGAATTCTTTCCATCTTTCTCTAGGCCTGCCTCTTGCTTCTCTCCTTTCTCTGTTAATATATGACACATATAGTAAAGACTCACATGGCATTATAGTAGCCACTAACACTTCATTACCTAGCGGAAATTGATATGAGACTACGTTTACTTTTATAACCCCGTGAACTAAAAAAAATCTTCAAAGAATTGTTAAGGAGACAAACACTGTAAAAAGCAAGAGAAATATAGCATCGTTTAAAAAAAAATTGTATCATGGTAGTATGTGGATTATCCTATAAAACGAACTACCGATCACCTGGCAGGAGTATTCGATCCACAAACAAATCGTACGATATCACGAACAGATCAAAGGTCATGTAGTTTCCCTTCTCGTCAATATTCCCGCCCTTGGTGCAGCTCTCAGCTGTCGATCGATGAACTCCCGACTGATAATACGTTGTACAGAACACACGTCAGGGAAACTGGCAAATGTGGAGGACTCGACGAGAGCTCACGGATAATTAAACACTTCATCAAAACTTTATAAATAAACAAAATGCAGTTTCCATTACACTCTGTTTAGTGGTATATTATGTTATTAGGATCAATGTAAACATGACAAGCACATAGGTGTTCAGATCTTCTCCTTGAAGTATTGATAGCTGTAATAGCAATTAAAGTTTAATGATGATGATGATGATGCGGTCGCCGATGATTTGAGGTATTCTAGCGGATACGAACCGTAGACTTCCTCCTCGTCATCCGCCCTTAAAAGGACGTTAAGTGGACGTAGTTACGTTGTGTTGAAGTTTGCAGTGTAACACTGTGATATCTGCGCCTTTCGGTCCAACACATCCGACTTCAGCCGACATTTTGAGTACCGGGTTTGTCTTCCCTCTTCGATCCCTGCTCGCTTGGCCAGACTAGACAGGTTAGTCTGTTTCTGGAGGCACCGCGGAGAGGTGTAGCAGGGTCTGGATGGTTCTGGTTCACCGATCCTGGCGCAAGCCATCAGTTATGAGTCACTGACGACTTCCAGCTCTGGTGCTGGGTGGGGCGCGCCTTCGCCTCCTAAAGTTTAATATAATGTAGAAAACACTGTCAGAGGCTGAATTGATCGTGCGTCGGCAGAAGAAAGGCGGTAACTCCAGCTCGTGACTAGGACTGGCTATCTTCAAGTAAATTTTCCAATGAATTCTTCAATTCCTGACAAATACCTCTGCCATTAAAAAAATTTAAAGTCTAACATTAGCATTTTCATGCCATGCAGCGTTCTCTCTCTGCTGCAATTCATATTTTAGTTAGCTCCTCTTGGGCCGAAGAAGGTGAAATCAAAACTCTCATGTTTGACGATTCACTGCGATGCCTTATAAGTCTTGTTTTTTTTTTAAAGCAGATTGCTGGGCCCACTCAAATAATTGCTCTTCTTAGAATTTCTTTTGGTCTTCCTTGTTTTCCTTTTGCCTGGATTGAGGTTCTTAGTTGGTCCATTCCGAGCAGATGATCGATGTATTTCCAATGTACTTGTATTTGCAGGACAGTTTCTGGAACTTTAGACTGTTTTGGAATTGTTAGTGCGAGGATTTGGTCGCTCAGTCTATGCTGGCGGGCAATTAGTCTACCCCGTCCTTTTAGTCTGGTTTGAGAGTGGATGAGCTATTTAGTCATTACGGTAAAGTAATAAATAATTATTTTACTACAATAACAGAAATCTTAAATGATAAATCAAATTTAACAAAGATTATAATGACGGAGGCAGATTTAAGATTTTATTTTTTTTTTTAAAAACCAACAATACCAAGGGCTAAAGATGTTGTCTTAATGAGCAACACATGAACAAGAATCATTTACTTCCGTGGTCTTTTTGTAATAAACAGAATGAAGACATTTATTCTAAGCACATAGAAATGAGAATGGTTTGCCCTAAGGTAGACCTCCTTACAGGTCTGAAACTGAAAAGATTTACACTATCTCAAATGAATTAGAGCCATGCATAAGAAGTAATAAAGGTCGCTATTCTCTCTTTAATAAGAGAACGTGAGCCGTTGGAAAAATTAATAATGAAGAACAATAGCTATGGTACGTAGATTAATATTTGAGAATAATAAGAGAATCTAAAGATTGTGAAAGAAAAGGAATAACACCGTTGAGATCAAGGTTATAGCATTGTGAGATATCTCAATAATATATTTGTTTATTTAAAGGAAATGATAAAAGTATCAGTTGTGTTCTAAAGATATGAATTTTTTTTTAAAGTATGACATTTAGAAAACAATAAAATCAGGAGCTTTTAAGATTATTAATCGCTTTTATTGGCACGGAAAACAGTCAACAACAGAACTGATACGATGCACTGTAGATAGAAGATTGTGGAAGGACAAGATCGCTTGCGCCAACCGGTATAGAACATGATGATGATGATGATGAATCGCTTTTAAGAGCTACGCTAATATTTTTATATTACGATTCAATCACTAACAATCAAGACTGCACTAACATAAAAATATGAAGCACGTTAAAATGAGCATAATATGAGCAAATGAAATATTCTTCGTGCTGGCTCAATTGAAATCATCAGTGTTGAACGTGGACTGTCATTTTCCCACTGCATTGGTAAATAACGTAGCTCACTGCTGATCTAAATATATGTAGGTCACAGCTGTTGCCACCTCCAGCCACGCTGCAACGGCTGGGAAAATAATCATCAGACTCGTCTTTGCAAAGAGGCACGTGCTGACGCACGTACTGACAACTGACTGGGGGCGTTGATGAACCCAAGCACAAGGAAATAAACAGCTTCATTTACAAATAGTATTAAGACCTGCATAAAGATTTTTTTTCTTTAATATTTGAATAATTAATTAGATGGAAACATGTGAGTTGTATATATCACACCAGTTTATCGATGATGTTTTAGTGTTTCTGCTGATTTACTCATTTAATAAATGTAACATGTATAGGATGCCTCACTCACAACAGAGACCGGCATTTCAATAAACGTTTTAACACTTATGAGGATATTGCAAAGAAATAAGAAGAGGATTTATCACATTTTGTAAGAAATGTGACATCATCATAAGTTATGGTGGGAGTGATCACCAAGTGAGTCCAAATAAGATAATAATTGTTGAGGAAATGAGTGAAGCAATCAATAAATTATGTTGCAGTGTTACATTCAGTTATAAATACAATTATACAGAGGAAATTTAAATAATATGGTCATGTCAAAAGACACAGCGTACTGAAAGAACAATAATGGAAGGTATGGTTCCTGGGCGACGTATCAGGGACAGACCAAGAAGAAGGTGGGTTCAAGACATCAGGGAGACCTTGAACATGACAACAGAACTGGAAGGTCTGGCTAGAGACAG
Organism: Megaustenia siamemsis; assembly: GCA_032433765.1. Classification (NCBI taxonomy): domain Eukaryota; kingdom Metazoa; phylum Mollusca; class Gastropoda; order Stylommatophora; family Ariophantidae; genus Megaustenia; species Megaustenia siamemsis. The sequence goes on along the minus strand of JAVIAB010000160.1, from coordinate 30,138,119 downwards.
AGATTGTTTCAGACGGGCTGTGGTGAATGCAACGTTCTGTGCGAGATCTGACTAGTGACAGAGATTGTTTCAGGCGGGCTGTGGTGAATGCATCGTTCTGTGCGAGATCTGGCTATAGAGAGAGATTGTTTCAGGCGGGCTGTGGTGAATGCATCGTTTTGTGCGAGATCTGACTAGAGACAGAGATTGTTTTGTGGCGGGCTGTGGTGAATGCAACGTTCTGTGCGAGATATGGCTAGAGACAGAGATTGTTTCAGACGGGCTGTGGTGAATGCATCGTTTTGTGCGAGATCTGGCTAGAGACAGAGATTGTTTTGTGGCGGGCTGTGGTGAATGCAACGTTCTGTGCGAGATATGGCTAGAGACAGAGATTGTTTCAGACGGGCTGTGGTGAATGCATCGTTTTGTGCGAGATCTGACTAGTGACAGAGATTGTTTCAGGCGGGCTGTGGTGAATGCATCGTTCTGTGCGAGATCTGACTAGTGACAGAGATTGTTTCAGACGGGCTGTGGTGAATGCATCGTTCTGTGCGAGATCTGACTAGTGACAGAGATTGTTTCAGGCGGGCTGTGGTGAATGCATCGTTCTGTGCGAGATCTGGCTAGAGACAGAGATTGTTTCAGGCGGGCTGTGGTGAATGCATCGTTTTGTGCGAGATCTGAGTAGAGACAGAGATTGTTTTGTGGCGGGCTGTAGTGAATGCATCGTTCTGTGCGAGATCTGGCTAGAGACAGATATTGTTTCAGGCGGGCTGTGATGAATGCATCGTTCTATGCAAGATCTGGCTAGAGACATATATTGTTTCAGGCGGGCTGTGATGAATGCATCGTTCTATGCAAGATTTGGCTAGAGACAGAGATTGTTTCAGGCGGGATGTGGTGAGTGAAACGTTCTGTAAAGGATATGCAGCCTGATGATAATTTTAGATTCAAATTGATTTTGAGAAGAAAAAAATTTCTATATTAAATGATATTTAACATTTACGTTTAGAAACGGAGCACTTGGCATCAGAAAGAATTAACAAAATGCCATCTGACACAACTTTCTTCACGCATGTTATATTTACTGAAATAATGCTAACACAGAATGAATTCAATCTGAAAAAAAAATAATAATAATTATGTGTCGTGCCATAAATTGAAACCACTCTCATAAAATATCAATTTTGATAAAGAGTGGATTGTAGCAGGTTATGGACGTAAATGGTACTATTTATTTTATTACAACTAAAGTACAACTGTGAATTTGAAACACACAACTGTGGTATGTGTGTGATGGTGCCTCTATCGTGACAGTGAGGTGATCATATCGGAACCTAAACAACGAACAAACTATATTTTGGTAAAATTTGTAGCGATCGACCCCCAGTTCCAGTGACTCCTGATTGCATTTAGAGTGATATATTTTTTTTCCATTCCAATGACTCCAGATTTCAAAATTGGTTCGGAGACGGAGAATACAAAGGAAATCTCGTGTATTTAAAAGAACCAAAGGCCGTTAAAAATTGATAACAGTAGGCAGTATGTCGCTGTCCAGGGCAAATTTTAAAAATGAAAGTAAAATTCATATCACCTTTCGCGATAAATAATAGCCATCACCATCATCAGGTCGCATGTCCTTTGCTGGACGCAAAGAAAAAAAACATTATGCCTTCCATAACCATAGCCCATTACAACCCGTTCGAAAGAATATCTGCCTCTAGCCACGTCATTCACCTCTTCTATTGCCATGTTCAATGTCTCTTTGATGTCTTATTCTTTTTCTTATACCTTTCAGCTTCATGTAGAACATATGTGTTCAACAAACGCTTTCCAAGTCGTTCTGTTGCTTGCTATTCTTTTAAGATCATTCCATGTCTTCCCCATTATCTTCATCTCTGCTTCAAACTGTCTTCTCCATGAATATTTTGGTCTTCTTTTTCTTCTTCCTTGGGGATTCCAAAAAAGGGCATATTGTGTAATACTCTCAGTTGGCTTTCGTAGTGTGTGCCCTATACAGCACCATCTTCTTCGCTGTAGCTCTTTATCCACAGGTATTTGACTGGTACATTTGGATACCTCTATGTTAGGTATTCTGCCAGCCATTTTTATAATTTATTCTACGCAAGCATCCATTAATGAAGGTTTATCTTTGATGGTTTGAAACCACCTTTTTCGTGACAAATATTTCACAAACTTTCTTACATTATTGTCCAGGTTATGATCGTTATCAAGGAATTTGTGCATCGAAAGATGCCACGACCCAGAAGATCCAGGTCCCAACCAGTTAGTTTCACCGCTGACAGTTCAGCTGTTTTCTCTCCATCTTAAAATCACACTGCACCCATCATGCCTATGTGGTTTATGTAGAATATTATGTTGAGTCCATATTTCTACATTATCATCGACACATTTATGTTCTGTGGACATCATCAATGCCCTCCGCGAAGTGGAAAGGACACAGGACTTCGACAAACATGAGTCCACGTCACTCCTTCGGATGAAAGAGATGGGAGTTATGGTGGGCACAGCCAGAAACGAGAAACTTAGTGGCCGTGTAAGAAGACTTATCAATCAACATAGAACTGGAGTCGTCAGTCGCTGGACACAGCGAGAATTGCTGAGGAGGGGATCTGAGCACCTATGACATGATCGGAGTGCAATGATGATGACCCTCAAATAACTCAATAACTCAATGATTCAATAAGAATAACATTTATGTACACATTTGACATATTTATTTATCTGGTCAGTCACCTCTAAAAAATTGTTGGTACCTATTTTCTGAGTTTGGAGCATAAGAAAGTTCATGACGCTCAACTGTACGCAAGCTGAAGACATTCTGCTGGTGAACATGGTTTCTACCGTTAAAATCATTGAATTGGAACTGACTGGAAACAGGCTTATTAGTATGTCCTATAGGGATCCCGGTTTGCTATCCAAAAGGGATCCCGGTTTGCTATACGGTTCCTGGTGTCCAAAAGGGATCCCGGTTTGCTATACGGTTCCCGGTGTCCACTAACGATCTCAGTATGTCCAAAATGGATCCCGGTATATCCAATAGTGTAGGGATCCCGGTATGTCCAAAGGTGCGGGGATCCTGGTATATCCAATGGTGTATGGGCCCAGGTATGTCAATAGTGTAGGGGTTCCTGTACGTCCAATTGTGTAGGGAATCAAGTATGTTCAAGTATGTTTGATCTCAGTATGTCCAATTCTTTAGGTATCCCAGTATGTCCAAGGGTGTACGCATCCTAGTATGTCCAAGGGTGTATGATCCCAGTAAATCTAACGGTGTATGATCCCAGTATGTCCTAAAATGTTGGAATCAATGAGGGAAGTCAACCATGTTCAAAAAATGCCTTGATGGATGTTTTTGGTCGACAAGCGCCAATTATCGCCGCTTGCTGTAAACCACGACACATCACATCTACACTCATTTAACGTTCATTTGGTGGCAGACAATGAAGAGTAGTTGTTGGATTAAAGAAAGAAAGAAAGAAAGAAAGAAAGGCAGGAAAGAAAGAAAGAAAGAAAGAAAGAAAGAAAGAAAGAAAGGGAAAGAAAGAAAGAAAGAAAGAGTGAAAGAAAGAAAATATAGCAAACATAATAAAATGGATCTATTAATGCTCTTTATGTAAAACCAGATTTGTTGATGTCAGATTTGTTTAATATTTATAGTGAGATTATTTTAAGATCCATAAGGGACATGCCTCGAATAACAATTGGAGGTCATAATGTAAATAATCTAAGGTATGCTGATGATACAGTCTTAATCGCTAAGAGTGAAAAGGAGTTACAAGAAATGTTGGACATTATAGTGAAGGAAAGTAAAAATAAAGGACTCAGCCTTAATATCAAAAAGACAGAGGTAATGGTAACAACAAAGAAAAAGACATCACCTCAGTGCAAAATAAAGACAAGTGGTACAATATTAAAACAGGTAAATGAATTTAAATATTTATGAGCTTTGTTAACCTCAGATGGAAGATGTACAAAAGAGGTGAGATGCAGAATGGCTCAGGCAAAAGCAGCTTTCCAAAAAATGAGGAAGATACTATGCAATCCATTTTTGACAATAGAAACAAGAAAAAGAGTTCTTAAATGTTATGTAGAGCCAGTTTTAACATATGGATGCGAATCATGGACAATAGGACAACAGAAAAGAAAATCACTGGAGTCTGTAGAAATGTGGTTTTACAGAAGAATGTTGAAAGTACCATGGACAGCTAATAAGAGTAATGAAGATGTTCTGAGAGAGGTCAAAGCAAAAAGAGAGCTAATTTCCAATATTAGGAAGAGACAGTTACCATTTTTTGGCCATGTAATGAGAAGAGAACAACTGGAATATATTGTAACAACTGGAAAAATTGAGGGACGAAGAGATAGAGGGAAGCAAAGAGAAAAAATAACAGACAGCTTAAGAGAATGGCTTGGCAGAGGGTCAACAATAGAAATGATAAATAGCTGCCGAGATCGAAAGTTGTGGAGAGACATGATCACCTACGCTAGTAGGCCCAGTATTTGATGATGATGTAACACCACTGAACATTGTCAATGTTTTTTACTCGTATGCACGCATATACAAGAAAGCAAGAAAGAAAGAAAGAGAGAAAAAAGAAAGGAAAGAAAGAAAGAAAGAGAGAAAGAAAGAAAGAAAGAAGATGCAGTATTTTGTATTTTGGAAGTGAACCCGACTCACGTGGTCATTCGACAAACATATTATCTTGTTTGCCACCGAGAAGTTCACAAAAAACAGCCAACATCAGTTGACAATGATAAGCTGATAGCTTATCTACCTCTCCATGAGACATCTTAGGAGTCGTTGACACTGTGATGTCTGTTTTTAAATGAAATAATTGCGATGGAAGTGTACTTTCTAACTCTCTATTTCTCTGTCTATCTTTCTCTCTCTCTCTCTATCTATCTATCTCTCTCTCTCTCCATCTTTCTTATTCTTCTTCTTATCTCTTCTGGTGTCGAGGGAGTTATAAACTTGTGGTTCGTGTTTTTCTGACAGCATCTGTCGTTGACACTTAAGGTTATTGTACAGTTTCTCTCTTGTTGTCACCCCAACGCAGTCTTGGTCTGCCTCCAGCTCTGTTTCTTACTCTTATTCTGCATCCCTTGTATTCTGTGGCATCATTAAGCATATCTCCAGGTCATCAAACCATTTTATTTGTTGTCTTTGTATGCAGTTCACAATTGGTTATGTTCCATCTCTTTCTTTTAAAACCTCTCTTCTGATTTTGCCATATCTTGTCAGTCCTTTTGTAGAAGAATTCTTCTTCTTCTTCTACCTTTTTTAGCTTCCAGTGGAGCATAGGTCTTCAACAAACACTTTCCAAGTCGTTCTGTTTTTTGCCATTCTTTTAAGATCACTCCATGTCTTCCCCATCATCTTCATCTCTGCTTCTATCTGTCTTCTCCGAGAATTCCTTGATCTTCCTCTTTGTCTTTTACCCTGGGGATTCCAAAACATGGGCCTGTTGTGTAATACTCTCAGTTGGCTTCAGTAGTGTGTGTCCTATCCAGCGCCATCGTCTTCGCTGTATCTCTTTATCCACTGGTATTTGACTGGTACATTTCCATAATTCTATGTTAGTGATTTTGTCCTGTCATTTCCATCCCTTTATTCTGCGTAAGCATCCATTAATGAAAATCCTGTATCTTCGTGATTGTAAATTTGTTGTTCTCCATGTTTCACAGCCATATAATAGGACCGACTTAACATTTGAGTTGAAAATTTTCATTTTTGTATTTAACCTAATTTCTTTGGATATCCATATGTTTCCCAGTGCAATGAAAGCTCCTCTTGCTTTTGATATCCTTATTGCCAACTGTATTAATTCTCATAATGTTGGTCTTATCTCTATTAATCTTCTTCTAGTGTGAAGGATTGCCACATTGTTAAATTGCCCGGTGTTGAGAAACAGCTGCCACCCGGCACTTGATGTCACTGACTTTTTCCTTGAGGAACTCTAGGACGTAACAGCAGCAAAAAGAAAATATGTGCATCTTTATCAAAACTTGCGGTTCTGTGAAGTGATAGGCTCTACTAGCTAGATCCAGTATAGCAGAACTTCTAGGAAGGACAAGATTGAAGTTCTTCAGCAAAACACAGGAATTCAAGAAAGCCACTACAACCACAACTTCACCATCTGGTGTTCAAGAGTTGGAGGCAGGGTGATTGATAGCAATAGAGCTGGAAGCTGTCAGTGATTCATAGCTGGTGGAGGCAGGGTGATTGATAGCAATAGAGCTGGAAGCTGTCAGTGATTTATAGCTGGTGGAGGCAAGGTGCTTGATAGCAATAGAGCTGGAAGCTGTCAGTGATTCATAGCTGGTGGAGGCAGGGTGATTGATAGCAATAGAGCTGGAAGCTGTCAGTGATTCATAGCTGGTGGAGGCAGGGTGATTAACTCAGCGAATGTTTTATATGTGTTCTTTTGTTATTGTCTTTGTCAATATTAAAGTAGATATGATTAATCAAATAATGAAGATTTATAGAAAGTACATTATTTGTGTGTGTAGGCATTATAAATACACCAAATGTGCTAGCATTTTTATAATATGTGAGAAGTACACATTATATTCATATTTATCTGTCATTCTTTCTTCTTTCTTCCTTTCCTTTTGTAGCTGTTCAGGTAGTGAGGGAGATACAAAGTTCTGGTTCTCCCACTTTTGGTGGAATCAATCATTGTCGCTTGATGTTGCTGTAACATTTCTTTGATGTTGTCTGTCTATTTTACTCCGGGTCTGCCTCATGCTCTTCTCCTCTTATAATATATGCTCTGTGTGGTTCTGAATCACACGACACCTTTCTAGACGGACAAATCAGTTTATTTTTGTTTCTGTATGTAGTTTAGGGTTGGTTTAATGCCTACTCTTTCTCTTATAATATCATTTATGATTCTGACTTTTCTGGTTACGCCAAGCTCTTTTCTCAGACATCGCATCTCTGTGGTAACAAGCTTTTTGTTATGTCTTAACGTAAGTAAACATTTTATGTACTCTGTGTAAGATGTTTCTTTGTGGTAATAGGTATTACTCTGTGTAAGATGTTTCTTTGTGGTAATAGGTATTACTCTGTGTTGAAGTATAGGCGATGAGCTGTCCCAATATTTGGTTTGCCTTGTTGCATAGGATGTTTTTTTTTTTTCGATTTTACCATCTTCTGAGAATGTTGTTCCCATATTCTTAAAGTTTGGTATGTATTTATATGATTTTTTTTCTGGGAAAGTAAAGCGGCACGGGCGTAATACCGACCACATTAAACCCCAAAAATCATGGGCGAAGGTCTGTAAAATTTATGGTCACTAACACCATATTCCCTATACGCCACTTGGCGCGACAGGGGTACTTTATTACTTTTTACTACTATGTATTTATATATATATATATATATATATATATATATATATATATATATATATGTATATAATAAAATCAAATATATTTTGATATATAATCAAAATTAAAAAGTTAGATTATTTCAGTGTTGCCTGGTGGAAGTGACAAGCCTCTCTTTCTGCTTTGGGAGCTCTTGAATAGTGGACAAGTACAAACAAAACAGAAAAGAAGTCTGTAAAATGTTCGAATATGTTTCGAAAATCAGTACGGTGACAAAACGTATGTGATCCTACGTAACATAATATTGAACGTCATATACACAACACACTCGTTTATATAGTATTTATTTATAGTTACAGGTTATTGATATATTTTACAAATTTTATGTATATAAATTGTGTTCATTTTTTTAAAGAATCGTAAGCTTTGAAATAACCTGTGTAAAAAAAAAAAGCAACAACAGCGGATTAAAAACAAAAAACAGCGAAATAAAAAAATTAAAAAAACTATTACGAGATGTATATTTATTATAGGGGCAAAAAAAAAAAAAACCAAAACGAGTTTTTATCAATAGATTTTTTTCCGTCCTGGTTAGAAAATGATGTACATGAGCTTAAATCTCACGGACGTCACAGTTAATCGGCTATTGTCTGCGTTTCTATTAGTATGCCTGATCCTGTGTAAGATTACATGATATATATATAGAGAGAGAGATTTTGCGCAAAGCTGAAATCATATCAAAACGACAGTAACATTATCCATTCTGTGGCTAGCTTAAGTCCACTGAAATCTTTTGCAACAATTTTTTTTCCCATAATACCTCCTGCGTAATGAACTTTGTAACAAACCAATGCATTGTTTGTATTTAAATTAGGCTGTAATGTGATGGCTTAATGATACCACGGCCTGTAAACAGCCAACTATAGATTTACTAATGTCTGCGTGCATGATGATGATGATGATGATAATGATGTTAATGACGTTGGTAATGCTGATGTTAACGATGGTAACAATTATTGCTTATACAGCTCTGAATATTTTATATATATATATATATATATATATATATATATATATATATATATATATATATATATTATTATAATAATACTAATAAAAATATCGTAGTTAGTATGTGTTATGTATGTAATAATTAAATTATAATGAGAAATATTGAAAAGGTAAAGGTGCGAGACTTGAATCGGCGGCTTAGCACGCGGGTTTATACCAATATGTGCTCGGCAACCTATTCAGAAGTGTTCGGAGACTCCTGTCTAATGTCGCCTCAAGTATCGTAACTCACGAGCAAGGTGCCATTCCTCACCTTATCAGAGTATTACCCTGGTACTCATTTCTGCCAGCGGCTGGGTCGACTGCGGGGATATTGTTTTTTTCCAACCACGTGTACAACTCACCCTGCTTCCAAGCGCAGATCGAACACAGATTGTTGGAGCGTCGGTAGCTATATAGCGGAGAACGCCCCCCCCCCCCCACCCCCCCTTCTTGATTTACGCGTTATAGTTGTTAACAGAGTGGCGTCCACGTTGATTTACTTTAATGGGGAAGAGTTGCGCTACATAAGCGAGTCAGTGATACGATATCGCCAAAACAGATGGGCTGGATGCAGTAGCTGATCAGGATCTGTTTTGGTTAGATCTTGCTCATATCACTACTTTTACAGCCGACAGTCAGAAATGTCTTTCGCTCGCTGAACTGTTTCCATCTCTTCCGTGCAACAAAGAACGAGTGGTTCTTCTTCTTCTTCTTCTTTCCTTCCTCATCTGCCTTTCAGCGTCGAGGGGAGATATAATTTGCGGTCTTTTGTTCTTCTGTTCACCTCTGCTACTGCTATGTTTCCTAGTGCTTCTAATATTCCATCGATCCATCTTTTTCGTGGTCGACCCTTGGGTCTGTTCGTTCTCACAACGTTTGTTGAAGGCTCGTTGTGCTGTGTTTTGATCTTTCTGCCTTGTCACCTGGCCAAACCATTTTATCTGTTGTTTCCTTATATATATTCTATAGCGGGGCTTTTCCTAGCTTTTTTCTCAGTTCTTCATTTCTAATCTTATCTCTCAGGCTGTTTCCTGTCATTCGTCTAACACATTTCATCTCTATAGAGGTTATTTTTCTTATTGTTCTTGTATCTAGGGTCTAAGTCTGGCATTGGTAGCACAACGAGTGGTTGAATGGATAATTTGAATGCGGCAAATCAGTAGTGCACAGGTTCGAATCACAGAAGGGTAATTTTTTTTCTATCTAAGATAAAATAAAGGCTATGACTCTAACACCTTAAGACGACTGCATTTCACGTGTGATCTTTATTATCCACTCTTCTAGACGCTGAGGCAGCCACCCCCCCCCCCCCCCACACACACACACACACTATTTCCAAAAAATAAAAATATTTAGACAATGGTGTAAAGATAGATAATTTAGTAGTCCACTAAATTTGGCTTCCCATGCATGGAAAGTCCTATTTCATAGACGTTAAAGAACTACTGGATGGAGAGAAAAGAAAACAAACGATGAAGTCTTAAAACAACTAAAAATTAAAAGAGAACTACTAAACACAATTCAAACAAGACAAATGCGATTTTGGGGGGGGGGGGGGCGTGTTAAAAGACACAACAGCCTACTAAAAGTAATCTTGGAGGGGAAAATACAAGGTAAAAGAGGCAGAGGCAGACCAAGACTAACATGGAGGAGTAACATCAAAATATGGAGAAATCAGCCTATGACAACCTGCACCATCAAAGGAAGAGACAGAGCAGAATAGCGCTCCATGGTAGCCAACCTTCATTGCGGAGATGGCGCTCGATGATGATAGCAGTACTAAAAAAAAAGAAAGAACGAAGTGGTATGGTGACAGCTTTACGTGGTAATGGACGAAACAAAAGTCGGCCAAGTAGGCCTTCATCTGGACGAACAACAAACACGAAAATTATATATAACGATATATTAACAAATCTAACTACATGGCGATAATATGCTAGATACTAAAGAGAGGAAAAATAAAAAATGGTCACTTCCCTGTGTTCCTGAGCTGGGTCAGTCTCCAAATTCGCATATCTGCGCATCTTGGTGCATCTTGATGCCTTTACCTCCACTCGATGATGATGATGATGATGATGATGATGATGATGATGATGAAAGAACTACCGATTACATTTCACCTCGGTTTCGTCAATTACTCAAAATGCCTCACGGGGCACAGCCACTTTGCATAATATAGTATCTGTAACGCACAGTTGAGGGTTTAACGTAAAGACATTTGGGAAAACCCATTCATGACTCAAGTTCATCGTTAGTTGTACTCTACCTCTTTGAGCACTTTACTCCTTTGAGATGACAATAAAGTGACCTCGTCATCTCGAGTGCTATATCATTTTTGCACTGAAAGTCGATGTTTGTAATTTTGTTCCACATTCATTTGAATTTAGCACTGCCTGGAAAGATGATGTGCCATTGTTTTTTTTTTTTAATTTTTGTTCTCCACTTGCTACGATCCGCAGACACATTTTCCCAGTTTCTTTCAAAGATAGAGAATTCCCTCATGGAAGCCCTGCAAACATCCTTATATCTCAGCACTGGTCTGCCCTTTGGTCTCTTTCCGTCCTTAAAAGCTAGCCATACAATATTTGTTTGCGAATACGATTGTTTAACACTCTTCTTACATGACCCAGCCACCTTAGTCTACGACTCCTAAGTGTTGCCATGATGGATGGGAGTGTGGCACGTTGTATGAAATTGGTTACTTTATCCTGCCATTTGATGTTCATAATCTTTCGAAGGCAACGCACATGAAAGCTATTTAACATTTTTTCCTGCCCTGCATAGGTAGTCCAAGATTCTGATCCGTATAGAAGTGTACTAAGCACACAACTTAAAGGTCTATTATATTACAACGACTTTATAATGTTTACTGTATGAGACGAAAGTTTTGGTTGCTCGCGCTGGTCAGTACTTTAAACAATCATAAAATGCTGAGCTCTCTAGACAGTTATTTTTAGAACTAGATGCTTATCAGCCCTCAATCATGCTTGCTGTTTCACAGGCACGGCCCTGTCAATTATATTATTTTCGCTACAATTATGGGAAGTTAACGTCGGCATGATATAATTATCCTAGGAAATCTGTCAATTCTTTAGTTTAACTTATCGCAGCTCAACAAAAAAAGACAAAACTTCGAGACATCAACAAATGTCTTTGTCACTACGATGTTATTGCCTTTGATGAATGAACATCTTTTTTTTTTTAGAAGGATCACTTTTCTTTTTACAGATGCTGGATCAGCTGGAGAGCGTCATGCTGGGATCAATTAATTCTATACTCAATTGCTAAGCCAGCTACATTCACAATACTCATTTCCTTTTTCTGTTTTAAAATTGAACATAATTATTGTATGCACTATCGCATTATTTCCAAGTTTGAAATTATGTGCGATATCTGAGAAAAACGCTTGGAGTGACTAGAAAGGACAATCAGAACTGATATTATCAGAGAAAGAGTAGACATTGAATCGGTCCTAAGCTACTTACAGAAACAACAAATTAAATGTTTTGCCCATATAGAAAGAATACCGAGCGACTCCTTACTATACAAAGCAAATATTAAAAGAGGAGAACGAAGAGCAAGAGGCAGACCTATAGTAAGATGGACATATTACACAAAAAAACCGCTACAGCATCAATTTCGTAATGACTGAAGCCGCCAAAAAGGGTGAGCATCAAAACTTTGCATCCCCTCCACACATCCGAGTTGGCCACAAGATGAAGTGAAGAAAGAAAAGAAAGAAAAAACTTAATTAAAATGTAGGCTATATATTGTCCTAAAAACTGAATGTATTTTTTCAAGTTCGAGTAGTCTAAATTTTGTACTGCTAGTTCAATATAATGTTCCAAAATTGTGTACAGCAACTATTTTAGTAAGGACCGTACTATTTCGAAGTGCTTCGAAAAAGTTCTACTTTCTTACATCAAGATAAAGTAAATCTGGTGTACTTCGAAAACAATTGGCAGCGTGGGAATAAAAATAGAGATAAACATCTGACGGTCGAACGCTATGTGCTGTAAATAAAGTGCATATTATACAAGCTACTAAGCGATGAAAGTTCTTCAAATGAAGTACACATTTGAACGTTTGCATTCTGTAGGTTTATGTACCTTCAGAATCTAAGAGTTACCTGGTACATCCATGGTGAAATTAGGTTTGAAATTAAAAGGAGAAATATATCATTAAATATTCTTCTTCAGAGATTGCTATAAGTTTAGACATTTAGACCAGCTTGGGTCACGAACACTACGATGCATTTGAGGCCATCACTGGTTACCCATAACTTGTCAAGCAGGGTTGTATCTGTGGGCCATGCTTGTGTTCTTAGTTGTTGATCTTGTGTTGTGTACATCAAAACACGACATGAAAGACAGTTATAGATGCGTCTTATATTATATGGCTCAAGAAAGCTAGGGATCACCCACGTAACAGAAAATATTAGGAAACAACTAAACAAATGGTTTGTCAAGTGGCCAGTCACAAACAAATAAATAAATGCTTTGTTAAGGGACAAGTCAAAAGCAACTAAATATTACCTACATAGGTACAATAAATTCTACAAAAACATTATCTATACATCTGGAAACAAATTGAACACAAATAATTAAAATAATCAACACAGCTAGCAGCAAACTCCACATTAGCAACTAAACATAATCAACACAGCTAGCAACAAACTCCACATTAGCAACTAAACATAATCAACACAGCTAGCAACAAACTCCACAATAGTAGCTGAACATAATCAACACAGCTAGCAACGAACTCCTCAATAACAACTAAACATAATCAACACAGCTAGCAACAAACTCCTCAATAACAACTAAACATAATCAACACAGCTAGCAACAAACTCCTCAATAACAACTAAATATAATCAACACAGCTAGCAAAAAACTCCACAAAACACAACACACCGAGAAAGTGTTCCAGAAAATGATGGACAAACAGAATGCTAGAAATATTCGAAAATGGTATAGTTTGGAAATCGACAAAAAAGAAGAAAAAAGTAAATTATTTCTACCCTCAGCACTGATAGGTAAACGTAGAAAGAAATAAGGAAGAAGATTGTGAGAGATTCAATAGAGAAATTAAAGTAAAATACCATAAAGCAGTGGAGCCGCGATAGCTCAGTGGTTAGTGAACTGGACTACCACGGACAAGGGGTAGAGTTCGATCCCAACCGACGGCTTCCGGGTTCACCCAGCCTTAAATGGGTACCGGATTTTTTTCTGGGAAAGTAAAGCAGCACGGGCGTAATACTGACCACATTACCCCAAAAATCATGTGCTGAAGGTCTGTAAAATATAGGGTCACTAACACCATATTTCCCTATACGCCACTTGGCGTGACGGGGGTACTTTCTTTTACCATAAAGCAGTATTCAAGTTATCGAATACTATTTCGCCATGATCCAGCCTCTACGGCCTCAGCATGATCCATCAGATATGACACCATGCAACATTTTAACTCGTCTGAGATTCTGCTATAAAATGAGATTTGATGCATTAAAATCTTACTAGTAGAGCATCTGTACAAATACGATGTGTCTCCACCACTAAGTGCAAGCTCTTATCTCCAAGAGCTGTGCTGGTGGTATCAAGGAATCACCTAAGCTGGACAAGTCACAACGCTGGGACTGCCTACTTTACCTCTTCGTGGTGCCGCTGGTAACATATTAAGCAGTCAGGTCTGACTATGTGGGTAGGGATCGAAGAGGGGAGGCAACTCGGTACTAAAAAATATTGTATTAGAGTCGGATGTGTTGGGCCGGAAGGAGTAAATAAACCACAACGCAACGCATCTTCACCCACTTAACGTCCTTTTAAAGGCAGATGACGAATACATTTAGTAGTCATCGGATGAATGCTAGAAAAAAAATAGGATCGGTATTTATGTAGAAATCTATATTATTTGAAAGTATAAGGAGAGTCCATCCATGATTTATCATTAGTATTATCATCACCATTATCATTATCATCATCATCGTCAGGTACCTTGTCGGTTGAGTTATGTGATCTTGTTAATACATAACTTCCTATCTGCAGTCGTCTATTAATTATGTTGATTTATAGAACTGGATCCACGGTGGCTGAGTGGTTAGTGTGCTCACCACGGTGGCTGAGTGGTTAGTGTGCTCACCACGGTGGCTGAGTGGTTAGTGTGCTCACCACGATGGCTGAGTGGTTAGTGTGCTCACCACGGTGGCTGAGTGGTTAGTGTGCTCACCACGGTGGCTGAGTGGTTAGTGTGCTCGCCTCGGTGGCTGAGTGGTTAGTGTGCTCGCTTCCTCACCAGAAGGGTCCGGGTTCGATCCCCTGCAGTGGCGGATTTTTTTTCGTACCGACAAGGCTCCGGAGTTCACCCAGCCTCCAAAAATAGGTACCAGAGATTTTTCTGGGAAGTAAAGGCGGCCTGGTGTGATACCAACCACATCAAACAAAAATACGCCGTGGTCATAGAAAAATATGGTCACTAACACCATATTCCCCATACGCCTAGCAAAGCATGGAGGGAACCGTATTTTACATTATAGAATTGATAAAAGTGACACGGGAACAAAATGCAAACAAACAACCAAAAATATCAATTGAGCTCATGCACGCAGATATGGTTTCTCAGAAAAATGTTATTTTCTTGGAAGCCAAAGACATCACAGAAACTATTCTTATAGAGGTCAATACTCAAGGGACGGTTTCTGACGCAAATCGGGAAGAAGTAATCATTTTTGGGACACGTAACGAGAGGACAGAACACATAGACAAACAAGCACAGTCCATGAGAGGAGAGACTGTGCATAAAAAAAGAGGGAGGATATAGTAACAGCTTGACATTGTAGCACGATGAAATGTCAGATTTAAAACATGATACTGCGAACACCTGATCGTTCAATAATGAAATTGATACAAGATAATACGAACATATGACTGCAGAGAGACCTGGTCGTTTACTTAAACATCTGTCGACACGACACATGAAGATAAAAAAAGGATGAATTGTACTGGTGCATTTTACTTCGAACTTAATCCGTCACACGAAGCCTTTCGAATTTTGAATTGTTCGAAGTCAGAAAAAAATGTGTCCATTAAATTTAATGGAAAGTGAATTAATCCGTTTCCAGACCATAAACGAATCTCATTGAAGCAGAATACTCAATATAAACTAAACAGAGCACAATTAAATACCTTAAATAATAAACGAAGGCGCGCCTCCCAGCATCAGAGCTGGAAGTTGTCGGCGACACACAGCTGATGGCTTGCGCCAAGATCGGTGAACCAAAGCCATCCAGACCCTGCTCCACCTCTCCGTGGTGCCTCCAGTAACAGATTAACCTGTCTTGTCTGGCCAAGCGTGCAGGGATCGAAGAGGGAAGACAACCCGGTACTCAAAAATGTCGTGCTGAAGTCGGATGTGTTGGGCCTAAAGGCGCAAATTTAACAGTTATACTGCAAACCACAACACAACGCAGACACGTCCATTACGTCCTTGTAAGGGCGGATGATGAAGAGGAATATTCTAGTCTACCACGATACTCTAGAATACTTTAGTCATCGGGCGAACACAACCAACCATAAACTAAGTATGGTAACAATAAATAAACTACAATGGTAAATGTTAATATATGTCCAATAATTTGAACAGCTTTGTTGCATCTTGAGTCTATTTCTGTTGTTTGTGACTTGTCGTTTGTCACTAGACATCCTAGTTATTCCTCTACTTGAGTTGAGCTATGTGCGGGTCATCATCGTTGCACCTTGAACATGTCCATAGATGCTCAGATCCCCTCCTCAGCAAGTCTCGCAGTGTCCAGCGACTGACGACTCCAGTTGTGTGTTGGTTTATTAGTCTTCTTACACGCCCACTAAGTTTCTCGTTTCTGGCTGTGCCCATCTTAACTCCCATCTTTTTCATCCTACTTGTTTTAGTTGTCTGCCGTCTAAAGTTATGTCGATGTTCTGTTTCTGTTTTGCGATGTTCATGACTTCTGTTTTGTTGATGTTGATTTTCATATTGTATTTTATTCCTATGCTTTTATGTCTGTTTAAGTGTTCTTGTAAGTCTTCTGTTTTTCCACGTATTATATGTAGTATATAATAAAGTATATTGATGGATGATACAGTCTTAATTGCTAAGAGTGAAAATGAGTTACAAGAAATGTTGGACATTATAGTGAAAGAAAGCAAAAATAAAGGACTCAGCCTTAATAGCAAAAAGACAGAGGTAATGGTAACAACAAAGAAAAAGACATCACCTCAGTGCAAAATAAAGACAAGTGGAACAATATTAAAACAGGTAAATGAATTTAAATATTTGGGAACTTTGTTAACCTCAGACGGAAGATGTACAAAAGAGGTGAGATGCAGAATCGCTTAGGTAAAAGCAGTTTTCCAAAAAAAATGAGGAAGATACTATGTAATCCATTTTTGACAATAGAAACAAGAAAAAGAGTTCTTAAATATTACGTAGAACCAGTCTTAACATATGGATGCGATTCATGGATAATAGGACAACAGACAAGAAAATCACTGGAGTCTGTAGAAATGTGGATTTACAGAAGAATGTTGAGAGTACCATGGACAGCTAAGAAGAGTAATGAAAATGTTCTGAGAGAGGTCAAAGCAAAAGGATAGCTAATTTCCAATATTAGTAAGAGACAATCATCATTTTTTGGCCATGTAATGAGAAGAGATCAACTGGAATATATTGTAACAACTAGAAAAATTGAGGGACGAAGAGATATAGGGTAGCAAAGAGAAATAGTAACAGACAGCTTAAGAGAATGGCTTGGCAGAAGGTCAACAACAGAATATATAAATAGCTTCCGAGATCAAAAGTTGTGGAGTTACATGATCACCTACGCCAGCAGGCCCGGTACTTGATGATGATGATGATGATGATGATACTGTAATAGAATAAAAATGCTATAAAGATAAAGCGATCGCTTAAAACGTGTTTGTAGAAACAACAATGGATAAATTCTGCAACAGACCACAATGAGAACCGTTATAATGATAACAGTTCTTTGGATTTAGTTGTAAATAGCTTAAATGGTCATCCCACTAAGGAAAGTGTTTTAATTTTAGCACATTTTATCTGAACGTAAAAACAGACTTCCATTGTATCGCTATTTGTGAACTATTTTCCTTTCATCGATTGCTATTTTTGACTATTTCCTATGCTATTTAGAGTATCTAAACTTCAGCTTCCTTTGTTCTATTTCTATCAATGTCATTGTATATTCTTCCTCTTTCAATAAATCACAAGCTACGTGACTTCCACTTTAATCAGATCAACGTGTTTACATAATTCATTTCTGGTATTTTCGTTCCAGGCTTGTAAATTACATAATTAACTTAGTCCTAGTATTCACGCATTTTTGGAATCAAGAAATTCCCATTGATGTTAATAATTATTAATGACTTCAACTTACATACTAGAAAAGAAACTTAGCTTCCTACATCATAGGCAACTATTGGTCACGGATACAAGAGAGCACTACCTAGAAATATCTCAGATAAAATGAAACGATACGTGAAGTGACTAATCAATAATAAATTTCAAAATACATAAGCAAAGAAGCTGCGATCGTTCAGTGGACGGTGAACTGGTCTGCTATGGAATGGAGGTGGGGTTCGAGCCATCGGCCAACTTGCTTCTAGTTTCACTCAGCCTCAAATGGGGCCGTAAAAAGTAAAGCCCGATATTATGTCATAGAGAAGTGAAATAGACATTCTCCTCATACTAGACCGCGGCAATTGAAAGTGAAGTGGCCAGTGCTTTATTTCGCTGTCTTAAATTGTTACATGAGATTGTTCTGGGTTAAAAGACTGCCAGGCCTAGTGCTGACCATATGAACAAAAAATATGTCAGTTGTTTAACAAATATGAACATAATAACTTATCTCCCTTTACAACACGCTAGAGGCATAACGAGTTTATTTTTTTATTTCGTTTTTATTTTCTTCTTTATAAGAAAAAGGCAATGGACGTATAATGAGCATACACTCACAATGAAAGAAAATGGAATCCCTTTCGCGCACTCAAATAGACACTAGATGATGACAAGAAAAAGCTAGAGAGAGAGAGAAAGAGAGAGAGACAAAATGAAACATGCCTCATCGTCATACATGTCCATTTCAGAAGATTGCTCTCATTAAATCCCGTCGGAAGGAATCTATCTCTAGACAGCTTTCCCACTGCCTCTGTTGTAAAGTTCAAGGTCTGCTTGATGTCTTGAAACCACCTTCTTCTTGGTCTGTCCTTGTTTCGTTTTCCCAGAACTACGCCCTCCATTATTGTTCCTTCCAGACCACCGTGTATGTTAATGTGACTGAAATGTTTCATTTTCTTGTATACTATATTATTTATATACTCTTGAATACTGAGATCACCCAAGGTAGCATGATAATATTGCAGCATTATTTTGCATCGAGATCAACTTTCTTCTCTACTGTTTGCACGAGTGTCTATGGCCCTGTTAAGAAATAATGAAAGACATCGTTAGGGTACACAATGGCTTTGTAAACAACATACGAAAGATCTACAGAATCTGGCAAAGTAACTTCCAAGGTCGATATCACTATTTAATGCCAAATATTTGGTAGAGCATAACATATTTTCATTCTTTATTTTAACTTTTAAAAATTTCACGTACGCTTTTACAACAGTTTCTTTAGCTCTAAAAATTTGTGTGGTTGTAGAAAATGTGTAACATCTTTATGGTTAAGGTTATGGTTAGTCGAAGGCCCCGGTATCACTGCAAAAGAAATAAAATTCATAATTGCTCAACACTTGTGCCAGTGTAATCAACCGAATTAAAACTCGTCCTCATTAAAGGATTCAAGCATTTGTCTTTACATTTGAGCACTTGTCAAAGAATATCAGTTGGTCTCGTTGAATTTTTGCCAGCTTTGACAAATCGCTGATAACCTTTAAGTAATATCTTTTCGTGAATGAATCAGGTTAATGAGTTTAGCGATCAGGTGAACGCAGAATCCCGATTGGGTTCATTACATAAACTATTAATTTAAAAAACAATCAAAGGGTGGCTAAAATAAATCACAGTGGAAGTAAGAGAGTGAAAGGCAAGGAATAGGATTAACTAACCATCATCACAAGGAGAGTATGAGAGTGAAGGGATAGGATTAACTAACCAGCATCACAAGGAGAGTATGAGAGTGAAAGGCAAGGGATAGGATTAACTAACCATCATCACAAGGAGAGTATGAGAGTGAAAGGCAAGGGATAGGATTAACTAACCATCATGACAAGGAGAGTATGATTGTGAAAGGCAAAGGATAGGATTAACTAACCATCATGACAAGGAGAGTATGAGAGTGAAAGGCAAAGGATAGGATTAACTAACCATCATCACAAGGAGAGTATGAGAGTGAAAGGCAAAGGATAGGATTAACTAACCATCATCACAAGGAGAGTATGAGAGTGAAAGGCAAAGGATAGGATTAACTAACCAGCATCACAAGGAAAATATGAGAGTGAACGGCAAAGGATAGGATTAACTAACTACCATCACAAGGAAAATATGAGAGTGAAAGGTATGGGATAAAATTAACTAACCAGCATCGCAAGGAGAGTATGAGAATGAAGGGCAATGGATAGGATTAACTAACCAGCATCGCAAGGAGAGTATGAGAATGAAGGGCAATGGATAGGATTAATTAACCAGCATCACGGTGAAAGTATGAGAGTGAGAGGCAAGAGATAGGATTAACTAGCCAGCATCATAGTGAAAGTATGAGAGTGAAAGGCAAGGGATAGGATTAATTAAGCAGCATCACAGTGAAAGTATGAGAGTGAAAAGCAATGGATAGGATTAATTAACCAGCATTACAGTGAAAGTATGAGAGTGAAGGGCAAGGGATAGGATTAACTAACCAGCATCATAGTGAAAGTATGAGAGTGAAAGGCAAGGGATAGGATTAATTAACCAGCATCACAGTGAAAGTATGAGAGTGAAGGGCAAGGGATAGGATTAACTAACCAGCATCACAGTGAAAGTATGAGAGTGAAGGGCAATGGATAGGATTAACTAACCAGCATCATAGTGAAAGTATGAGAGTGAAAGGCAAGGGATAGGAATAACTAACCAGCATCATAGTGAAAGTATGAGAGTGAAGGGCAAGGGATAGGATTAATTAACCAGCATCACAAGGGGAGTATGAGAATGAAGGGCCAGGGATAGGATTAATTAACCAGCATCATAGTGAAAGTATGAGAGTGAAAGGCACGGGATATGATTAATTAACCAGCATCATAGTGAAAGTATGAGAGTGAAAGGCAAGGGATATGATTAATTAACCAGCATCATAGTGAAAGTATGAGAGTGAAAGGCAAGGAATAGGAATAACTAACCAGCATCATAGTGAAAGTATGAGAGTTGAGGGCAATGGATAGGATTAACTAACCAGCATCACAGTGAAAGTATGAGACTGAAAG
The DNA here is from genome assembly GCA_032433765.1 of Megaustenia siamemsis. Lineage (NCBI taxonomy): Eukaryota > Metazoa > Mollusca > Gastropoda > Stylommatophora > Ariophantidae > Megaustenia > Megaustenia siamemsis. Next base: position 30,117,276 of record JAVIAB010000160.1, on the reverse strand, counting down.
GCAAGGGATAAAATTAATTAACCAGCATGATGTGCCAAAAAATGTTGATTGTTTCTTTGTGATGTTTTTTAGGGCTCCCTTTTTTGTCGACCTCTTCGAGAATGTCCTCGTTGGTCTTTTTGCTTGTCCAGGGAACATTCAACTTTCTTCTGAGAAATCCCATCTCTGTGATGTCCAATCGTCTTTTCATTTATTTGGTTACTGTCCCTGAATCGCAACCATAGATCAGAATTGGCTCTATATATCACCGATAAACTCTGTTTCTCACTTCCATTGACATAGATTTGCGGCTTGTTGCAGGAGCTACTGAGTTAAGTGCTCTGTGCACACCGTGAGCTGTGTGTCTCATCCGTTTTGATCCTGCTTCGATATCCCGCTTGTTTACAATGAATGATGATATCGTATGACAGGGAACAGTTGGCTGTGTTCACTTTCTGCGCGGTTTCGCCTTATGTCTTTTGGCGTGTGCTGAGACTGCTACGATGGGGACTACAGTTACCTTTCTTTGTTTGGGAGATAAGTTGGTAATTCGGATGATTCCACTGGCACGGGTGGTTGAGCAATTATGGATTTTAATTCGTTTGCTGTGATGCCGAGGCCTTCCATAACCAATAACCAATATTAACCAATAAGACGTTTAAAAACAAATATCACAACGAAATGAAGGGCACTAAAAGGAAAATGATAAATTAATAAAGTGGAAAACTTGAGTCAACAAAAACAGCGTCTAATTAGACTTGTTCCTCAAACTGCCGGTTAGTTTTTATTAGTCTCTTGTTACAGTTTGCAGTTATTTTTTTATTTTCAATAACAAAATAAATTTTTAAAAAATAAAAGCATTAGCATCGACAGTGATACGACAGAAGTAATAGTTGCAACAAAGAGTTAGATACCTCTAAATACACAATTAGAGTAAATAGGACAATATTAAAACAGGTAAATGAATTCAAACGCGTAGGAACGATGTTAGCTTTGGATAATCTTCTTCTTCTACCTTTTTAACTCCCAGTGGAGCATAGGTCTTCAACAAATACTTTCCAAGTCGTTCTGTTTTTTGCCATTCTTTTAAGATCATTCCATGTCTTCCCCATCATCTTCGTCTCTGCTTCTATTTGTCTTCTCCAAGAATTTCTTGGTCTTCCTCTTTGTCTTTTCCCCTGGGGATTCCAAAAAAGGGCCTGTTGTGTAATACTCTCAGTTGGCTTCCGTAGTGTGTGTCCTATCCAGCGCCTTCGTCTTCGTTGTATCTCTTTATCCACTGGTATTTGACTGGTACATTTCCATTATTCTATGTTAGTGATTTTGTTCTGTAATTTCCATCCTTTTATTCTGCGTAAGAATCCAATAATGAAAGTCTGTATCTTCGTGATTGTCAATTTTGTTGTTCTCCGTGTTTCACAGCCATATAATAGGACCGACTCAACATTTGAGTTGAAAATTTTTATTTTGTATTTAACCTAATTTCTTTGGATGTCCATATGTTTCCCAGTGCAATGAAAGCTCCTCTTGCTTTTGATATCCTTATTTTGGTATCATTTTCTGTTCCTCCCTCTTTATCTATATTACTGCCCAGATATATGTAAGATTGTACGTCAAGTAGAGGTATTTCTCCTAGTTTTATTTGGTTATTGCCAACTGTATTAATTCTCATAATGTTGGTCTTATCTCTAATAATCTTCAGTCCTAGCTGTTGTGATCTCTCATCAAGTATGCTCATTTTATCCTGCATCTATTGATGGCTGTGTGATAGGAGAGCTATGTTATCAGCAAAGTCTAAATCATCAAGTTGTTTGGTCAGTGACCACTATCCCATTTCTGTTGAGATATTTTCATAATCCAATCTATGGCCAGCAGAAAGAGAAATGGGGACAGAAGGCATCCCTACCTAACTCCTTTTCTTATTTCAAATGCTTATGTAAGCTGTCCTTCATACACCACACTACATTTCGTTCCTTCATACATTGTTTTTATCAGGTTTATGGGGATTCCGTAATGACTCAGCAACTTCTAAGCATTCTTCGGTCTAAATTATCAAATGCCTTTTCGCAATCTATGAATCCAATATAAAGTGGGGATTTTAGTTCTAAACTTTGTTCAACTATTATACGTAGAGTAGTTATTTGATCAGCACATGATCTGTTCTTCCTAAAACTGCTTGTTCATCTCTCAAATGTTTCTCTATGGCCTCTTTTAGTCTCTCCAGAATGATTCTGCTTAATATTTTTCCTGGCACTGATAGTAGCATAATTCCCCTATAATTTGTGCACTCCTGTAAACTTCCTTTCTTTGGTAGTTGGATCATATAACCTTCTTTCCTGTCTTTAGGTATTTCTTCCCTCTCCCAAATTTTATCTAATAGATTATGTAACATCTGTTTTGACGGCTTCCGAAGGAATTTCATCTGGTCCTGTGGCTTTACCGTTTTTTAATAGTTTGATGGCTTTCATTATTTCTTCTTTGCTTGGTTTTCCACAGTTAACGTATAACTCTTCTTCTGCTGGTAGTATATCTGGAGGATCCGGGTCTGTTCAAAAGTTCTTCAAAGTGCTCTTCCAATCTCTCCATTTGCTCCCTTATATTACTAAGCAGATTTCCTTTCTTATCCTTAATAAAGGCATTGATCTATTTGTATTTTCCACTTAATTTGTGTGTGTGCTGTTGTACAGTTCTTTCATATTCCCTTTATTTGCTGCTTCTTCTGCCTCTTTAGCTAGTTCATCTATATATTTCCTCTTATCCCTTTTAATGTATCTTCTCACTTCTTTGTTCTCCTCTGTGTAAGCTTCCTGTGTCTTGGTGTTATTACTTCTCGTTTTGCTTTTATTTATGTCTGCTTTCTTGTTCTTTCTTTCTTTAATTTTATCCAGGGTCTCTGCTGTCATCCATGCCTTTTTCTGGCGTTCTCTTTTCCCCAGTGTTTCATCGCATGTCTCTTTCCTTATATCTTTTATCTGTTTCCAATGATCTTCTATATTTATTGTATTTTCTAGTTGTTGGAGGACTTGGTATTTGTTTGATATTGTGACTGCGAATTTATCTGTAATTCCTTGTTCTTTAAGAAACCCTACTTTGAAATACTTTCTACCCTTATTCGTTGTAGCATACCTTTTTAGTTTAATTTTAAGTTTGGCTATCAGAAGATGATGATCAGAAGCTATATCTGCCCCTCTTTATACTTTTACATCCTGTAAAGATGATTTAAACTTATTATTAATACATATGTGATCAATTTGATTTTCCGTTTTATGATCTGGTGACACCCATGTAGCTTTGTATATTCTTTTTATGTTGGAATATTGTTCCTCCTAGGCTCACTTGATTAGGGGCGCAGAAATTCACAAATATCTCTCCATTCTCGTTTATATCTCCAAGTCCATGTTTTCCCATAATCTCTTCGAAGCCTCTGTTGTCTGATCCTACTTTAGCATTTAGGTCTCCCATCAAGATTATAATATCCTTGGCTCGTCTTGCATCCATCTGACATTGTAGCTGTTTACAGAATTCATCTTTAACTAAATCATCCTTATCGTTGGTTGGTGCATAGAATTGGATAATGTGTAATTTTATTTTGTTTTTGGTTGTTTTAAATGTTGTCCTCATTAGTCTTGGCCCTACTGCTTCCCATTCTATTAGTGTCTTCTGTGTATTCCTTGATAGCATTATAGCTACCCCTTCACTATGTTGTGCTCTAGGTTCCTGGTGTCCTGATGATAAAATCACTCTCCTGTATTTAGTTTTATTCTTTCCGTTCTTAGCCGTCTTGTTTCACACATACCCAGAATATCTATCTTGTAGTTTGTCATTTCTGCTGCTACCTGTGCAGTTTTTCCCTGTTCGTTTAGGGTACGTACATTCCAGGTGTCAATTCTGGAGGATTTCCTGGTAGACAAAGGGTGAGTCGGCAACCCGGACTCCTTACGACTTTCTCCGGCTTGAGTCACACGTCTCTTAGACAGAGAGCCCTTATCTTTCCTGGATGGCGGATTTACTTTTTCTCTCTTTGACTTGTCCATGTTTGTGAAGTTTTTTCGGTTTATTATTTTACAGTATGGGATATCCAGTCCCATGCGCAACCCTCCTTTCTCGCCTCTTACGAACATGCCTGGTAGGGTGCAGCGCCGCAATTCTTTACTCCCCTTTCGGGCCCGTAGCGCACGGGCGAACTTTGGATAATAGATGCACAACAAAGGGAAGGTTGAAGAACAGCTGAAACAAAGTTGGCATTCCAGCAAATGAGAAATATATTAGACAACCTCTTTTTGGTAATGGCAATAAGATAAAAAAAAGAGTTCTTCATTGTTACATGCCGCTAGTCTTGATATCGCGATGCTAATTCTGGACAATCGGACAACCGACAAGAGCATATCCGGAGGCTACAGAAATGTTGTACTGCAATAATGTTGAGTACCTTGGACAGCTAAAATGAGTAATGGAGATGTCTTAAAGAAGACTAAAGCAAGAAAGGAAAGCTTATTTTAAACTTCGAGAGAAACTGACAACAAAATCTTCAGATTAAGAACAGACAACTGTGGTCTCAGAGCACACCTACACAACATATGACTCAGTGGCTTTGTAACATACCATTGCTGAATATCTAGTCAGACTCCAGGGCATACCCTAGCAATCTCAAAACCCTAAGAACACAAATACACCTGACAGAAACAACCGTGCATGACGAACTATGGGTAACTGGTGAAGACCTCAAACGCTCCGTCATTTTCATGACCACACTGGTCTAAATGTGTAAATGCTAGCAGCTGCTGATTGCTATAAATTCAAATCCGTTGAATGCTAATCATTTCTCGATTATGTCTGGTAGTAGCGATCGTCTATGTCATTTGCAATTCCATGCCAGAGGAACATTTTAGCTCTACCGCCAATTTAACTCAAAGAAGATACATTTGGCACAATCCAGCAAGGGAACAAATGCATTGTATGGTAAAACTGTTTGTTTCCTGGACGTGACAACCCTAATTACAGACAAATGTTGTGTTTCATATATATTTGGTAGAGCATAGCACTGATTCAAAGAATGTTGAGAATACCATGGATAGCTAAGAAGAGTAATGAAAATGTTCTGAAAGAGATCAAAGCAAAGAGAGAGCTGGTTTTCAATATTAGGAAGAAACAATCATCATTTTTTGGCCATGTAATGAGAAGAGAACAACTGGAATATATTGTAACAACTGGAAAAATTGAGTGACGAAGAGATAGAGGGAAGCAAAGAGAAAAAAATACCAGATAGCTTAAGAGATGGGCTTGGCAGAAGGTCAACAACAGAAATTATAAATAACTGTCGAGATCAAACGTTGTGGAGAGACATGATCACCTACGCCAGCAGGCCCGGTACTTGATGATGATGTATGTCAGGAACATGGGAAGAATAAAATGCTAGGGAATACACTGAGACTTCTGTCTTGTCTTCCTATCGGTAGCCTCAGGGTCGTTATGACCACATTGAGTTATTGAGTTATTTGCGGGTCATCATCATTGCACTCCGAACATGTCCATAGGTGCTCAGATCCCCTCCTCAGCAAGTCCCGCAGTGTCCAGCGACTGTCGACTCCAGTTCTATGTTGGTTGATAAGTCTTCTTACAGGGCCACTAAGTTTCTCATTTCTGGCTGTGCCCATCCTAACTCCTATTTCCATCATCCGAAGAAGTGACGTGGATCTGTGTTTGTCGAAGTCCTGTGCTCTTGAAAGCTTCAACGAGCTTCATCGATTTCTCTGTTTGTGGTTGCTCGTTAACAGTTGATGCAGTCAAGATCCGACCTTTTTTTTTTTAACCTTCCCATATTGTTTCCTCCGTCTTCCACTTTTTCTTTCTCCATTCACATTTTCTGCAAAACGATATTTCCCATAGCAGGACGAGCGGGACGTATTCCTGCCATGACATGAGATATCTCTTATCACTGTTGAGCTTTCTTCTTATTTTTGTTTTAAAAATGTGTATTCTGTTTGTTTGTTTACGTCCCGGTTGACGACCTTTCGATCGAAACATTTTTATAAAAAATAATATGGTCCTGAATGGCAAAACTGAAACATCCTAGTTATTTTTTTTTTTTTTACTGATCTAATGAATCTTTGCTTCTGCTTTACATTGTTTATTATGAGTATTTCTGTCCTATTCTAACTGATGCTTGGGAGGTCTTTACAAAGATATACCTAATTTTGTATTCAGCATCATAATTGTAGTAGTTGGTGAGAGAGAAGATTCAGGAGATCGCACATGGGAAACCATTTACAAAGATATACCTAATTTTGTATTCAGCATCATAATTGTAGTAGTTGGTGAGAGAGAAGATTCAGGAGATCGCATATGGGAAACCATTTACAAAGATATACCTAATTTTGTATTCAGCATCATAATTGTAGTAGTTGGTGAGAGAGAAGATTCAGGAGATCGCATATGGGAAACCATTTACAAAGATATACCTAATTTTGTATTCACCATCATAATTGTAGTAGTTGGTGAGAGAGAAGATTCAGGAGACCGCAAATGGGAAACTATTTACTACAAAAGCTGTTAGTTTTCATCTCAAAGTAGCATTTTAGTTCTAATCTGATTGAATACCTGTTAAAACGTTGCACTGTGTTCTGCGCCAGTGGCCCAGTACATCCGATTTCAGCCAGCATTTTATTCAGGTTTACTTTCATTAGCCTTTGATTGTCCCCAATCTTCCTGCAAGGCAGCAGATTATCTTTTCTGTAGGGAGGTTCTGCCCTTAGATGGTCACCCTCCCAGGCTTAGGAGCACCATCAGCCCATGCTTGATGTAGTTATTAGTTGGTAATTAGATCATCACCATCACACATCTATAAGTCTGTTGTGAATGAGAAACACATGTTCACCAAATTCAAAATAGGGACAACCAGCCTATGCCACTGTACACTGGACAATATGACTACAAAACATGTTCTACAGGCTTTCCCCCAGTACACAGACCTGAGAAGAGCAATGTGGCCCACACCCACCTCCCTGGAAGAGAAACTATATGGGGCGATCGAATCACTTAAACAGACAGCTAACTTCATGAGAGAGTCTGGAATCCTACTCTGATTTTGAGTCCTGATCGCAGAGAGAGAGAGAGAGAGAGAGAGAGAGAGAGAGAGAGAGAGAGAGAGAGAGAGAGAGAGAGAGAGAGAGAGAGAGAGAGAGAGAGAAAGTGAGAAAGTTATAATCTTGGAACTGTGTCAGCATTTAAGGATACCGATGTCCTGAGTTGAGTACATTGAGCTCATTTATAAAACTGTTATTTTCTGGAAGTGCTTTCATTCTGTGACACCAGACATAAAAGGTAAAATACTTAACTAACGTAAATATTGTATCTATAATTATCAATGATATTTAAGTAGAATAATTTTTAAAAATGTAAAGAGCCCCGTCACGCCAATTGGCGTGGCGTATAGGGAATATGGTGTTAGTGTCCATAACCTTTACAGACCTTCAGCGCATAATTTTTGGGTAATGTGGTCGGTTTAGTAGAATAATCATCATCAACATTGTGTGCCATCTCCGCATCGAAGGTTGGCTACCATGGAGCGCCATTCTGCTCTGTCTCTTGTTTTGATGGTGTAGGTTGTCATAGGTTGGTTTGTCCATCTTTTGATGTTACTTGTCCATGTTAGTCTTGGTCTGCCTCTGCCTTTTTTAACCTTGTATTTTCCCCTCCAGGATTACTTTTAGTAGGCTGTTGTGTCTTTTAACATGGCCCCAAATCGCATTTGTCTTGTTTGAATTGTGTTTAGTAGTTCTCTTTTCAATTTTAGTTGTTTTAAGACTTCATCGTTTGTTTGTTTTTTTCCTTCCATCCAATTCTAACTACTCTTCTATATATCCACATTTCAAAGGCTTTAATTCTCTGTTCTCTTTTCGTGTATAATGTTCATGTTTCTGCACTATACAGAAATGCTGAGAATCTGTAGAATAATGCTTGTAACAAAATCTTCAAGGATTGTCCAATCTGAGAGTTTCAGGGAAAACAACAGTCAATCTCTAAGCACAAATGATTGTAATTTTAAAGAAAGTTTCTTCTAATCATGTTGAATGTATAATAGAATAAGCACGTATGTTCTATCTTCTTGAAAAGATACAAATAAGCAAATTAATGAAAGTATCAATGAAAAGCTGCTGTGAACAAGACCATTTACTGCGTGAACTAGGAAGACAAAGAAATCGAGCCGTATTTTTAATTTTCAAAAGTGTTCTAAAAATACCCGCATCTGCTGGGTTGTTCAAAACCTGTTAAACAACTTCCTGCATATTCATCGCTCACACTTTGGATCACTTTGAACAGTAACCCCATTCCCAGTGCATTCTGAAATCTGGTTACAGGGAACTAATTATAGACAGTCTCGTTCCAGAGGTCATAGATAACCAATACCACGGCGCAGTAGCGAGGCTGCTAGTTGTCGTTTCATGTAAAGAAAAATAATAATAATAAGTAAATAATAAATATATGAATGTATTTAGGGTTATGAAGGAGGAAGTTAAGAAGTTAATGAGGGTTTTATGTGTGTAATCACAGAGATGGTTTTATGTGTGTAATCACAGAGATGGATACGAGTCTGAGACTATATCGGGGTTAAGCAAATGTAGCTCATGTGGGAGAGAGTGGGGTGGAGGGGGAAGGGGGGGGGTTAAAGCAGGTTTATGTAACTAAAATTGTGGTAAGGGTAGGTTTATGTAAATAAAGTTGTGGTGAGGGTAAGTTTATATAAATACAGTTGTGGTGAGGGTAAATTTATGTAAATAAAGTTGTGGTGAGGGTAGGTTTATGTAAATAAAGTTGTGGTGAGGGTATGTTTATGTAAATAAAGTTGTGGTGAGGGTAAGTTTATATAAATAAAGTTGTGGTGAGGGTAGGTTTATGTAAATAAAGTTGTGGTGAGGGTAAGTTTATGTAAATAAAGTTGTGGTGAGGGTAGGTTTATGTAAATAAAGTTGTGGTGAGGGTAAGTTTATGTAAATAAAGTTGTGGTGAGGGTAGGTTTATGTAAATAAAGTTGTGGTGAGGGTAGGTTTATGTAAATAAAGTTGTGGTGATGGTAGGTTTATGTAAATAAAATTCTGATGAGGGTAGGTTTATGTAACTAAAATTGTGGTTAGGGCAGGTTTATGTAAATAAAGTTGTGGTGAGAGTAGGTTTATGTAAATAAAGTTGTGGTGAGGGTAGGTTTATGTAACTAAAATTGTGGTGAGGGCAGGTTTATGTAAATAAAATTGTGGTGAGGGCAGGTTTATGTAAATAAAGTTGTGGTGAGAGTAGGTTTATGTAAATAAAGTTGTGGTGAGGGTAGGTTTATGTAAATAAAATTGTAGTGATGGTAGGTTTATGTAACTAAAATTGTGGTGATGGTAGGTTTATGCAAATAAAGGTGTGGTGAGAGTAGGTTTATGTAACTAAAAGTGTGGTGAGGGTTATGTAACTAAAATTGTGGTGAGGGTAGGTTTATGTAACTAAAATTGTTGTGAGGGTAAGTTTATGTAACTAAAATTGTGGTGAGGGTAGGTTTATGTAACTAAAATTGTGGTGAGGGTAGGTTTATGTAACTAAAATTGTGATGAGGGTAGGTTTATGTAACTAAAATTGTGATGAGGGTAGGTTTATGTAAATAAAATTGTGGTGAGGGTAGGTTTATGTAACTAAAATTGTGATGAGGGTAGGTTTATGTAACTAAAATTGTGATGAGGGTAGGTTTATGTAACTAAAATTGTGATGAGGGTAGGTTTATGTAACTAAAATTGTGATGAGGGTAGGTTTATGTAACTAAAATTGTGATGAGGGTAGGTTTATGTAACTAAAATTGTGATGAGGGTAGGTTTATGTAACTAAAATTGTGATGAGGGTAGGTTTATGTAAATAAAATTGTGGTGAGGGTAGGTTTATGTAACTAAAATTGTGATGAGGGTAGGTTTATGTAACTAAAATTGTGATGAGGGTAGGTTTATGTAACTAAAATTGTGATGAGGGTAGGTTTATGTAACTAAAATTGTGGTGAGGGTAGGTTTATGTAACTAAAATTGTGGTGAGGGTAGGTTTATGTAACTAAAATGGTGCTGTTATAAAGCTGATCCTGATCTACCGCGTCATTATGAAAATGATTACGGGGGAGGGTGAGGTTCAGTTTCATAATGACGCAGGAGTTGAGGATCAATTTTATAACAACGAGGAGGGTGAGTTGGAGTTTTATAATGACGCGGGAGGTGAAAATCATTTTCATAATGACGAGAAAAGTGGGCATAAGTTTGGTTCATTGTATATCCCTCGACTCTAGACCGGCCGTACGCTAATCTTACGGTCCGTTGTTTGATGTGCGACGGGGATAATCTGACGACTAACTGTGTGTCTATATGTTCGGAATTGGAGTCAACAACGATGGTCTAACATCATCAAGCGCTCTACATTTGTTGAAAATATGACGGTCATCATTTTCAAGAGGACGTGAACTCCCGGTATATAGTGGATAGGCGGCGGGAATAATTGAAGGCTATGCATGAAAAGTGTTCCTTGTTGCAGTTTTCTCACATTCCAAGTCCGGCTTGTTGCAGGAGCTACTGAGTTAAGTGCTCTGTGTACGCCGTGAGCTGTATGTCTCATCCGTTTTGATCATGTTTCGATATTCCAATTGTTTACGATGAATGATGATATCGTATGGCAGGGAACAGTTGGCTGTGTTCACTTTCTGCGCGGTTTCGCCTTATGTCTTTTGGCGTGTGCTGAGACTGCTATGATGGGGTCTACAGTTACCTTTCCTTGTTTGGGAGATGAGATTCGGATGATTACGCTGGCACGGGTGGTTGAGCAATTATGGATTTTAATTCGTTTGCAGTGATACCGGTGCCTTCCATAAACAAATAACCAAGTTTTATAATCACGCGGTAGATCAGGATCAATTTTATAAGAGCGAGGAAGGTGAGTATCAGTTTCATAAAGGCCGCGAGTAGGGAAGATTAGTTTTATAATGATGAGGAAAGGGAAGATAATTTGTGTAGTGACGAGGGAGGTGAGTATCAGTTTTATAATGATGGGGGGGGGGTTGTGATATCAATTCTATAATGACAGGGGAAGGGGGCGGGAGGGGGATGAGAGGACCAGTTTTATAATAAAGAGGAAGGAGAGAAAAATTTCTAAAATGGCGCAGGAGGTGAAGATCAGTTTTGTAATTGCGTGGGAGGAGAAGAATCGATTTATAATGGCGTGGTTGGTGAGGATCAGTTTATAATTGGGGGGGGGGGGGGGGACGGAGGGGCGGGGGGATGAAATTCAGTCTTATAATAACAAGGGGGGGGAGTGTGATTATCAGTTTTATAATGACGGGGGGAGGGGTGATTATCAGTTTATAATAACAGGGTGGGGTGATTATCACTTTTATAATAACAGGGGGGAGGGGGTGATTATCAGTTTTATAATAACAGGGGGAGGGGGTGATTATCACTTTTATAATAACAGGGGGTAGGGGGTGATTATCAGTTTTATAATAACAGGGAGGGGGGTGATTATCAGTTTTATAATAACAGGGGGGAGGGGGGTGATTATCAGTTTTATAATAACAGGGAGGGGGTGATTATCAGTTTTATAATAACAGGGAGGGGGGTGATTATCAGTTTTATAAGGACTGGAGGGTGATTATCAGTTTTATAATAACAGGGAGGGGGGTGATTATCAGTTTTATAATGACTGGAGGGTGATTATCAGTTTTATAATAACAGGGAGGGGGGTGATTATCAGTTTTATAATAACAGGGAGGGGGGTGATTATCAGTTTTATAATAACAGGGGGGGTGATTATCAGTTTTATAATGACTGGAGGGTGATTATCAGTTTTATAATGACTGGAGGGTGATTATCAGTTTTATAATGACTGGAGGGTGATTATCAGTTTTATAATGACTGGAGGGTGATTATCAGTTTTATAATAACAGGGGGGGGGGGTGATTATCAGTTTTATAATGACTGGAGGGTGATTATCAGTTTTATAATGACTGGAGGGTGATTATCAGTTTTATAATTACTGGAGGGTGATTATCAGTTTTATAATGACTGGGTGGGGTGAGTAACACTTTTATAATAATGGGGGGGGGGGGATTATCAGTTTTATAATAACAGGGTGGTGGTGATTATCAGTTTTATAATGAAAGGGGGGGGGGTGATTATCAGTTTCTTAATGGCGGGAGAGGTGAGGATCAGTTTTATAATGTCGGTGAGAATTATCAGTTTTATAATGACGGGAGAGGTGAGGATCAGTTTTATAATGACGCGAGAGGTGAGGATCAGTTTTATAATGACGGGAGAGGTGAGGATCAGTTTTATAATGACGGGAGAGGTGAGGATCAGTTTTATAATGACGGGAGAGGTGAGGATCAGTTTTATAATGTCGGTGAGAATTATCAGTTTTATAATGACGGGAGAGGTGAGGATCAGTTTTATAATGACGGGAGAGGTGAGGATCAGTTTTATAATGACGGGAGAGGTGAGGATCAGTTTTATAATGTCGGTGAGAATTATCAGTTTTATAATGACGGGAGAGGTGAGGATCAGTTTTATAATGACGGGAGAGGTGAGGATCAGTTTTATAATGACGGGAGAGGTGAGGATCAGTTTTATAATGTCGGTGAGAATTATCAGTTTTATAATGACGGGAGAGGTGAGGATCAGTTTTATAATGTCGGTGAGAATTATCAGTTTTATAATGACGGGAGAGGTGAGGATCAGTTTTATAATGTCGGTGAGAATTATCAGTTTAAAATGGCGGGAGAGGTGAGGATCAGTTTTATAATGACGGGAGAGGTGAGCAGTAGTGTAGCATGGGGAGGGAACTCTGGGAAGGTTGACCAATGTGAACAAATCTTAGCTTGGAAAAGTTTTGAAGGAAAAATAAAGAAAGAAGAACAATAAATAAACAATAGTAAGCAGGTTTCCACGCAACACTTGCGTTTTTTTTTCCCGTACTGTCAATCTTTTTTTTACTCGTCTTGCCCCTCAGCTACTAACTTACCGCAACGCCACTGGTTTGTGGAAATGTTTTATAACTCTTGGAAGTTGAGTGAGGGATAAGAAAAGGAGTGTGGGTGTGTTAGGTTGTGTCTATAGATTTAAAGAACTTGGATGAAAATGGAAGGGGGGTAATAACACAATAAAGTTAGAGATCGATGAATCTTCCTCATCATTTATTCGCTATTTATTGGAAGTGCGCTGTGTTCAACACATAATTAGTGGCGGTATTGTTTGGCGTACATCGATTTGTCACCTACAATTAAACCTCCAGGGTGTAACCAGATTTATGTCGGCTTATTGTCCGGTAGCAGAAGATAAATTGTCTACCTTTTTTCAGAAGAGAGATAATTCAAGAATGGGAGGTAATGAATGGTGGAAACATATTGTAATAGAATTAAGCTGGCAGTAGTAAACTGATAGGCTAAAGATCATTCTAAGCTGACATTATGTTTACCTGAAATTGAATCTGATATAATTTCTGGAGAATCTGAAGGTCACTTTACATTTTATCTCGTTATTGCTCTTTGGTGTTTGATTCATTACTCTGCTAAAAGGGGATCTATTAAAAGTCATTTCTACGTGTTTACGGAGAAGTTTCCCTAAAACAGTTGACAGATCCGCATAACCTGGGAACACTATTTTTCAAGCAGTTAGCACAAAAGACGTAGTAAATGTCAGAATTTCCGTGGCAGATGCTACATTTGGAAGAGACTAAAATAAAGTCAGAAGTTGTGTTGACATCGAGTTTCAAACAAAACTAATGATTTGTTCTGTCTGTTCTAGTATAGCCCTGCATTGCATGAACTATTGACAGAAAATATGCCAGAAATCTGTTTTTTTCTTTTTCACTGCTTTCGAAAACTGGTGAAGAAAAGATATCATGTCTTGGTGTAAAGTATAGTTGTGCTAGCACTAATCAGAATGACGTGTGAACAGGGTAAAGGCATCAATATGCATAGAGATGCGAAGCTGAAAGGAAAACGTAGTACGGTAACAGCTTTATGTGGGTGAGAAGTGACATGTAAAGACACCGTGCCATGTAGACCGCAACTGAGATTGGTTCGTGTGTTAGATCAACGTCCTTGTGTCAACTATAGACTAAAAAAGGAACAGACGATAGCATGTTGGGTTGGATGAATACTCAAAGTACACACTAATTAGTTCGCTAAAATGTTATAAGATTAATCATGAAGCTTCGCGTAAAATTATTGATAATCAATCAGAAGGCTATTAGGGGAAGGGCAGTCTAAGCAGTTTCGAGCAAGTGATTGACGCCATCCTAAATTTATCACTTAGCAAATCACACTTTAGCACAACGTCGTCCTCCCCACTAGGTTGGTGCTCAAAATATCCATCCATCTCATATATGTAGCTAACACTTCATGACTAGTACTGGGCTCTTAGTCATCTCATAACATATAGAAAACACTTCATGGCTCATTCTGGACTCATCAGCCATCTCAGAACATGGAGCAGACACTCCATAACTTATTCTGGACTCATCAGCCATCTCATAACATATAGAAAACACTCCATGGCTCATTCTGGACTCATCAGCCATCTCAGAACATGGAGCAGACACTCCATAACTTATTCTGGACTCATCAGCCATCTCAGAACATGGAGCAGACACTCCAGAACTTATTCTGGACTCATCAGCCATCTCAGAACATGGAGCAGACACTCCATAACTTATTCTGAACTCACCAGGCATCTCAGAGCATGGAGCAGACACTCCAGAATTCATTCTGGACTCACCAGGCATCTCAGAACATGGAGCAGTCACTTCAAAGTTCATTCTGAACTCACCAAGCATCTCAGAACATGGAGCAAACACTTAAGGGCTCATGTTTAAAAAAAACAAAACTCCGTTGAAGTTAAAGATGGAAAAGTGTAGACCAAAATGGCCCGCTGCCCGGACAAAGTTGTTAAGCAGTTAAAAATTGACCCGTGCCAAGGATACAAAATATTCAGGTCCAATTCACTGGTAAACCTTGAAGAAGGACTTCGGGTCAATATGTCGGATAGGCAACAGGAACCGTTGAGACTCTGTCTGCAAAGTGTTCCTTGTTGCAGTTTCCTCACATTCCAAGTCCGGCTTGCTGTCGGAGCTACTGAGTTTAGTGCTCTGTGGACACCGTGGGTTGTGTTTTTCTTCAGAATCTTGTTTCGATATTTCGATTGCCTACAATGAATGATGACATCGTATGACGAAGGACAATTCGGTTGCGTTCACTTTCGGTGCGGCTACGCCTTACGTCTTGGAGTGCGCTGTGGCTGTTACGATGGGGACTTCAGGTACATTGTTTTATTTGGATCCGTCAGTGAGATAAGATGTTAATTCGGATGATTGCACTGGCAAGGTGATTGAGCGGTTATGGATTTTAATTCGTTTGCAGTGATACCGGGGCCTACGACTAACTACAGCTACAGCTACAGATACAACTATAGCTACAACTACAGCTACAGCTAACACTACAACTATAGCTACAACTACAGCTACAACTACAACTATAGCTACAACTACAGCTACAGCTACAACTACAACTATAGCTACAGCTACAACTACAACTACAGCTACAGCTACAACTACAACTACAACTACAGCTACAGCTACAACTACAGCTACAGCTACAGCTACAACTACAGCTACAGCTACAACTACAGCTACAGCTACAACTACAGCTACAGCTACAGCTACAACTACAGCTACAGCTACAGCTATAGCTACAACTACAGCTACAGCTATAGCTACAACTACAACTACAGCTACAACTACAGCTACAGCTACAACTACAGCTACAGCTACAGCTATAGCTACAACTACAGCTACAGCTACAGCTACAACTACAGCTACAACTACAGCTACAACTACAGCTACAGATACAACTACAACTACAGCTACAGCTACAGCTATAGCTACAACTACAGCTACAGCTACAACTACAACTACAACTACAACTACAGCTACAGCTACAACTACAACTACAACTACAGCTACAGCTACAGCTACAACTACAGCTACAACTACAGCTACAACTACAGCTACAGCTACAACTACAACTACAGCTACAGCTACAACTACAAATACAGCTACAGCTACAGCTATAGCTACAGCTACAGCTATAGCTACAACTACAGCTACAACTACAGCTATAGCTACAACTACAGCTACAGCTACAACTACAACTACAGCTACAGCTACAGCTACAACTACAACTACAGCTACAACTACAGCTACAGCTACAGCTATAGCTACAACTACAACTACAGCTATAGCTACAACTACAGCTACAGCTATAGCTACAACTACAGCTACAGCTACAACTACAGCTACAGCTACAGCTACAACTACAGCTACAGCTACAGCTATAGCTACAACTACAGCTACAGCTACAGCTATAGCTACAACTACAACTACAGCTACAGCTACAGCTATAGCTACAACTACAGCTACAGCTACAGCTATAGCTACAACTACAGCTATAGCTACAACTACAACTACAGCTACAGCTACAGCTATAGCTACAACTACAACTACAGCTACAGCTACAGCTATAGCTACAACTACAGCTACAGCTATAGCTACAACTACAGCTACAGCTATAGCTACAACTACAGCTACAGCTATAGCTACAACTACAGCTACAGCTACAACTACAGCTACAGCTACAACTACAGCTACAGCTACAACTACAACTACAACTACAACTACAACTACAACTACAACTACAGCTACAGCTACAACCACAACTACAGCTACAGCTACAGGTACAGCTACAACTACCTTTTTTTCGTTCGCCAGCTTTGACCTCTGACGAAATCCCTAGAGACTTGGTACTGAATTTTGCGTGCTAATCCATTTCTCCCTGGCAGTCGTGTGCATAGAGGTCCCTCGCCGTACAGGCAGATAACTCCGACTTCGGAGGTACTCATATTTTTTCCGTCGATGACTAATTGACGTTTCAATTGCCGCTGAGATAAATTATAAATAAAAATCCCAACCGGTGATAGCCGGGATTTGAACCCCCAACCTCTCTGTCTCGAGGTCGGCGACTTGCCTCGGGCCAATCAGTCCCCCACAACTACCTTGAAGAAGAAGAAACAAGAAGTAGTTGGAGAAAAAGAATTTTGTTCTTTTGTATTCCTTTACGGGTTACACAACATTTAGTTGTGATTGGGTGATTCCCCTACCCCGTCCCCATTGTTGAAGCTGCTTGAGAATGTGTGATCTGTCCTATCTGTCCGATCTTGGGTGATCTTGGTAGTGCTATAAAAGTCTGGTGTTGGTAGCGCTATAAAAGTTTCATGTTGGTAGTGCTACAAAAGTCTTGATACTGATAGTGCTATACAATTTTGATGTTGGTCGCACTATAAAAGTATGATGTTGGTCGCACTATAAAAGTATGATGTTGGTAGTGCTATAAAAGTCTGATGTTGGTAGCACTATAAAAGTCTGATGTTGGTAGTGCTATAAAAGTCTCATGTTGGTAGTGCTACAAAAGTCTTTATACTGATAGTGCTATACAATTGTGATGTTGGTCGCACTATAAAAGTATGATGTTGGTCGCACTATAACAGTTTGGTGTTGGTAGCACTATAAAAGTCTCATGTTGGTAGTGCTATAAAAGTATGATGTTGGTAGTGCTATAAAAGTATGATGTTGGTAGTGCTATAAAAGTATGATGTTGGTAGTGCTATAAAGTACGATGTTGGTGGCACTATAAAAGTTTGGTGTTGGTAGCACTATAAAAGTCTCATGTTGGTAGTGCTATAAAAGTAAGATGTTGGTAGTGCTATAAAAGTATGATGTTGGTGGCACTATAAAAGTTTGGTGTTGGTAGCACTATAAAAGTCTCATGTTGGTAGTGCTATAAAAGTATGACGTTGGTAGTGCTATAAAAGTCTTATGTTGGTAGCGTAATAAAAGTCTGAGGTTGGTAGCGTTGTAAAAATTTGAGGTTGGTAGTGCTATAAAGTTCTTGATGCTGATAGTGCTACAAAAGTCTGATGTTGGTAGTACTATGATAGTCTGATGTTGCTAACTCTGTAAAAGTCTTGATGTTAGAGCCGTAAAAGTCTTAATGTTAATGCTCTAAAAGTCTGATGCTGGTAGCGCTATGAAAGTCTGATGTTGGTAGCGCTATAAATGTCTGATGTTGGTAGCGCTATAAAAGTAAAATGTTGGTGTCGCTATAAAAGACTGAAGTTGTTAATGCTTTAAAAGTCTGATGCCGTTAGTGTTATAGCACCCTAAAACTGACTGCGATATAAATGTGTAATGTTGCTAGAGCTATAATAGTCTGAAACTGACTGTGTTGTAAATGTGTAATGTTGCTAGAGCTATAATAGTCTGAAACTGACTGTGATGTAAATGTGTAATGTTGCTAGAGTTATAATAGTTTGAAACTGACTGTGTTGTAAATGTGTAATGTTGCTAGAGCTATAATAGTGTGAATCTGACTGTGTTGTAAATGTGGAATGTTGCTAGAGCTATAATAAGTCTGAAACTGACTGTGATGTCAATGTGTAATGTTGCTAGAGCTATAATAGTATTAAACTGACTGTAGTGTAAATGTGTAATGTTGCTAGAGCTATAATAGTGTGAAACTGACTGTGCTGTAACAGCCTGAATAAGACAATTCTATAATAATGTGAAGATGACAGTGTTGTAACTATCTGAAGTTAGCAGACAGCACTATTGCAACAGTAAAACAATAATTCTTGGAAGACTATTTAGAGAAAATCTTCACAGTCTATCTCAAGCTTTCAAATGAATTAATGCTCCTTAATTGAAAGACTTGGAAAGTGTTTGTTGAAGACCTATGCTCCACTGGGAGCTAAAAGGTAAAAGAAGAAGAATTGAAAGAGATTAATTAAAACAAAACGGTCTACTTTCCTATTTAGAATATGTATCTAGCAATTTTTTTTTAAATTTAATTATTTTTGTAGAATCTTAAATCTAGCTCTAGAATTTGGACAACTTTTTGCTTAAAAATAAATGTCGTGAAGCGGCTTCATTGTGTCATATGTTCTATATAAATTGTCTTATCGATCAAACTTTGTTCTGGATAGGGTCGGATCCCTTCTGATAAGTTCGACCCTTTCACTATAAATGGCAACAAAATTCCAGAACTCAGATACGCATATGGCATAGTCGTCCCTTCAAACAGTGCAGAACGATTACAAGAGACAAGTGAATGTGTTAAAAGACACAGTAACGAGCAAAACTTCTTTTAAACATACAGAAAGCTAAGATAACATCCTCTGATAAGGTAAAAAGCGAAGCCAAAATCGTAATCTTCAGTGAAGAACTTGAAATTGTAACAATTTCTAAACTATAAATATCTGCAATAGCTAACAATGTAGACTGCCAGAAGAGATCAAAAGAAGATTAGTAATAACAACACACGCATCAAACGTCATGAAGATATATGCCGAACAAAACGAGCAAGGCATAATATTTAAATTACGGAGGACGTGTATCTTCCCGATAGCAACATACGATTGTGAATCATGGACAATCTCGCAAACAGCAAGGGAAAAAATCGATTAATTCTAAACAAAATAATACAGAAAAAACCTTAAGATACCTTGAATAATGATAAAGAGCAATGAAGACATGTTAAAAGTTTTTAAAAACTGGCTTATGGATACTATTTTACAGAAGAAATTAACATAGTTTGACCACTCGAAAAGTGGGCTGGAAAGAATAATAATGGAAGGCAAGGTTCCTGGGCAACGCATCAGGGGCAGACCAAGAAAAATGTGGTCTTACGACATCAAGAGTCTTTGAACACGACAACAGAAGAAGTGGGAGATCTGACTAGAGATAGTTATTTTTTAGGCGGGCTGTGGTGAATGTATCGTTCTATGAGAGATCTGGCTAGAGACAGAGCTTCTTTCAGGTGGGCTGTGGTGAATGTATCGTTCTATGAGAGATATGGCTAGAGACAGAGATTCTTTCAGGCGGGCAGTGGTGAATGCAACGTTTTGTGGGAGAACTGGCTAGAGACAGAGATTCTTTCAGGTGAGATGTGGTGAATGCAACGTTCTGTGGGAGAACTGGCTAGAGACAGAGATTCTTTCAGGTGGGCTGTGGTGAATGCAACGTTTTGTGGAAATCTGGCTAAAGACAGAGATTCTTTCAGGCGGGCTGTGGTGAATGTATCGTTCTATGAAAGAACTGGCTAGAGACAGAGATTCTTTCAGGCGGGCTGTGGTGAATGTATCGTTCTATGAAAGAACTGGCAAGAGACAGATATTCTTTATGGCGGGCTGTGGTGAATGTATCGTTCTATGAAAGAACTGGCAAGAGACAGAGATTCTTTATGGCGGGCTGTGGTGAATGTATCGTTCTATGAAAGAACTGGCAAGAGACAGAGATTCTTTCAGGCGGGCTGTGGTGAATGTATCGTTCTATGAAAGAACTGGCAAGAGACAGATATTCTTTATGGCGGGCTGTGGTGAATGTATCGTTCTATGAAAGAACTGGCAAGAGACAGATATTCTTTATGGCGGGCTGTGGTGAATGTATCGTTCTATGAAAGAACTGGCAAGAGACAGATATTCTTTATGGCGGGCTGTGGTGAATGTATCGTTCTATGAAAGAACTGACAAGAGACAGATATTCTTTATGGCGGGCTGTGGTGAATGTATCGTTCTATGAAAGAACTGGCAAGAGACAGAGATTCTTTCAGGCGGGCTGTGGTGAATGTATCGTTCTATGAAAGAACTGGAAAGAGACAGAGATTCTTTATGGCGGACAGTGGTGGATGTATCGTTCTATGAGAGATCTGGCAAGAGACGGAGATTCTTTCAGGCGGGCTGTGGTGAATGTATCGTTCTATGAGAGATCTGGCAAGAGACAGAGATTCTTTCAGGCGGGCTGTGGTGAATGTATCGTTCTATGAGAGATCTGGCTAGAGACAGAGATTCTTTATGGCGGGCAGTGGTGGATGTATCGTTCTATGAGAGATCTGGCAAGAGACAGAGATTCTTTATGGCGGGCTGTGGTGAATGTATCGTTCTATGAAAGAACTGGCAAGAGACAGAGATTCTTTCAGGCGGGCTGTGGTGAATGTATCGTTCTATGAGAGATCTGGCTAGAGACAGAGCTTCTTTCAGGCGGGCTGTGGTGAATGTATCGTTCTATGAGAGATCTGGCTAGAGACAGAGCTTCTTTCAGGCGGGCTGTGGTGAATGTATCGTTCTATGAGAGATCTGGCTAGAGACAGAGCTTCTTTCAGGCGGGCTGTGGTGAATGTATCGTTCTATGAAAGAACTGGCAAGAGACAGAGATTCTTTCAGGCGGGCACTGGTGAATGTATCGTTCTATGAGAGATCTGGCAAGAGACAGAGATTCTTTCAGGTCGGCTGTGGTGAATGTATCGTTCTATGAAAGAACTGGCAAGAGACAGAGATTCTTTCAGGCGGGCTGTGGTGAATGTATCGTTCTATGAAAGAACTGGCAAGAGACAGAGATTCTTTCACGCGGGCAGTGGTGAATGTATCGTTCTATGAGAGATCTGGCAAGAGACAGAGATTCTTTATGGCGGGCTGTGGTGAATGTATCGTTCTATGAGAGATCTGGCAAGAGACAGAGATTCTTTCAGGCGGGCTGTGGTGAATGTATCGTTCTATGAAAGAACTGGCAAGAGACAGAGATTCTTTCAGGCGGGCTGTGGTGAATGTATCGTTCTATGAGAGATCTGGCTAGAGACAGAGATTCTTTCAGGCGGGCAGTGGTGAATGCAACGTTCTGTGGGAGAACTGGCTAGAGACAGAGATTCTTTCAGGTGGGCTGTGGTGAATGCAACGTTCTGTGGGAGAACTGGCTAGAGACAGAGATTCTTTCAGGTGGGCTGTGGTGAATGCAACGTTTTGTGGAAGATCTGGCTAAAGACAGAGATTCTTTCAGGCGGGCAGTGGTGAATGTATCGTTCTATGAAAGAACTGGCAAGAGACAGAGATTCTTTATGGCGGGCTGTGGTGAATGTATCGTTCTATGAAAGAACTGGCAAGAGACAGAGATTCTTTCAGGCGGGCTGTGGTGAATGTATCGTTCTGTGGGAGAACTGGCTAGAGACAGAGATTCTTTCAGGTGGGCTGTGGTGAATGCAACGTTCTGTGGGAGAACTGGCTAGAGACAGAGATTCTTTCAGGTGGGCTGTGGTGAATGCAACGTTTTGTGGAAGATCTGGCTAAAGACAGAGATTCTTTCAGGCGGGCAGTGGTGAATGTATCGTTCTATGAAAGAACTGGCAAGAGACAGAGATTCTTTATGGCGGGCTGTGGTGAATGTATCGTTCTATGAAAGAACTGGCAAGAGACAGAGATTCTTTCAGGCGGGCTGTGGTGAATGTATCGTTCTATGAGAGATATGGCTAGAGACAGAGCTTCTTTCAGGCGGGCTGTGGTGAATGTATCGTTCTATGAAAGAACTGGCAAGAGACAGATATTCTTTCAGGTCGGCTGTGGTGAATGCAACGTTCTGTGGGAGAACTGGCTAGAGACAGAGATTCTTTCAGGCGGGCTGTGGTGAATGTATCGTTCTATGAGAGATCTGGCTAGAGACAGAGATTCTTTAAGGCGGGCAGTGGTGGATGCAACGTTCTGTGGGAGAACTGGCTAGAGACAGAGATTCTTTCAGGCGGGCTGTGGTGAATGTATCGTTCTATGAGAGATCTGGCTAGAGACAGAGATTCTTTAAGGCGGGCAGTGGTGGATGCAACGTTCTGTGGGAGAATTGTCTAGAGACAGATATTCTTTCAGGCGGGCTTTGGTGAATACAACGTTGCATCTTGATGATAATGATGGTGTATCTCAATAGCTAGTGCGTAGTTTACAATTTTTCAGTCAAGATATTAACGTTAATGATGAACCTCAATTGTCAATTTAAAACTATGGGACGGGTCGAGGATAGGTATATGTAATTGTTGCTCTGGTGAGGTGAGGATAGGTCTATGTAATTGTTGCTCTGGTGAGGATAGGTCTATGTAATTGTTGCTCTGGTGAGGATAGGTCTATGTAATTGTTGCTCTGGCGAGGATAGGTCTATGTAATTGATATTCAGGTGAGGATAAGTCTATGTAATTGATGCTCTGGTGAGGATAGGTCTATGTAATTGATACTCTGCTGAGGATAGGTCTATGTAATAGATGCTCTGGTGATGATAAGTCTATGTAATTGATGCTCTGGCGAGGATAGGTCTATGTAATTGTTGGTTTGGTGAGGATAGGGCTATGTAATTGTTGCTCTGGTGAGGATAGGTCTATGTAATTGTTGCTCTGGTGAGGATAGGTCTATGTAATTGTTGCTCTGATGAGGATAGGTCTATATAATTGTTGCTCTGGTGAGGATAGGTCTACGTAATTGTTGCTCTGGTGAGGATAGGTCTATGTAATTGTTGCTCTGGTGAGGATAGGTCTATGT
Source organism: Megaustenia siamemsis (assembly GCA_032433765.1). Classification (NCBI taxonomy): domain Eukaryota; kingdom Metazoa; phylum Mollusca; class Gastropoda; order Stylommatophora; family Ariophantidae; genus Megaustenia; species Megaustenia siamemsis. The sequence goes on along the minus strand of JAVIAB010000160.1, from coordinate 30,093,844 downwards.
AATTGATGCTCTGGTGAGGATAAGCCTATGTAATTGATATTCTGGTGGGAATAGGTCTATGTAATTGATATTCTGGTGAGGATAGGTCTAGGTAATTGATGCTCTGGCAAAGATAAGTCTATGTAATTGATGCTCTGGCGAGGCTAGGTCTAGGTAAGTAATGCTCTGGCGAGGATAGATTTATGTAATTGATACTCTGGTGAGGATAGATCTATGTAATTGATACTCTGATGAGGATAGATCTATGTAATTGATACTCTGGCGAGGATAGGTCTAGGTAATTGATGCTCTGGTGAGGATAGATTTATGTAATTTACACTCTGGCGAGTATAGGTATAGATAATTGATACTCTGGCGAGGATAGGTCTAGGTAATTGATACTCTGGCGAGAATAGATCTATGTAATGTATGCTCTGGCGAGGCTAGGTCTATGTAATTGATACTCTGGTGAGGATAGGTCTAGGTAATTGATGCTCTGGTGAGGATAGATTTATGTAATTGACACTCTGACGAGTATAGGTATAGATAATTGATACTCTGGCGAGGATAGGTCTAGGTAATTGATACTCTGGCGAGAATAGATCTATGTAATTGATACTCTGGCGAGGATAGGTCTAGGTAATTGATGCTCTGGTGAGGATAGGTCTAGGTAATTGATGCTCTGGTGAGGACAGGTCCAGGTAGCTGATGCTCTGGTGAGGATAGATCTATGTAATTGATGCTCTGGTGAGGATAGGTCTAGGTAATTGATGCTCTGGTGAGGATAGGCCTAGGTAACTGATGCTCTGGTGAGGATAGGTCTAGGTAATTGATGCTCTGGTGAGGATAGATTTATGTAATTGACACTCTGGCGAGTATAGGTATAGATAATTGATACTCTGGCGAGTATAGGTCTAGGTAATTGATGCTCTGGTGAAGATAGATTTATGTAATTGACACTCTGGCGAGTATAGGTATAGATAATTGATACTCTGGCGAGGATAGGTCTAGGTAATTGATGCTCTGGTGAGGATAGGTCTAGGTAATTGATACTCTGGTGAGTATATATATATATATATATATATATATATATATATATATATGGCCTTAGTTGGCGACCAGTTTTTCTTTTATGGAAGTGAATCCTGGACAAACAAAGACAAGACATTTTTGAAGATTATAGAAATGTTGCTGTATATATTAATGTTGAGAATACCATGAGCAGCTGAAAGGAGCATTAATGACGTCTTGGAAGAAGATAAGACAGATAAAACGCTTATTACCAATATCTGGAGAAAAGAGTCATCATTTCTTAGCCATTTAATAAGAACAGATGAAATGCAATATGCAGGGGAAATGTTTCAACCAGTTTAAGTGTTTGTTGGGGGTTAAATAAATTAAAATAAAATTAATGATGATGATGAGGAGGTTGAGTATGATAATGATAAATAGTGCGGTGAGGATGATGGTGAGGAAATGATGATGATGATGATGAGGAGGAGGAGGAGCAGGATTACGACGATCAGGATGTGGATGGTGAGGATGAGGAAGAAGGTGATGATGAGAAAGAGATGATGAGAAAGAAAGTGATGATGAGAAAGAAAGTGATGATAAGAAAGAAAGTGATGATGAGAAAGAAAGTGATGATGAGGAAGAAAGTGATGATGAGAAAGAAAGTGATGATGAGGAAGAAAGTGATGATGAGAAAGAAAGTGATGATGAGAAAGAAAGTGATGATGAGAAAGAAAGTGATGATGAGAAAGAAAGTGATGATGAGGAAGAAAGTGATGATGAGGAAGAAAGTGAGGATGAGGAAGAAAGTGATGATGAGAATCAGGGTGATAATGAGAATGACAATGAGGACGAGGATGAAAAGAGTGAGGATGATGATAAGGATTCAGATGATGAGTATGACAATGATGATGATGATACTAAGGATGATGATGATGCTGATGATGATGACGATAGTGATGATGACAAACATAATGAAAAAGAGAGCTAAAGACCTATCTGAAACGGTATAGAGTGAAAGCATTGCAATTTGCTTAAAAGTTAGACCTAAGAGCTCTGTTGCCACGACAATCTTTCTTTAATTCCAGGCTTGCGAGATGAGGAGCGTACCATCAGACCTACAGCTAAAGCAGCGTTACTGAATGCTATAGATCAGCAGTTTTCAAACTCTCTTCTGGTTGGTCTCGAGGTAAGATGCCGGACTCGAGACAGAGAGATTGTGTGTTCAAATCATGGCTGCACCTGTTGGGATTTTTATCTATGATTCTCTCTGCGGCAACTAACACTGGTCTCAACAGCGAGGCCCGGCTTGAAACGTCAATTACTCATCGACGGAAAAAAATATGAGTACCTCCGAAGACGGAGTTATCTGCCTGTGTGGCGAGGGACCCCTGTGCACACGGCTGCCAGGGAAAAATGGATTGGCGCGCAAAATTCAGTACCTAGTCTCTAGGGACTTCGTCAGAGTTGAAAGCTGGCGAACGCAACAACAACAACAATTCATTTTTGACAATAGAAACAAGAAAAAGAGTTCTTAAATGTTACGTACAGCCAGTCTTAACATATGGATGCGAATCATGGACAATAGGACAACAGACATGAAAATCACTGGAGTCTGTAGAAATGTGGTTTTACAGAAGAGTGTTGAGAGTACCATGGACAGCTAAGAAGAGTAATGAAAACGTTCTGAAAGAGATCAAAGCAAAAAGAGAGCTAATTTCCAATATTAAGAAGAAACAATCATCATTTTTTGGCCATGTAATGAGAAGAGAACAACTGGAATATATTGTAACAACTGGAAAAATTTAGGGACGATAGAGGGAAGCAAAGAGAAAAAATAATAGACAGCTTAAGAGAATGGCTTGGCAGAAGGTCAACAACAGAAATGATAAATAGCTGCCGAGATCGAAAGTTGTGGACATGATCACTTACGCCAGCAGACCCGGTACTTTATGATGATGATGAAGTAGGTCGGTGTGGTGTGTGCTGACCACATCAACATAAGTGTATCGATATTAAACAAGAATAATGTTGGTGCCACGATCAACCATTTACTTTATACATAACTTGTTAACCACGCACTGTTTTGGAGCTCTCCTGCTCTTGATAATTTTTTTTTCCTGTTTCATTTTCTTCATTTGTCTTCCAGCGACGAGGGGAGAAATACTTTGAAGTGCTTTGCTCATCTGTTGGCCTCTTCTGCTGATATATCTATTTGTTTGCGTCTAATATCCCATCAGTCCATTTTTTTTCAGGGTCGGCTTTTGGATCTGGTGTTCTCGTAACGATTGTTCATGACTCATTGTGCCCTATTTAATACTTTCTGTCTTATCAGGTGGTTAAACCATAGTATCTGTTGTCTATACATGTAATCAATAACGGGCATTATCCCTAGTGTTTCTCTTCATTCTTCACCTCTGATCTTATCTTTTAGGTTGTTGCTTGATAAAGACTAATTTGCTGAAACGACAATTTTCTCCTGTAGGTTTATTTTGGTAAAACTGCTGAAGTGGGTATTTGTTTTATTTGCCAGATCAAACTTTAGCTTATTGCTGAGTTAATGGAATATGAGAAAGGCCAAGAATCGGTTAACCACATTTCCTTGAGACCAAAAAACAGAACGGATAAGGCTATAATATTCATTATTCATAAAAAAAAACTAAGACAATAAAGAAATACTATAATGATATAAGCATAGAAATACTATAATGATATAAGCATAGAAATACTATAATGATATAAGCATAGAAATACTATAATTATATAAGCATATCGAACTATTCTTCAGTGGAATATTAATAGAAATATTAACTATAAAAAGATATAGAACTGACCATTATACTGTTTATTACAGACAGAACTCATACAACATTTGAGGTGGAGTGTATCTCACTTGTATGAAAAATACAAGGTAAAAGAGGCAAAAGCAGACCAAGACTAACATGAACGAGTAACATCAAAAGAAAGACAAGTCAGCCTATGTCAACCTGCACCATCAAAGCAAGAGAAGAGCAGAATGGCGATCCATGGTAGCCAACCTTCGTTGCGGAGATGGCACACAATGATGATGATGATGATGATATATTTCACTTCTCCGATGACGTCATCTTATGCAGAAATTGGCGGTCTGTTAAATCAATTCTTTTAAAATTTCTCACCCTCTATGAAAAAATATTTTTTTTTTTTTAAATGTACAATTTGTTAACTTTACTAGTACAATACTGTTACTGCAGTTTCGCTTTTTGGTGAATTTATTTGCCTTAACTCTACTACTACAAGACTGCTGCTACTCTATGTTTGTATCTCGTCCTACGTGTTTCTAGTTCATATTTAATTTTTTGCTACCATATGACCAGTTCCAGCATCCGTGACATATGTTTACGTTTGTTGTATGTTTGTTCCATTTGAAGGCTTATTACGCCAAAACGTCGTTCTGGTTTGTCTTGTCCACTTGTCTTGTCCACTTGTGTTGTCCACTTGTGTTGTTCACTTGTCTTGTCCACTTGTGTTGTCCACTTGTGTTGTCCACTTGTGTTGTTCACTTGTGTTGTCCACTTGTCTTGTCCACTTGTGTTGTTCACTTGTGTTGTCCACTTGTCTTGTCCACTTGTGTTGTCCACTTGTGTTGTTCACTTGTCTTGTCCACTTGTCTTGTCCACTTGTGTTGTTCACTTGTCTTGTCCACTTGTGTTGTCCACTTGTGTTGTCCACTTGTCTTGTCCACTTGTGTTGTCCACTTGTGTTGTTCACTTGTCTTGTCCACTTGTCTTGTCCACTTGTGTTGTCCACTTGTGTTGTTCACTTGTCTTGTCCACTTGTCTTGTCCACTTGTGTTGTTCACTTGTGTTGTCCACTTGTGTTGTCCACTTGTGTTGTCCACTTGTCTTGTCCACTTGTGTTGTCCACTTGTCTTGTCCACTTGTGTTGTCCACTTGTGTTGTTCACTTGTCTTGTCCACTTGTGTTGTTCACTTGTCTTGTCCACTTGTGTTGTCCACTTGTGTTGTCCACTTGTCTTGTCCACTTGTGTTGTCCACTTGTGTTGTTCACTTGTCTTGTCCACTTGTCTTGTCCACTTGTGTTGTCCACTTGTGTTGTCCACTTGTGTTGTTCACTTGTCTTGTCCACTTGTCTTGTCCACTTGTGTTGTCCACTTGTCTTGTCCACTTGTGTTGTCCACTTGTGTTGTCCACTTGTGTTGTCCACTTGTGTTGTCCACTTGTGTTGTCCACTTGTGTTGTCCACTTGTGTTGTCCACTTGTGTTGTCCACTTGTGTTGTCCACTTGTGTTGTCCACTTGTGTTGTCCACTTGTGTTGTCCACTTGTGTTGTCCACTTGTGTTGTCCACTTGTGTTGTCCACTTGTGTTGTCCACTTGTGTTGTCCACTTGTGTTGTTCACTTGTGTTGTCCACTTGTGTTATCCACTTGTGTTGTCCACTTGTGTTGTCCACTTGTGTTGTCCACTTGTGTTGTCCACTTGTCTTGTCCACTTGTGTTGTTCACTTGTGTTGTTCACTTGTCTTGTCCACTTGTTACGTGAAGTTTTAACCATATCGTTTTGTTTTTTTTTCGTTTTTTTTAATATATTTTTTTTTTCTTTTCTGCTTACAATTAACTTCACTGCAGCTTCCCATTTATGTGCGTTTCTTGACCTTGACCTCATACCCAATGACACGGTTTTGTCTTACAACATAGCCTTCATTGTCCCACCACGTAATCCAGAACAGATGTATCCTTTGACCAAGTGCTGTTTACAATAAAAACAGTATCTCACATTTGCATTAATTCATGGAGACAAGGAATCAACTTTACAATTTGACAAGTGTCTTGAAAGTCTGGCCGCTTTTCCCTCATTTCTGAAAAAAAAAATGATTCTGTCAGATTTACAAATGTTCTCATTATCTTATGTATCCCACTCCTTCGCAAGTGTTGATTATATGAGAGTCCAATGATCATCATCATGTGATATACAGGTTGGCGTAGGTGATCATGTCCTTCCACAATCTATGGTTGCAGGTGGTGGATGATGTTGTGGGAGCAGCCAACAAGTGATGCCGGTTATGGTCCCCACTCCATGATGGCAGACAGAAGATCTTATGTATACAGAATATGGCTGCGATCTTCGACTAGTACAGCCACTGCCAAGAAGGAAAGGAATAGAAAACTACCTTCTTATATTGGCAAGTAAAAGTGTGTCCAAATGCAACTTAATATCTACAGCTAACGACGTCAATGGGGACTCCACTGATCAAAATACACGAAATTCTTCTATTTCTGAGCCTGAAATGAATTATTCATTCTGCCTGTTCTACATTTCTTGCAATTTAGGTGTCTTCCCAAGTAAAGATAAAAGTAACGGTTTCCTCTACGCTTAGCTAATTAAACGGGGAGTATGTCGTTAGTGACCATATCTTACTGTGACCACGGCACATAAACGGGGAGTGTGTCGTTAGTGACCATATCTTACTGTGACCACGGCACATAAACGGGGAGTATGTCGTTAGTGACCATATCTTACTGTGACCACGGCACATAAACGGGGAGTATGTCGTTAGTGACCATATCTTACTGTGACCACGGCACATAAACGGGGAGTATGTCGTTAGTGACCATATCTTTCTGTGACCAAGGCACATAAACGGGGAGTATGTCGTTAGTGACCACATCTTACTGTGACCACGGCACATAAACGGGGAGTATGTCGTTAGAGACCACATCTTACTGTGACCACGGCACATAAACGGGGAGTGTGTCGTTAGTGACCACATCTTACTGTGACCACGGCACATAAACGGGGAGTGTGTCGTTAGTGACCACATCTTACTGTGACCACGGCACATAAACGGGGAGTGTGTCGTTAGTGACCACATCTTACTGTGACCACGGCACATAAACGGGGAGTGTGTCGTTAGTGACCACATCTTACTGTGACCACGGCACATAAACGGGGAGTGTGTCGTTAGTGACCACATCTTACTGTGACCACGGCACATAAACGGGGAGTGTGTCGTTAGTGACCACATCTTACTGTGACCACGGCACATAAACGGGGAGTGTGTCGTTAGTGACCACATCTTACTGTGACCACGGCACATAAACGGGGAGTGTGTCGTTAGTGACCACATCTTACTGTGACCACGGCACATAAACGGGGAGTGTGTCGTTAGTGACCACATCTTACTGTGACCACGGCACATAAACGGGGAGTGTGTCGTTAGTGACCACATCTTACTGTGACCACGGCACATAAACGGGGAGTGTGTCGTTAGTGACCACATCTTACTGTGACCACGGCACATAAACGGGGAGTGTGTCGTTAGTGACCACATCTTACTGTGACCACGGCACATAAACGGGGAGTGTGTCGTTAGTGACCACATCTTACTGTGACCACGGCACATAAACGGGGAGTGTGTCGTTAGTGACCACATCTTACTGTGACCACGGCACATAAACGGGGAGTGTGTCGTTAGTGACCACATCTTACTGTGACCACGGCACATAAACGGGGAGTGTGTCGTTAGTGACCACATCTTACTGTGACCACGGCACATAAACGGGGAGTGTGTCGTTAGTGACCACATCTTACTGTGACCACGGCACATAAACGGGTAGTGTGTCGTTAGTGACCACATCTTACTGTGACCACGGCACATAAACGGGTAGTGTGTCGTTAGTGACCACATCTTACTGTGACCACGGCACATAAACGGGTAGTGTGTCGTTAGTGACCACATCTTACTGTGACCACGGCACATAAACGGGTAGTGTGTCGTTAGTGACCACATCTTACTGTGACCACGGCACATAAACGGGTAGTGTGTCGTTAGTGACCACATCTTACTGTGACCACGGCACATAAACGGGGAGTGTGTCGTTAGTGACCACATCTTACTGTGACCACGGCACATAAACGGGGAGTATGTCGTTAGTGACCACGTCTTACTGTGACCACGGCACATAAACGGGGAGTATGTCGTTAGTGACCACGTCTTACTGTGACCACGGCACATAAACGGGGAGTATGTCGTTAGTGACCACGTCTTACTGTGACCACGGCACATAAACGGGGAGTATGTCGTTAGTGACCACGTCTTACTGTGACCACGGCACATAAACGGGGAGTATGTCGTTAGTGACCACGTCTTACTGTGACCACGGCACATAAACGGGGAGTATGTCGTTAGTGACCACGTCTTACTGTGACCACGGCACATAAACGGGGAGTATGTCGTTAGTGACCACGTCTTACTGTGACCACGGCACATAAACGGGGAGTATGTCGTTAGTGACCACGTCTTACTGTGACCACGGCACATAAACGGGGAGTATGTCGTTAGTGACCACGTCTTACTGTGACCACGGCACATAAACGGGGAGTATGTCGTTAGTGACCACGTCTTACTGTGACCACGGCACATAAACGGGGAGTATGTCGTTAGTGACCACGTCTTACTGTGACCACGGCACATAAACGGGTAGTATGTCGTTAGTGACCACATCTTACTGTGACCACGGCACATAAACGGGGAGTATGTCGTTAGTGACCACATCTTACTGTGACCACGGCACATAAACGGGGAGTATGTCGTTAGTGACCACATCTTACTGTGACCACGGCACATAAACGGGGAGTATGTCGTTAGTGACCACATCTTACTGTGACCACGGCACATAAACGGGGAGTATGTCGTTAGTGACCACATCTTACTGTGACCACGGCACATAAACGGGTAGTATGTCGTTAGTGACCACATCTTACTGTGACCACGGCACATAAACGGGGAGTATGTCGTTAGTGACCACATCTTACTGTGACCACGGCACATAAACGGGGAGTATGTCGTTAGCGACCACATCTTACTGTGACCACGGCACATAAACGGGGAGTATGTCGTTAGCGACCACATCTTACTGTGACCACGGCACATAAACGGGGAGTATGTCGTTAGCGACCACATCTTACTGTGACCACGGCACATAAACGGGGAGTATGTCGTCCCTAAAGTGCACTTGTGGAAACATGGTCGCATTTACAGAAATTTTCAGCTGCCGCATTCCTCATTCATTTCTGTTGATTAACATTCTCTGTTGATTAACATTCTCTGTTGATTAACATTCTCGGTTGATTAACATTCTCGGTTGATTAACATTCTCTGTTGATTAACATTCTCTGTTGATTAACATTCTCGGTTGATTAACATTCTCTGTTGATTAACATTCTCGGTTGATTAACATTCCCTGTTGATTAACATTCTATGTTGATTAATATTCTCGGTCGATTAACATTCTCTGTTGATTAATATTCTCGGTTGATTAACATTCTCCATTGATTAACATTCTCGGTTGATTTACATTCTCGGTTGATTAACATTCTCGGTTGATTTACATTCTCGGTTGATTAACATTCTCTGTTGATTAACATTCTCGGTTGATTAACATTCTCTGTTGATTAACATTCTCTGTTGATTTCGTGTGTACCCATCAAACGTCACAAACTGCTCTCTGGCCTCTAGATCGTTTAAAAGATTGTCAATGTTCAGGCCTACGTTTATAGTTAAACTAGTATCCTTTTTCATTGAGCTAGAATATGTGTACAGATGATTGATCTCTTCCAAATAGCAAGTGCAATTACTAACAGGGATTTTCAAACAATTTTTACAACATAATCAGGCATTTCTTTTTTTAGAAATAAAAATAAGAATTAAGCCGGTCAAATATTTTAAAAATTATATCAGTTGATAAATCCATGGATAACAAATTGTATTTCAAGACTGTAATAATTTAGTGTAATTATTTTTTATTTCAATATACACAGTATAGTTCAAAACGATTTTTTCCCCATTATTTGTAACACTGGCTGTGTATATTTTGATGCATTTGTACATTTTCACTGCAAAACACAGTATCATTTGGCTAACAAGTGAAATATATTTGGAGAAGACTGGTGGAAGCAGAGATGAAGAGCGTGAAGAAGACATGGATCAATCTTTAAAAAATGGCAAGAAACAGGGCGGCTTGGGAAGTGTTTGCTCTAGAGGGAGTTGAAATGAAAAAGAAGAAACAACCGAAATAATAATGGAGACAATTGTGTATGTGTAACATCAAAATTGGTGTTCGTGTTCTGTGCACACAAAGGAACCATTATTATTATTATTATTTTTTTTTTGTAAGTTAAAATCATCACTGACTCCCTTCCGGATGCTGCCCAGAGTAAGATAAATAAAGCCTGTGATTGTGTCTTGAAAACCACAATTTGGCAAAAAAAGTGCAGCACAATGATTAGAAAAACGTTACTGTCCTTCATGTTTGATGCATGTAGACTAACTATTGTGTGTCTTTTCTTCTTTCATTCAATTCCTTTATTAATTTAGCCAATATGTATAGTTATCAAATGATAATTTTTGCTTCTAATCTGGTTTCTGATTACGAAAATGTTGGCTACAAATCTTTCTTTATCAGCGCAAGCAGTCGTTTGTGTGGAAACGTTGGCTGTGGGGCACACTTTTACAAGCAACGATAGTTTCACTTCTATCTATTGTCCTTTCGAGCCGGAGACGGCACATAGGGCAGAACCACAATTTTAAAAACAGAAACCTTGCGTGCCAAAATGGCACATATTGCAGAGATCACTGCTTCCAAAATCTATGGCTCTGTTTCCATAACAAAACTTTTTACAATGACAGCTTGTCAAGCCATCGATCAACCTCCTTAGTCGCCTCTTACGACATGCCTTTCACTTGCTGCAGTTTTATTGATCGCCTTTGAAAATAAATGTCTAAGGAAAATACTTGGTATAGCGTGGAACGAATTCAAAACAAACGAGGAAATTAGAGAAATCGCCAATCATCCACTAATATCATCAATAATCAAAAAAAGACGTTGGACATCTGATGAGAAGAGATAATAAACAAATAACAATTCAAGCCTCATGTGGGAATCAACAGGTAGGAGAAAAAGAGGCGGACCCAGAGAGACACTGAGAAGAACATTGATGAGAGGGACAAAGGCAGCAGGAGCTCTCCCTCAATGAGATCGAAATATTTGCACAGAACTGAGACAATAGGCAAGATTTAAGAGAGGGGCCAGTGGTGAGGAGTGTAGAACACTCCAAGGTATGAAGACAGCTTCACAAGGGAGGAACACAACACAATACTGACGTTTCGGCCTGAGGCCTTTTTCAGAGTACAAGGACAACGAAAACAAGCGGTGAAACACAATTATCTATAAATACATGATCAGAAGAAGAGGATAGAAAAGAAAAAAGTAGGATGATGAAAAAATGAAAAAAGAAGAGAGCTAAGATAAGAATATAGAAAGAATAGGAGAATATATGTATATATAAAATATAAAATATAGAATCACTTAGCTTAAACGACTGGTTAATCCGCCGGGACCCCAACGAAAGAATGACTACAGGAAGGACCTCCCGAGGCGGGAGAGTGGAAACGAGGGTATGCCTGACCAGAGAACCTGAAGAGAGAACTAGAAACCCAAACATCAGCTATTACAGCTAATATCGTACAAGAAAAAGGGGTGGATATAAGGTAACAAGAAATAACGGGGCCTAACAAGAAAGGGGGGGGGGGAGAGAAATGAAAAGGACTGAGAGAGTCCGGAATGGGGAATATGAGGAGAGGAAGTCGAAGAAAGAAGGAACGAAAGAAGTAGGGCCCAGCGAGGAAAAGAAGTAGGGAACGGAGAGACTGAGGAGGATACTAGGAATATATATATATATATAAAGAGGAGTATACACCAGAGGAGGACAGGTAAAAGATAGGATAAGAAGCGGAGGGGATACACAGAGAATAATACGCTGGCAGGAGTGCCTGGAGAGGAAAGGAAGAGGGGAAACGGAGAAAGCGATGAGGAGGAGAAGGATAAAAAGGTAATACGCAGAAAGGAAAAAGAAGAGGGGGGAGATGGAAGGGTACAGAAGGATAGGGGTGAAGACAAGGAGCAGATGAGCATACATGTGAGATAAGAAGAAGAGTAGGGGTGGGAGAAGGGTACAGAGGAAGATGGGTCCTCAGAGGGACTGGGATACATTGATGCCGCGAGGGGTGAGGCAACCCCAACGAGCGATCAGACGGTGTTCAAGAGTGAGACGACTATGGTGATCAGAAGAGCATGATATTAAGCCTGTGACCCCGACATCGGCTATACCATGATGGCCAACCGAGATAAAGTGGGCAGCTACAGGAGTGCCAGCATCTCGGGTGATGTCGTGTAAATGTTCTCGGCACCTATCGCCGATCCGACGACCAGATTGACCGATGTAGGTTAACTTGCATCTCTTGCAGATTATGGCATAAATGATATTACGAGATGGGCAAGTGAATCCCTCTCTGATCTTGAAAGGGCCATTAGGAAAGAGGACAGTATCCTTCTGGAGAACGTGGTCACAAGTTTTGCACACTCTGCTGTTGCAGCGAATAGTACCTCTATGGCTAGGGAGGGAAGCTGGAAGACGACCTCTGACAAGAAAGTCGCGGAGGTTACGGTCACGTCTAAAGGCCACCAGTGGTGGGTCAGGAAAGAGCCGACGAGTAGTAGGGTCAGATCGGAGAATAGGGAGGTAGCGATGAATCGTCCTAATCACAGCGACTAGTCACAGCAAACCTATCAGATTTAAGAGATGTTTTTTTGCCAGGATTAAAGACTGCTAGAAAGAAAATTTAGAAAAAGAGAAAGAGTATCTGGGTCTGTGACCTATGGGCCGGCCACCGCTCGAAAGGTCAATAGATAGATAGTTTTATTGATCAATTATCTCCGAACAAACAGACAGCTGAGGTAATCTCATTTGGCTGTTTCTTCAGATTGCAAAGGGCGGGAAGAGGATTTATGGCATTGTGTTTTACTGCGATACCACAAAAACACTTCAAATGTCTACGATATCTCGTAATAATTTTCTCCATTTATCTTAATTGTACAGATATGTGTCTGTCTAAAGCTCTACAAGTTAACTAAGTATTTGTTTCATTCATAGCGGTCTTGCAGTGGCTCTAAAACTGACAAGTTTTAATCAAATTCCAACTTTTTGATGCTGGTTAGTAATTTTAATGCAATGAAAAATATACTAACATCAAAACAAATAACACCAGGGCTAAAACTAAGAATAGCAAAATGTTATATCTTCTCAACATTCCTATATGGTGCAGAAACATGGACATTTGACAAGTAAACAGAACAGAAAATTGAAGCCTTTGAAATGTGGATATATAGAAGAATAGTTAGAATTGGATGGAAATAAAAGAAATAAACGATGAAGTCTTGAAACAACTAAAAAGGAAAAAAGAATTACTAAACACAATTCAAACAAGACAAATGCGATTCTTGGGCCATGTTAAAAGACCCAACAGCCTACTAAAAGTAATCCTGGAGGGGAAAATACAAGGTGAAAGAGGCAGATCAAAACTAACATGGACGAGTAACATTAAAAGATGGACAAGTCACCCTATGACAACCTGTACCATCAAAGCAGGAGACAAGGCGGAATGGCGCTCCATGGTAACCAACCTTCGATGCGGAGACGGCATTCAATGACGATCATGATGATGATGGTGGTGGTAATGATGGATGCTAGATGTGTCAGCTACAGAGAGTATCGAGTTATTGAGTTATCTGCGGGTCATCATCATTGCACTCCGAAAATCTCCATAGGTGCTCAGATCCCCTCCTCAGCAATTCCCGCAGTGTCCAGCGACTGACGACTCCAGTTCTGTGTTGGTTGATAAGTCTTCTTACACGGCCACTAAGTTTCTCATTTATGGCTGTGCCCATTTAACTCCCATTTCCATCATCCGAAGAAGTGACGTGGATCTGTGTTTGTCGAAGTTCTGTGCTCTTCCCACATGTCGGTGGGCATTGATGATGTCCGCCCGATCCATTGGTTGCCCGTCCTCAACGACAGCACAGCTAGCCAACCTGTCCCCTCTTTCATTTCCCCGTACTTCCGCATGTCCAGGGACATAGACAAAGGTGACCTTACGTATTTTGGATTTCTGCAACGACTTTACCCATTGCATGCGTACAGAGCCAGCCTCCACGTTTTTTTATTATGCTCATCGAATCACTCAGTATACATGCGTGGATGTAGTCTTGTGACTCTAACCATTTGAATGCCTTGGTCACTACCATCACTTCCATTGTCATGCTACTCGTGGTCATGACGTATGCACCACTGTCTTCTTTGACTATTCTGCCTGCCGAGCGTGCTGTAAATGCCCATGCACTTCTTTGGTGTCGTCTTACAGATCTGTCTGTATAGATGACTGCATCTTTCTCATCGGTGTTATCGCAGATGAGACCGTTGACCTCAGCATTAACCACGACCGGGTTCACTTCCCTACTTTTCCTATCGACTGTGACAATACACGAGAAAGTCCCCTTGAACGACGTAGGCACCGGTATCCACTCCTCACCAACGCGGATATTGATAAGCCCACAGACCTGTTTGATGACATCTTCTGCTCGGCCCACCAATGATTTGCCTCTTTTTAGCCTGGCACCTTTCCGTGTGTAGAGCACGTGGTGCAATGGATGCTCTTTATCTGTACTAATCTTCATGTATGCTCGTGTTCTCCAGATCTTGATTCTGTCATCCATGGTTGGAAAGTCAAGAAGATATCTCATTGCTACACAGGGAGTGTCCCTTGTACATCCCAAGATAATGCGCATGGCTTCATTTTGTTTTTTCTCCAGCCTATCAATTTGAATCGTACTGACAGTAAGAATTGCCAGGGCATACTCGATTATTGCGAGGACTAATCCCTGGAACAGGAGAGTAAGTAGCCTCTGCTCGATGTTGGCAGCTGCCATGACCTTCAAGGCGGTTAATCCTTTGAGGGATTTTGTTATCACATGGTCGACGTGGTCCCGAAAACACAGGCTGCGATCAAACTTAACTCCAAGGTATGTCATCAACTTGTCTTTGGTCACCTCATCAGCTCCCATTCGTACTACTGGTGTTGTCGTATTAACGATATGATTGTTAAGGGAGAACCATGAAACTGATGCTTTATTAGGATTAACCAAAGCACCTGAAACCCCACACCAGGAAGAAATGCGATCGAGTTCTTCTTGCATTGTGGAGGCGATTCCCCGTCTGTCTCTTCCCTGTCGATATACCAGAATATCATGAGCAAAAGTCATAATTCTTCCCCTCCCATACAGCTGTTGTTCCGTGATCGTTATTGTGTACACGTTAAGTAGAACTGGTGACAATGGTGAACCTTGTGGCAGCCCTGGACAAATGGGTGTTGGCTCAGAAGACCAACTTCCACATCTGAGTATCACCTTCCTCTGAAACAGTGCCGCGGCGATCCATCTCATGAGGAAGGGGTGCACCGCCAGTTTGAGGAGCATATACATGAGATATTCAAATGGTACCCTGTTGTATGCATCCTCCAGATCTATAGCAGCAGCACATGTCTCCTCTCGTCTGTGGAAGCCTTCGAAGACGTCATAGGCAAAGACTGCCGCATTGATTCATGTCTCTTTGTTATATCTATAACCTCCGAGTGTCGGTGGGAATGCACGTTTCTGTTCACGGTGACAGGCGAGGACACGGGCAACTATTTTCTCCAGAAGTTTGCCCGCAGTGTTCTGCATTGTGATGATTCTGTAGGCACTGATCTGAGAATGGTCCTTGTTTGGTTTCGGTAGTGGTAGTAAGTACTGAGTGGTAGTAGCCACTCCTCATTAATCTGGCCACTCCGAATGCTGGCATTAAACTCACTGACCAGTTTTGTCAAGTCGTCGTCAGCTAAATTGCCTATGTCATCGTACCGAACACCATCTGGACCAGGAGCAGTGTTGTGTGACCTTTTAAGTGTCGTGCGAATGGTATCGGTTGTGATTGTGAGATCTTCTTCCAGCACTACATCCTTACACAATTTTGACAGCGATCCCCGTATCCTCATTCTTACAGCCTCATTTCTTTGGTCCGTCTGCTCAATGTAGCTGGAAAGCAGGGCCTTCCCTTTGCTCTCATCAGATTTGTGCCATATCCGGCCTGTGCTCTGAAAGTCTGATATGCCTCTGTGTCGTGTTGTGCCATTCATGCTCTGATGAAAGCTCTAGAATGTGGCTAGCGAATTTTCTGAGCACACCTTTTTTACAGAAGTCATCCCATTTGGCACCCTTAGTCTTCTTAGCGCATAGTTTAAAGTGCATCATTTTTTGGTCCACCTCTATTTTGAGACACTTCAATAGCTCAGGTTGTGTTCTTCCATTCCTTCTGGCTTTCTGCCATATCTTGGTCGTTTGTTTCTTGTCCTGCCAAGCTTCCTCGACTTCTAGGTTCCACCAGGGTGGCTGCGTCCATCTCTCCTGCCTCCTACGAGGGGCGCTCTGTTTCCTATGTCTGATTTTGCTAATGACGTCCTGGTCTGTTTTCTCGTAGTTGAATGTATGGAGCTTTCTTTTCTGGCTTCTATTTCTGCTTTTCTCAATTAGGAGGGCACATGGATAGTGATCACTTCCGTGGAACCCCAGTGCACTCCACCTGCAAACCGGTGCGAAGGTGAAAGACACCAGTGCCAGGTCTATGACACTATCAGAGTCCCCTGTTCAAGTGGCCATTCTTGTTGCCCTTCCATCATTCAAGCACACTAAATCGGCCGACACGTGTGCGTTCTCTAGGTCTTCTCCCTGCTTGTTGGTTATGACGTTACCCCACTGGTTTGCTCTAGCATTAAAGTCTCCGCAGAAGATGACGTTCTCTTCATCGAACTCGAAGAGATTCTGCCATTGTTGTGTGTTCACCTTCCCATTACAGGCATACACATTAACAATCACGAAATGAACTGGGGTCTGCACCCTAACCGCATGTACCTGCAATTCTGCATTGTCCCACGCAGACATATCAACCTCAGCTGCCCCCATATTATTGCGCACAAGGATGGCCTGCCCAAGTTGTCGCATATTGTAGAAACAATGAAAACCAGGAGTACTTGCTGTCCTGTCACCAAGAAGAGATTCTTGTAAAACCGTTATATCGGCGCCGCACAGTCGCTTATCAAGAATGGGCCGTCCTTGATTTATGGACCCACAATTCCAATATGTAAAGGGCACATACCTAAGGCCTAGCCTCTCACACTTCGACAGTTTAATGCCACCACGCTTACCTTGTCGCGTTTTCCTTCTTCGATGTTGCAAATGTTGTCGTTTGTGCTGCATCTGAATACTTACCGTCGTCATAGTATCATAGATGATTTAGTCGCTGAACGTCGATGCTGTGGATGGTCTAGACTCACGTGCACTTACTCAGTCGCACGGCCCAGAACCCGTTTCTACGTTATAAACTGGCCAACTCCAGTAAATAGCTCTGCAGCACGCGAATACACTGTGAGCCTTTTACAAATTAAATGAATTACGCGTCCTTGACGACAGACCGGCAGAGAGAATAGAATGCGCTACAAATGTTTTGATTATCCAGTCTAACTCGTGTATGGTTGGAGGTGGGGAAGAGAACTGTAGTTTTGAGTTATAATTGTTGACCTTCGCTCCCTATTCAAAATTTCGTAACTATACTGGATACTTTCCTTATGGTTAGTTCTTCATGGTAAATGAAATCGAGTGTATAGTCCTTTCGGAGACTGATGATAACTTGAACCTACTATAGCCAGGTTAAGTACATAAATTAATTATTTCCAGTTAAACAATGGTTGGTTTTAATATCGATGCATGAGCAATTGTCAATGTGCACTTGTTACTAAAGTGGTAGGGAGTGTAAAAAAAGTAAAGAGCCCCGTCACGCCAAGTGAAGTATAGGGAATATGGTGTTAGTGGCCGTAATTTTTACAGACATTTTTTTAAATAAATCCCGAGGGGGGGGGGGGTGATGGAAGGTTAATGGAAGGATGGTGGTTATGATGGGTTAATGGAAATATGGTGGTTATGATGGGTTAATGGAAAGATGGTGGTAATGATGGGTTAATGGAAGGATGGGAGTTATGATGGGTTAAAAGAAGTATGGTGGTTATGATGGGTTAATGGAATTATGGTGGTTATGATGGGTTATTGGAAGGATGGGAGTTATGATGGGTTAATGGAAGGATGGTGGTTATGATGGGTTAATGGAAGGATGGTGGTTATGCTGGGTTAATGGAAGGATGGTGGTTATGATGGGTTAATGGAAGGATGGAAGTTATGTTGGGTTAAAAGAAGAATGGTGGTTATGATGGGTTAATGGAATTATGGGGGTTATGATGGGTTATGAAAGGATGGGAGTTATGATGGGTTATTGGAAAGATGGTGGCTATGATGCGTTAATGGAAGGATGGAAGTTATGTTGGGTTAAAAGAAGAATGGTGGTTATGATGGGTTAATGGAATGATGGTGGTTATGATGGGTTAATGGAAGGATGGTGGTTATGATGGGTTAATGGAAGGATGGTGGTTATGATGGGTTAATGGAAGGATGGTAGTTATGATGGGTTAATTGAAGGATGCTGGTTATGGTGGGTTAATGGAAGGATGGTGGTTATGATGGGTTAATGGAATGATGGTGGTTATGATGGGTTAATAGAAGGATGGTGGTTATGATGGGTTAATGGAATGATAGTGGCTATGATGGGTTAATGGAAGGATGGTGATTATGGTGGGTTAATGGAAGGATGGTGGTTATAATGGGTTAATGGAAGGATGGTGGTTATAATGGGTTAATGGAAGGATGGTGGTTATGATGGGTTAATGGAAGGATAGTGGTTATGATGGATTAATTTAAGGAAGGATGGTGGTTATGATGGATTAATGGAAGGATGGTGGTTATGATGGGTTAATGGAAGGATGGTGGTTATGATGGGTTAATGAAAGGATGGTGGTTATGATGGGTTAATGGAAGGATGGAAGTTATGTTGGGTTTAAAGAAGAATGGTGGTTATGATGGGTTAATGGAATTATGGTGGTTATGATGGGTTATGAAAGGATGGGAGTTATGATGGGTTAAAAGAAGAATGGTGGTTATTATGGGTTAATGGAAGGATGGTGGTTATGATGGGTTAATGGAAAGATGGTGGTTATGATGGGTTAATGGAAGGATGGTGGTTATGATGGGTTAAGGAAAGGATGGTGGTTATTATGGGTTAATGGAAGGATGGTGGTTATGATGGGTTAATGGAAGGATGGTGGTTATGATGGGTTATTGGAAAGATGGTGGCTATGATGGGTTAATGGAAGGATGGAAGTTATGTTGGGTTAAAAGAAGAATGGTGGTTATGATGGGTTAATGGAATGATGGTGGTTATGATGGGTTAATGGAAGGATGGTGGTTATGATGGGTTAATGGAAGGATGGTGGTTATGATGGGTTAATGGAAGGATGGTGGTTATGATTGGTTAATGGAAGGATGGTGGTTATGATGGGTTAATTGAAGGATGCTGGTTATGATGGGTTAATGGAAGGATGGTGGTTATGATGGGTTAATGGAATGATGGTGGTTATGATGGGTTAATAGAAGGATGGTAGTTATGATGGGTTAATGGAATGATAGTGGTTATGATGGGTTAATGGTAGGATGGTGATTATGGTGGGTTAATGGAAGGATGGTGGTTATAATGGGTTAATGGAAGGATGGTGGTTATGATGGATTAATGGAAGGATGGTGGTTATGTTAGGTTAATGGAAGGATGGTGGTTATGATGGGTTAATGAAAGGATGGTGGTTATGAAGGGTTAATGGAAGGATGTTGGTTATGATGGGTTAATGGAAGGATGGTTGTTATGATAGGTTAATGGAAAGATGGTGGCTATGATTGGTTAATTGAAGGATGGAAGTTATGTTGGGTTAAAAGAAGAATGGTGGTTATGATTGGTTAATGGAATGATGGTGGTTATGATGGGTTAATGGAAGGATTGTGGTTATGGTGGGTTAATGGAAGGATGGTGGTTATGATGGTTTAATGGAGGGATGGTGGTTATGATGGGTTAATGGAAGGATGGTGGTTATGATGGGTTAATGGAAGGATAGTGGTTATGATGGGTTAATTGAAGGATTGTGGTTATGATGGGTTAATTTAAGGAAGAATGGTGGTTATGATGGATTAGTGGAAGGATGGTGGTTATGATGAGTTAATTGATGGAATAACGTTGGTTATGATGGGTTAATGGAAGCAATGACGGTGGTTATAATAGGTTAATGGAAGGATGGTGGTTATGATGGGTTAATGGAAGGATGGTGGTTATGATGGGTTAATGGAAGGATGGTGGTTATGATGGGTTATTGGAAGGATGGTGGTTATGATGGGTTAATTGAATGATGCTGGTTATGATGGGTTAATGGAAGGATGGTGGCTATGATGGGTTAATGGAAGGATGGTGATTATGGTGGGTTAATGGAAGGATGGTTTTTATAATGGGTTAATGGAAGGATGGTGGTTATGATGGGTTAATGTAAGGATAGTGGTTATGATGGGTTAATTGAAGGATTGTGGTTATGATGGGTTAATTTAAGGAAGCAATTGTGGTTATGATGGATTAGTGGAAGGATGATGGTTATGATGAGTTAATTGATGGAATAACGTTGGTTATGATGGGTTTATGGAAGCAATGACGGTGGTTATAATAGGTTAATGGAAGGATGGTAGTTATTATGGGTTAGTGGTCGAACGGTGGTTATGATCGGTTAATGGAAGGAATGACGGTGGTTAGGATGGGTTAATGGAAGGATGGTAGTTATGATGGGTTAGTGGACGAATTGTGGTTATGATGTGTTAATGGAAGGAATGACGGCGGTATTGATGGTTAATGGAAGGAATGATGGTGGTTATGATGGGTTAATGGAAGGAATGCCGGTGGTTATAATGGGTTAATGGAAGGATGGTGGTTATGATGGGTTAGTGGAAGGGTGGTGGTTATGATGGGTTAATGAACGGATGGTGTTTATGATGGGTTAATGGAAGGATGATGGTTATGATGGATTAATGGAAGTATGGTGGTTGTGATGGATTAATGTAATGATAGTGGTTAAGGTGGGTTAATGGAAGAATGGTGGTTGTGATGTATTAATGGAAGAGTGGTGGTCATATTGGGTTAATTGAAGGATGGTGTGGTTGTGATAGGTTAATGGAAGGATGGTGGTTATAATGAGTTAATGGAATGATGGTGTTTCTGATGGTTAATGTAAGGACGGAGGTTATGATAGGTTAAAAGAAGGATGGTGGTTATGATGGATTAATGGAAGGATGGTGGTTATGATGGGTTAATGAAAAGATGGTGGTTATGATGGGTTAAAGGAAGGATGGTTGTTCATCATCATCATGTACCATACCGGTTAGCATAGGCGATCATGTCCTTCCACATTCTTCTACTACAGTGCATTGTATCAGTTCTGTTGTTGACTGCTTTCCATGCAATGACACCAAGCTGTCCAGTATTTTCTCTCTTTGTCGTCCGCGATCTCTCTTTCCTTTTATTTCGCCAGTGTAACTAAGTATTCCTATTTTCCTCTTCTCATGATATGCTCGAAAAATGTTGATTGTTTGTTTCTGATGTTTTTTAGGAGCTCCCTTTTTTGTGTTGGCCTCTTTGAGAACTTCCTCATTGGTCTTTTTAGCTGCCCAGGGAACTTTCAACATTCTTCTGAGAAATCCCATCTTTGTGGCCTCTAATCGTTTTTTCATTTGTTTGTCTACTGTCCATGATTAGCTTCCATTGGTCAGAATTGATTCTATATAGCACCGATGAACTCTCTTTCTCATTTCTATTGACATAGATTTGTTGCATAAGATATTTTTCATTTTCTGAAATGCTATTTTGGCCTGAGCTTTTCTGCTTTTTATTTCCGTGGTGCATCTTCCATCCGATGTTATTATTGCGCCCAAGTATTTGACGCGTTGCACTTGTTTCAAATTTGTCCTGTTTATTTTATGCTGCATGATGGTGATGATTGTTTCTTCGATATTACAATTACTTCTGTTTTCTTACTATTCAGACTGAGACCTTTCTTGATGCTTTCTTTTACTATTATGTCTATCATTTCTTGTAGTTCATTCGCTATCTCTGCTATTAAGACTGTGTCATCTGCATATTGTAAATTATTTATGTTGTGACCGTTGACTTCAATTCCTCTTTTGTCTAGTATTGATCTCATAATATGTTCACTGTAAAGTGAAAACAAATCCGGCGACAGAACACAGCCTTGTGTGACTCCTTTTTTATAAGTTGAAATGTCCTGTTTGGTTGTTAATTCGTATTGCTGCTGTTTGTTGCCAGTACATGTTTTTTATGATTCGGAGATCCTTGCCATCAATGTTTAATTTCTCCAGCATATTGATTATTTGCACATGCTTCACTTTGTCAAATGCCCTTGTGCAATCTATAAAGTACATATATAGATCTTTCTTTACCTCTATAGATCTTTCTATCAATGTTCTTCAGATGTATATTGCATTATTGGTGCCCTTTCCTTCCACAAATCCACATTGTTCCTCACTTATTTCTGGTTTTATTTTGTTTCTTACACGTCTCATGATGATGGATGGTTGTTATGATGGGTTAATGGAAGGATTTTTGTTATGATGGGTTAATGGAAGGATGGTAGTTATGATGGGTTAATGGAAGGATCGTGGTTATGAAGGGTCACTGGAACAAAGGATAGTAGGGAAAGGTGTGTTAACAGAAATATGTATAGGGATGAAAATGGATTAATGGAACTAAAGTTGTAGTTGAAAGTGATGGTTGTAGAGATGAGTTAATGGAGATAAGAAAGGTGGTGAATATTGATTAATGGAACGACGGGTAGCAGGAAGGTTGAACCAATGGAAACAGGAGTTGTCGGGGCGATGATGATGTTTCAACTGAACTAGAGATGATGATAAAATAGTTGAGTGAAACTAAGAGTTATGCTGAAGATGGACTAACTAAATTAACTAAAGATAGCAGTGAAGATGAATTAATGAAGATAAATGATTGGTATGGTTAGATTAAGGAAGCAAACGACAACGAGTGCGATGAGATTGAATTGAGTGGGTTGTGATGCGAACTTTATAGAATGATTGTAATTTTGAATTGAAAATATTTAGAAACCTTCGATCTCACGATGCTCAATACCGCGCCAGGAAGCGAGAGATTTCTTGGCCACTCCAGCAATAAGTTCAGTTCAGTATAATGTCGTAGAAATAGCGGAAAGATGGGATGGGATTTCCAGGTAAGAAACAGCCAGAACTTGCGCTTAGGTATGCCTGGCTGTACCGGTTCCAAATGCACTAAGGTCTTCAGGTATGCAACCCTCCGGCAAAGTTAAGGGTTTTCCTGAACACCTGTTACAAAGCAGGAAATTGTGTGTCTCTTTGTTGGTTTTTATTAATTCTTCAGAGGGAATATTCTCTTACAAATAAATATAAACCAAACACACAACCACGTCTTTTGATCTAGCCAAAGAAGTTGGAAAAAAATAGACAGAGGGTGAAAAATTAAGATCACAGCCGTGAAGTGTTGCGGGAACCTGAGGAGCGGTTGCCCACTCACAAACTCATTATTTTACACATACACCCGTTTTCTTTTAAGACAATTGGTATTTCACACACTTACCCATTTTCCACTAAATACTCATTATTTCACAAATCCGCTATCCACCACATACTCTTTATTTTTCACGTTCGACCACTCATTATTTCACACACTCGCCAATTCATTATTTTACACGCCCACTATCCACTAACCCACTCATTATTTCACACACTGGTCCACTCATCATTTCACACACTCGCCAATTCATTATTTCGCACTCCCACTATCCACTAACCCACTCATTATTTCACACACTGGTCCACTCATCATTTCACACACTCGCCAATTCATTATTTCGCACGCCCACTATCCACTAACACACTCATTATTTCACACACTGGCCCACTCATTATTTAACGCACTCGCCCACTCATTATTTCACACACACGCCCACTCATTATTTCACACACCCACTATCCACTAGCACACTCATTATTTCACACACCCGCCTGTTATTAATTTACTCGACTATTACTTAACACACTCAATAACTACTCACCCACTCGTTACTTCACACACTCATTATCTAGTCATCCACACATTATTTCATACATTCACCCAGTATCTACGGACCCACTCATTATTTCGCACAATCGTCCATTATTCCTTTTCTCAAGAACTATTTCACCCTCTCAACCACTCGTCCACTCATTTATGCACACACTCACCAATCCACCGACTCATTCATTCACAATCTTAATTCATTACACAACCCCTCCACACGCCCACATTTTTCAACATACACCCGCCAATACGCCACAGAACCCTAGCCCCAAACGCATTTACCTTTCACGTCAACCTTGCTCACAAACTAACGAACCCAACGCAACGTGATTTCTCACCAGAGAGAGCTGACATTCCAACAATCCCATAATCGCACTCAACCTGTACGCAATTCTCAATAGCTGGATAAGCCTAAAACTCTTGACTTTTGATAAAGTTGTTTCGTCTTTCTCGTTATTTATAACGTGCATCTGTATAAAAAAAAAAAGTCCGGCTTGTTACAGGAGCTACTTAGTTAAGCGTTCTGTGCACACTGTGAGCTGTGCGTTTCATATGTTCTGATCGTTTTTGGATATTCCGATTGTTTACGGTGAATGATAATATCGTATGATGGAGAACAGATGGCTGTGTTCACTTTCTGAGCGGTTTGCTAAATAAAGCCGTATGTCTTTTGGCGTGTGCTGAGACTGCTATGATAGGGACGACAGCTACCTTTCTTTGTTTGTGAGATGAGATAGTAACTCTGATGATTCCATTGACACGGGTGTTGAGCAATTATGGATTTTAATTCGTTAGCAGTGATAATGGGGCCTTCCATAACCATAACCATACCCATCTGTTAAAAAAAAAAAAAAAAAAAAAAAAAAGGAGTTGCACATGGCCGTGGGGCTAAAACCACTGTTTCGCACCTGAAAAGCTGGCGGACGGTGTTCGAAACCTGCGGTAGACAAAGGATTTTTTTCTATTGGGGGTGAAATAAAAATCCTGAGTCTCACACGTCGTGAACTTAGAAGTTGTCGTTCTAGGATCGAATCCGACCTAATGTTTTCAGTAAGCCAGTTAACTAACTACCGCGCTGAGGGATTGATCATTTACAGACGATATACATTGTTGTAAAAGACCAAGGTATAAAGTATATAACATGTGAGTACCTAGCTCCTCATAGCTGACTACAGCCCTCATGATTAATGGATCAGAGCAGAACAGGACAGCCCGGACTAGCAAGCCCATGGTCAAGAGAGATACAAGAGAAGGTACAATCTAAACTAAACAAATGTCGGATGTCTTGGGTCAAAGTGCTTGTATATCTAAGGTTGATATAAACCAAAACACAACTCACATTCATATCATTCCTCTATAAGGGAGGACGATTGTGTAAAGTCATCGTCGGTCGAGAATCATCATCATCATGTGCCATACCGGTTGGCATAGGCGATCATGTCCCTCCACAATCTTCTATCTACAGTGCATCGTATCAGTTCTGCTGTTGACTGTTTTCCATGCCATGACACCAAGCCATCCAGAATTTTCTCTCTTTGTCGTCCGCGATCTCTCTTTCCTTTTATTTTGCCAGTTGTAACCAAGTATTCCAACTTTCCTCTTCTCATGATGTGCCCGAAAAATGTTGATTGCTTCTTTCTGATGTTTTTTAAGAGCTCCCTTTTTGTGTTGGCCTTTTTGAGAAATTCCTCATTGGTCTTTTTAGCTGTCCAGGGAACTTTCAACATTCTTCTGAGAAATCCCATCTCTGTGGCCTCATATCGTCTTTTCATTAGAGAATATACATATTAAAAAAAAACAACTTTTAGAGAATATACATATTTTTAAAAAAACAGGCTGCAAGATTTTAAAGTCAAGAACGGCACGAGATGTGAATGACGACTGATTTCGGTTCAAAGGGTAAATTAATGAAGTGGTGCTTCAACTTCATCTTCAAAAAGCGCACTGGGAAAACTAATACAAAGCTTTCCATTACTTATCAGTCTCTGAGTTTATACTTAACAAGAAAGATATAATATGGAGAAATGAGTTTAAAGCCAATATACAAAAAGAGGAACAGGAAAGACGCATAAAACTGACTGATATATACACGTTTCAAAAATGTGTGATTACGTATTTCTCACGAGACTGAACGTCCTATGATAATGATTCAGTATGATATAATAATGTTAGAAAGAATCAAACCCATTACGTACTCAAAGGTAAGGTACGAGACTTGAATCTTTTGGGTTTTCACCGGTGTATGCTCGGCCGCCTATCCAGAAGTGTTCGGAGACTCCTGTCTAGTGTCGTCTCAAGCCTAGTAACTCTCGAGTGAGTCGCCATTACTCACCGGCCCAAAATACTACCCTGGTACCCATTTCTGGCAGCGGCTGGGTCTGCAGCGGGTGTATCTTTTTTTTTTCAGGCACTACTAAAATTCAATAATCTTCTTCCAGCGGGAATCGAACACAGGTTGTCCGAACATCAGTAGCTAGTGGGGTGGTGTTCCCAGTGAGACTGCCGAGGCCCCCATGCATATGCAAAACATTGAAAGAACATTTGACTTAACAGCAAACAAATACATTTCTTTGACTACACCAATCTTATAACCTACGAGACGGATGTAGAACTGATACTTAAAAATTATCATTTTTTTTAAAAAATGGGGTCCCTTTTTGTAACACCATTTTTAAATATGATCTTTAGTGATGTCAGAAAGTTGACATTTATTGTAACACCATAGCTAAATTTGATCCTCAGTGATGCCAGAAAGTTGACATTTATTGTAACACCATTGCTAAATTTGATCCTCAGTGATGCCAGAAAGTTGACATTTATTGTAACACCATTGCTAAATTTGATCCTCAGTGACGTCAGAAAATTGTCATTTATTGTAACACCATTGCTAAATTTGATCCTCAGTGATGCCAGAAAGTTGACATTTATTGTAACACCATTGCTAAATTTGATCCTCAGTGACGTCAGAAAATTGTCATTTATTGTAACACCATTGCTAAATTTGATCCTCAGTGATGCCAGAAAGTTGACATTTATTGTAACACCATTGCTAAATTTGATCCTCAGTGTTGCCAGAAAGTTGACATTTATTGTAACACCATTGCTAAATTTGATCCTCAGTGACGTCAGAAAATTGTCATTTATTGTAACACCATTGCTAAATTTGATCCTCAGTGACGTCAGAAAATTGTCATTTATTGTAACACCATTGCTAAATTTGATCCTCAGTGCTGCCAGAAAGTTGACATTTATTGTAACACCATTGCTAAATTTGATCCTCAGTGACGTCAGAAAATTGTCATTTATTGTAACACCATTGCTAAATTTGATCCTCAGTGACGTCAGAAAATTGTCATTTATTGTAACACCATTGCTAAATTTGATCCTCAGTGATGCCAGAAAGTTGACATTTATTGTAACACCATTGCTAAATTTGATCCTCAGTGATGCCAGAAAGTTGACATTTATTGTAACACCATTGCTAAATTTGATCCTCAGTGATGCCAGAAAGTTGACATTTATTGTAACGCCATTGCTAAATTTGATCCTCAGTGATGCCAGAAAGTTGACATTTATTGTAACGCCATTGCTAAATTTGATCCTCAGTGATGTCAGAAAATTGGCGTTTCTTCATCGGTGGCGTGAACACCACTCTACATATGACGCAATCAAAGCTACCAACCAAAGCTTAGCGTGAATTCAAAGTCTGCTGTTTTAAATCAACGTAGTTTTGAAAAGACATTCATGGAATTTCCGAAAAAAAAAAGCACACATGTAAAAATCGCAGTGACCGAGTAACTGAATACACACCTGTAACACACCCAGCACGTGACACACAACAATATCTGATCACGTGACACGGTTAACGTGTAATGCCCAGAGATGAATCATAACCGCATACGCCTGACGCACATACGAATGTTCACACCAAATGAAACTCAACAGAGCTAACCCCTTGAAGCTTCATAACTTGGCTTTTTTGTCTTGTCAATTTCCTGTTCATATTTTCAGCTTACAGGGACATTAGACAAGAAAACAGAACAGAAAATTGAAGCCTCTGAAATGTGGATTTATAGAAGAATAGATAGAATTGGATGGAAGGAAAAGAAAACAAATGATGAAGTCTTAAAACAACTAAAAATGAAAAGAGAACTATTAAACACAATTCAAACAAGACAAATGCTATTTTTGGGCCATGTTAAAAGACACAACAGCCTAATAAAAGTAATATTGGAAGGGAAAATACAAGGTAAAAGAGGCAGACCAAGACTAACATGGACGAGTAACATCAAAAGATGGACAAGTCAGCCTATGGCAATCTGCACCATCAAAGGAAGAGACAGAGTGGAATGGCACTCCATGGTAGCCAACCTTCGATGCGGAGAGGGCACTCGATGATGATGATGATTTTCAGCTTTGTTTTGTGAGACGTAAGAGGGTTGTTCAGACACTAAAATAGAGGTGAGCAACCTACGGCCCGCGGACCAGAACCAGCCCGCCAAGCTGTTCTTGGCAGGCCTTTGTGCTTGATGTGAAAATTACTATAGACTTTACTACTAAAGTGTTATTACTAATGTTATTGCTATAAACCTTGAGTTTAAAAAAAAATAATAAAATAAAAAGTAATCACATAAATGCATAAACCCTAACCAGTAAGCTTTCTACTCATAATTTATTATTGAATTTTCTCATTATCTCCCCTACCCCCCTTTTTTTATGGTTCACCCCTCTCACTTTCATTCCCCACTCTCTTCTGTCTTCCACTCTCCAAAACTAGTACGATACTTACATTATTAACTTCTTGTGAATGCAAATTAGATAATGTATATAATGGATTAGATGATGGTACCTGGTCTTCGACGTGTTCAAGGTTTTCAGATCTGGCCCTCAGAAAATCAAAGGTTGCCCACCCTTTCGATAAAACCTCCTTCGGCACGTAGAAGCTAATATCAAAGAGATAATAGACTAGTTAGCTTTAGTTAAACAGTTATTTTATTCGATTTGCTGCCCATTCTAATGTTATGTTAGTATCATAACTGCATTACGAACACACCCATAGGTGTCCCAATCTTTCCCTTGAAATACTGAGACCTCCTAGGAGAACCCTAATCCGCGTGTACAAAATCAGAGGCATGTTTGGTTCTTAAGTCTTCGTCACGTACAAGTCAAAAGCAATGAGAGAACAGACAAATTCTTCATTTTTAAGTTTGCTTAAAATACTTTTGCATGATTTTATCCTTCCAATGCCTTAATAGACAGTTGTTCGACGTGTGATAAGTATAATAAGACTAACTAATTGAATTACTAACATGTTACGAGCTCTTCAAGGTTATAGGCTGATATATATATCATCCATAAATTATTCAAGGTTGGGGGGCTGCTATATGTATCATCCATAAATTA
This sequence comes from Megaustenia siamemsis, assembly GCA_032433765.1. Classification (NCBI taxonomy): domain Eukaryota; kingdom Metazoa; phylum Mollusca; class Gastropoda; order Stylommatophora; family Ariophantidae; genus Megaustenia; species Megaustenia siamemsis. The sequence goes on along the minus strand of JAVIAB010000160.1, from coordinate 30,064,436 downwards.
TTCAAGGTTGGGGGCTGCTATATGTATCATCCATAAATTATTCAAGGTTGGGGGCTGCTATATGTATCATCCATAAATTATTCAAGGTTGGGGGCTGCTATATGTATCATCCATAAATTATTCAAGGTTGGGGACTGCTATATGTATCATCCATAAATTATTCAAGGTTGGGGACTGTTATATGTATCATCCATAGGTTCTTCAAGGTTGGAGGCTGATATATGTATCATCCATAAGTTCTTCAAGGTTGGAGGCCGCTATGTATATCATCCATAAGTTCTTCAAGGTTGGATGCTGATATATGTATCATCCATAGGTTCTTCAATGTTGGAGGCTGATATATGTATCATCCATAGGTTCTTCAATGTTGGAGGCTGATATATGTATCATCCATAGGTTCTTCAATGTTGGAGGCTGATATATGAATCATCAAAATGTGTTATGAATTTATGCACAAACTCAGAGCCAACTATGAATATTCATTCTACCGTACGTAGAAACAAAAAGCGACGAGAGAACAGACAAGACTGCATCGGTTTCAGAGTTATTGTGTCAGACCTTCAGTACATCCTCACTTGAGTGTACACATCGAGAAACTCTGCTGTGAATTGTTTGAACTTCTGGAGGCAACAGACCTTCAGGAATCTCTGACTGGTCACTTTTGAGTACATGGCAATGAATGCGCTGATCAACTTGGATCTATTGAGAAACGTTCAGCTCGATAAGAAATATAACATTTAAGTTGTCCGTGATTGTTTAATTGTTGTAAAATTTGATACGTGGACTAGAGAGGGACGATGGAGTATTGTAATTAATGGACATATGTAGAGGAGGTAGAAGATGAATATATAGGAGGAGGAGTAGAAGATGATGATGATGATACTGGAGGGGGGGGGGGAGAAGACAATGGAGTAGGAGGAGGAGCTAGATAAGTTGAAAGTGGAGAAGATAGAAGAGGAGGAGAAATAAAAGAAGAAGATGGAGGTGAAGGAATAAAAGCAGAAGTAGAAAGAGAATGAGAAGTAGGAGAACGCTAAGAAATGGAGAAGGGGGATGAGAAGAAGGAGGAGAAAAATAAAAGTAAGGAGGAGGAGGAAAAGAAGGAGAAGGAACAGGAAAAGTAAGAGGAGGAATGGAATAAGAATCAGCGAACATTGAAACACTGCGAGAGATGCCAGAGTATGAGCAAATAACGCCAAGTGAGAGACACCTAAACCAAATACGTCAGTCATGAGCCAGATCAAATCCTGCACCATATTTCCTGCTATTGACCTCAAAACTATTCTGACCAAGTAAGCTAGAGCGGATCGAAGATGGAATCAAGCCCAGCATTAAAACAAATTTGCCATGCAGATATTTTATGTATTGAGCCCAAAGATGTAGAGATCACATAATTTTTTTTTTTTAAAGGAAAAAGTGGTATGGTAACAGCCTTATGTAGGTGGGAAACAAAAGAAGTATATGACGACGTTTCGACCAAAAGGCTTTCAGCAGGAACAACGAAAAAACAACATAAACAACTCTTTGTAATCTATATATTTTTGTGTCAAAAAGCCAGGGGACAAAATAATTGTTGTCATTTTGCTAAAACCAATAGCCAATTATAGATAACAACAACAGGATGAAAAACATCATTGATATACGCATTAATGTGATGATTAATTAATGTGTTGTTGACATCAATGTGTCGTTAGATTGTACACAATGAGCCACATCGTTTGTCTTAATAGTGCGTCGCAAAAGGCGGGAAATCTAAAATCTTTGACCCTGGAAATTTGAGTACAGAAAGAACACCAGATGGCGCTCTGATAAGGAAGCGATGTATTGATATTTGTATTGATTTTCTGTTGTTGTCATCACCTTAGAAAAATGTATGTCTATTTTTGCTCTCTTGTTCAAGATAACAAACCACGTGAGGATGACTGAGTTGTGTTTGTGCAACATATGATGTACTTTAAGGAATATACATCGAGAGAGCTCTGAGTGGTCAGCGAGGCAGCTGTTGAGAACCCGATTTCTTGCTCGCATTTAAAATTGTTATTTCTGCTTGGCCATGATGCATTCCAAGTGATTGCAGTTTCAAAACTGTTTTCCTGTTGATAAGGTAAAGAATAACAGTAACGGGTTTGCTCCACGCCTTAAAGTTGTATGTGAAATGCGGTGCTACTGCCCATATTGTTCAATGGCCATGGTCATATTTTATGGGTGATGTGGTCGGTATCACACCAGGCTTCCCCAAATTCGATTCTATTCTGTCCCCCCAAAAAAATCAGGTACCCATTAAGGCTGAGCTAGCATCCATCGAACGGGATCGAGTCATACTTCATGTCCTTAGCAGTCCTGTTCACTAACTACTGTTACCGTGACGCCCTTCCCTACTTAAAGTCGCAATCAACATACAGTCGTTGAGGGCTCTCAAGACCTCGCGAAGTCCCATCACCCCAAGCACATATAACCCTGACAACAAAACTTATTCTAAGCCACAAACTCCCGTGTGGGCAGAACGTTTTATCCACATAGCATTTCTTCAAAGTTTAAGGCTGTTATATGTATCATCCATAAGATTTCTTCAAAGTTTAAGGCTGTTATATGTATCATCCATAAGATTTCTTCAAAGTTTAAGGCTGTTATATGTATCATCCATAAGATTTCTTCAAAGTTTGAGGCTGTTATATGTATCATCCATAAGATTTCTTCAAGGTTTAAGGCTGTTATATGTATCATCCATAAGATTTCTTCAAGGTTTAAGGCTGTTATATGTATCATCCATAAGATTTCTACAAAGTTTAAGGCTGTTATATGTATCATCCATTAGATTTCTTCAAGGTTTAAGACTGTTATATGTATCATTCATTAGATTTCTTCAAGGTTTAAGGCTGTTATATGTATCATTCATAAGATTTCTTCAAGGTTTAAGGCTGTTATATGTACCATTCATAAGATTTCTTCAAGGTTTAAGGCTGTTATATGTATCGTCCATAAGATTTCTTCAAGGTTTAAGGCTGTTATATGTATCATCCATAAGATTTCTTCAAGGTTTAAGGCTGTTATATGTATAATTCATATGATTTCTTCAAGGTTTAAGGCTGTTATATGTATCATCCATAAGATTTCTTCAAGGTTTAAGGCTGTTATATGTATCATCCATAAGATTTCTTCAAGGTTTAAGGCTGTTATATGTATCATTCATATGATTTCTTCAAGGTTTAAGGCTGTTATATGTATCATCCATAAGATTTCTTCAAGGTTTAAGGCTGTTATATGTATCATCCATAAGATTTCTTCAAGGTTTAAGGCTGTTATATGTATCATCCATAAGATTTCTTCAAGGTTTAAGGCTATTATATTTATCATTCATACGATTTCTTCAAGGTATAAGGCTGTTATATGTATAATTCATATGATTTCTTCAAGGTTTAATGCTGTTTATATGTATCATCCAAGTGCGTTCTTCAAGGTTTAAGGCTGTTTATATATATCATCCAAATGTGCTCTTCAAGGTTTAAGGCTGTTATATGTATCATTCATAAGATTTCTTCAAGGTTTAATGCTTTTTATATATATCATCCAAGTGTGTTCTTCAAGGTTTAAGGCTGTTTATATATATCATCCAAATGTGCTCTTCAAAGTTTGAGGCTGTTATTTCAATAATCCATCAACTCATACTGGCGGAATCTGTTTTGAATCATTCGGATCATTGACTGAGAGTTCGTCATAATAATTTCCCAATCCGCTTGTATCTCTGAAATCCACCTGACAGCTGCATCAACCTCCGTTCTCGTACTAGAGGAAGCTGTATAGTAAGCTGCCCACTTTGTCCAAGTCTTTAATAAATCCTTTTTCACGTTTTGCTGTTCTCTCAGAAGCCACGGTGGCTCTAATCCAACTCCAAGATGTGGTGAATTTTTTTTTACATTTTCGGACCGACAATACTTCATGGTTCATCAAGCTTCTAAAAATTGGTACCAGGGATTTTCTGGAAAGTTTTAACGGACTAGTGTGGTGAAACATCAGGAAGAAAAAAATCAACATTTTTCGGGCGCATTATGAGAAGCGGAAAGTTGTAATACCTGGTTACACCTTGCAGAATACAGGGAAAGAGAGATCGCGAACGACAAAGAGAAAGAATACCAGATAGCTTGGTGTCATGGCATGGAAAACAGTCAACAACAGTATTGATACGATGCACGGTGGATATAATATTGTGGAAGGACATGATCGCTACGCCAACCGGTATGGCACATGATGATGATGATGAGTGTGATACCGACCGATCATATCGCACAAAAAGGTGCCGTTGATCATACAAAAATATGCTCACTAGCATCAAATTGCCTAGCAAGCGAAATGGGTAAGTAAAAAAGTAAACTACCCCCGTCACGCCAAGTGGCGTATAGGGAAATATGGTGTTAGTGACCCTATATTTTACAGACCTTCAGCACATGATTTTTGGGGTAATGTGGTCAGTATTACGCCCGTGCTGCTTTACTTTTACTTTCCCAGAAAAAAATCCGGTACCCATTTAAGGCTGGGTGAACCCGGAAGCCGTCGGTTGGGATCGAACCCTACCCCTTGTCCGTGGTAGTCCAGTTCACTAACCACTGAGCTATCGCGGCTCCCAAGCGAAATGGGTACTGTTTTACTATCCTCTCGATTCTGTATCACCCCTGTTCCTTCTATACATTTATATCACTATATATGTCTCTTTTACCTTCAACGCCATTAACTCAAGCAACAGGAAGGAAAATGTAATTATTTGAATTTCACTACTGCAGAAACATTGCACAGATACATTGGATGGACAGTTAGTTAGCTTGGTGGCTGGTTAGCTAGTTAGTTAGCTAGTACGTTAGTTAGTTAATTAGCAAGTTAGCTAGCTAGTCAGTCAGTCAGTTAGTTAGCTAGCTAGTGAGCTAGTTACCAGCTAGTTAAGTAGCTAGTTAGTCAGTTAGTTAGTTAGTTAGTTGGTTGGTTAGTCAATTAGTTAATCAGTCAGTCAGTCAGTTAGTTAGCTAGCTAGTGAGCTAGTTACCAGCTAGTTAAGTAACTAGTTAGTCAGTCAGTCAGTCAGTCAGTTAGTTAGTTAGTTAGTTAGTTAGTTAGTTAGTTAGTTAGTTAGTTAGTTAGTTAGTTAGTTAGTTAGTTAGTTAGTTAGTTAGTTAGTTGGTTGGTTAGTCAATTAGTTAATCAGTCAGTCAGTCAGTCAGTTAGCTAGCTAGTGAACTATTTACCAGCTAGTTAAGTAACTGGCTTAGCTAGCTAGCTAGCTAGTTAGTTAGTTAGTTAGTTAGTTAGTTAGTTAGTTAGTTAGTTAGTTAGTTAGTTAGTTAGTTAGTTAGTTAGTTAGTTAGTTAGTTAGTTAGTTAGTTAGTTAGTTAGTTAGTTAGTTAGTTAGTTGGTCGGATTATCCTCATCGGCCATCGAACAACTGTTCATAAGCGCATTGGATGGACGAGAGAACATTCAAAAACACCTTCAGAAACCGTAGACTAAAGAAGCAGACTAGCAAAGTTGTTTGACAAACGAAACCTGGCACATGCTATATCAAATACCAAATGGCTTTAAAAATGAATGTACTGAAGTGTAAAGTTAATTGAAAGCTGAGAAAGGAATGACAAAAAAGACCATGATCTTGACACGAAGACCACCATACAGACTCCACTCATTGAGGGAGACAACATTTCGACTGGCTGTCAATCCTCTTCTTCTTCCCTTCCTCATTGACTTTTCAGCGTCGAGGGGAAATGTAATTTGCGGTCTTTTGCTCTTCTGTTCGCTTCTGCTGCTGTTATGTTACCTAGTGTCGCTAATATTCCGTCGATCCATCTTTTTTTGTGGTCGACCCTTGGGTCTGGTGTTCTCGCAAAGTTTATTGAGGGATCTTTGTGTTGTGTTTTGATCACTCTGCCTTGTCACGTGGTCAAACCATTGTATTTTTTGTTTCTTTATATATTCTATGGTGAGGTGGGGGAGGGTGGGGCCTAATCCTAGCTTTATTCTCAGTCCTTCATGTCATCAATAGATGGTGGCAATATTGACGCGATTTTCTTCCGAGTTTCAAAATGCCACCCAACTAGTAATGTATTCATGAGCTGGTTATATGCTTGCGTTAGCCCGGTGACTAAAGGAGTACACCTCTTCGTCATCCGTCCTTAAAAGGACGTTAAGTGTGCGTTGTGTTGTTATTTATTTATTTATAACTGTGATATTTGCGCCTTTCGGCCCGACACATCCAAGTTCAGCAGGTCATTTTTGAGTACCGAGTTGTCTTCCCTCTTCGATCCCTACTCGCTTGGCCAGACTAGACAGGTTAGTCTGTTACTAGAGGCACCACAGAGAGGTGTAGCATGGTCTTGATGTTTCTGGTTTCACCGATTCTGGCGCAAGCCATCAGCTGTGGGTCGCTGACAACTTCCAGCTCTGGTGCTGTGAGGCGCGCCTTTGCCTCCAGCTGATTATTTTAAGTCCTAACCAACTCCATCTTCTAAATGCATGAGAAACTATTGTTAGCAAGAAGGTGCCTTGTGCAAATAGATGGGAATTTTGCCAATTTATCAGCAGGTAAATTCTATTTATATCGAGTTCTTTGTTCGGATATTACCTGGGCGTGTTCTAATGGAACTTAACATGTACTTTGGCACCGGTTTCGTCTGCTACTCCTTGCTAGAACAAATTGTCTCACGTCAGATATTTATAATTGATGAATGACTTATTATTCAATGTGTAGCCAAGCCCACGGGATGAGAAGGGAATTTATGGCCCCTTTATCGCCAATGTAAATGGTTGATTCTAGCAGTCGGTTTGTACATCTATCCATATATCCATCACTGTATTCATCCATCCATCCATCCATCTATTTATCCATTCATCCTTCATTCATCAATTCATCCATAATTCATCCTTCATTAATTCTTCATTCATCCATTCATCCTTCATTAATCCTTCATCCATCCATTCACCCCTCATTCATCCTTCATTAATACTCCATTAATACTTCATCAAAAAATGCATCCCTCATTCATCCTTCATCCATCCATGCATCTAATCATCTTTCATCAATCCATCTATCTATCTATCTATCTATCTATCTATCTATCTATCTATCTATCAATCTATCTATCTATCTATCTATCTATCTATCTATCTATCTATCTATCTATCTATCTATCTATCTATCTATCTATCTATCTATCTATCTATCTATCTATCTATCTATCTATCTATCTATCTATCTATCCATCCATCCATCCATCCATCCATCCATCCATCCATCCATCCATCCATCCATCCATCCATCCATCCATCCATCCATCCATCCATCCATCCATCCATCCATCCATCCATCCATCTATCTATCTATCTATCTATCTATCTATCTATCTATCTATCTATCTATCTATCTATCTGTCTATCTAACTATCTATCTATCTATCTATATATCTGTCTGTCTGTCTGTTTATCTATCTATCTGCCTGCCTGCCTGCCTGGCTGCCTACCTACCTACCTACCTACCTACCTACCCACCTACCTACCTACCTACCTACCTATCTATCTATCTATCTATCTATCTATCTATCTATCTATCTATCTATCTATCTATCTATCTATCTATCTATCTATCTATCTATCTATCTATCTATCTATCTATCTATCTATCTATCTATCTATCTATCTATCTGTCTGTCTGTCTGTCTATCTATCTATCTATCTATCTATCTATCTATCTATCTATCTATCTATCTATCTATCTATCTATCTATCTATCTATCTATCTATCTATCTATCTATCTATCTATCTATCTCTCTGTCTGTCTGTCTGTCTGTCTGTCTGTCTGTCTGTCTGTCTGTCTATCTATCTATCTATCTATCTATCTATCTGTCTTTCTTTCTTTATATTTGTCTGTCGGACTGTCTGTCTCTCTGTCTGTCGTCTACATATTCTCCATTTCACCTGCTTGTGTAATTTCCTATCTACCTACATATTTATCTACCTACCTATATACATGCTTCCATGTGTCTGTCTTTCTTATTTATCGAATGCGTCTGTCAATCATTCCTTCCATCCACCTGCCTCTCCTACCCTACCCATCGCCGTGTCTTCAGACCCACCATTCTTATTCAAATATAAGCTTGCCACATTGGCTGTTGATGTTTTACGTTTGACCGTTTTTGTTTTCCCTTTCATGTTTTCAAACATTCTCTGGCTATTCTCCCATTACGTTTTAATTGTGAGAATCGAAGTAGACATTCTCATAGAACTCCCATCCTGATTAGTCACACAGCTCAGACAAAGAATAGAAATACATATTGTAGCTCTTTATTTTATGTCTGTTGCAGATTTATTATAAGTAATTTAAAAGAAAGTCTTGTTTATTGAGCAGCGGCTATAGTTAGTACATTTGTGTTGGATACAGGAGATCTCTTTATGACTCTTTTGCTATAAACATACATATATATTAGAACATTTAAACTGTTGTGTCGGTGTAATTCCGTTTACAACGGAACCGTGGTATTTCTTACTTTTGGCCCGACACCGTTTAGCAATGTTTTAAACCAGGTTTGCCTTCCATTTTCTATCCTTACTTGGCCAGCTGAAGAGTCATTTTATGAGAAAATAATGTCGTCGTAGAGAAGGATTTTGGTGAATTTCAGCTCCGGTTCAATGATTGTTGATAACAGTCAGATATGAGTCACTGCTGCTTGCTATTAGCTCATACGCTATGTCAAAGGGTCTAGCACGAAGTAATGATAGAGCTTGGAAAATTCAGAGACGCGTGTCACTGGAGGGGCGGGGCAAATATGTTTGCAAATCAGGGTTGTATTTAACCAAGGAAAGAAAGAAATATTATAAATTAAATTATATAAATGAATATTATAAATTAAATAAGTATATTGTATAAGTAGAGTAGGAGCCCCCGTCAGGCCAAGTGGCGTATAGGGAATATGGTGTTAGTGACCATAAATTTTACAGACCTTCAGCACATGATTTTGGGGTAATGCGGTCGGTATTGCGCTACTTTCCCAGAAAAAAATCCTGTACCCAGGGTGAACCCGGAAGCCGTCGGTTGGGATCGAACCCTACCTCTTATCCTTGGTAGTCCAGTTCACTAACTACTGTGCTATCGCGGCTCCCTATATTGTATAAATGAATATTATAAATTAAATAATTAATTTTTACAAATGAATTTTATAAATTAAGTTATTAGATTATACAAATGATTTTTATAAATTAAGTTATTAGATTATACAAATGATTTTTATAAATTAAGTTATTAGATTATACAAATGATTTTTATAAATTAAGTTATTAGATTATACAAATGATTTTTATAAATTAAGTTATTAGATTATACAAATAATTTTTATAAATTAAGTTATTAGATTATACAAATGATTTTTATAAATTAAGTTATTAGATTATACAAATGATTTTTATAAATTAAGTAATTAGATTATACAAATGAATGTTATAAATTAAGTTATTAGATTATACAAATGATTTTTATAAATTAAATTATATAAATGAATATCATTATGAACGGAGACTTTCCACTGCGACAGATCAACGAATAATTTCAGGTGAAGATGAATGTTTACAATACTCGGAAAAAAATCCACAATTAAAAAATAACAGAAAAAAAAACCAAAGAACAATTGACAGCCCAAAGTAGAATTGAACCCGTACTCCTAGACACATCGCTTTGTCACGAGAGACTATACATTTAGGTACACTGCCATCCAAGCAACCTAAAATATTTGTTTATGTATTTAACCAAAATAGAAACAGGAACATTTGAATGTATAAATAATTTACACTGAAGAAAATGAGTAACGAAATGTTTTGCTCAATCTTATAATTGTAATATTCTTAAAGAAGAAAAGTGAAAGATATAAGATTGTATTGGATATTATAATAGTTTCCATGTTTTTGTACCTGAATCGCAATAAAATCAGTTATGTTATATTATGTTATGTTCGTTTTAGATAAAACAATGACCAATCGAGCAAGAGATTAAGAATATAAAATGGAGATAGATTGGACACTCACTTAGAAAACCTGATAGCAGGGGGAGCCGCGATAGTTCAGTGGTTAGTGAACTGGGGAGCCGCGATAGTTCAGTGGTTAGTGAACTGGGGAGCCGCGATAGTTCAGTGGTTAGTGAACTGGGGAGCCGCGATAGTTCAGTGGTTAGTGAACTGGGGAGCCGCGATAGTTCAGTGGTTAGTGAACTGGGGAGCCGCGATAGTTCAGTGGTTAGTGAACTGGGGAGCCGCGATAGTTCAGTGGTTAGTGAACTGGGGAGCCGCGATAGTTCAGTGGTTAGTGAACTGGGGAGCCGCGATAGTTCAGTGGTTAGTGAACTGGACTACAAAGGACAAGAGGTCGGGTTCACCCAGCCTTAAATGGGTGCCGGATTTTTTTCTGGGAAAGTAAAGCAGCACGGGCGTAATGCCGACCACATTGCCACAAAAATCATGTGCTGAAGGTATGTAAAATGCATGGTCACTAACACCATATTCCCTATACGCCACTTGGCGTGACGGGGCTAAAAGGAAAGGATTTTTAGCATAGCAGGACAGTCACTGTCATGAAACCCACAGGGGAAAAAAGAAAGCCAGAAAGACCCAGGAATGCAGGGAGAAATGAAGCTACTGAAAAAACATTGACCTGGACTAGAGAGAAGTAGAGAAAATGTCCAGGACGTAGGGATAGATATCGACATCCATGGCTTAAACTAACGAGACGTAGAGATAATCTAAAAGAATACGAATAGGTGGAAAGACCTTGTTCGTGACCTAGACTAAAGAGAAATAGAGAAAATGTCCAAGAATAGTGAATAGGTGAAGAGGCATGTGGTCTAGATTAGAGAGAAGTAGAGAAAATGTCCAAGAACAGTAAATAGGTGGAGAGGTCTGTGATCTAGACTAGAGAGAAGTAGAGAAAATGTCCAAGAAAAGTGGATAGGTGGAGAGGTCCGTGGCCTAGACTAGAGAGAAATAGAGAAAATGTCCAAGAATAGTGGATTGGTGAATAGGTCCGTGGCCTAGACTAGAGAGAAGTAGAGAAAATGTCCAAGAATAGTGGATAGGTGGAGAGGTCCGTGGCCTAGACTAGAGAGAAATAGAGAAAATGTCCAAGAATAGTGGATAGGTGGAGAGGTCCGTGGCCTAGACTAGAGAGAAATAGAGAAAATGTCCAAGAATAGTGGATAGGTGGAGAGGTCCGTGGCCTAGACGAGAAAGAAATAGAGAAAATGTCCAAGAATAGTGGATAGGTGGAGAGGTCCGTGGCCTAGACTAGAGAGAAATAGAGAAAATGTCCAAGAATAGTGGATAGGTGGAGAGGTCCGTGGCCTAGACTAGAGAGAAATAGAGAAAATGTCCAAGAATAGTGGATAGGTGGAGAGGTCCGTGGCCTAGACTAGAGAGAAATAGAGAAAATGTCCAAGAATAGTGAATAGGTGGAGAGGTCCGTGGCCTAGACTAGAGAGAAATAGAGAAAATGTCCAAGAATAGTGGATAGGTGGAGAGGTCCGTGGCCTAGACTAGAGAAAAATAGAGAAAATGTCCAAGAATAGTGGATAGGTGGAGAGGTCCGTGGCCTAGACTAGAGAGAAGTAGAGAAAATGTCCAAGAATAGTGGATAGGTGGAGAGGTCCGTGGCCAATGCTCCAAAATTGAGACCTGGAGCGCTTTGATTAATTAATGTTAATATCACCATCACTACATTTCGGACACGTCTATATGTGCTCCAATCTTTTCCTTGAAATACCGAGAAGGTCCGACAACAACCCCACCATTTTGCACTAACTCAATTGCACGACCTGGAATCCATCAATTGTACGGATGCGGTACTGGTCAGATTTCTAAGCATGGAGTCTAACTTAATAGTAACATCTCTCTTATTCTTGATCTTCATCCTTCCAGCGTCGCTAGACTTCGCATCGAGCCCGTAGTGTTTTTCGCCATTGACCTCTATTCTTGGCGAGATGTTTCATCTTGTCTTGCCTGCCAACTTTGCTTCTCTTATAAGTGTTCTTTTTAGTGACTTTTTTATGTCTTCCTCTTTTTCTGTATCCTGATTGTTCCCCATCGAAGATCCTGTTTTCGAATTCTCTTCGAATATGTCCAACAAATTCTCTTCGAATATGTCCGACAAATTCTCTTCAAATATGTCCGACAAATTCTCTTCGAATATGTCCGACAAATTCTCTTCAAATATGTCCGACAAATTCTCTTCGAATATGTCCGACAAATTCTCTTCAAATATGTCCGACAAATTCTCTTCGAATATGTCCGACAAATTCTCTTCGAATATGTCCGACAAATTCTCTTCGAATATGTCCGACAAATTCTCTTCGAATATGTCCGACAAATTCTCTTCGAATATGTCCGACAAATTCTCTTCGAATATGTCCGACAAATTCTCTTCGAATATGTCCGACAAATTCTCTTCGAATATGTCCGACAAATTCTCTTCGAATATGTCCAACAAATTCTCTTCGAATATGTCCGACAAATTCTCTTCGAATATGTCCGACAAATTCTCTTCGAATATGTCCAACAAATTCTCTTCGAATATGTCCGACAAATTCTCTTCGAATATGTCCGACAAATTCTCTTACTTATGGTAGATTGAAGATCCCTGTGTAGCAATGAGGCATCTTCTTGACTTTCCAACCATGGATGACTTCTCTTCCTTATGGTAGATGAGATCACTGGTTGCATAGTCATTTCTCGTATCTATATATTAGTCTTGAATTCATTCCATTGCACACAGAGTATTCTTCTTAGGCGTTTGTCTTCAAAAGTGTTTAGTTTTCTCGCAATCTTTTTTTGTTGCTTTCCAGCTTTCACACTGTAGGTAAGGGTCGTTTGAGTTGAATATTCTAAATTTACTTTTCCTGCTTAGTATTTTTGATTTTCATGTTTTGTCCAGTTTTTTAAAATTTGCTACTTCTTTTGCTATCCTGTTTCTGATCTCTTTCTTTGTTTCACCCAACATCATCTACTGATTTATATTTCATCTGACAGGTCATGGAGGAGACCGTTAAATGTGGCTCAGCAGAACAGGGAATTAGTCAACTGTAGACATGATTCGGGTTCGAATCGAACGACAGTTACTATATTCAACTGGCTTTAAATGGACAGCTGCGTTTGATTTTTTTTTTTCACTCTTTCTTTCTCTTTCTTTCTCTTTCTTTCTCACTGGTACCGAAAAGGTGTCGTGGTTATATCATTTCTCGTTATTGCGCTGCTCGAACTGTCTGAATTAGTGATTTTCCTTTGTTGTTATATGTCTCTGTCACTGCATCTATCCATCTTCTTCTGGGTCTTCCTCTTGGTCTTTTTCCATGCATTCTCGAGAAGAACGCCCTTGATGGTGATTGGTAAGGATTCATTCTGACCAGGTGGTCAAACCATTTAAGTTGTTGTTCTATATATTCTTGGCAGGGTTTTGTTCCTACTATTTTTCTTATGGTTTCATTTGGTATTGTATCTCTTCTTCTTTTGTTTGTTACTTTTCTCAAGCATAGCATCTCACATGTATTGATCTTTCTTAAATGTGATTTAGAAAGGGTCCATGTTTGACTTTCATAGCACAAAGTTGGTATGAAAATGCTATGTATCATTTGTTGTTTAGCTGCCATGGAAATGTTTGAATGTCTTAACAATGGTGAAAGCTGATGTGTGGCATTTGCTTTTTGTATTCTCATGTCAATTTCTTTGTCTAGTTTTCCATCTTCTGTAAACATTGTGCACAAATACTTGAATTCCTCTACTTGTTTTATTTCTTTATCTTTGATCTTAATGTTTAATGAGTGACTTAATTTGCTTATTCTCATAGCCTCTGTTTTTACTGTGTTAATTTTCATACTGTAATTTGTACAACTTTTATCTAAAGATTTCCGTTCGAATTTGATCACAAATAAATCCGTTCTAAATCACACACAAGTCACTTGAATTTCTTTTTTACTACTAGCATTGAAATGCATTTATAATTTAAATTTGACTCCCATTACAAATTGCATCGTGTTGCCAGCACAATCACGCACCGGAAGTCAGTGTTTTATTTGCTCAGGAAAATAGACAGTAATGGCTTAATGCTGATTATATTATCCAAAAGTGTGCAGATGATCAAAATAACAGTGGAACTAACACCATATCTTCTATACGCCACGAGACATGGCGAATTTCTTTCTTTTCTTTTTTATTTTGCGTGTATGAGTAATGGATATACATATTGTGAGTGTGTGTGTTTTTTTTTTATGAATCATAGCACAAGTAGGAAAGGAAAGTGAAAAGATTGTTGAAAAGTGTGTTTAACCAGTGAGCCACTGGAGCCAATAACAGAAATTAGCGGTTCTGGCTCCAAGACTGTATTGGTGTCTGGCATATTCGTCATATTTGGCTCGGATGGAGTTTACTATAACATAATACATCTGTGAATGCATAGTTTCGTTTGAAGATTGTTTTAAATGTAACCGGGATATTTACGATATAAAGGACGTTATAGTCACTGAATTAGTCACATAGTTATAGAAACTGAATTAGGTTTTTTTAAAGCCGTCACGCCCACAGACAGTCAGGAGTTGAAGTATAGTTAGCCCATTGCTCTCAGCTGGCAGGTGAGATACAGCTAATCGATTCTCATAATGACAGGTTCCGTTTTGTAATGTAAATCATAAAACTCCATATCGTTCAAAATAGTGATACCGATCAAATGTTGCCAGTTGTAAAGGTAAAATATAACAAAAAAGCAAATATATACATATATAAGAAAAAGCATGGGCTTGAATTTAATATGACAAAGAATATATAAATACTATTATGAAATCGATTTTACAATGTAATATAGGTATAGTATTAGTTATTTTCTTGTTCCCAAAGTGTAACCTGACTGTCGTCGTAAACTTGGTCGAGACTGATTTGTTAATAAGATTGCAACAAAATGTCTGCGTAATCAATAATGCGTCAGTATTTGGTTCTTTGGTTATGGAATGCCCCGGTACCACTACAAACGAATTAAAATCCATAATTACTCAACCGATGCGTCAGTATATAAATGACAATGATTACTGCGTTTTGTTCTGCCTGTACGTTCTGATATACAACTTTTTGGCACGTTTGAAAGCTGTGGTATGCAGACCGGAAGTGTTGTTAGAGTAAAGAATACTCGGGTTTGAAAAGCAAAGACAGATTATGAGACGATACTTTACAGCAAACGGGAAACGATCATGTAAAGGGCAAGAGCAGCTGCATGTGGCTTGGATCTTACAGATAAAGTATTAAAAAAAATCAACTACAATCAAGAAAAGAAGATGGTCATATGTTGGAGATATATATGTGATGAGAAGAGACAAGATAATCTTAAAGCAAGTCCTCAAATGTGAAAGAAAACAGAGGCCAACCTAGAGAAGCACTAACAATAACACTGAAGCGAGAGGCAACAATAGCAGGCATCAGTTGCCTGGCTGAGGTTTAACTCGTTCAGGACATAGACGTTTGGCGAGACCCAGTACGGATCCTATACATGTTCTGGTGCTTGATAACACAGATCGTTGGACACACACAGTCTATAATTTCTGCCCTATGTGCCGTCTTCGGCTTGAACAAACAATATAATGGTCAGGAGAACCTAACAGTCTGCAACCAAGGATTACTAACGTGCAAATCAAATTAAACTTCCCCTTTAATGCGATCAATTTGATTAGTGTGAATGCCATCAAACCATATTCTTTTTACATGTCTTGTATCATCTTGATATTGGTGAAATCTAATACCTTGTTCAATTATCTAAACATTCATATATAATATGTTAGATAAATATAAATATGTATATTGATTCTTAAAACGATGACAAATTTTGTCTCTGAAATCTTTTCTGTTGGGTCGATAAAAAGCTTCCGTACGGAATGAGTTAAGTGTTGTCTTTTCTTTTCGGCGCCATGTGATATTAGGCATCTGTTTCATCAAGTTATCAGGTCTGATATGTTCGGGCTGTTATTGATTTGATGAGTCTAGCACATGTCATATAGTGGTGGGGAGACAACTGAGACTGACAGCAGTCTGGCTGGAAGCTATCAGCGGCCCACAGCTGAGGGCTTAAGCCAGGATCGGTGAATCAGAACCATCCATACCCTCCACCACATGCCTCCAGTAACAGACTAATCTATCTAGTCTGACCAAGCGAGCATGGATCGAAGAGGGAAAACTACCCGGTATACAAAAATAACATTCTGAAATCGGACGTGTAGGGCCGAAAGGCGCAAGTATCACGGCTCTACTGCAAACTACAACACAACCTATATATTAACGTCCTTCTTAGGACTGATGACTCAACTAATTCATTTAGTAATCATCCGATGAACGACAGAAAGAAAGAAAAATATCGTGGTGGTGTTAGAAGTGTTTGTGAGTTTTTGTTCTTATATATGAAACAATTCTCACTGTTAAAAGTCTGTACACTACTTTATAAGTAAAAAGTAAAGAGCCCCGTCAAGCCAAGTGGCGTATAGGGAATATGGTGTTAGTGAACATAATTTTTACAGACCTGCGGCACATCGTTTTTGGTGTAATGTGGTCGGTATTACGCCGTGCCACTTCACTTTCCAAGAAAAAGTCCGGTACTTATTAAGGCTGGGTGAACCAGGAAGCCGTCGATCAGGATCGAAACCAACCTCTTGTCCTTAATAATCCAGTTCACTAACCACTGAGCTCTACACGACTTTATAGGCAACGTTTATTTCCTCAGAGCACTTTTGAGTGATGTGGGCGGTTTCACTTCAGACTGTCTTTACTTCAAATACTTTACTCCCGTTATAGAGGTTACAATCAACATTTTTCGAGCACATCATGAGAAGAGGAAAGTTGGAATACTTTATCACAACTGGCAAAATACGGGGAAAGAGATATCGCGGACGACAAAGAGAGAAAATACTAGGTAGCTTGGTGTCATGGGACCCGCGATAGCTCAGTGGTTAGTGAACTGGATAACAAAGGACAAGAGGTAGGATTCGATCCCAACCGACGGCTTCAGGGTTCACCCAGCCTTTAATGAGTACCGGATTTTTTCTGTGAAGTAAAGCGGCACGGGCGTAATACTGACCACATTACCCCAAAAATCATGTGCTGAAGGTCTGTAAAATGTATGGTCACTAACACCATATTCCCTATACGCCACTTGGCGTGACGGGGTACTTTACTTTTACTTTGGTATCATGACATGGAAAACGGTCAACAGCTGAGCTGATACGATGCGTGGTAGATTTGTGGAAGGACATGATGCACATGACGATGATGATAAAGCTTGGGTGAAAATCGAAACCTTTGGTTCTGACAATTAAAAAAAATCTCTCCACATCTGGGAATTGATTCAGGAACCCTTCACATCAGCATCGACCACCCAAATCATTCATCAAGTATCATCATTGTATTAGGATATTAATGGATGATTACACAGAATAAAAGGATGGAAATGACAGGACAAAAAATAAGTAATATAGAATTATGGAAAAGTGCCAGTCAAATACCAGTGGACAAGGAGATACAACGAAAATGGTGGCGCTGGATAGAGCACAAACTGGTGAAGTCAACTGAGAATATTACACGACAGTCCCATTTTTGGAATCCCTAGGGAAGACCAAATTATTATTTAAGAAGACAGGTGGAAGCAGAGATGAAGATAATGGGGAAGACATAGAAAAGTCTTAAAGGAATTACAAGAAATGGAACGGATTGGAAAGTCCTTGTTGAATACTCGTGCTCTACGGGTAGTTGAAAGGTAGAAGAGAAATATGATATTATTCATTAGTGGCAGAATTTCTTGTCTGATCATAAATAAAGGTAATAGGCATAGCAACCAGCAGAGGTCAGACAACAACAAGAGAAATTCCGGAAAATCTCCAACTACAATGATGTTTTCAGCTTTGCGAGCTGGGGCGGGCGGTTGTGGGTAGATTTACGTCATCATCATCAGTGAGTGCCGTCTCCGCATCGAAGGTTGGCTACCATGGAGCGCCATTCCACTCTGTCTCTTCCTTTGATGGTGCAGATTGCCATAGGCTGACTTGTCCATCTTTTGATGTTACTCGTCCATGTTAGTCTTGGTCTGCCTCTTTTACCTTGTATTTTCCCTTCTAATATTACTTTTATTAGACTGTTGTGTCTTTTAACATGACCAAAAAATGTCATTTGTCTTGCTCTAATTGTGTTTAGTAGTTCTTTCTTCATTTTTAGTTGTTTTAAAATTTCCTCGTTTATTTTCTTTTCTTTCCATCCCATTCTACCTATTCTTCTATAAAGATTTACGTCAGGCATAGCTAAAAACCCTATGCTAGTTGAGGCTTTACATTCCCGTCCTTCTCAACTGCTGGTAATGTAGTAACACAATCGTTATGGAAATCTTAGATTAATATATTTGAGGAAGGGTTTTGTGCCGATTTGACAGAATTAGAAAAAAAGTGGGGGAACGGACGTTTAATGATGCACGGTAGCAGCTTCACTAAAATGTGACAGGACTAAACACAACGTTTCGATTATTTAAATCTTCCTCACCGCGGCAAAGAATATGACAATTACCATTTGGGATGTATTCATTCACACAGATTAAAGACAACGTGTCCACTTATCTTTGTTCTGGCAAATTAGCATACATCATCACCACGGGTAACTTGAAAAATGAAAATCAGCAGACGAAAAGATCGATCCGACTCCCCCCCTTCCCATAAATAAAACGACCACAGAAAATGTAGAGTCGTGGATCGGAGTCAGATCAACTGAAGGGGCAAGAGATGGGCGGTATTACATGTGTCGTTGGAAAAAAGAATACCCGTGAGGGTGCTACTGCTGCCTAGCAGTTACCAGCGGGAGAAAAAAAGGTTGAGAGAACACTCAGACATAAAAAAAAAGATCAAGTTCGACTGCACAGCTCTGGCCGGTATCCAGTCTATAAGAAGGGAAACTCATACGTCAAATTAAGATCCAGCTTGCCGAAGACCGAGTGTGTCAGCCACGACGCAGGTTTTGGGGAAAAATCAGGACACACACAGAGTACTGACATTGCGACAAACACATCGTGATGTTTTTCTTACCCTTTATTATGAGAAGTTCGCAAGAACTCTGATGAAGGATCATCATCATGAAGACTAGAGGCTAGCCAATGTCGGTCTAACTGAAACAGGTTGCCATCAAAATCAAGTCGACATTTCTCGTGATACCAGCACTCTTGTAGCAGTCCACACTTTAATTGTCTTGATTAGTGTCTCCCAGGACATCCAGTTACTGGTATTAGTTCATTCACCTCTGAGCTTCATGTGTTGCAGATCAGTACTGTGATATGTGGTCTTGCTGAACCTTAAGTGTTGCAGATCAGTACTGTGATATGTGGTCTTGCTGAACCTTAAGTGTTGCAGATTAGTACTGTGATATATGGTCTTGCTGACCCTAACTGTTGCAGATTAGTACTGTGATATGTGGTCTTGCTGACCCTAAATGTTGCAGATTAGTACTGTGATATGTGGTCTTGCTGACCCTAAGTGTTGCAGATTAGTACTTTGATATGTGGTCTTGCTGACCCCAACTGTTGCAGATTAGTACTGTGATATGTGGTCTTACTGACCCTAAGTGTTGCAGATTAGTACTGTGATATGTGGTCTTGCTGACCCTAAGTGTTGCAGATTAGTACTTTGATATGTGGTCTTGCTGACCCTAACTGTTGCAGATTAGTACTGTGATATGTGGTGTTGCTGAACCTTAAGTGTTGCAGATTAGTACTGTGATATGTGGTCTTGCTGAACCTTAAGTGTTGCAGATTAATACCGTGATGTGTGGTCTTTTTGAGCTTAAAGTGTTTCAGATTAGTACTGTGATATATACCAACATCAAGAGAAAGCTGTTTTTTTCAATGAAATAAGGGAATGAGTAGTGTATTACAAGTTTTAAAATTAACAACTATGGAAGAAGAGCTTGAGGGAAACAAAATAGCTGAGAGTTTAAGAGAGTGGTTTGGTTGAATATCAACATGAGAACTGATAAGTACAGAGATTAGACATGAAGATGCTTATCTCAGAAGGAACGGTACTTGATGGAAACAAGAAAATGCTATGGGACCACATTTACTATTGTCATAATTGAATTTTCGTGTCCTACTTTTTGGGGGATATTTAAAGGAGACTTTAAGAGATCATGTGACATCTTGAAGTGTGTATGTAATGCTTGCTCACTCTTTACAGTAATGTTAACCAACAACAACAAATAATCATCCAACAAGATAAAATTTTTGAAATTTTAATCAATTCCGTATTTCTTTCAGAAATGTATTTTGGAAGAGGAAAAAAAATGACAGCTTCAGAAAGGCCATTAAATTCCTCAATAAACAAAGCAGTGATTGGTTCCTGTTTTCTTGGTTCAAATATTTACTAATGGTAGACCCTGAGGAGTAAATATGTCTTTGATAGACTATATCTGATCTTTTGCAAGGATAAATCAAACCTGCTAGATAAATTAATTTATCAAGTCAATATGTGCTTCAGCAGCTAGTTTTGAAAGTAAGATAATTTATGCCAAAATAAAGAATACCATTGAAATCAGCGACAACTGAGTGCTTTTGAGATGGTAATTGGTATCTTAATAACAAGGCCCAGAAAGTCAACTCTGTCTTGATTTAATAGATGGCAGTTTCATGACTACAAGATGCTCATCCCTAGAACGTTTTGGCAATCAGGTAGATTTATAAATTTCCATCTTAATTTGATTTGTATTATGATGTTCATTATAAGGACCACATTATGGTATTTTTTTTTTATTTTTAATTTTTTTTAATTGGTGGCAGGTTTGTTTTCTTCATCTACTACCCAACAGTTGATTCTACTGTCTGGACAGTAACAAAGGAGCATGAACCTGCAATTAGATTTGATCTGTTACCAGCTTTAGTTGTGGGGATCAGTCACAACTTGTTATCTATCAACCTCAGCTCAAATGAAAATGCTTGTTCCAACAATGGACAACTTCTAGATAACTTTGTTCCTCTTAATTGATTTCCACTTAGATCAAGACCAGATGTTTCACATTACACTTTCAACATTTCAAGCTGAACTGAGTTAACAGATGTATCATTTTTTTTTTTTTTTAAGTATTTTTGTACAGTTGATTTTTTAAATTTTTTTTTGTGTTTAAATATTTTTTCTGCGTGATCTCTTCACACAATATGCACGTATAAAAACATTTGAAACTCATATATACCAGCACAACCTTAGCACACATACAAAACTAATTGTTTATGCCAAAATATGTTACTACCAACAGCTAGGTAGAAATATACAAAATTAAATGTTTTTATAACATCATAACAACCATGGGAAATATACAGCAATTAATCTGTCACAGGTAATCAATCGATACTTCAAACACTTCAATCACTTATTTCATATCAACATGGATTCATATGAGCATTCTCAACAACAAAGAAACCACACTTCTGTCATTATTATAGAGATTCAGTCCGATTCTCCAAGGCACTTTCTCTTGTCTTCGTGGCAAAACAGTAGATAACATACAATGTCAAATAAATGCTGTACCTATCCTGCCACAACAACAAAGTGCTGTTCGTAAGCACATAATTACATTATTCTGCTTTCTCATGTCATATTCAGTTACACATATCAATTTGCAAAAACAATAATTGGCCATTAGAAGTCTTAACACAGTATTGATAATCAAACATTAAATAATTTTGTCACATTTGTCTTTTATTATTATCAGGTGTAATATTTTTTCCTCCGAAACATATCGAAAAAAATGGAAGATTGCCGAAAGAAAAAAAAATATTTTACCTCAGAATACAAAAGGAGATTTTCTTCGAAGACTGAAGTAACATTTGTGAGAAATTGTCAGCGTATATCACAGTTTAATATTTTTAAATGGTACAAATAGTACCGTAACATATTTGAGAAAAGTATTGATTTGCATCTCCAATCATCTAAAACATTAACATGTGTATTGGAGAAAACACAAGACACAGCACAAACACAAAAATTATCTTAATTGCACACAAAAGCCCAACACTGTTTTGAAACGGTGGGGAAAAAAAAAAAAATTGGCAATCATTCATTTCAAACAATACTGAAAACATAACAGGTAGATGACTAGCTCTCACACACTTGACAATGTAATTGATTATTTTTTTTTGATACAACAATGGAAGATCATTTTCTGTAAGTCTTGAGGCTCATCAAGCAATAGGGCTATTATTGAAGTTATTTTCACACAGCTATGGACAAGTCAGCAAGCATAATGTGAGCTCATCATTATGTTTAAGAGATGTACAAATTACAAGGCATTCTTAAGTGCAGGTCTGTGTTATGTGTGGAATTACAAAATGGAAAATATTTTCATGGCAGAGATTAAAATTTGGTTCAAAGTGGAAGTGAAATTTCAGGCAGCTTCGCATGAGACGGTTTCTGAAAGACTCAGCATTCATATTAAAAAGGAACACGCAAAATCTTTCTCAGTAATGAACATTTCTGATGCACAAACTCAAAAGATGGCAACAAAATGAACAAAACATTGAACAAAAAAATTGTCCCTTTGCAAATGTTAAAAACTGGATATGTTCATATGTCACTGAATTATCTGGAATGGTTTTGCAGTATGGGAGCAATATCAGCATTCTTCATCAAGTGAAGGATGTTGCCATTCTTACAAAAGAACAATGAATGGTGAATGGTATGTTATGCAAAATAAATGCTACGAAAAAAATACTGAATGGATTTTTTACAGAATTTTTCTCCCCCAAATAATGAAGGTTTTTTTTTTGTTGTAAAAATTACATAGGTTAAGAATAATCTTACAGTGAACCAATATTGAATGTGATAAGATGGTCCTTTATGAATCAAAAGTACGAACAATCTACAATATTTCATTCAGTTGTTCATACTACCCTACATTATACAAAACCTTACCTTAAGTAGCACATTCAAAATTACAAAAGAAAAATTATTCTGCACTGAAATTATTTTTTGCAAGCATGATTTCTAAACTCATGTAAAATTGATGAGTACACTCACTGACTATTAGTTACAGAATTATTGTGTATTAAAAATGTAAAAAATATAAAAGTATAAATTCACTTGTGATTTTCATTTCTCTTTAGGGAACAAAATGAGGTTTGTGTCTATGTGATGAATGCATGTATGAAAATAATTTGCACCTTTCATGCGTGTGAAATGGAAGTTACATTGATATATAAAAATACAGACAGGACAGTGTGC
Organism: Megaustenia siamemsis; assembly: GCA_032433765.1. Classification (NCBI taxonomy): domain Eukaryota; kingdom Metazoa; phylum Mollusca; class Gastropoda; order Stylommatophora; family Ariophantidae; genus Megaustenia; species Megaustenia siamemsis. The sequence continues at coordinate 30,041,166 of JAVIAB010000160.1, read as the reverse complement.
CCAAAGAATGATTGTGCATGAGTGTCTATGTTGATAGGCAAAACGGTGTAAAACTGTACACACCCAAACAAAAACAAAAAAAATTCAGAATAAACAAAAATACTAATTGGAACTGGTAGAAGAGAGAGAGAGATGGGGAAAAAAAAAAGAGAGATGTATAGCAGATAAAAGTATGAAAAATGTAACTAAATATTAACTGTTAAAGGAACACAACTGATAAACAAATGCAAATAAAACCAAGACTTGCTCAATCTTATATTTCATTTATTACATACAGCTATCCTTTCCTACTCCTACATCCATAGTCAGAAAAATTTACCCAAAATATTTCATAGAAAATCTTCCCAAACTGTCTTGTGTAAAGTATAAATCATCTTTCAAAAATAAAATGTAACATTTGAATGAAAAAAAAAAACTCAAGAACCAAAACAAAACAGACTTGACTCACGAGGGAATTCATGTAGAGACTACAGTAACAGGTACGATGAGTATTCTATTTGATAACTAATGCCAGTATAGCTTGATTTCAACTTCTCTCTCTATAATAAATTGTTTCTCAAGCATGGAAGATGAATTAGGGTAACTGAGAAAGTATGTTGCAACTGTCCAGGAGTCTCCTCCATCAGTACAAGCAGTATCATTATTGCTAATGAAGAGTATGGTTCTGTGTATTATGTGGTAACTAATGAGAATACAACAGTGTGATTGTTGTTTTACTTACTGTTAATGCAAATGAAACAGCTTATTCCTTGAAATGTAATGCCAAAAACAATTAAAAGAAAATAAATAAAAATAAAATGATGCCATATGCACAAGCAGATAAATTTGTCTTCTGAGTGGAACCATCTCACTTCCAACTTCCTGAGCTAATGATTAAACTGTCCACACTGCCCATTGCTGAGTTGTGGTGAGAAATTGTTGGATGGTGATGGCTGCTGTTGCTGCATGCAGAAGTGTAAGACATGGACAACCTTTGGTTGACAACCACTGGGAAGTGGGGAGGGGAGAATTTCACTCCATTCATAAAGTCAAAGCAGAGCACAGAAATCTGGTCACTGTCACTGTGGGCTTCATCATCGTCTCCGCTACTCTCTTCAAGAGTCTGTCCAGGCTGGGCATCAACATAAAACTGGGGCCCTCCTGAGATCATAAGGTGTTGCTGCTGCATCATTCGGTTGATAGATATGGCTGTCTCTGCAAAGGACTCTAGGTCTTTAGTGCTGTTGTTTCTGCAACAAGAATATAAATACTCACTTTAAAATAAATAATTTGTAAAATTAGAGTTCAATAGGAAGATTGCAACAAAAACTCAGTGATTTTCAATGTATAAAAGTATGTAACAATTATAAAGATAACTTGAGATATTTTTACCACACAAAAATATTGGTGATTTTGATTAAAACTCTTCAAAATAGCATTTTGTCCTGATTTTTCCAGCATGGACAACCCATATGAACTGTTTTAAGCACAGTTATAAAACTTATTCAATAGTCATTATTTTTTTTCAAAAATCTAAAAAAACTGGCCATATTATGGTGATAAGGCTTAATCTACACATTTTAAAAAAAACTGAATTAAATGTACATTCAATGACAAATGATTTCAGTGGACACACTTTTGCTGCAATATTATTAGAAATAAAACTATGGCTTTTACCTTGTCAGAATATGGGGTGTTGCCAAAGGAGTTGCTGCTTGAGGCTTGGTTACCCAAGGATGTTTAAGGACATCAGCAGCTGAATACCGTTTGCGTGGATTGCGCACCAGAAGATGTCTGATTAAATCCTTGGCACTCTCTGACACACCGCTCCACTCCTCCTCTGGGAACTCGTAGACACTTTCTTGGATGGAATTAAAGAGCAGCTCCTGACATTCCTGACAGGCCTCACCTCTTTCCCAGCCACAGTCCTCACCACATTGGCCATAAAATGGAGGGTAGCCACATAACATTATGTACCTGCAAGTAATACAATTTTAAAACACTATTAAAGGCAACACAAATTATAATAAATCAATGTTTTCAATAGGTAGTGTCTAACAATGTAACAACTGGAGCACAAACAAATAAAATTAAGGATAAAGCATGGATGAGATCACACAAACATCTACGGTTAAAGATAATAGCTCATAAGAACACACTTGCTACTATGAAAGTCACAGTTCAAGTGTAAATTGCAAGCTAAGCAAAAACTGCAATAAAGAACTAATCTACACAAGATGTTTCTGTGGGGAAAAAAACACTTTTTACTCAAAGTAATTTATGGAAATGAATCTGATTATATGTAAACAATCTTTCAACAACAAAAAATAATGACAAGATACTTACAGAATAATTCCCAGGCTCCAAAGATCACATTTTTTGTCATAAGAGAAAGATTCTCCAACCCAAGCATCCACACCTCAGGAGCCATGTATTCAGCCGAGCCCACAGGTGTCAGCAGTTCTGGAGTTTTGCTGCCATCAGAACAGTTGATGCTCAAAGGCACACCACTAGCCAGATCAAAGTCACAGATTTTTAGAGGAACCACCTCTCCTACTCTGTGACACAAAATATTTTCCGGCTTGAGGTCTCTGTGTGCAATGCCCTTGCTGTGAAGAAAATCAAGCGCACGTGCAATTTCCTTGACAACAAGCGATGCCTCGTACTCACTGAGATGACCACGGCTCTCAATGTTGGTGAGTAGAGTGCCACCCTCCATCTTATCAAATACCAGGTAGAATACATCATCTTCTTCAAAATATTCAACCAAATTCAGGATATTTTCACTGCCTTGGCACTGATGAAATATTTCAATTTCCTTGAAGACTTTACTGCGTTGAAGACTAGTACACTTGTTGATCATCTGAGAACAAGAAAACAAATGCACACCATTACAGCACTTGAAAATGAAAAATAATTTAGCAAACAATTTCTAAATTTTATGTTGTTTTAAATGGAAAATCTTAAACATACAAATGATTATAATTATTCATAGGCCTCTGTTAAAATGTTAATTGTCATCAAGTACCATGCCGGCTCTATAAGTATTTATCAATTCTGTTGGTTTTCTACCCAACCATTCTCTTAAACCTTCTTGAATTTTTTCTGTTTTCCTCTATCTTTTCTTCCCTCAATGTTCCTAGTTGTCACAATATAATCTAGTTGTTCATTGCTCATTACACATGACCAAACTTCAATTAGCTTTATTTTTTAATTAGCCTAATTTTGAACATCTCTATTTACTCTTTTTTTTTCTCTTTCTTTTTAATTATCTCAACATTGTTCTGTTGAACAACATTTCTGTGACCTCCAATGTTTTGTTCTACTGTCCAAGATTTACATCCACACATATAGACTGGCTTCACATGAACCTGAAAAACTCTTATTTCCAATGACAAAATGGATTGCATATTTTTTTACATTCTTTGGAAAGCGGTCTTTGTCTGTTCAAATGATGTACAAACACTCATATCAGAATAAATATAAAATTGAATTACCTTCACTGCATATTCCTTTCCAGTTTCCTTTTTCCTGTAGGCCTTCACTGAAGCATATGATCCATTGCCTAAAAATTCTCCAGTTTCCTCATATAAATCTGAAGGATTAGAAATAACAGCAATTTATATTTCAATGCAAACATTTGCAATAAACTTAATTTGCATAGCAGAAGAATATTAATATTCTTATTAATAAAATATTATTGTTATTTTTGTATTTAAAAATTAAATGTTAATAAAATATTATTACTGCTATTTTTTATTTATAAATTAAATGTTAATAAAATACGCACTTAATTTGCACAAAAGAAAAATATTAACTTTATTTTAAAAAAAAAACAAACATTCAAAGCCACAATTTTAATGACTAATTATTATATGATATAGTTATAAAAGAACAAATGCAAGGAAATTTGTACAATTTTATGATTGAGTGCTAAAAAAAATGTACTTACCACTAAACTTTTTTATGGCTGCCCTTCTTTTTCTCTTTCTATTGATAGCATTCTTGGTGCTAGAAACGATGCTGCTATTGCTATTGTTGTTGTCAAAGTCAGGGAATACACAGTCCATGTCCAAGGTCAGGGCATTGTCCAGCTCCAAGCTATTAGGGCGAACAGCTGAGGACCGCATCGTTATTTCTTCTAACTGTAAATATAAAATTTATACAAACAAATATAACTAAACAAACTTTCCAAATAAGGGCTTATGAGAACAGTAGGTTTAGCAAATTTAAGTAAAGTAATGAGCCCGGTCATGCCAAGTGGCATATAAGGAATATGGTGTTAGCAACCATAATTTTTATGGACCATTTCAGCACATGATTTTTGGGTAATGTGGTCGGTATTACATCAGTGCCGTTAGAAAAGGTATTTTAACCTATTTGTTCTCAGGGTAATCAATGATCTGAAACCTGCATTATTAGCTTCATCTATCTATAACATAAGGAAACACATTTTACAAAAATATTTCAACGTGTGTTTATCGAGAACTAACTATTATTATATGTTAACACTCAGTATAATCTCAAATTGTGCAACTATTCACTGAAATGTTTCTTCACAGATACTACTATTTTGCTAGAAACTGTAAACCAAATGCAAAGTTTTAATTTATAGCATTTTATAGCTTAACAAGAAAATCTAGACTATTATCTTCAACTCTCAGTTAAAGACCTTTTTGTAAGTAGCAAGATTTTTCTAATTTCATATTTTGTGATATGCATCTGTTCTTGTACAGTTAACACTTTCTTTAACACATTTATAACTATTCATTTCTCATAATTTTGGTAGTTAATTTGTACTGATAATTTGTCAATGCAAATGAATCTTCATTGATAGTTATTGAGTTATTTGCGGGTGGTCATCATCATTGCACTCCGAACATGTCCGAATAATGAAATGCAAACAATTTCTTTACATCAAAGCTATTACATAAAATAAATAAATCATTTAATACCATCTGTTTTTATAATTCCTGAATGTTTCCCTGTTTATAATCAACTGTATTTCTATGGATAACACGGGAACTAATCTGGCTGACTACTAATTCAAAATGGACTGCTATTCTTTGGCATCAGGTTGTGTAAAAGTCAACATTTTCTATGCTGAGAGCTCTGAGGATTTTCTATCCAGCCAGGTTTTTGCACCAGGAAAATGAATTGTCACATAAATGTGCGACAGTGAGGTTGCTCTGCTAAGCAGCGACCAGTTAGGTTCACCACACATACACACACACTTATTTCATGCTGCGGTTTTCCTGCTGGTTAGCCAGTTTTATGTTCGATTTTGTTGTAATTCTTGCCACATAAACAAAACAATATCGTTATTATTTTATTACACATGATATGTTCAGATTTAAGTTTGAAAATATCACTCTTGTTGTTTTGTTAAAACTGACAAGTTCTGATCAATTTTTCTATCCCTAATCTTTTTATGCATATATTTTTCTTTATATTCCACTTGTTTCAAAAACCATGAAACCTTTTCAGAAATGGTTTTGTGTTTCCATTTACAATATTTCAAAAGTAACAAGTTTATATATTTATTTTAATAATTTATTTTATTACATTATTTTATCAGCATTGTGTGTTAATAGTTAATGCTTCGATTTCCATGACACACTCACACATCACATTACTTTAACAATTATCTGTGAAAGAATATGTACAAAAAGTATAATCTATAAAGTATACTTACAAATAAAACACAGCACATAATAATAATTTAAATTATTACTAGTAGTAAATGGTTCTGAACGAACTATTCAACTGAACTATCTATCTATTGTCCTTTCGGCAAAGACGGCACATAGGGCAGAACCACAATCTTAAAAACAGAAACCTTGCGTGCCAAAATGGCACATATTGCGGAGATCACTGCTTCTAAAATCTATGGTCGGTTTCCATAACAATACTTTTTACAATGACAGCTTGTCAAGCCATCGATCAACCTCCTTAGTTGCCTCTTACCACATGCCTGGAAGGTCACAGTGTCACTATTCTTTACTTCCCTTATAATGAGGCCCCGTTAACACACGGGAACTGAACTACTGAATTATTCATAAGTAAGTTCATTACTTCAATAAAATTAGAAAATGTTACTTAGTTCAAACCCACAGCACAAAGTAAAGTAAATAAAATATGTGAACTCAAGTACAAAGAATAAAATGTAAATTGTAACCAATATCTCAATCTCATTATGTATGAGACTATGCAGGCTGTGAATTAATGTCCAATGAATATTATGAGTATACAATATTTTACTTTTTAAACAGAACCAACATTCCAAGATTTCTTTGTGCTTTGTTAATTTAACCCGATTATAATTAACCGTGCTGACCCTAGTGACTAGTGATGATAGACTAGTACTTTTCCATCGTTACAAGTTACCGAGCGTTGTTACACTACACGGTCCACACCGTCACTCAGTCACTGTCTTAACTGTCTACACACACAGGCATAGGTAGTGACTACCTACCTATTTTGTGCAGCAGTTTCCATGAGTGAGTATTCAGTTATGAATGTCTATTCCCTTATTCAATTCAGAATCAACTAAAAATAAAGTTTAAACATCAAAAATATATATTCAAGGACGTGGTTTAACTGTTTTTGTCATCCTCTGCGATTCCTACACACCACTAACATTTTAAACCGTCAAATTTAAACTGTGTCAAAGGATCGGTTGTAAATAAATATGACCTCAAGCACAACCGGGCCTGGCCACATAACCTAAATATAGAGCAAGTAACAAAGCAACGAACTTGTTATGAAACCGTGCAACAACTTTCAACAAGGCCTATCGAAGCGTCTAGCAACCTAGTCAAACAAGTTGCTGCATTCCTTTAGTCCATTTTCAACAAATACACACTGAAATTATTAAATAATACTATGGAAACTTACCGTTCTCATTTTATCAAGTAATTTGGTTTGCAGATCTGTGACAAGTCTGTTGTTATTGTTGAGTAACAGTTGAGTCAAGGTCTAGAATGAATGTCGAATTTAAAGAAATCCGTCAGCAAATCCAAATGTCCTTGGTATCTTATCTATACTATCTTCAACTAAATGCTGTTATATATTTTTCGGCGATCAACCATTGCCTCTATGGCAGGGCATTAAGGAGGAAACTGTTCAGTGCTACTATTATCTCATGAGTCCATCCTGGTGTAGAGACAGCCCTAACGTTGACCACCAGCAGACGATCGTATTTATCTTGCCGGCACTTACTTGACGTGGTGGCGCTGGAGTCACTGCAACCTTCCGCAGCTACCAATCAAATCGCGGCGTTCGCCCGACCCCCCAGCCAATCAAAAGCTCGCAGTCTGTGCTACGTAACCGTGGCGTGTTAAACATGTCTGATAGGGGACGAATATTGATGTCAGTGTTTTTAATCGTTTTCTCCACGTAGCAGTTGAGATAATATGGCGACGAGTGCAGCAATGCAACATATGATGAAATATTATTGACTTTACAATTCTAGTTTCCTTCCCTTATAGTAGAGTCTGTGCAGATTAATGTAATAAAAGGTTGTAAATAAGATTCCCGAAGGAAAGGGCTAGCACGACCTTTGTCAAGGTACGGGCTCTTTGTTACACTTTGAACATTGTATTAAATTATAAATATCTTTAGTCGTATGCAATTACGCTGTTTTTTTTTAAATGTATTTAAAAGTATGTCTCTCTGACACATTATTTGGTTTACAAATGTTATACTCATAATAAAACCTAACTATTTCAAATAAGCTCGGAATTAACTACATTAGCCCAGTATATTGGTTATTGGTTATTGAAGGCCTCGGCATCACAGCAAACGAATTAAAATCCATAATTGCTCAACCGCCCGTGCCAGTGGAATCATCCGAATTACCAACTCATCTCCCAAACAAAGAAAGGTAACTGTAGTCCCCATCGTAGCAGTCTCAGCACACGCCAAAAGACATAAGGCGAAACCGCGCAGAAAGTGAACACAGCCAACTGTTCCCTGTCATACGACATCATCATTCATCGTAAACAAGCGGGATATCGAAGCAGGATCAAAACGGATGAGACACACAGCTCACGGTGTGCACAGAGCACTTAACTCAGTAGCTCCTGCAACAAGCCGGACTTGGAATATGAGGAAACTGCAAGAAGGAACACTTTTCAGACATAGCCTTCAATGGTTCCTGCCGCCTATCCACCATATACCATGGGAGTTCACGTCCTCCCGAAATTGATGATCGTCATAGCACTTGATGATGTTAGGCCGTCATTGATGACTCCAATTCCAAACATATAGACACACAGTGGTTGTAATTTGTCATTTCCAATCCAACAGAAGCCACATGACCTGTAGTTAGTAAAACCACAGAGAGAATATAATTTTGTGACCTTCACTGATTCACTCTTAGATGTGAATGTGTAGTTTACACAAGAGGAGAAGTTTTCAACTACAGTGATTCCATTTAAGGCAATTCTGGGATAGCAAGGCAAGTCTCCTTTATAGCAGCAGAACTTGATGTTCTCCGCTCCCTTCTTGTAGCTCCTGCCACACGATTCTGATGTCTCATTAACTTGGACATCATTCAAGAACAATGTCAGATTAACATTCCATAGATATGGCTCTGCTGATGAAGTGCTTGGTGCAACAGTTGTATCAATCATACTGGAGGCTCCTGGTCTGTGGTCATTAATATCACAGACGGCACATGGTGTTGTTATATTCAGTATTTCTTTCTGGGGTGTAAATATGTGGCACACACATGGAGAGTGGTTTGTGGTCACAGTAATCCCATTAAAGTCAATTCTAGGGTAGCATGGCATAGCTGTTTCAGAACAGCACAATCCTGTGATGTTTTCTGTGTTCGCTATAAAGCTGCTGCTGCTACACAATCCTGACCAATTATAGGTGTGGACATTATTCACTTGCAATGACAAAACTGCTTTGTTTACATCATAAACCTCTGGAAGCGAATCATTTATGGGACTAATAGTACAATTTATTCTTCCATCGGGGATATCTGCATTGAGTCCCCAAAAAAAGGTCTTTGGTTAAAAAGCACATATGCGTTCGAGTTAAACACACAATGAGCCCACTTCGTAGATTCAAAATGATTCTTGCCAATGCCATCGGTTTGCACTAGTTAGGTCCTTAGCTACCAACGTCAAAAATGTCTGAAACGAAGCCATCCAATTAACGACTTTATCTACAGCGAAGGTTAACGAACTGTGAACAAACATTTATGTTCAAACCCTTGAAAACATTTTCAAAAATCTGCCAACTCGCAGCAATAACATTAATCGTGTTGTTCAATGTAAACATTGCTTGGTCCATAGCTCGAATATAAATAAGCTGCCATTTTTAGCCCAGTATAACAAAGTTGTATAGTTTGGTTGAGTGGTAGAATAGCTAGTGACCTTTGACACGAGGTTTGTAAACAGTCATACTGTGTTTTCATCGGGTGGTTGGGCCTGCTACATTCACCTTGACTGCATTATACTTTAGTCTGTCTATAGAGAGACGACACATACACACGAAAAACAAAAATAAGGTGTCATAACATTGTTGATAAATTACTAGATAAAACATATGATATGAAGATATCAATGCTGAAAAAAGAACAGAATTGATGACCAATAATTGCATGGAGCTATATTAATTTAAACACTAGATCTTTTCCATTTGCCTTGATATTGACTTGAAGTTTTATGTCAATCTATATTTGTTATAATAATGTTAGTCCTCGTAATAAAGTAATAATATAAAACTATTCTGTTTTTTTTCTTGTTTAGTCCTTTAACTAGCAGTTTTTCTTTTCTTCTGGAAATCAGTAGCCAATCATACATGTTGGGTGTTATGTTTCAAATTGCAAAATTTTTAACACTGCATCTTTATTGATACAATTATAGCTGTATCGAGTGCTGTTTTTTTTTTCAAAATAAGTTTTATCGGAACTACCTCTTCCCATACAAAGAAAATCGTAATAGTCCAGGCCTCTGAATCTCAGTGGAAATTAAAATAGTATGGTCACGTCAAAAGACACAGCGGGTTAGTAATAGAAATATACTGGGAAGCATGATTCCAGGAAGACAGGACAGAAACAGACCAAGAAGAAGGTCATTTCAAGTCATCAAAGAGATGAATGGCTTCCGGTGCGTGACTGTACTGGCAACACAACGCAATTTCTGTGATGGGAGTCAAATTTAAAATACCCTGTCAAGAATATATAGAACAACAACTTAAATGGTTGGACCACCTGGTCAGAATGAATCCGTACCAATCACCATCAAGGGCGTTCGTCTTGAGAATGCATGGAAAAAGACCAAGAAGAAGACCTAGAAGAAGATGGATAGATGCAGTGACAGAGACATGTAACAACAAAGGAAAACCACAAATTCAGATAGTCCGAGCAACTCAAGAACGACAAATAATATAACCACGACACCTTTTCGGTATCAGTGAGAAAGAGATGAACATGACAACAGAAGTGAGTGATAGAGATTCTCTGAGACAGCTGTCATTTTCTGCAAAGGACATACGACCTGATGGTATTGAAAAAAAAAAGAAGTATTTATTACTGACTTGGAAACTAAAAGAAAACTATTTACTAATTGCTTTCTTTCTGATCAATTATCTAGTTCCTTTTGGTATTGAAAAAAAAGTATTTATTACTAACTTAGAAACTAAAAGAAAACTATTTACTAATTGCTTTCTTTCTTATCAATTATCGTGTTCTTTTTGTCCTCGTTTTCGGGGGAGATGAAACAGTCAGTGAGTGGCATACTCGCCCATTAGTGACTTAATGTAGATCACTTCCTCTCACTGGTTCTATTCAACCTTCCCGTGCCAATCTCTTTAAACGTGTGGCCTGTTAATTTTATATAAATATTGTTTATCGGTGAGGGGTGTCAAGGTCAAACATGTACTTCAGACACACTTCATGTCTATCTATATGCAGACACGCTCATCAGACGATTCGTCTCGAACTATTGGCGGATTGCCCAGCTTATTGATTATAACCTTTGTAGCTTAGACTCGTAACTTGTATCATTCGGGGCATAGTCTATACTAATGTATTGTTCTTGTCAATCTTCATTGTTGTTTACAGAGCTACAGGTCAATGGCGATTGGTCACGCCGGGTGACAGGTTATCTGACGAAAGGGAAATAACCCAAAATAAAAACGGAAGGCATGGGGGGGGGGGGGGGTTTGGATATATTATATTTTTCCGTGCATAAGCTGTCATGACAAAACTTGCAACAGCTCTGAGCTGTTTTATCTTATTTTTGCAAACATAGAATATTTAATTGACACTTAAATAGAATATTATTTCTACGTTCTACGGGTCAGACTGCACTCTCAAATCTCCGTACAACTGTTTGGACGATATCTGTTAACAGTTCGTGGGGGCCGGCGTCTCGTATGTCGATGATTCCCACGTTAAGAAGAGTCTGCCGACTACAACAAACCCAAGCATATGGATACCTTAATGTGTACTGGATATTTTCTTTCTGTGCTGGACATGGTTCATTTCTTGGTGTGTTTCATTGCTAGCCAAGGCTCATATCTTGGCTTGTGTGTGTGTGTGTGTGCTGGCCATGGCTCATATCTTGGTGTGTGTCATGTTAGTCATATCTCATATCTTGGAGTGTCCGTGTTAATCATGTCTCATATCTTTAAGTGTGTATGTGTTTAGTCATATCTCATATCTTAGTGTGTATCTGTGTTAGTCATATGTCATATCTTTGTGTTTGGGCTAGTGATATCTCATATCTCTGTGTGTATGTTTATGTTAGTCATATCTCATATCTTTGTGTGTGCATGTCTGTGTATGTCACATCTCATATCATTGTGTGTGCCTATCCATGTTGGTCATATCTCATATCTTTGTGTGCATGTCCATGTTAGACATGTGTAATTTCTTTGTGGGTGCATGTCTATGTCAGTCATATCTCATATCTTTATGTGTATGTTTATGTTAGTCATGTGTCATATATCTTGATGTATGTCAGTGTTAGTCATGCCTCGTATCGCTATGTGCATGTATGTGTTTGTCACATCTCATATCTTTGTGTGTGCATGTCTGTGTTAGTCACCTCTAGTGACTCGGGCAGATGGTGCTCGTAAACCTGGGAGGGCCGACCATCTAAGGGCAGAATCCCCCTACAGAAAAGATCACCTGCTGCCTTGCAGGAAGATTGGGGACAATCAAAGGCTAGGGAAAGCAAACCTGAAAAAAATGCTGGCTGAAATCGGATGCACTGGGCCACTGGCGCAGAACACAGTGCAACGTTTTTAACGGGTGTTCAATCAGAGTGGATCTGGCAGACTGTAATTGTGATGTTCTGTTTGTAACACACCTAACCTGACAGCTGAGTTCATGTGAGGAGCTTGAATTCTACTCTGATTGGGTCCTGATCGCAGAGAGAGAGAGAGAGAGAGAGAATATTATTTATGGAGCTGCTAAAGAATGGGGATTAAGTTGCCGTGAGTGGAGTTTATATTGTTACTAACGCAAGACCAGGGTGATAGACTCAAGGACAATCAGAGACATAATCAAAACCGACATTAAATGTATATGACGCATGACAGAGGACACCCTGAGAGATAAGATCATAAAGAAGAGTTTTTTTTTTGGGGGGGGGACTAAAACTAATCCCCGCCACTGAAATAATAAAGAAACAACAGATAAAATTGTTTGATCACGTGATCAGACTAGAAGATCAAAACCAAAGAACGAGACTTTCATAAACGTTGCGTGAACCAGACTCAATGGCTGAGAACGATAAAGATGGATTGCTGGAGTATTAGAAATACTAGAAAATATGACATCATTAGAGGGCAACAGAAGAGTAAAGGGCGCAAACTATATCTCCCTTCTATCTATCTATCTATCTTTCGTTCGCTCGAAGTATTGTCTATATCAGCAATGTCGTTTCCTGTATGAATTTTACTGTCTTTTGTAATTCTTGCAGTGGCCCATATAGTTTTGTCTGTAGTGTTGTATCTATGGGCCAATGGATTTTCCTCAGTCTACTATATTCAGTGCAGTCTTGAATTATGTGTTCAGCAGTCTGGAGTGCCTGTCCACATGTACAAGTAGTTGATGTGCCGATCTTGGATTTTGTATACATGTGACTATGGAGTCGTTTGTGTCCTGTTCTTAGGCGTATAATGATAACTTGTTCATATCTATTCATATTATGAAAGGCATCCTGATTTGAGGCTTGTGGTCCTCTGATTGATTTGATTATCTGTTTCTTATGATGGTATGTAACTGGTGTATCTAGTTGTGTGCCTGTTGAACCTTCCTTTGCCAACTGATCTGCTTTCTCATTTCCTGGTATTCCACAGTGAGACGGGATCCACTGCAGGGCAACCCTGTGGTGCTTGCAGAGTTCAGTCAATAAGGTCTGCAGATGTGGTAATTTTCTGGATTGTAGTGCCTGGAGTACTGATCTTGCATCTGTCAAAAACACTACAGGCTGTGGGCTAAGATTACTGTTCAGCAGCTTTTCTATTGCTAACTTTATTGCTTGTATTTCTGCATCATAATTGTGACAATATTTCCCTGTTGCTATTTTATTCATATCCCTAGTGTTATTTGGGTACTCTATATATGCACCTGATCCCCCATTCTTTACTGCATTCTGTGCTGATCCATCTGTGTACACACGGATCCATAGGTCTTGTGGGTATTCTTCATCCAGGAAACTGAGAGTTATTGTTTTTCGCTGTAGACTATTTTGTTCCTCTTTGTCAACTATTCCTTTCACTTCTGTCCGTATTTGAACTGATAATCCTGATTCATCTGTCCAGGGAGTCTGTTCTGGTATGGGCAGAAGGGGTTTAACAACTCTTGGCATGTCTGGTGTTTGTCTACTAATACGCTTGGCTTGGTGGATAAAGCTGCTTCTCTTAAGTCGTCCCAATGCAAGATTTTGGAATCTGTCCTTCATTGGATGTCTTGGCATGCATACAAATTTTTCTGCCTGTATCAGCACCTTTGTGTCTCTCCGTTCTCTCAGTGCTGGTATCCTCCACAATTTCTCCATCTCCAATATTGGTGTTGATTTCATTGCTCCTGTGATGACCCTAAGTGCCTGGTTTTGTACTTTATCCAGTTCTTGCAATGTGGTGTTTGATGCTGAGCACCATGCGGATGATCCATATTCTAAATGTGGGCGTATACTCTGTTGGTAAACTTTACTGAGTATTTTCCCACTCGCACCCCATGTGGTTCCACACAACTTTCTTAGAATAGCCAATTTCCTCCTTGCTTTTTGGGTTGCCTTATTTATCTGCTGTTTCCAAGATAGTTTGTTATCAAATGTAACTCCGAGATATGTAGCTTGTATGTCTTCTTTCACAGGCTCATTGTTTATGTAGATGGCTCCTGCTTTTTGTTTTGGGGAGAGTGTGAAAAGTGTAGTACTGCATTTGTCTGTATTGATGCTGATACACTATCTATTTGTCCATGAATTCAGTGCATTCATAGCTCTTTGTAGCAATTTGGAGGCCACTGTTGCATACTCCTCTGTGCACCACATTACCAAGTCATCTGCATACATTGCCACTTTGATGCCATGTGGTAGTTCAGTAACTAGGTCATTGATGTAGATCAGAAAAAGTGTTGGAGATAGTATCCCTCCTTGTGGAACGCCCTGGCGCAATAAGACCTTCTTACTCTTAAGACCATCCAGTTGCACTCTGGCTCTCCTGTTATGCAGGTATGCTTTGACCCATTTGTACATCCTGCTATTTACTCCATAATTTCTGTTTCTTCAAAAGCCCTTCCTTCCATACCTTATCAAATGCTTTCTTTAGGTCTATCCATGCTGCTAGTACCAGTTTCTTTTCTTGAAACGCATCTTCAATTTCCTGGGAAAGATAGGTTGCTTGATCTTCGGTAGAGTAACACTGTCTAAAGCCTGCTTGTCGTGGGACAAGGAGATTTTCACTTTCCAGGTACCACTGCAGTCTGAGATTGATTATACGTTCCATTGTTTTACACAAACAGCTTGTAAGGCTGATTGGTCTATAGCTGGATGTCATTGAACCATCTTTTCCTGGCTTTAGTAATGGTATCATAATTGCTTCTCTCCATGCCTGTGGCACTCTACCTGTGATCCAGCAAATGTTATAGATCTGCAGTAGTTTTGCTTTAGCTGCAGTTCCCAAGTTCTTAATCATTTCATTGGACACTCCATCACTGCCTGGTGACTTTTTCATTTTTAATTTGGATATTGCAAGCTCTAGCTCTCTTTGTGTAATGTATCTCCCTTCGACGTTGAAGAGAGAAGAAGAATAAGATTGCCTTTATTTATTATTAATGTTTGTCTTTCTATTTTAAACATATTGCTCATGCATGGTAAATGTTAGTGTCTAAGATAAGGGATCGTTACTAGGTATTTGTCAGTTATCTCACAGCGAATCGACAACTATGCATTATGTTCATCTCCACGTGGCTTAGAGTTGATTGACATTAATAGGGAACTCTTTATATACAGCTTCCCAGCAGGAAGAAGTCTGATCATCAGAAGTAAAACCCAGTTGAGCAAGTGCTTCGGCCTTGCTTCTTTGCTTCTTAACATATGGATGTAAATCATGCGCAATAGGACAACAGACATGAAAATAACTGGAGACTGTAAAAATGTGGTTTTACATAGGGATGGAATACCATGGACAGTTAAGAAGAATAATGAAAACGTTCTGGAAGAGGTTAAAGTAAAGAGAGAGCTAATTTCCAAAAATAGGAAGAAACAGTCATCACTTTTTTTTGCCATGTAATGAGAAGGGAACAGCTGGAATATATTGTGACAACTGGGAAAATTAATGGACGAAGAGATAGGGGGAAGCAAAGAGAAAAGATACCAGACAGCTTAAGAGAATGGCTTGGCACAAGGTCAACAACAGAAATGATAAATAACTGTTGAGATCGAAAGTTGTGGAGAGACATGATCACCTACGCCAGCAATAATGGTACATCATGATAATAATTAACCCTGTCATAAGAAATCTAATGTTTGCTAAATTGGCGCGAATGTTTCACCTTAGGAAGTTTGACAACATGCCAGAGTGTGATAACCTAATGAGACAGGTACATTTATATCCTAGTGGTATTTTACTTACGTAACCATCACATTTGAAATGTGCTGATACATCCTGGCTGCGATTACAAGGCAGACTACAACATTAACACTTAGAAGTTTGAAATACTACAGGTGTCATAACAATCCAGATTATCGGTATGTTGAGGTATTACAGAAGTTGTTCAGAGAGAGTTCAATAGTTAACATTGGGACGTGAAATGATCAATTTTTAGTCCAGTGATTCTTTAAAATTTAGTTCATCGATTTTTACTCTATTGTCAAGAATACATAACATATGTCTGTTTCAGATTTGATAGTAGTTAATAGATGGCGGGAATATATAACATAATTATTTTTATAACGAAAGGGAAAATAAACCAATTATAAAATGTATATCGGGCTTAAAAAAAAAAAAAAGACTTAAAAATCGAAAACGGAAAAAGCTACACAAACAACGAAAAAGGGAAAAGCTGCAGGACCTGACAACACACATATAAAGACGATTTTTAAAAAAAGCTCTAGAAGATCTTGGCTTTGAAGTGATCACAGACAACTAAAAATGAAAATAGAACTAAACACAAGATAAATGGTATTTTGGGGGCATGTTAAAAGACACATTAGCCTACTAAAAGTATTCTTGAAAGGGAAAATACAAGGTAAAATAGCCAGAGGCAGACCAAGAGTAACATCAAAAGATGGACAAGTCAGCCTATGACAACCTGCACCATCAAACCAAGAAACATAGCGGAATGGTGCTCCATGGTAGCCAACCTTCGATGCGGAGACGGCACTCAGTGATGATGATAAGTAAGTGTTCCATCACTCGTTTATACCAGATGTAGTGGTGTGTTTTCTTTCATATCCTTCAAGTTGTTACGATGTTTCAGTAGCTTGAGGATTACTATTATTATTATTTTGGCTTTTCTAGTGGCTTCTTGGATAGTGAACTTGTGTCATTGCAATCTTTAATACCATCCCGCCATATTTTCTTGGTCTTCCCCGTGGTCTACATCCACTTATTAACTCGGTCTATGCCCTGAATGGTAAGGCATTTTCAGGCAATCTTTTGAGGTTTACAGACCATGGTTGTCTTTGCATTTACGAATATCAAAGATCAACTCAATGCCCACACGTTTCCATATGGCCTCATATCTATGTCTGTCTCTTAATGACTTTCCTGCTGCTCTTCTCACTTCGCTTCGTAGTGGTATTTCTGCGTAAAAAGATGTCCATAATATTTTGATCTGAAGGAAACATTTGTGCCTCATTGAATCAGCAAGAGATATAAATTCACATAGATGACGTGTGATTGTTTTCCTTAGGAAGTTACAAATGTGCACTTCGGAGCGCTGTTATAGGATGTCAATGTGAACTCAAGCTTTTAGCTTCGAGCTGCCAGATAAAGTATTGAGCGAAATGATGGCGTCATACCAGGCCACGTTAGTTCGAACCTCAGAAACATTTTTTAAAAGTAAAGGCAGCCCAATATCAAATTCCGGTGCATTGTTACAGACTTCATTGTGATAAATCTCAGCATCCCTTCCTCTCTGCCTTCCCTTCCTAGTTCCTATTTAATTAGGCTGAGTAGACCTCACGGTAAATAAAGATAAATAGAAATACATGGGATCAATAATAACATCAGATGGCAGATTCACTGCAGAAATCAGACGCAGAAATAGGACAAGCAAAGACATAATTCCATCGAATGAAAATATCTTATATAAGAAACCATTGTCAATTAATGTTAGAAAACGTGTCCTAAAGTGTTATATCGAACCTGTGCTACTATATGGAAGTGAGTCATGGGGGATAAGTAAGACAACACAAAGAACATTAGAGGCAGCTGATGTTTATAAGAAGAATGCCACGAATTCCATGGATAACAAAAATTTAAAATGAAGAATGTTTAAAACGAGCTGGAGAAACCAGAAATATCATCAAAATCATGTGGCAGAGACAATCATCATTTATTGGAACGTCATGCGAATAGAAGGCAATGAGAATACTATAACAACAGGCAGAATGAATGGAAAGAAGAGTAGAGGAAAACCAAAAGAAAAATGATTGATCAGCTTATCCAAATCATATGGCGTAATAAAAGATCACCAACTGAAATTATGACATGCTTGAAGGACCCAGTGATGTGGAGAGAGATGATCGCCTACGCCAACCGGCATGACACCTAATGATGATTATGGACCTCGAGGGGCTTTTAAGTAGGGAAAAAATATATTTTTTTAAAAATGTTCTCAACTGGCATTTGAACCGTTAGGTCGGCAAAGGTGTCTTGAAATTGAAACCCCATGTCCCGATCATAGAAGATAGAAACAAGACATCTTCCCAAAACGCAGGATATATATTCCAGAAACGTCAGACTTATCCTCCAAAAACGTCCGACTTATATTCCCGAAACGCTCGACTTCAGAATAACACATTTTGACACCACGCGGTCGTCGCTCTTCGATCCCAACTCGCCTAACTACTTTTGTTTGTCTTCTTCCATACCCACCACGAGGATGTAGAGTGGGATCTTGATCAATTATGGTTCACTGATTGTGACACAAATAGTTAGTGATAAATTGTTAACCACTTTCAGCAAGAAGATACTGAGGTTTATTTCAAAATGTAGTTCGCTATACAAATGTACTATAGCTTGTTTCATAACTCGTGCCCAACTTTTAAAATCGATAGCTTTTTAACCGCTTGTTGTAAGTTGTTCAAAATTTGCATGTAAAGTTATAATGATTAGAACCCAACAGGGAATTAATTTCATTAAAAAAAAACATTTGGTTATTATTGTTGCTTATATGATTTATATACATTTATAACGACCCATTGATGTAGCCAAAACTTAATGTTTACAGTATTTTAAGTTAAAAATAGCGAGTAAAAATCCATACACGGTAAAATTTACGTGTTTGCACGCTTTTACCGTGGTTTTTTTGACACAATTAGACACTTGTAAAAAACACGAGAAGTTGTGTGTTCCACTTCCGTTCATTCATAGGTAGAGACGTGGAACAATAACATTTATCATGAGTCTTAAAATGAAATTCTGCAGTTTACAAAACATCGCAATAAAAATATATGACTATTTTTGCAAAGAGGCTAAACGAGGAAGATTATTTCATTCTTTAGAAAACCCTGAGAATAGGACAAGACACATTTTGGATTTATCTAAACGGTCATTTAATCGCTGGATTCAAGCACGTGACCGTCAATGTTCAAAATATACAAAATCACAAGGAAGAGCAAAAATGTTGGATAATTTCGACAGTGAACTTATTAGAAGTGAAATTCGCAAAATGTTGGGTATGAATGAAACTGTTACAATAAGAAAATTAAAAGTATCGCTGAAAAAGAACAACAGTATTGAAATATCAAAGTCTACATTATGGAGAAATGTGAGAGCTGCAGGCTTTACATTCAGAAAGTATTCCAATGGACGAAACATCATCTGTGAGAAGCCACATATAGTGGTCATGAGGAGCAAGTACTTACGTGAAGTAAAAGAGGTGCGCAAGCAAGGTTATGATATTGTGTACTTGGATGAAACATGGATCAATGCTCACCACACTAACCAAAGGGAATGGCAGTCATCATATGGAAAGATTAAGAGATTAATACCTAGCAGCAAAGGACAGCGCTTGATAATTGCTCATGCAGGTAGTCGACAACATGGACTAATACAGAATGCAGAGCTCATTTTTCTTTCAAAATCCATAGACAATCGGGATTATCACTCTGAGATGAATGGTCACATATTTAGACATTGGATTGAAAATTATGTTCTCCCATCACTAGATCGACCATCTTGCCTAATAATGGACAATGCAGCGTACCACAACATTGTTGCACTTGAAGATAAAGTCCCGACGTCATCCAGTACAAAAGATGCTATTAAGATATGGCTCACAAAGGAGCACATACAATTTAATAGCATGTACTTAAAACCTGAATTACTATCTCTAGTAAAGCAAAAACAAAGGACAAAGATTTTTCAAATAGATAAGATTATCCAAGAGCACGGTCATATAAGTTTGAGGCTGCCACCTTACCATGCTCATTTAAATCCAATAGAACTAATCTGGGCAAAATTAAAAGGACAAGTGGCAGATGAAAATACAACATTCAAAATATGCGATGTAAAGACTCTTGCTAATCTCGCTTTATTAAATATAGACAAAGATTATTGGGCTAAATGTGAAGACCACGTCTTAAAACAGGAAGAGGAATATTGGAAAAATTATGGTTTGTGGAATGTTCAACCCCAAACAGTTATTAATCTTTTAGACTCGTCTGATTCAGAATGAAAGTATATAGCCCCCACAATGTTGGCCCCTATATTACCTTAAATTAGTTCAACAAACGGTCCTTATCAGGACCACACAACTATGAAAATTGGACATACAGGTATACCTTGATATTATCGTCCGTCCTCGAACTGAGAAGACAATAATTCTCCTGGTGTTTTGTCTTATTAGGTTATTTCCCCATTACGGCCACGCCTTTACCTAGTGAAAATTAATCATAGACCAGCAACTACGGTAATTTCTATTATTTAGGGGTTCACAATTTACAATTTTGACAAACATCAAAGAAATTCGCCGCTTTAAGAAAACTGCAGCTGCAAGATATTTGTTAAATATACATTTAAAGGGTCTTTTGCATTCTAATAACATTTGGAAAATTTCAACAGTTTTTAACAAACGGTTACTGAGTAATAGCGTTTTGAAGTTGGGCACGTGATTTGAAACGAGCTATAGTGTTTAACTAGCATTTAACGCAATTCTACGGCTACTATTCAAAGTATGTTGAGAGAAGAGTCACAGAGATCAACGAGGCCAACATAAAAAGAGAGCTCATAAAAATATCAGAGAGATACAATTAACATTTTTCAGGCACATCATGAGAAGAAGAAAATTTGAATATATAGTTACAACTGGAAAAAAATAATGGAAAGAGAGATCGCGGACGACAAAGAGAAAAGATACTAGATAGCCTAACGTGGCATAGTCAACAACACAACTGATACGATATAGTGAGGACTGAGAGTCGTGAAGGGACATGATCGCTTAGCCCAACCGGTATGACACACGATGATGATGATTCAAATGGAGTTAGCCACAAACAGGTACTCAGGGCTCAATCGAGCGTGTGACGTAATTACACCGCTCGAAAGATCGTTTATTCTTGAGATATTTCACCAATTTTGTATACGACCTTACCGACCTAACGATCTCTAGTTAAAGGAGACGAAGTGACTGGTCCTATCGCAGACGGACGAACATCACTAATGAGAAGATCATAATCCAATTTCTGGCCATTAATAAACCCGTATTCAAGATTAGACATACAAACTATCTCTCTTTCTCTGTTTTAAGTCGGTGTCTTTTCGAGTTGAGCTACACCGTTTTGAGTCAGACTGGCAGTTAATTGTTGTATACGCGCCACATTACCCCAAAAATCATGTGCCGAAGGTCTGTACAATTTTTGGTTACTAACACCATATTCCTTATACACCACTTGTCGTGACGGGGGTATTTTACTTTTTTTTTTGTGTAACATTTTCTCTTTAACTATTCTGTAAAAAAAAAAAAAAGAGGGGGTGGGGAGGGCAGGGCTACAGGACGTTGTGCTGCCTTTACTCTGACAGCTGTTCAAAACAGTTCCTCAACATTATTTTTTTTTTGTTCTAAGAAAGAATTGTGTTATTTTCTTCCAATTAGTTTACTTATATCAAACCCATTCATAGGAAAGCTATATGTACAAGCCGAAAATTTCTTTACAAAAATCCGTAGCGTTTTCACATCCGCCTTAGCATTTCTTAGTGATTTGCATGCAACATGTTTTGACATAACTTCGTAAGGTGGTGTTTTCCCAATTAGTTTTATTTTCCTGGAAATTCTGCATTTTGTTTCTCAATTAAATTTTTAAAAAATGTTTCGGATATTTCCGTCTAGTAAGTCTTTGTATCTTTCCTTCGGGAGAGTTCCTGTGAAAATACACAATGGGTGGCACTCCTTCCCAAAGCTGGAATTTGTGGAAATGTTTTGGCTGTAATGTATAAGACTTGCAGAGTCTTTATTCCAAATATTTATTTGAGGAGGATAACATCAAACAGAAGATAGATCTGAAAAAAAAAAAAAATTTAATCTGATAACACATTTTGGTGTTCGTGACTCCACTTTCTGGAAATTTGTTTATTAGCCTCTATGAGCAGTAGTGACACAAATACATTTTTTTTTTACATTTGGATACAATTCATTTTGTGTAGCTGCTGATTGACAGTAGCATTAGATACAGCTGGTCTTTTCGTCTTGATAATTCGCCGCTGTATGTTTTATACTCTCCACAATAGCCCAGACAGAATAATTTAAGAGAGACGCCGATGGTCCTTTGTTGGTCTCCCAATACTTTACACTGACACTGACAAGGATGGTCGCGGGCAAAGAAAGCAAAAGAAATGTCGTTATTATGAAAAAAAAATAAATATAACATTTTATACAGCAGTTTTACTAAAATGAAAAAAAAAATAAATAAATACAAACAGTACAAAATTCTAAACGTTTTGGCTACAGACATTCGGCAGTTTGGCAAAACAACAAACACGATTACATAGACAGATGTATCCATAGACACAATCTATAGACCTCGTGGCGATGTCTTCGCAAGACTCTGACGGAAGCTAAGTAGAAATCTATTTAATTGTTTTGCATGCAGTGTTTGTTGCTTTGTCAAATTAACACAGGCCCTGTGAACGACATTTTTATAATGCCTTACTGTCTTAATTGTTTTTAATTTAATTGAGTCGCCAGGTCATCCTCATTACACACCAAGCAAGTCCACAAGAGCTCAGATCTGTGCAGTCTGTTAATCCCCAATAAACTGTCATATGGACAGACGATAGACTTCCGATCTAAGATGGCGGTTCTAGTCCACGTCCTTTCGATCGCTGCAGAAAGTGCATCCAGGGTCTGATTAATTTCGGTTCTCCGTTGCACTTTTCTACGTTAAAGTCAAAATGATGATATACTTATTATATCTGTGCCGCTAAAGCGAGGTCGTAAGCCGACAACAGTCCGTTTTTGACAAACCAAGTGTTGTGAATGAGACCTTCCACCGTCTAGACTTGATCTGCGCTTTACGTCACATTGGTGCTGTTTATGACCGTTTTGGAATTCCTGGACGCAAGTTATTTCCATGTTACTCATTAATATAAACTACCTCGTCAGCCGCAGTTTTGTGTCTTTGGGGAAATTGCTTCGTGTTTTGTTCATCGTAGGCTGCTTACACTAGAGTAATCAGAAATCTAAAGGGAGCGAGATTGTGTGTTCGACATTGTTGTGTGCTACGTCATCGTAATGGTTCCCTAGACCGGTCGTGCGCTAATCTTACGGTTTGATGTGCGACGGGGATAATTTGACAACTAACTGTGTGTCTATATGTTCGGAATTGGAGTCAACAACGATGGCCTAACATCATGAAGTGCTACGACGATCATCATTTTCAAGAGGACGTGACTTGCCGGTATATGGGGATAGGCGGCGGGAACAATTGAAGGCTATGCATGAAAAGTGTTCCTTGTTGCAGTTTCCTCTATTCCAAGTCGCATGTCTGTGTTAGTCACCTCTAGTGACTCGGGAAGATGGTGCTCGTAAACCTGGGAAGGGCCGACCATCTAAGGGCAGAATCCCCCTACAGAAAAGATCATCTGCTGCCTTGCAGGAAGATTGGGGACAATCAAAGGCTAAAGAAAGCAAACCTGAACAAAATGCTGGCTGAAATCGGATGTACTGGGCCACTGGCACAGAACACAGTGCAACGTTTTAACAGGTATTCAAACAGAGTGGATCTAACAGGCTTAAACAGACAGCTGTCTTCGTGTGAGAGTCTGGAGTCCTATTCTGATCGAGTCCTGATCGCAGAGAAAGAGAGAGGGAGAACTGTCATATTTTTAGTAAAGCTGCTAAATAAATAATAATAATAATAAAAAGTAAAGTACCCCCGTCACGCCAAATGGCGTATAGGGAATATGGTGTTAGTGACCATAAATTTGACAGACCTTCGGCACATGATTTTTGGGGTAATGTGGTCGGTATTACGCCCGTGCCGCTTTACTTTCCCAGAAAAAAAATCCGGTACCCATTAAAGGCTGGGTGAACCGGAAGCCGTCGGTTTGGATCTAACCCTACCTCTTGTCCTTTGTAGTCCAGTTCACTAACCACTGCGCTATCGCGGCCCTTGAAGCTGCTATATACAATTTAATATTTATGTCCACATTTCACTCAACTTTACAATGGCCTCGCACGATAATTTATACTTGTATGCCTCTCCCATAGTTTGTTATTACATTAAAATAAGCTTCATAGTGTATTTGTCACTGTCTGCTTCTGCCTGTCCGAAGAAAAGTACAAGAAGCGACTACTGACATTTTGCTGTCACTAGTAAAAAAAGCTGACTGTCTTTCTTAAAAATAGAAAATATCTTCTGTTTATGTCTGCCGTCAAGATGCATGTTTTCATGGGCAATCTGTTTTTTTTCTGACATTTTTACTTCCAAATCTGATGGCAGCTTTTCAACTTGAAACGCCATGTCTGCGTTCACAGCACTTAGAAAAGGTGAGTTTGTGTTGATGGAATTTATTAGCATGGTGCACATTTTCACCTTGAACTGTATTTAAGCACGGGTTTACCTTGTAGGGAACTAAGATTTTGTGTATATAGGAAAAAAAAAAAGAACATAAGCTCATATTTGAAATATATAAAATATCAAATAATATGCGGGGTCTAGAGTACAGATGCAGAAAACATATAAAATAAACATAACAATTGTATTAAGCAGCTAATCTAATATAGAAACGAAACAAACTAGGACGTTTCTATACGCCACGATTAACAAATATATTCTAAAATAAACAAAGACATAAACATTTTTGATTGTTTTGTACCTGATGAATGATTTTTTTCCCGAAACGTCGTTGTTTGTTTCGTCTCTCCATTAGGTTAGCTGCTTAATGCCATTTTCTGTTTATTTTACATTGGGATAATACACACAAAGTAGCAATAAATCAGAGCATTGGCCATTGCAAGTAAAAACAGGTTATTTATTAATTTGCCTAAGTTAATCACGCTTGAAAACCATCTGGTAAAAGAAATCAAGGAAGACAAACGCTACACAGAACAGTTACTAAGGAAGACTAAGTCATGGAACTAAGAAATAACCAACACCTATATGAACAAGCAGCAAATCGTCAATAGTGAAGAATTATGACTTCTGCCCTATGGGCCATTTTCCATGGCTCATATCTTGTTGTGTTTCTGTCCTAGCCATGGCTCATATCTTAGATTGTGTGTGCTGCCCATGGCTCATATCTTGGTGTGTGTCATGTTAGTCATATCTCATATCTTGGTGTGTCCGTGTTAATCATGTCTCATATCTTTATGTGTGTCTGTGTTTAGTCATATCTCATATCTTAGTGTGTACCAGTGTTAGTCACATGTCATATCTTTGTGTGTGCATGTCTGGGTTAGTGATATTTCATATCTTTGTGTGCATGTTTATGTTAGTCATATCTCATATCTTTGTGTGTGCATGTCTGTGTTTGTCACATCTCATATCCTTGTGTGTGCATGGCTATGTTAGTCCCATCTCATATCTTTGTGTGTGCATATCTATGTTAGTCATATCTCCTATCTTTGTGTGCATGTCTATGTTAGGCATGTGTCATATCTTTGTGTGTGCATGTCTATGACAGTAATATCTCATATCTTTATGTGCATGTTTATGGTAGTCATGTGTCATATATCTTGATGTGTGTCAGTGTTTGTCATGCCTCGTATCGCTGTGTGCATGTCTGTGTTAGTCATATCTCACATCTTTGTGTGTGCATGTCTGTGTTAGTCACATCTCACATCTTTGTGTGTGCATGTCTGTGTTAGTCACATCTCACATCTTTGTGTGTGCATGTCTGTGTTAGTCACATCTCACATCTTTGTGTGTGCATGTCTGTGTTAGTCACATCTCACATCTTCGTGCGTGCGTGTCTGTGTTAGTCACATCTCATATCTTTGTGTGTGCATGTCTGTGTTAGTCACCTCTAGTGACTCGGGCAGATGGTGCTCATAAACCTGGGAGGGCCGACCATCTAAGGGCAGAATCCCCCTACAGAAAAGACAATCTGCTGCCTTGCAGGAAGATTGGGGACAATCAAAGGCTACGGAAAGCAAACCCGAATAAAATGCTGGCTGAAATAGGATGCACTGGGCCACTGGCGCAGAACACAGTGCAACGTTTTAACGGGTGTTCAATCAGAGTGGATCTGGCAGACTCTAATTGTGATGTTCTGTCTGTGGCGGCGATCAACACACTTAGCCTAACAGCTGACTTCATGTGAGAGTCTGGAATCCTTACTCTGATTGAGTCCTGATCGCAGAGAGAGAGAGAGAGAGAGAGAGAGAGAGAGAGAGAGAGAGAGAGAGAGATTTTCACTCTTAGCGCGTAGAGAACTGAGATAGTAAAATGCTAACCTTTAACCCCAACCAAAAAATGTAGCTGAATAAATCCGATAGATTTTCCGAAGTTTGTTTATGATATGTGAGCCAGTGATCAATTCTGTTATCATTTGTGATGTCCATTTATACCGAGTGAAGTTCCATCTCGTTCGTGCACGTCAAGACATAGCAACGCATAATATAAGCTTTCAACAGCTTCATTCTAAGAATGGCACGGAAACATTTATTACATAGCCTCCATTTGAACATTTTCTTTACTATCGTTATAGCCCTATATATTACAGGGAAAACGAAATACATAAACCACACACAACACACGCACACACACACACACACACACACATATATATATATATATATATATATATATATATATATATATATATATATAAGCAAACAATCAAAGTAGAAGTAGTAGTAGTTGAAGTAGTAAAAGAATAATAGCAAAAGAAGTAGTACACATAGTAGAAGAAGTATACGGAAGAAAAAGAAGTAGTAGCAGAAGTAGTAGGAGAAGTAATAGTATCAGAAATAGTAGTAAAAGAAGAAAAAGTAGAAGTTGTAGAAGATGTAGCAGAAATAATAGTAGAAGAAGTAGTAGGAAAAGTAGTAGAAATTACATTAGTAGTAGATTACATTCACCTATACGATTTAAAGTGTAGTGAAATTCAATTAATTTCCTGTGACGATCAGTTCACGACAATGATGTTCAGTCCACGACAATAACGTTCAGTCTACGTCAGTGACGTTCAGTCCACGACAATAACGTTCAGTCTACGTCAGTGACGTTCAGTCCACGACAATAACGTTCAGTCTACGTCAGTGACGTTCAGTCCACTGCAATGACATTCAGTCCACGTCAATGACGTTCAGTCAATGGTAATGACATTCAGTCCACGGAAATCATCATCAAGTATCGGGCCTACTGGCGTAGGTGATCATGTCTCTCCACAACTTTGGATCTCGACAGTTCTGTATCATTTCTGTTGTTGGCCTTCTGCAAAGCCATTCTCTTAAGCTGTCTGGTATTTTCTCTCTTTGCTTCCCTCTATCTCCCCGTCCCTCATTTTTCCAGTTGTCACAGTATATTCCAGCTGTTCTCTTCTCATTACATGGCCAAAAAATGACGACCGTTTTTTCCCAACATTGGAAACCAGCTCTCTTTTTGTCCTGACCTCCCTCAGAACACCCTCATTACTCCTCTTAGCTGTCCATGGCACCCTCAACACTCCCCTGCAAAACCACATTTCCACAGACTCCAGTGATTCACAGACATGAAACAGATAACAGACTTGCTTTGAGGACACCTGCTGTGATAACTTTAAAACCCGATAACAATATATATTATTTTGAACTCTTATTATGACCGTTTCATAATGAGCCAGACTATGATTGATACACATGTAGAATAAGTCTGGCACTATAAGAATCGAGAATCAAGAAGTGCACACCGTGGACAGTCAAAACGAATCAGGATTATTTTTCATCAGAAAAATACAAGAATCATGTATTCATACAATTCTATAATTTTCGCAGTCTGAAAGAGATTTTACATCTGTGGTCGGTCTTTTTATAGCCAAATAGATTAATTGAAGTCAATAACATATAAAAATAATCTCTGCTGAGGTGAAGTATGTTAGACGAATGACAGGAAACAGTCTGAGAGACAAGATCAGAAATGAAGAACTGAGAAAAAAGCTAGGAATAGCCCCCCCCCCCCCCCCCGCAATAGAATATATAAAGAAACAACAAGTAAAATGGTTTGGCCACGTGACAGAGTGATAAAAAAACAACACAACGGGCCTTCAATGAACATTGTGACAACACCAGAACCAAGGGTCGACAACGAAAAATATGGATTGACGGAATATTAGAATCACTAGGAAACATAACAGCAGCAGAAGCGAACAGAAGACCAAAAGACCGCAAATTATATCTCCCCTCGACGCTGAAAGGCAAATGAGGAAGGAAAGAAGTAGAATGACAGATGCATAACTATTGTTTTCCGAGATTCTCATAATTATTATTTCACTTGTATAAAAGTTATAGTTTTGTGCCTAAGTATAATGAGATTACTATATCCTTGTAAAATTAAAGTAAAGTGCCTTTAATGGGTACCAGATTTTTTTTCTGGGAAAGTAAAGCGGCACGGGCGTAATACCGACCACATTACCCCAAAAATCATGCGCCGAAGGTCAATAAAATTGATGGTCACTAACACCATATTCCCTATACTCCGCTTGGCGTGACGGGGGTAATTTGTTTGTTTTTTTTCTTTTAGGATTCACTTTTAAACTGAAAAATCCAAAATACAAATGTTTGCGCTCTGGAGATTGAAGTGTTTGTTGTTAGGATCATGATTACTGCCTACCGGACAAGCCCATAGGTGCTCCAACAACCCCCCCCCCCCCCACCCAACCAACTCGTCGAGAAAATCCGAGGAGAATCCTAGCCTACATGCACGAACTCCAAAAGCAGGCCTGTGATCCACGGCATGGGCAGGTTTTTGTTGATAGTTTTGCCCGTGTAGCGGCCATATTTATGGCCTACTCTTTTCGATTTTAACTACCAAGAAATCTTTAACGTGCGCGAGTTCACATGGGACCCCGCTGTTTATTGCCGTTATTCCGGAGGGCTGGACATCGGATCAAACTACTCAAGAGATCAGGGGAGGGTAACTATAAAGAAACCAAGGATGACTTTTTTTTCTATTTTTCACAAATCACCACTGCTTGTGGTGGGCTTGAACCCGGCCCCTTCCTGTCCTGAGCCGACGTCGTACCTCTAGACTATCCAGCCCCCCAGGGGAGATTGAACCGCTGTCTAAAAGTGAGTTTCAAAGACACGCCTGAATTATCCATGAGGCAATTATCATGTCAGTTAATTCTAGTTTGCGATGACACACAGGAATCTTCGGCATGAACGGACGTTTTATTTAAAAGTATTAAAGTTAAAAAAAAAACGTGTTAAGATTTATTGTTCATACCACTCGTGTGTTCTTGGCTACAGTTGATGATGATTATCCACGTGGTTGAAAAGAGATGTGGAACACAATTTGATTAAGCGATTGCAATGGCTTTCTTTATTTATCTGGTTTTAATGGAGAAGTTGGAGTTTGCCCATCCTACAGGTATAGCAATACTAGGTCTTCTGCAGTTAGGCGTCACCACTGTGGAGACTACGGGAGCCGCGATAGCTCAGTGGTTAGTGAACTGGACTACAAAGGACAAGAGGTAGGGTTCGATCCCAAACGTCGGCTCCGGTTCACCCAGCCTTTAAAGGGTACCGGAATTTTTTCTGGGAAAGTAAAGCGGCACGGGCATAATGCCGACCACATTACCCCAAAAAGCATGTGCTGAAGGTCTGTAAAATGTATGGTCACTAACACCATATTCCCTATACGCTACTTGGCGTGACGGTAGTACTTTACATTTATTTTTTACTCTGGAGATTACGGCCGTTAGACTAACTGTTTTAACGTAGATTGCTACCAGGGACTTGATGCTAGATCTTGATCAATTGGGATTGCAGTACCTTCCGTGACCACTGTTAGAATAGCTGATAGACCAGCCACTGATGCGTCTGTGATTCGGATGATAGATACAAGAAAGTGAAAGCGTGAAGGCTCTAAATAGCATACAGTCGATTACCAGATGTGAGGTCTTGATCAGCTGAGGATTGCAGACCCTGTCTTGACGATTGTCAGAATTACTGATAGGCATAGAGATATATGTGGTTCGGATGGTAGACACGCACACGATAAGGCGTGGCCCTAAATTATTTGATGTTATACACCAACACGGATACTGAAAATAATGCAGTCAATTGATCTGCAATAGCAGGCATGAACAGACCAAGTCATCCTTAGAACAGGTTATTGTGGTCTCAGAGCACACCTACACAGGATATCCTGACTCAGTAACCTAGCATCATGCGACTGCCGAGCATCTAGACAAACTCCAGATCTTATCCTACAGGACTGCAGCAATTTCAAAACAAATATGGCTCACAGAAACAACCCTGCATGACAAATTAAGGGAAACCGGTGATGACCTCAAACCCACCGCCTTGTTCGTGACCTAAGCTGGTCTAAACGCCTATCTAAACGTACAGCAATAACTGATTGCAGATGTAGACTTGCAATAATATAGAATACAACCTAGAACATGATAGACACACAATGGGGAGTATTATATTATATATAGACCTCGTGGCGGTGTCTTCTCAAGACACAGATGGAAGCTAAGTAGAAATCTATTTAACCGTTTTGCATGTGGTGTTTAATATAAATAAAATATATGAATTATATCCATCTACCACTTACTGTCTATCAAACTCTGCAAATACTTTCATTTTCTAATTTTAACAAACCTGAGGTCACACCTACTTTATGCATGCAATCCTTTGTGGACTGGTCATTTTTTTATATTAAGAAAAATCAACCATTGTCTGTAATATTCTGTTAAGCGAGCTACGAGTACAAGCAGTGTGCACGCAATTCCGCATCTGCTGAAAGGAGTTAACTGATTTGCTGCTATGGTTATCTGTTATGTCAAAGCTAACAACTTCTACATTTCGCCTTTCACCGTCGGGGGATATATAGTTTGATGTCTTTTGCTATCAGCAGTAAGTTGAAAATAAATGAATAATTTTACGCTAAAACAGAAGTTGGGGAGAGGGGAGGCAAACAGCGCCTGACTGAACCAGGGATGAAAGCGGACAGCGACTCATAGCTGACTGCATGCGCTACGATCGATGAACCAAACTATTCGTATCATATTCCTTCTCTTTTCGGTGCCTCTAGACTAACCAGCCTGACCAAGCAATTAGGGATCGAGAGGTAAGGCAACCCGATATTCAAAAATGCCATGCTGAAGGCGGATGTGTTGGGGCAAAATGCGGAAATACCACAACTTGATGTAAACCACAACAACAACGTATTGAGACAAACTTAATTCCGTTGATGGGCGAATAAGGGAAAATAGTCGTTGATTTTGTTTTAATAAACAAAAGAATAGGAGTGGCAAAAAGTAATTTTAACGTCATGAAAAATATATTAACATCAAAACAAATAACACCAGGGCTAACACTAAGAATAGCAAAATGTTATATTTTCTCAACATTCCTATATGGTGAAGAAACATGGACATTAGACAAGAAAACAGAACAAAAAATTGAGACCTTTGAAATGTGGATATATAGAAGAATAGGTAGAATTAGATGAAAGAAAAGAAAAACGATGAAGTCTTAAAACAACTAAAAATAAAAAAAGAAATACTAAATACAATTCAAACAAGAGAAATGCGATTTGTGGGCCATGTTAAAATATACAACAACCTACTAAAAGTGTTATTGGAGGGGAAAATACAAGATATAAGAGGCAGACTAAGACTAACATGGACGAGTAACATCAAAAGATGGACAGGTCAGCCTATGACAACAAAGCAAGAGACAGAGCAGAATGGCGCTCCATGGTAGCCAACCTTCGTTGCGGAAATGGCACTCGATGATGAGTCGTCGATTTAGTTGAGAGGAAAGAGAGGGAGACGAATAAGAAAAGAAGATTATGAACTATTTAAAGACTAATTTTAATGAAATACTTTTCATGATTGTGGTCATCGCTCGTGTGGAAAGTGCATGTGGTCACCAACCTATAGCTGAGGTCACTGCGACCAAGTTGTTGAAAATAGCGCAACTCGTGCCATGAGTCAATGGCCGGCCAGATTTAGCAGTAAACCCAGAATACTGCAGGAACCAGATGGCGAGCTCTAGCTGAGTTCGCGATGGCTCGTTGATCCTCTTGTTAAGTGAATGCCCTGAACGATAAACAAGTGTCCTTGGTAGCCCTAACATGACCCTGTGAGAGCACATGTGTTTGTTGTTTCTTATACTGGAGTCAACAGTATTTTTTTCCGATCATCGACACTTATCATCGTTATGGTCAGCATTGATCTTCTTATCGTTTCTCACCTTTAACTACACTTCGTCATCGCCTGAACGTAAAAAAATGTTTAGTTGGCGCAGATACATTTTTGTTGTGCTTTACGACGTGACGCAATATCTGCGTTTATCGGACAAACATAAACGAATTTAACATGCCTGTTTCGATCAGGTTTGACATCTTTGTCGTTATAGTGACCACTGCGTTGTTATTGCAATCAACTATATTATTAGTATATTCATTATCTTGTTGTCATTACTAATGCTAACCTACTACTACTACTATTGCTAATACTATTACTGCTACAGCTGCTATTATTATATTATTACTACTTTTGCTATTACTACAACTACTACTAATATAGCTATTACTACTACTACTACTATCACTACTAACATTATTACTACTACACATATTACTACTACTATTACGGATACTATTACTACTACTACTACTACTACTACTACTACTACTTTCTACTACTACTACTACTACTACTATTACTACTACTGGGAGCCGCGATAGCTCAGTGGTTAGTGAACTGGACTACAAAGGACAAGGGGTAGAGTTCGATCCCAACCGAGCGCTTCCGGTTCACCCTTCCTTAAATGGGTACCGGATTTTTTTTTCTGGGAAAGTAAAGCGGCACGGGCGTAATACTGACCACATTATCCCGAAAATCATGCGCTGAAGGTATGTAAAATTTATTGTGACTAACTCCATATTCGCTATACGCCACTTGGCGTGACTATTACTATTTTAGCTACTACTGCAACTACTACTAATTATTACTACTACTACTACTACTATTTTAGCTACTACTGCAACTACTACTAATTATTACTACTACTACTATTACTATTTTAGCTACTACTGCAACTACTACTAATTATTACTACTACTACTACTATTACTACTACTACTACTATTACTACTACTATTACTACTTTAGCTACCACTGCAACTACTACTAATTATTACTACTACTACTACTATTACTACTACTACTACTACTATTACTACTACTGTTACTATTTTAGCTACTACTGCAACTACTACTAATTACTACTACTACTACTACTACTATTACTACTACTACTACTATTACTACTACTACTACTAGTACTACTACTATTACTACTTTAGCTACTACTGCAACTACTAATCATTACTACTACTGCTACTACTATTACTACTACTATTACTACTACTATTACTACTTTAGCTACCACTGCAACTACTACTAATCATTACTACTACTGCTACTACTATTACTACTACTATTAATACTAATATTACTACTTTAGCTACTACTGCAACTACTAATCATTACTACTACTGCTACTACTATTACTACTACTATTACTACTACTATTACTACTTTAGCTACCAGTGCAACTACTACTAATCATTATTACTACTGCTACTACTATTATTACTCTCTCTGTCTCTCTCTGCGATCAGGACTCAATTAGAATAGGACTCCAGACTCTCGCACGAAGACAGCTATCTGTTTAAGCCTGTTAGATCCACGTCCTCTCTATTATTACTATTGCTATTGCTGCTACTACTAGTATTATAACTAATATTACTACTACTATTACTACACCAACTACTACAGCTACTACTATTTATACTACCACAACAACTACTGCTACTGCTACTATTACTACAGCTACTACTACTACTGCTACACTCCTACAATTACTACAACTACAGCTGCTACTACTAATACTATTACTATTACTAATACTACAGCTGCAACTGCTACTACTACTATTACTACAGCTACTATTTCTACTACTACTCATCATCATTGAGTGCCGTCTCCGCAACGAAGGTTGGCTACCATGGAGCGCCATTTTGCTCTATCTCTTGCTTTGATGGTGCAGGTTGTCATCGGTTGATTTGTCCATCTTTTGATGTTACTCGTCCATGTTAATCTTGGTCTGCCTCTGCCTCTTTTACCTTGTATTTTCCCCTCCAGGATCACTTTCAGTAGGCTGTTGTGTCTTTTAACATGGCCTAAGAATCGCATTTGTCTTGTTCTAATTGTGTTCAGAAGTTCTCTTTTCATTTTTAGTTGTTTTAAGACTTTGTCATTTGTTTTCTTTTCCTTCCATCCAATTCTACCTATTCTTCTATATATCCACATTTCAAAGGCTTCAATTCTCTGTACTGTTTTCTTGTCTAATGTCCATGTTTCAGCACCATATAGGAATATTGAGAAGATGTAACATTTTGCTATTCTTAGTTTTAGCTCTGGTGTTATTTGTTTTGATGTTAGTATGTCCTTCATGACATTAAAATTACTTTTTGCCATTCCTATTCTTTTGTTTATTTCAGTTGTACATTTTCCATCACTGGTTATAGTATGTCCAAGGTAGTTGTAGTTCTGAACTGTCTCCAGGTCTATTCCTTCAACTTTGATATCCACTTGTGGGTTTTGAGTATTTTCTTTGTTTATGATCATAGTTTTAGTCTTTTTGATATTCATATCAAAACTACTACTACTACTACTATTACTACTACTACTACAGTTACTACTACATAAAACTATTAACACCATCTCCTTCGTCATAAGAGATATACCTATTATTCTGAATGTTGCTGAAGAAACAAAACCAGATGGAATATTAATAATAATAGTAATAATAAAAATATGCTTGCTTGCTTGCGTTCGCCCGATGACTAAAGTATTCTAGAGTATATTTGTAGACTGTAGAATTCCTCTTCGTCATCCGTCCTTAAATGGACTTTAAGTGTACGTGTCTGCGTTGTGTTGTGGTTTGCAGTATAACTGTTATATTTGCGGCTTTCGGCCCAACACAAAGAAACACACAACAGGCAGTAGTGATATATATATATACACAGTTATAATAACAGTAAAAGCAAATAATGGACCGTAGTATGAAACAGCAAAATAGACAATGGCATAAGCAACGATGATTAGCCCTAAAAATATATGCAGAGATAATTTTTTTAAAAAGTTATATATATATATATACGAAATAGTAAGCAGAAGTAACAAATCATAAAGGAAATATACGTATACATGTTTGTGTGTGTGTAAATATATTCTATATATATGTGAATGCAATAATCGACAGCACTAATCAATAATAATAAACAAAAACAATATTAATAGTAATGAAAGATAATAATATCCGTAAAAGAAAAAAACATATATTGAGAGAAAATAAAGAAATGCACTCATGATAAAGTTGTAATTAGTTTTATATATAAAGTTGTAATTAGTTTTATATATAAAGTTGTAATTAGTTATACGGTTGTCATTAGTTGTAATGCTGTTATTAATTATAAATTTGCAATTAGCTATACAGTTGTAATTACAGACAGTAATAATACACCGAATAATAATGATATAAAAAGTAAAGTAAAGTACCCCCCGTCACGCCAAGTGGCGTATAGGGAAGTATGGTGTTAGTGACCCTATATTTTACAGACCTTCAGCACATGATTTTTGGGGTAATGTGGTCGGTATTACGCCCGTGCTGCTTTTACTTTCCCAGAAAAAAATCCGGTACCC
The DNA here is from genome assembly GCA_032433765.1 of Megaustenia siamemsis. Lineage (NCBI taxonomy): Eukaryota > Metazoa > Mollusca > Gastropoda > Stylommatophora > Ariophantidae > Megaustenia > Megaustenia siamemsis. Next base: position 30,005,118 of record JAVIAB010000160.1, on the reverse strand, counting down.
ATTTAAGGCTGGGTGAACCCGGAGCCGTCGGTTGGGATCGAACCCTACCCCTTGTCCGTAGTAGTCCAGTTCACTAACCACTGAGCTATCGCGGCTCCTACTAATTTTTAGGGAATTAGTAAAACCCAGGTGTCCTCGCCAGGATTACGAACCCCGGCTGTTGCCGTGGTAAGCCAACCGCCTATCGATTGCGCTAACCGGACACCCAATAATAATGATATGGCATTTAATAAATCGAAAATAGTAGGAAGTATATCACTGCCAGGGCAATTTAGTTAAAAAAAATGGAATAGTACAATTCTTACCAAATTCTATATCCGTTTTCTAGATTTACCTTACAGCCCGCGCTGTTATTGCTATGTTTGTGCGCTGTTTTGAGGTATTCCTTTGTGAACGACAAAAGAGACCGGATTACTTACAGACATCGTCTGAGAATATAAAGATGATGATCCCAACATAAAGGGAAACAAGACAAAAGTTTTCTTTTAATTCACATTATTTTACTCTCTGTTGGTGTTAAGGGAAATAGAACGTTCTAGTCGGCACTCTTCTGACAGCGCCAGTGTTATGTGAGGCCGTTGAAGAGTTTCCGTGATACTGTAGGTCCCCCTATTTCCTCTTTTTATAATGCCTTGTAATTGTATGAAATGGCGGAGTAATATTTCCTGGTAACAAGATGACAATAACCAGAAGTAAAAAAAATTGTAACAGTTTTTAAGAATACGGTTAATAAATATATATATATATATATAAATAAGTAGATTATAAACTGAAAGACATTTTTAAATTAATAAGTGACGAAAGAAGAAGCAAGTGCGAAAAAGAATATGAAAGTTGACAATTGGGAAGGTAGACAGTGCTGTAAGCTTCAAATAATTAATTAATTATTTTAATTAAACAATAAGTAAGAAAGAAGAAAGAACCCGAGTTGGGAAATATGTTGATGCTATAACTGATATTTTTTTCTTCTTTTACATTTGAGCCTTTTAGTTAGCATTATCAGCATTACACCAATGTATTTTGTTTTTAAACAAATTATTTTTTGGCCATATAGTGGGAAGAGAACAGCTGGAATATATTGTAACAGCTGGGAAATTTGAGGGACGGAGAGGTAGAGGGAAGCAAAGAGAACGGTCTACGAGACAGTTTAAGAAGATGGATTGGCAGATGGTCAACAACAGAAATGATAAATTACTGTCGAGATCGAAAGTAGTTGAGGGACATGATCACCTACGCCAGCAGACATGGTACTTAATGATGATTTTATTTTCTAAGGTAGCAATTTCAACTGGATGCACTAATAAGCAATGTTCACTAGACTCAAAATAGTAACCACCAACCAATGCCACTGTACCCTGGATAACATGACAACAAAAGACGTTCTACAGGAATGCCCCCAGTACACAGACTTGTGGAGAACAATGTGGCCCACACCCACCTCCCTGGAAGAGAAACTCTACGGGTCAACCGAATCACTGAAACAGACGGATACCTTCATAATAGAGTCCGAAGTCCTAGTCCGAATGAGCCACAATCGAAGAAGAAGAAGAAGTCGATTGAGATCTAATCTAGTCTCTTATTCGCAGTTGTCCTGTTCACTGCGCTGCTACATGTCCTAAAAAGTAATGGAGTGGCATTATTATCTTATATAACTGTCAAAATAATTACGTTTTTGATTACTTCTGATTCTGGATTCTTGTAGTTTATCGTGCTGGCTTCTTTCTTTGAGTCCTAGTTTCATTTTCTGGCTGTTGAAAGCGATGCAGCTGTTATAGTGTTGTGATGTTCTTTGTTCTTTATCTTTCTATAGTGGCTAGTACTTCAATGATCACAACACACAATATGATATATAATAGACTTGCACATAAAGTCTCTCTTCAATGTTCACTATTAATGTTTATTGGTATGGAACATTGTTCATCAACATCTTCATTTTCTTACAAACTTGTGAGTCTACTTACGACATGTAGAATATATGTAACACAATGGAACACAATTCTTGGACACTTGTAAAACAACTTCTACTGATAACTTCTCTAGTGTCTTAATAATCTATTACTGACTTATGACTGTAACTTGTAGATTTCTAACTGTTCTTACTAACTCCATCAAAACTTATTACTACACTTCCAACTTAACTTTCTAACTGTTATGACTCTAACTGTTAACTGGCTAACTGCCTTTAGCAGTTCGGCCGAAGCCGTTTTAACTGACTCAGTCTACATTCTACTTCTTCTAATTCTCTGGCTTGACTTCTCTTCTGTCCTAACTTAACTGACTTTAAATACTCCTCAACTCTCTTCTACCTGCGAGATGGTGACCAATAAGATCATCGCAAATTGACCACTCCAACGTGATCTGGTCACTCAATGTTTACGTGTCCAGTGTCCACCATCTGTGACTCACCTGAACTCGCAACTTCTCATGACTCATTTGGAATAATCTTTGTCACAACAAGCTATTTGTGAACCATCTTCCCATGACCTAATGGGATAACGTTACTCCATGAGCTGACCTCTCCTGGTCATGATTCACTCATGCTAACACAATGAATAACCACTTTGTTGTTGTGAACATGATGGACACTCGTGGAGATCTGACAATAACACCACGAGGTCGTTGCATGTTACTAGTCATACCTGGTCCTTTCCAACAACTTTGCTCTTGTGAACACTGGCATGGACATCTAACTTAGTTTGGTGGGTGTCCTACCCCTACCCCTGCAGACACTGCGCTATCTTCTGTTGCATGGAAAATTCCATGGGCTCTTAACTCTCATCGTGTCGTCCTCTATTCTACCTCTCTCCTTCCTCACTCTGACTAACTGTTATTCCTGGAAAATTACCATAGTTAAAATCTGCTGGTCGCCACTATATGATACTGCTATCGTCCATTCAAAGAGCGGTAACGATTCAGTATCTGCTCTCTTTAGCATACTCTGTTACACTCCTCCCTTACAACATATGAGATTTATTTCTAAGTAAATAAATCTTAGTATCATCTACATAAAAATAGTAATAGAGTTATATGGAACATCATTAATTTACAAAAAACAATCAGTAAAAAAATACTTGTCACAATATCAACCAATCTTTAAAAACCATAGATCAACAATATCTTGGAGACAATAAGGTACTGAACCACACACAATTCTTTAAAAAAAATTCTAAACAAAACTCAATTTTTTTTTTTATAGGGGACATAATTTTCAAAGTATGTCCAGTTGTGTCCCTTGAATGATTAACTCCACCATTTAATATAATGCAAGTCTTATTGCGAATGTTAACTAATTCTTGACAATGACTGTTTGTCAGCTTCTTGAGGCTACATCACAGGCATCACCAGACATCTGTTGACTGGCATCTGTGACTCCAAGATCCAATATCTAAAAATAAACTCATAAAAAAGAACCATGTACAACAGTTATTATCATGCATTATAATTACAAGTCTTTATGCTTTAGAACATATCCGCTCAATTGACATAGAACATATACTGACAAAACTTAGACAATGCACATATCTCCGGAGATCACAATCACAACACGATCACTAACCACACTTAGCTTGAGCAATAATATATCAATATACATACATATATATCTTCAGACTTATCTATTTACAACATACCCTCTTTGAGCCTCATTTTAAAACTCAACTTCTTCATGATACTCTCTTTTAGTATCTCCTCTCTACTCTCAATATCAGAATTATCTGGATACAGTCCACTTGACAGCATCTGCTAGTCATTAATTTGACTCAGAATAATCTGCGATTAATCCATTAATCTCTTGTATTCACACAGGACTACTATTCAGTCTCAATATATCATGATACTCTTGTAGTATCTTCTAAGGCTCAAGATCAGAATTATCTGGACACCGTCCACTTGACAGTATCTATCAGTCATATTCATTTATTCGACTCAGATATTTCTATTTACATCTCTTATACTCATAGGACTACCATTTAGTCTCTATAACTTCTGGAAACTCTCTCAAGTTCCATTTCTCTTTATATAACCTTTTACGAGTTACCACTCTGGTTACACTATTTTCACATGAGTCTACTTCTTTAGACTCATCTTCTTCAGGTTATTACCTCTCATACAACTTAAAATCTCTTAATTTCTTATGTAACCTTTCTGAGTTATCACTCAGTTACATAATTAATTTCACAACTTAGAATTCTCTTTGAGGTTCTCTCAATAATTCTCTCATTTCTCTGACTTCTTGTAAGTCTCCTATAATTCCCACATGTAACCTTTCTATGAGTTATCACTCGGTACATGTTTCACATGAGTCTCTTGCAGACTCCTTTTCTCATGATACTTCTCTTAGTATTCACATTTATAACCTAATTTCCTTAGGTCTCAATAAGCACAGGTTATCATCACCTTGCTTCTCACTTCTCATTCTTCAACAACTCTTAACTTTCAATAACACTCTCATCTCCTTGCTACACACTTATATTGGTCAGTTGTTCCTTGGATTACCATCCAACTTCGCAAGTTTAAGAACTCTGACCAACTCGTAGTTAGTACCATATGTTTCACATTGGTAACTCTTAACTTCTAGTTCATCTGAGGTAATCTCTATTTCCTCAGCTCTCTTTTCTATATTCTCTTGATACTACTTCTCCATATCTATTTATAAATCACATCCTGTGTACATAGTGTACATAGTGTATATTATTAATATTAAAATAATTTATTCTTCTAATTAGTGAGTCATTACATCTCACTGTATTATCACATCTCCATGGGATGTTTACCCTTACACTTGCTGGCATGCTCCAGGAACTCGCTCATTCTTCCTAGTCTGCGAGCAAAAAACATGTCTGTCTTTACACGTTCATCATCTTGTCTTTTTCTTTCTTCTATTATTTTAGTCCTTTCAGGGGATCCCAGTGGCCAAAACACTATTCCTGAATTAATATCTTCCTTTAAATCATTATCTTTACTGACACAAACTGTAGCAACTTGTCTATCCTTTTTCTTCTTTGTCTTTGCTGTACATTTCTTGGAGGATTTCTGTCCTGTCGTATAACCTTGCGGGCCTTCCGCTTTCGTCACCTTACCGTCTTCTATCGTTGTCCCCCAATACTCTCTACGGATCTCTGTTCCATTGTCACTATCATAATCCACTGTGCACTGGTCTGGATATAGTGGGTGCATATAACGTGGTCGGTCTGAATCGGTAGGCCACAAGACAACTGAATTAATGTCTAATCTTGATTGAATTTTCCTGGTTCTCACCGACTTTTGTCTCTCCGGATGGACCTTTAATTTCTGTCTAACATCTTCTGTGTCTGTCATCTTTGAAAATTTCTCTTGAAGCTGTAGTTTTTCATGCGTCAGTTGTCCAATATATTCCTCCGCCTCCATTATATCAGTTTCTATTTTGTCTACTTCTTTCTTCAAGCCTTTGTTCTTCGTCTTTAACCTATCAACTGTCTCTGTCAACTCTACAATCTTTTTATTATTTTTCTCATTAGTTTGCCTCAGTATCCTAATCTCATGATCTTGTTTTATTAATTTCTCATTTAATTCTTCTATTATTTTGTTATTTTCTTTATTCTTCTCTACCCATTTAGTTTCATATTCTTGCCATGTGTCACTGTCACTACCTACACAGGCATCTATATAAGTCTTTAAAACTGTAGTCTCTACTTCAGTCTGTGTACTCTTTGTCTCTTGTTCAGTGTCTGTCTTTCTAATAATCTCTTCTCTAATAATTCTATTTGTTTTTAAACTATATAGTCTATAGTCTGGTTTAGCGTATGTTATTTTATTGTTTACTTCAGTGTATGTCTTTGGATTTATCATTGTATACTTTTGTAATGGCCTATAAACTTTGACTATAATCTTACTTTTATTTATTGTGTGCTCACTATTCAAAATCTTATTTACAATGTTACTATCTCTGTATAGGATTATGGCTCTGTTTGTCGCTTCTTCAGGCCTATCAATTAATTTCACAAATATTATTTCCCCAAAGGAACTAAAATAATCTCTAATAATTATGTCGTTAATGTTTTTATTTAAATTTGTTATCAATATTTTACAGCTATTAGTGTTTATAATTTGTTTACAGTCCATGTCTCTTTAATATCTATTTAATCAACTATTAGATGAATACTACTACATGCGAAGGACCCTTCAACTGTTGAAAGAACAAAACAATTACAATTTATTATAGGTTATAAAATATAAGACTATAAAATATCAGCACTTTATGACTTTATTCTGGCCTCGGTTTCTGGAATAAATAGAAATTATTATTAATTTCCCTGTGGAATAAAAACAATGTAGTATAAAAATGATTATTTAATCTTAAATCTCCCTGTGGAATAAACAACAATGTAGTATTTCAAACACTAATTAAATATACATCCAGTACAATTTAAAAATGGTTACAGAACAATATAACATATGGTATGTCACCTTCTTTACCAATAATAATATTTTAAAATTACTTATTTTGTTAAACCAAACTACATAACAGTACTATTTAAAAAAATTCAACCAGCTGTTGAAAAAAAATGGTTACAATACCAATTTAAAAGAATACAATCTTTAACTACTTACTTAATAAATAAATTAATTAACTACTTAATAACTCTAATTAATTAATTATTGTTTCTCAGCTGTGCTGACAATCGGTCTTCTTCCTTGCCTTCTGGTCTTCTAATGTCTAATGTTAATGTTAATTTATTTTAATTTCTAACACACGTGAATGGCCATTGTAATATTTATCTATTAACACTCTTACTTGTTACTTGACTTGTTTCTCTAAATAAAGACTACACCACTTGAAATTATTAATTATCAATCACAATTCACAATTTTCCTCAATAAATTGCCACATGAGAAAATTCGACACATGTTCGACAATGACAAATGTGCCGGGAGTTATCTGACGATGACGATATTCTGTTGAGAGTTATGCCTCTTCCTGAATGCTTTCAAAATAAACACTGTGGTGGGTCACAGTTCAAAGGTCGGACTCATTGATGAACTTTGAATCTCAGGTGGACGAAACAATGATTTGTTGCAACTTGACGCTATGACTTGATACCAACAAAACAGGTAATATTGACTGACAATTTGACAATCTCTTGGCTGGTCAGATTTAATGCTGAATAAAATTTTAGTGCCTCTCTTAGACACTTGACACAGGTAAATTTCAGACTTGTGTTACGCAAACAGCGTAATTTGACTTTTTGACCTGAAGGACGGGTATTCTTGATTGGTAAAATTACAATCTCAGCTGGCAGGAGTGCAACACAGGTAGAATTGTGGTCGTGTTGAACTTTTGACCCGGTAGACGGTACACGGTGATTTCTCCGTGATTTCTAAGTTGAAGACTGGGCAGGCTTTTTATTCTTCCATTAACTTTCTGTCATTCATTTATTTGATTTCTCTCCGCGACAACTCAGGTTCGTGCTGTGTCTCGGACACCAAATTAATTATTAAATGTTATAGAGTTCGGCCGAAGCCGTTTTAACTGACTCAGTCTACATTCTACTTCTTCTAATTCTCTGGCTTGACTTCTCTTCTGTCCTAACTTAACTGACTTTAAATACTCCTCAACTCTCTTCTACCTGCGAGATGGTGACCAATAAGATCATCGCAAATTGACCACTCCAACGTGATCTGGTCACTCAATGTTTACGTGTCCAGTGTCCACCATCTGTGACTCACCTGAACTCGCAACTTCTCATGACTCATTTGGAATAATCTTTGTCACAACAAGCTATTTGTGAACCATCTTCCCATGACCTAATGGGATAACGTTACTCCATGAGCTGACCTCTCCTGGTCATGATTCACTCATGCTAACACAATGAATAACCACTTTGTTGTTGTGAACATGATGGACACTCGTGGAGATCTGACAATAACACCACGAGGTCGTTGCATGTTACTAGTCATACCTGGTCCTTTCCAACAACTTTGCTCTTGTGAACACTGGCATGGACATCTAACTTAGTTTGGTGGGTGTCCTACCCCTACCCCTGCAGACACTGCGCTATCTTCTGTTGCATGGAAAATTCCATGGGCTCTTAACTCTCATCGTGTCGTCCTCTATTCTACCTCTCTCCTTCCTCACTCTGACTAACTGTTATTCCTGGAAAATTACCATAGTTAAAATCTGCTGGTCGCCACTATATGATACTGCTATCGTCCATTCAAAGAGCGGTAACGATTCAGTATCTGCTCTCTTTAGCATACTCTGTTACACAGCCTTATACTAACTGTGTGGTCTTCACCACCACCGCCACCACCACCACCATCATCATCATCTTCTTCTTCATTTTCTACTTCGCCCTAAAAACCTGAGAGTCAATGGGGCACAAAAAACAGACATAGTCAACCTCCTTCATTTCTCTGTAATAGTCATTCTTTAGGATTCTTCGAAGTCGAGGCCTGTCCATTCTTTGATGTTATCTTCCCATCTCTTTCTCTGCCTACCCCTCCGTCTTACTTCTTTCACAGTTTCTTCAAAATGGTAGCTGCCTTGCTAGACGAATACTTGGTGTTTGGTGACAGAAAGACGATGAGGTTTCGGGTTTTAATAAATACATAGATAAGGAGTAACATAGTAACAAAAGCTAACATAAAAATTGACAGAAAAGGATACAAGTAAACATAATAAGATAACTCAGTGACACAATTAACATGAAGTGGCGAGAAAAATAAGGTAAAGAAATAATGAAACTAAGGTAACCTTGGATGACAATACAAAGGTAAAAAACTTGAATCAGCATCTTAGCGCGCGAGTTGTCACCCATATGTGCTCGGCCGCTTATCCAAACTTCTGGACAGCGTCGCTTCAAGCATCGAAACTCATGATGCGAGGCGACATTCCTCACCTCCCCAGAGTACTACCCTGGTACCCATTTCTACCGCGGGGGTATTTTTTTTTCCCCAACTACGAGTACAGTTCGGGAGCCGCGATAGCTCAGTGGTTAGTGAACTGGACTACCACGGACAAGGGGTAGGGTTCGATCCCAACCGACGGCTTCCGGGTTCACCCAGCCTTAAATGGGTACCGGATTTTTTTTTCTGGGAAAGTAAAGCAGCACGGGTGTAATACTGACCACATTACCACAAAAATCATGTGGTGAAGGTCTGTAAAATATAGGGTCACTAACACCATATTTCCCTATACGCCACTTGGCGTGACAAGGGGTACTTTACTTTACTTTACTTTACGAGTACAGTTCACACTGCTTCCAGGGGGAATCGAATACAGGTTGTGCGAACGTCGGTAGTCCATTCGGGCGGTTTTCCCAACTAGGCTACCGAGGCCCCCATATGAATACTCCAGACGGTTATTACACATGGTCGTTAGATCTTAGAAGGACGCTATATAGGCGTCCTTGCATTGTGTCTTGAAAGTATGACCTACACAAATGAAAACGAGAGGAGATTTAAATATTGAATGTGTAAAATAAACATAAATGATTTTAAGCAGCTAAACATAAAGAGAGACAAGACAGACTACGACGTTTCGGCAAAAACCTTCATTAGGTACAAAGCAACAAATCTGTCAATCTGCCTATTGTCCTATCGACCCGCAGACGGCACATATGGCAGAATTCTAGACTTTTGTGTCTGATGGTCTTTCAACTGTCAGACCTTGCACTGGATCTGCATTGTGCCTCGCCACATGGCTCTGTTCTGTGCGAGTTGTTCAATCCCTCGCCACATGGCTCCTGTTTTGTGCGAGTTGTTCAATCCCTCGCCACATGGCTCTGTTCTGTGTGAGTTGTTCAATCCCTCGCCACATGGCTCCTGTTCTGTGCGAGTTGCTCAATCCCTCGTCACATGGCTCCTGTTTTGTGCGAGTTGTTCGATCCCTCGCCACATGGCTCCTGTTCTGGGCGAGTTGTTCAATCCCTCGCCACATGGCTCCTGTTCTGGGCGAGTTGTTCAATCCCTCGCCACATGGCTCCTGTTCTGGGCGAGTTGTTCAATCCCTCGCCACATGGCTCTGTTCTGTGCGAGTTGTTCAATCCCTCGCCACATGGCTCTGTTCAGTGCGAGTTGTTCAATCCCTCGCCACATGGCTCCTGTTCTGGGCGAGTTGTTCAATCCCTCGCCACATGGCTCCTGTTATGTGCGAGTTGTTCAATCCCTCGCCACGTGGCTCCTGTTCTGTGCTAGTTGTTAATCCCTCGCCACATGGCTCTGTTCTGTGCGAGTTGTTCAATCCCTCGCCACATGGCTCCTGTTCTGGGCGAGTTGTTCAATCCCTCGCCACATGGCTTATTTTATTTTATTTTAATTTATTTTAATTTATTTTATATTTCTTTAGTTGTTTTTCAGCTCTTGCATGCAAGAGTAAGTGTGGATAATAGATTTGGTGTGAAAACCCTGGGCTTTGTTTTTTTGTGCTTAGTATTGTTGATTTCTATAGTTTATGAAAGTCATTGCTGCCTTTGTTGTTGTGATTTTAATTCCTTTCTTTGTGTTTCCTTCTTGAGCTATGGAGCTTCCAAGATATACAAAGTGATCTATTTCTTCCATTACTTTTCCTTTAATGTATATTTTTTTCTTCAGGACGAATTTGATTTTTCAACAAACACTAATACAAAAATACTCACAAAAGGCAAGTACTTACCTCAAAAAGGCCATCAAAAGCTGCGGACTTTGTGCCTATCTTCTAATGTTGAGCGTGCCGAATTATCCGTCCCATTACTTTTATGTGTCCCAATCTAAACGCAAAATATTTTAACATAAATGTATGTAATGACAAGATCCTTGTGCTGGACATATACGGTATGATTATGTGTTGTATATATATATATATATATATATATATATATATATATATATTCGTTCGCCAGCTTTCACCTCTGGTGTAGTCCGTAGAGACTAGCTACTGAATTTTGCGTGGTTATTCCTTTTTCCCTGGCAACCGTGTGCATAGGGGTCCCTTGCCGCACAGGCAGATAACTACGTCTTCGGAGGTATTCATATTTTTTTGTGTCGATGAGTAATTGACGTTTAAAGCCGAGCCTCGCTGCTGAGACCAGGGGCGGTTATCGCAGAGAGAAATCACAAATAAAATCCCAATTGGTGCTGCCGAGATTTGAACTCACAACCACTCGATACTGGTGACGTCATGCCTCAAGACCAGCTAGTCCCCTTTTTTCCATATATAAAACACAATAAATTCCTCTTTTTAAGATTATGGAAAAGATTTAATAATAATCCATAGCGTTTTTCTGATTGTTGTCCTCAATTTGTCGCCATGCTACTTCCTTGATCCGCCGGCTCCAAAACTAGTTTTCTGTAATAAGTCATTGACTTGTGTCTGTCGAGAATTCGGCTAAGTCCAAATAACATGTCCTTTAGACCGTTGTTCTCGTAAGCCTTGCTTGTAGTGTGTGCATATCGGCTTAGATTTGTCTTAAGGAAACCAGAGGTCCAGCTGAGCGCACCTGACTTGGGGGTCGGATCTCAGTACGACCACTTTTTGTTATGGCATCAGAACTCAGTCGGCTGTTTGTGGTATAGGTGCTTGGTGTCCGGGGAGCGAACTAGAATGAGCATGTTTTATTATCAAACAGTAATAACCATGATCTGTTTACAAAGCTTGGCGCGATCGTAAAATATCTGGTGCAAATCTTAATACTCTGTGGGTTTTTTTTTAATGTTCTGACGACCGAACTTTATTATATATGTTGGTTAATATGGAGGGAGTTTTGTAAGTTGGGGAATGGGCTTCATTTTTTTTTAAAGGATCAGTCGCTCACGCTCATTTGTGTTTTCTGAGGATTGGGTAATCTAGAAATAAGATGTTAGCACGTGGACAGGACGATCCCGAGTTCGATTCCCCAGCACAAGCGGTTTGAATTTTTAAAAATCGAATCTGTTTCCTAGAGGCTTTACCCTCCCCTGTCTCTGGGAAGTGAGATCCGATATCTAGCCCTCTTAGAAAATGGCGGATAACAGGAGGTCACGTGTGCAGTTGCGCACGTTAAAGAACCGATGGCTGGTTAATGTCGAACAAACGTAAGCTAAAAATGGCCGCTGTTCGGGCAAACAGTGTTCAGCAAATCTACTAAGTTCCGAAGACGGATGTATTGGGCCAAAAGGCGCATTTATCCAGCTTTGCCGTTAGCTAGCAACAAAACGCATACACACTCACTTAACTGGTGAACAACTAGAAGAAGGTAGGTGTTTTTAATTGATGACGGTCACACGAGCGACTGTACACACAGTACACGAAATCCATTGCGGCTGAATAGTTATGTCTTCACCGCTATTTGCCGTCGTTGTCCACGAATACTCGTGTCTTTCTCTGTTAAAGTGGAAATTGCTGGTGAGCGAGTCTAATAAGAGGCTGCTAAGTATTGAACTGTCAAGGAGGATGGTGTTGTGTTGAAGTTTGACTTGCGAAGTGATCGCTTCGAAATCAGCATCTTGTGCCATGCTGGTTGGCATAGACGATCATCTTTCTCCATATATCTTGGTCCTTCATGCATGTCATAATTTCAGTAGATTTATTATGTCATTTGGATAAACCGTACACAATATTTTCTCTTGAGTTTTCCTCTGCTCTTTTTTTTCAATTCATTCTGCCAATTTGTTATAGTATTATTCTCAATGCCTTCTTTTCGCATCACATGCCCAATAAATGTAGATTGTCTCTTCCTTATAATTTTGATATTTCTGGTAGCTCCAGCTCTGTTTAAACATTCCTCATTAGTAATTTTTGTTGTCCCTAGAATTCGAGGCATTCTTCTGATAAACCACATCTCAGCTGCTTCTAATGTTCTCCATGTATCTTCATGAGAACGTCATTTATTTGGTTCATATGTTATGGTACTCCCAACAGCCTTGCTCCATTACTGTGAGCAATTAGCAGCAATGCTCTTGCAAGTATTAATATAACCTCTAGACGTACACTGTTTTAGTGACGTCTTTAAAAGGTCCCTGAATCTTTCTTTTTGTCAACGATCTGCGGCCCTTTTATAGTTGATCACAAGACTTGTAAGGTAATACTTTGAAAGCATTTTTGTTGAACAGATAGATAAGTGTGGTCGGAGGAATTTATTTTAACTCTTCGCTGTGTAAAGTTTAGTCTTGTTATAAATGAATAACTGACAATAGTTACTTTATAATGGAGTGGCGACTATAGCTACTTTATAATGGAATGACGACTATAGTTACTTTATAATGGAATGACGACTATAGTTACTTTATAATGGAATGACGACTATAGTTACTTTATAATGGAATGACGACTATAGTTACTTATATTGAACAACTGACTATCATCATCATCATCAAGTACCGGGCCTGCTAGCGTAGGTGATCATGTCTCTCCACAACTTTTGATCTCGGCAGCTATTTATAATTTCTGTTGTTGACCTTCTGTCAAGCCATTCTCTTAAGCTGTCTGCTATTTTTTCTCTTTGCTTCTCTCTATCTCTTCGACCCTCAATTTTTCCAGTTGTTACAATATATTCCAGTTGTTCTCTTCTCATTACATGGCCAAAAAATGATGATTGTTTCTTCTTAATATTGGAAATTACCTCTCTTTTTTATGACCTCTCTCAGAACATCTTCATTACTCTTCTTAGCTGTCCATGGTACTCTCAACATTCTTCTGTAAAACCACATTTCTACAAACTCCAGTAACTGACTATCATCATCATGTACCCTGCCGGCTGGCGTAGGCGATCATGTCCCTCCACAATCTTCTATCTACAGTGCATCGTATCAGTTCTGTTGTTGACTGTTTTCCATGTCATGACACCAAGCTATCCAGTATTTTCTCTCTTTGTCGTCCGCGATCTCTCTTTCCTTTTATTTTGCCAGTTGTAACCAAGTATTCCAACTTTCCTCTTCTCATGATGTGCCCAAAAAAATGTTGATTGCCTCTTTCTGATGTTTTTTAAGAGCTCCCTTTTGTGTTGGCCTCTTTGAGAACTTCCTCATTGGTCTTTTTATCTGTCCAGGGAACTTTCAACATTCTTCTGAGAAATCCCATCTCTGTGGCCTCTAATCGTCTTTTCATTTGTTTGTCTACTGTCCATGATTCGCTTCCATAGGTCAGAATTGGTTCTATATAGCATTGATGAACTCTCTTTCTCATTTTTATTGACATAGATTTGTTGCATAACTGACTATAGTTACTTTATAATGGAATGACGACTATAGTTACTTATATTGAATAACTGACAATAGTTACTTATAATTGAATAACTGGCTCTACCTCTCATTAACTCTTGTCTTTCCTTCTCTCTGAATCAATTCAGGGGAAGAGGTATGTTTACAGCACTCGAAAAAAATGACAAATAATCAACAACAGAACAAAATATGGACCAAGGAAGGATCGAACCCGTACTCAGTGGCACAGCGCCTTGCCACGAAAAGCCAAACGCTAGGGAACACTGCCACTCAGCTAACTAAAAAATTAGCTTCGTAGGCAAGGTCCTTTCGCGAAGGCTTTCCTATGACTATAGCATAAGGCTGCGATCACAGCTCGGAAATATTTTTCCTGTTAAGACAAGTATCTCCCGGATAGGGTAGGTACTTATGCTATAGTCATAGGAAAGCCTTCGCGAAAGGACCTTGCCTACGAAGCTAATTTTTTAGTTAGCTGAGTGGCAGTGTTCCCTAGCGTTTGGCTTTTCGTGGCAAGGCGCTGTGCCACTGAGTACGTGTTCGATCCTGCCTTGGTCCATATTTTTTTCTGTTGTTGATTATTTGTCATTTTTTCCGAGTGCTGTAAACATACCTCTTCCCCTGAATTGATTCACTGATTATCGCCTCGGAAGTTTCCCTCTATAATAATATTCATTTATTATTATTTGTCTCCTTTCCTTCTCTCTACCTTTCTTCCCTTCTTTCCCTTCTTTCCCTTCTTCTCACTCTCACTATCTCTCTCTCCATCTCTCCCGTTTTTTCCCTCTCACTCCCCTACACTCTCCCTCTATATCTCTCTTCCATTCTGACTCTCACTCCTTCTCTTTTCCCCCTTCTTCTCTTTCTCCTTCTCTCTATCACGTACTCTCTAATCCCTCCTCTCTGATTCTCCCAATCTCAAGCTCTCTCCCTCTAACCTTTATGTTTCTCCTGGCTCCCTCTTCCCCATCTCTCTTTCCCACTCTCCCTCCCTCTTCCCTCCCTCTCCTTCTCTCTCTCGCTCTCTCTCTCTCTCTCTCTCTCTCTCTCTCTCTCTCTCTCTTTCCCTCACTAATCACAAAACATGTCATGAAGAAAGAAAACCCCACAACGTGACGGAAGCTGTACACTATTAAACCCAGCCCAACAGTCATAGTTTGCGCCACAACGTACGCATTTCATGTTTTTGTTGTTTTGTATTCACGAATAATATCGTAAACAGCGCCCTCACCGAGGTCTCTCACATTGTGGGACTTCTCGACATGATCGTGTCAAGGTCGTGTAAGCTTTTGTTTAACTTATTGTAATTATTATCCTTGGTAATATATATATATATATATATATATATATATATATATATATATATATATATATATATATATATATATATATATATATATATATATATATATATATATATATATATATATATATATATATATATATATATATATATATATATTTCTTCTTCTTCTTTCCTTCCTCATATGTCTTCCAGCGTCGAGCAGAGAACGTCGAGCGTCGTCATTTCCGGTCTTTTGCTCTATTTGTTACCTCTGCTGCTGTTGTGTTTCCTAGTGTTTTTTTTATTTTTATATTTCATCAATCCATCTTTTTCTTGGTCGGCCCTTGGGTCTATATAGTGATTTCACAACGTTTATTGAAGGCTTATTGTGTAGTGCTTTGATCTTTCTGCCTGGTACTAGATGATGATGATGATGATGATATTAGGATTTATATCGGTTATGTTTTCTGGGAGTTCTCTTCTTGAACTAACATCTTTGAGACCACACCCCTGTCATAGTCTAAAACCAGTGAAATTGTCGGGTTCCTTAACTGCCCCTTCTGATTGTACTCTTATCACCTGCTTTGACCAATTGCTAGTATTGAACCTACCAGGATTATTAATCTGTTGCCTCCAAATTCCCAAACCAATTTATATCTCTGTATGCTCAAAAGTTCCTCCTATTCATTATTTAACTATTTACGTTGAAGAAGTAGAAGTATAAGAGTAATTTCGTTTAACGAAAACACGTCAAATTGGTAATCAGAAATGACACATCACCATCGTCTTTATCATCATGATCAAGGTTGTCCATGTTGGAACTAGCCTTCCATGAAGTGTACGTACTCTAAAGTGTTCTCTGTCCTGCACAAGATGTCTAGTGTCTGTAGCAGCCAATACCAGCTCGCCTGTCGTATCTTCCATTCACATTCTTCTAGATCTTCCTCTCTCACATTTATGTGAGACTATGCTCTCCAGTGTTCGATTCCCGCTGGAAACAGTGTGAATTGTACTCGTGGTTGGGAAAAAAAAATCCCCGCGGTTGACCCAGCCACTGGCAGAAATGGGTACCAAGGTAATACTCTGTGAAGGTGAGGAATGCCGCCTCGCATCGGGAATTTCGATGCTTGGAGCGACAGTAGTCTCCGAACACTTCTGGATAGGCGGCCGAGCACGTATGGGTGGAAACTCGCGTGCTAAGATAGGCGGCCGAGCACGTATGGGTGGAAACTCGCGTGCTAAGATAGGCGGCCGAGCACGTATGGGTGGAAACTCGGGTGCTAAGATAGGCGGCCGAGCACGTATGGGTGGAAACTCGCGTGCTAAGATAGGCGGCCGAGCACGTATAGGTGGAAACTCGCGTGCTAAGATAGGCGGCCGAGCACGTATGGGTGAAAATCTGCGTGCTAAGATAGGCGGCCGAGCACGTATGGGTGGAAACTCGCGTGCTAAGATAGGCGGCCGAGCACGTATGGGTGAAAATCTGCGTGCTAAGATAGGCGGCCGAGCACGTATGGGTGGAAACTCGCGTGCTAAGATAGGCGGCCGAGCACGTATGGGTGAAAATCTGCGTGCTAAGATAGGCGGCCGAGCACGTATGGGTGGAAACTCGCGTGCTAAGATAGGCGGCCGAGCACGTATGGGTGGAAACTCGCGTGCTAAGATAGGCGGCCGAGCACGTATGGGTGGAAACTCGCGTGCTAAGATAGGCGGCCGAGCACGTATGGGTGGAAACTCGCGTGCTAAGATAGGCGGCCGAGCACGTATGGGTGGAAACTCGGGTGCTAAGATAGGCGGCCGAGCACGTATGGGTGGAAACACGGGTGCTAAGACGCCGGTTCAAGTCTCGTACTTCACCTTCACCGTTATTCTCTCAAAAATAACTTTCCATAGGCCATTACATAATGTCGTTCACATTACCAAAATATTTTATTTTCATTGTTTTTAAAACTACACAAATTAGACAGGTGACAAAATATTATTCCGACTAATACCTGTCTATTTCTCAATTCGTAGTTAAGCCTCTATAACTACTGAAAGCTTTCAAACACAAACTGGTACATGCGTCCACAGCCAGACTGACATGCGCTTTACATGCGTCACTACATTTAGGTCACGTCAAGGAGACATCCCTAGCTGGAGGGAAACAACGCCATCCTCTAGGACAACAACAGCCGGATTGACGTTTTATATTAACTGCTACAAGCTAACATTATTTCGGGACTTTTGTCTCAATGGAATTTGACAGCTTGACCTGTTTGTAATCCCGTGAAAGTCGAAAATTGGAGATAAATTATATTGCGTATATATATATATATATATATATATATATATATATATATACGGCCATTGGCATCTTGACAGACGGATGGTAGCAAGCAATCATGATAAGTCAGTAGTTTGGTAAAAAATACTAGTGTCTAATGCTGGGTGTTTTTACTAAACAGCTTCTGTCGTAGCTGAATTTGCCAATATTGGATAAACAGATTCGACATCAGAATGAACAAGATGTATTCGTGCTGCCTGGCCTCGTCTCCTTTCTCCTGCGTCTCTTGTCTTCTGAATTTGATATCAACGCTCTCTCAAATATTGCAGTGCCGTTTTTTTCTTTTTATTTTCTGTTCTCTGTGTCCTACGATCTGCAGCCATATGCTCCCAGTTTCTTCTTTCACTGATAGAGAATTCACTAAGGGAAGCCCTGCAAACATCCTTATATCGCAGGTCTGATGTGCTCTTCTGTCTCTTTATATTCTCATATATATCAGGGCTTCCCTTAGTGAAACCCCGGAAATTAGACGCTTTTGATCAGGAAGCGAGTGCACCAACCACACAGCCACTGACTGAGTAGTCTTAGATTAAGATATGAGATGAACATGAAAGGTATAGAGCAGCTAAACTATAGAGCAGCTAAACTAACAGAAAGACAAGACGAATTACAACTTTCCGGCCTAAGCCTAGAGGTATAACAAACAAACTATACAGATTAAACACACAAACCCAAGCCAGAAAACACAACACAGATCTAAAAGAACTTAAATTAAGAACTGGGTTATTTTTTTGTTGTTCTTGAAAGTTTGATTTTAAGAGTTCGCAGTTCTAAATTCGACAAATTTGAGTAAAATGTTCGAGGCTTCGCATTCTAAATCTGAGACTTTGCAGTAAGAGTTTAACATTTTGCGGCACGAAGTTTGAAGATTTCGCAGAATCCAGTTCAAGATTTCAAACTTAATGTTGTAAACTCTAAAAATTAGTACTGTCAATTCTCAAACACTAAGGAGCTGTCGCTCCCGTGGACGAGCTGAAAGAGACGAATAATTGTATTTAATCGGTAGCAACAGGATCAATAAATCAGAACTGATAAGGATCTAACGCCACCTCCTAGTGCAGCCAAACGACCTGATAATCCAAAATATAAAGCCCTGGAGTGGATAGTGCGCTCTCTCCTGATCAGAAGGGTCAGAGATTCGCAGATATTGTGACATTTTTCTCGGATCGACAAGACAATGGGTTTTGTTATTTTGCGTTTGTCAGCTTTCACTTTGGCGAAATCAATAGAGGCTAGGAACTGAATGTTGCGTGTGAATCCGTTTTTCCCTGGCAGCCGTGTTCACAGGGGTTCCTCGCTGCACAGGCAGGTAACTCCGCCTTCGAACGTATTAATAGCGTTAAAACAACCTCTGAAATTGGGTAAAAAGTAAAAAGTAAAGAATTCCTGTCACGCCAAGTGACGTATAGGGAATATGGCGTTAGTGACCATAAATTTTACAGACCTTCAGAACATTATTTTTGGGGTAATGTGGTCGGTATTACGCCGATGCCGCTTTACTTTCCCAGAAAAAAAATCCGGTACCCATTTAAGGCTGGGTGAACCTGGCAGCCGTCGGTTGGGATCGAACCCTACCTCTTGTCCTGTGTAGTCCAGTTCACTAACCACTGAGCTATCGCGGCTTCCTCTGAAAATGGGTATAAGAGATTTTTTTCTGAGAGGTAAAGGCGACCTGGCGTGACATTGGCCTCATCATCCAAAAAAGTGCCATTTGATATGGAAAAATATATAGTCACTAACATCATATTCACGCATGCCTGTATGGCGTGATGTGAATCATTACTTTCTTTTTTAATCCAATATATGTTTTAAGTCCGATATTTCATCATCATGTACCATACCGGTTGGCGCAGGCGATCATGTTCTTCCACAATCTTCTATCAACAGTGCATCGTATCAGTTCTGTTGTTGATTGCTTTCCATGCCATGACACCAAGCTATCCAGTATTTTCTCTCTTTGTTGTCCGCGATCTCTCTTTCCTTTTATTTTGCCAGTTGTAACCAAGTATTCCAACTTTCCACTTCTCATGATGTGCCCTAAAAATGTTGATTGTTTCTTTCTGATGTTTTTTAAGAGCTGCCTTTTTGTGTTGGCCTCTTTGAGAATTTCCTCATTGGTCTTTTGAGCTGTCCAGGGAACTTTCAACATTTTTCTGAGAAATCCCATCCGATATTTAGAGTTATAAAAAAAAAAATGTCGATTTCTCGCCATTCTTACGAAGAATAAAAAAGATCAAACGAAGTGTAGAAATACTTCCCAGCAAAAAGTGTTTGGAAGGATTTGATAAAACAAAACATTAAGATATGGGGTTGGGAAGAAATAGGTCATACTTCGATAAGTATAAAACAAAGAGAGATAAAGGTCAGGAGTGGATAACTGTCAATCACGAGTGATGTTGATCATTATCATCGTCATCGAGTGCCATCTCCGCAACGAAGGTTGGCTATCATGGAGCGCCATTCTGCTCTGTCTCTTCTTCTGTTGATGAAAGTCTTCATTCCTAAGAAAAGCTACCAATACCAGACATGTATGCTAGACTTAAGAATAATAAGAAAGATAGGATAATCATTGCCGAAATTAAATGTGCATGACAGGAAACAGCTCGAGAGATAAGATCAGAAATGAAGAACTGAGAAAAAAAGCTAGGAATAAACCTCACCTTTGAAGGCATAAAGAAACAAACATATAAAACCGTTTAGCCACATGATAAGAGTGAAACATAAAAATAAAACACATCTTTTGTACAATATCTTATTCATGTTGTTCTGTTAATCTTTTTTTTTTTGTACCATATTTTATTCCTGCTGTTCTTTTAATCTTGTGTACGATGTTTTACATTTGCAGTGGCCTCTTGAACAAATCACACGCTGCTTTCAAAGAACGTAGGTTACACTGGTTTGACCACTTACACCATATGAAAGATGGCCACACACCAAAAGATATACTTTATGGACAACTAGCAGATGTCAAAAGAACTAGAGGGCGCCTAAAACTCTGATTTATAGACGTGTGTAAACGTGACATGAAAACTTTGAACATAAACCCTGCAGTCTGGGAAGATAAGCTACAGACCAGAATTACTCCTGCTGTTATGTTAATCTTTTGTACCACATTTTATTCCTGTTGTTCCATTCATGTTTTTCTACCGCATATATTATTCTTTCCGTTCTGTTTATCTTTTCTAGCGCACACATTATTTTTGCTTTTCTACTCTTCTTTACGTCAACATATCTTCTTCCACCTACCCCTCTAGACGTCAATGTTAATGAGTTCGAAGAAAGCACTTGTCACCATCACCATATAGCTTTTCTATCACATATTCTATCTGTTCTATTCATCATTTCTACAACATATTATTTTCTCTGTTCTATACATTTTTATTCTAACACATATTATTCTTGCTTTTGTATTAATCATTTCTACCACATATTATTTTTCTGATCTATTCATCTTTGTTTTAACCACATATCTTTATTTCTGGCCTATTCATCTTTTCTAGCACATATTATTCTTGGTGTTCTATTCTTTTTATCGACTACATATTATTTTTGCAGTTCTATTAATCTTTTCTAAGCAATATTTGTCTTTCTTTTCTATTATTCCTTTCTATCATTCATAATTATCGTCGTTCTATTCTTCTTGTAATTTCTTGTATTCTTGCTGTTCGAGTTTTCTTTTCCAATAAATGATTACATGTATTGCTGTTCTATTCCAAATTACAAAGTATAATCTTGCTGCTGCTTTTTTTCCTTCTTTTTCTTTCAACACATTCACAACAGTGTTCTTTTAAATTTGTTTAACACTTTGTAATTACTGCTGTTATATTTATGCTTTTTTAAAACTTACAGTTACACATATCCAACTTTTATTTGTTTCTCTTTTTACTAAATTATGTAATTGTTAACTCTTTTTCTCCCCTAACATATGTAACTGTTGCTCTATATTCTTCTTTAAAAACATACAACCATTGTCGGTTTAGTCGTTTCCTCTGAAGGCTAAATGCATAACATAAGCGATGTCAGCGCCGTATTCTTGTTGTCAGCGCCGTATTCTTGGTGTCAGCGCCGTTTTCTTGGTGTCAGCGCCGTATTCTTGGTGTCAGCGTCGTTTTCTTGTTGTCAGCGCCGTATTCTTGGTGTCAGCGCTGTATTCTTGGTGTCAGCGCCATTTTCTTGGTGTCAGCGCCGTATTCTAGTTGTCAGCGCCGTATTCTTGGTGTAAGCGCCGTTTTCTTGGTGTCAGCGCCGTATTCTTGGTGTAAGCGCCGTTTTCTTGGTGTCAGCGCCGTATTCTTGTTGTCAGCGCCGTATTCTTGGTGTAAGCGCCGTTTTCTTGGTGTCAGCGCCGTATTCTTGGTGTAAGCGCCGTTTTCTTGGTGTCAGCGCCGTATTCTTGTTGTCAGCGCCGTATTCTTGGTGTAAGCGCCGTTTTCTTGGTGTCAGCGCCGTTTTCTTGGTGTCAGCGCCGTATACTTGGTGTCAGCGCCGTATTATTGGTGTAAGCGCCGTTTTCTTGGTGTCAGCGCCGTTTTCTTGGTGTCAGCGCCGTATTCTTGGTGTCAGCGCCGTATTCTTGGTGTAAGCGCCGTTTTCTTGGTGTCAGCGCCGTATTCTTGTTGTCAGCGCCGTATTCTTGGTGTCAGCGCCGTTTTCTTGGTGTAAGCGCCGTTTTCTTGGTGTCAGCGCCGTATTCTTGGTGTAAGCGCCGTTTTCTTGGTGTCAGCGCCGTTTTCTTGGTGTAAGCGCCGTTTTCTTGGTGTCAGCGCCGTATACTTGGTGTCAGCGCCGTATTCTTGGTATCAGGTGAAAGAACAAGGTGACAAACGTGGAGGTCTCATTTGCAGTGGCCTCTTGAACAAATCTCATCGCTGCTTTCAAAGAACGTAGGTTACACTGGCTTGACCACTTACACCATATGAAAGATGGCCACACACCAAAAGATATACTTTATGGACAACTAGCAGATGTCAAAAGAACTAGAGGGCGCCTAAAACTCTGATTTATAGACGTGTGTAAACGTGACATGAAAACTTTGAACATAAACCCTGCAGTCTGGGAAGATATAGCTACAGACCATAATCTTTGGAAATACTCTTAAGCTTCAACTCAAGCAAGAACAGATTCATAGAAAAAGAGAATACGCGGCGAAAAAAAAGAGAAACTTATAATATTTCATTGGGGCATTGCAAAATCCATAGTCAGCTATGACTGTCGAAGGCTGCTGCTATTGCTACTGTTACTTTTCTCTTCTAAGGCATATAAATATAGTTCTTATTATGTTTTTTTTCTTTTATTGATAAATATTTGTTTTTAACACGCTACTTTGTTCTATCTTTCTAGTGTAGTATATGTATAATTATCAACGCTTTAGGTGAATTTTCTAATACACGCAATTCTTGTTTGTTTTTTTAAAAACATATACATGTTTTCTTTAAAACGCAATTAATAACGTTTATCTTGAAAGAAATGGACGAACTGACTTCCTAATTAATTCACACATCCTTCGTTGTCGTACTGAACTGTACCGTGTTTCATAATAACAACAATATTTAACTGATAAAATCATCATTTTAGCTAGCTGTGGTTGTGAATCAATGTTTCATAATAACAACAATATTTAACTGATAAAATCATCATTTTAACTAGCTGTGGTTGTGAATTAATGTTTCATAATAACAACAATATTTAACTGATAAAATCATCATTTTAACTAGCTGTGGTTGTGAATTAATGTTTCATAATAACAACAATATTTAACTGATAAAATCATCATTTTAGCTAGCTGTGGTTGTGAATTAATGTTTCATAATAACAACAATATTTAACTGATAAAATCATCATTTTAGCTAGCTGTGGTTGTGAATTAATGTTTCATCATAACAACAATATTTAACTGATAAAATCATCATTTTAACTAGCTGTGGTTGTGAATTAATGTTTCATAATAACAACAATATTTAACTGATAAAATCATCATTTTAGCTAGCTGTGGTTGTGAATTAATGTTTCATAATAACAACAATATTTAACTGATAAAATCATCATTTTAGCTAGCTGTGGTTGTGAATTAATGTTTCATCATAACAACAATATTTAACTGATAAAATCATCATTTTAGCTAGCTGTGGTTGTGAATTAATGTTTCATAATAACAACAATATTTAACTGATAAAATCATCGTTTTAACTAGCTGTGGTTGTGAATTAATGTTTCATAATAACAACAATATTTAACTGATAAAATCATCATTTTAGCTAGCTGTGGTTGTGAATTAATGTTTCATAATAACAACAACATTTAACTGATAAAATCATCATTTTAACTAGCTGTGGTTGTGAGTTAATGTTTCATAATAACAACAATATTTAACTGATAAAATCATCATTTTAACTAGCTGTGGTTGTGAATTAATGTTTCATAATAACAACAATATTTAACTGATAAAATCATCATTTTAGCTAGCTGTGGTTGTGAATTAATGTTTCATAATAACAACAATATTTAACTGATAAAATCATCATTTTAGCTAGCTGTGGTTGTGAATTAATGTTTCATCATAACAACAATATTTAACTGATAAAATCATCATTTTAACTAGCTGTGGTTGTGAGTTAATGTTTCATAATAACAACAATATTTAACTGATAAAATCATCATTTTAACTAGCTGTGGTTGTGAGTTAATGTTTCATAATAACAACAATATTTAACTGATAAAATCATCATTTTAGCTAGCTGTGGTTGTGAATTAATGTTTCATAATAACAACAATATTTAACTCTGATAAAATCATCGTTTTAGCTAACTGTGGTTGTGAATTAATGTTTCATAATAACATTATTTAACTCTGATAAAAGCATCACCTTAGCTAGCTGTGGTTGTGAATTAATGTTTCATAATAACAACAATATTTAACTCTGATAAAATCATCACCTTAGCTAGCTGTGGTTGTGAATTAATTCGATTTGACTTTTCTCTCAATATTTATTGGTCTTCACACTCCAATACGTTTCGATCATCTTGAAATGTTTATTGTCTTGACATAAGACTTTCAAGTATTTTGAGAAGTTGTGTATTTATATCCTGTAGCAGGACTGTTTACAACAAAACTTTTATGTTAATGTATCCTTGAACTGTCAAAATGCACAGGCGTTTAATTCCTAGGATATACCAAAACGACAAGCAGTACGAGCCGACTGTATCTACAATCTTTCATTTTTTTTTCATTTTTTTTATTATCACATCCTGAATCCTTACTTTGATTAAAGAGTTCCTCTTGTTGTACTGGCCTGTTGTGACCAGGATGTCTGGTGCCTTCCCCGAGTTACCGACTTCTAGGAGATTCCCTGGTTCTATATGGATACCGACGATTTTTTTTGGGGGGGGGGGGGGGGTGTGTGTGGGGTGGGGGGACAAAAGCGGCCCGTTGTAATGCTGACCGTATTATTCAAGAAGAAAAAGAAAAAAGAAAATATGGGCATTAACACAATGTTCCATACACAGGTTTTCAAACATTTTTATAAGTTGTTGCATTTAACTATCATTTTAACTCTAAGCTTACTGACTGGTAGTGTCAAGAGGTCGGATTCGATCCTGATCGACGGCTTCTGGGTTCACCCTGCCTTAAATGGGTACCGAATTTTTTTATTATTTTTTTTTTTTTGGTTGGTGGTGGAAGTAAAGCGGTACATACGTAATAAAGACCACATTACCACAAAAACAATGTGCCTAAAGTCTATAAAAATTGTGGTCATTAACACTATATTCCCTTTACGTCACTTGGCGTGATGGGGCTCTTTACTATACTTACTGGTAGTGCTACACCCCACTCAGATAGACTAACCGAATTAAACCCATTACGCAGATAGTTATTATTTTTTATCGCGGAGACGCCCACGTTAAATTTGCGTCAAGACTAACACGTTTAATAAATGTAAACGTGGGCATGGCTTCCGCTACTGGCCTCATTTAACATAGCTATTGAAAAATATACTTTGATTGATTTCTCATTTAAATTCGAGAGTCGTGACATTACAAAAACGTATATAGATTATTAACAGAGATCAAAGCGTATGCATGTTTGATTTTAATAGATGACTGAAAACATACATTACTAATTGACATTTGAATCAACAGAGAATTTTGAAACTTTTATGAAAATATGAGTTTGGGAGGTGTTCTAAATTTGATATAGGTTCTTTTTTTTCATATTCATATAAAGTTTGTTAATATCTAACAAATCTGTTAGTTTATCCGTCCGTCCATCCATTTCAGGTATCAGACCTTGCACAGACCCTGCATTTTGTCTTGCCACAGTGCGCTGTTCTGGGCGAGTTGTTCAATCTCGGGCGCTGTTCTGGGCGAGTTGTTCAATCTCGGGCGCTGTTCTGGGCGAGTTGTTCAATCTCGGGCGCTGTTCTGGGCGAGTTGTTCAATCTCGGGCGCTGTTCTGGGCGAGTTGTTCAATCTCGGGCGCTGTTCTGGGCGAGTTGTTCAATCTCAGGCGCTGTTCTGGGCGAGTTGTTCAATCTCGGGCGCTGTTCTGGGCGAGTTGTTCAACCTCGGGCGCTGTTCTGGGCGAGTTGTTCAATCTCGGGCGCTGTTCTGGGCGAGTTGTTCAATCTCGGGCGCTGCTCTAGACGAGTTGTTCAATCTCAGGCGCTGTTCTGGGCGAGTTGTTCAATCTCGGGCGTTGTTCTGGGCGAGTTGTTCAATCTCGGGCGCTGTTCTGGTCGAGTTGTTCAATCTCGGGCGCTGTTCTGGGCGAGTTGTTCAATCTCGGGCGCTATTCTGGGCGAGTTGTTCAATCTCGGGCGCTGTTCTGGGCAAGTTGTTCAATCTCGGGCGCTGTTCTGGGCGAGTTGGTCAATCTCGGGCGCTGTTCTGGGCGAGTTGTTCAGTCTCGGGCGCTGTTCTGGGCGAGTTGTTCAATCTCGGGCGCTGTTCTGGGCGAGTTGTTCAATCTCGGCGAGGGAGCAGATACTTGCTGTTGTTGCCTCTCGTTTCAATGTTCTTTTTAATGTGTCTCTAGGTTGGTCTCTTTTTCTTTCATCATCTGATTCCCATCTGAGGACCTGCTTTGAGAATCTTCCGTTGTCTCTTCTCATCACATGGCCAACATATGATCACCTTCTTCTCTTGTTGTCTCTTCTCATCACATGGCCAACATATGATCACCTTCTTCTCTTGATTATAGTTGAGATTATGGGTTCTTTATTATTTCTCTTATTTCTGGGCTAGTCTTGAACTCATTCCATGGCATACGAAGTATTTTCTTCAGGCATTTGTTTTCTGTTAAACAATATAGAAACAAATAAATGTTCATTTAATACAGGGACATTTTCTTAACATAAACAACATGACGGCTATGCACTCAAGTTGTCCACAAAAATAATCACTCATTAAAATTACTTTTGAGTAAAATAACATAACAATGAAATACTGATATAGAAAATATATATATTTAGCAAACATTTGGTTTTAAAACAGTTTCAGTAACAGCTTCTATGGTGTGTTGGAAAAACAATTCCTAACAGGGGATTCGCGTTCTTCAATGACAAATACTTGCATAACGTTAACAAGTTTCACTACATTATTGGAAAGAATATATAAAGATACACTTTAATTTCAATGAAGACTTTAAACTAATGAATATAAAATATACATTTTTCAGTAATTAAGCCCATATATCCCATCTTCTCGACTTCACTCGCCAAACGCCCACAGCAAGAATGTATTGGATTTGACGGGCCGTCCTAGTTGCCATTTGTAACGGGAAATTTACGTGCGTCATTATCACAAAAATACATAGTGGAGCTTTCGTATGCCATAATAAACATTCTTTATTGCTTAATCATTTGTATACCTAACATAATAATAATAGTGTTGTCTACTGACCAGAGCATGCGGGAGAACGGAACATATTAATATGCTAATTAGCAGAACCGAAGCCATCACACTTAGGACAACCGAATAGGTACTCACGCCCTTTACAAAGATGCCGAAATATTCATGGATCCATTTTAGTACCACGCTACCTACAAGTAATATCTGTAGAAATAGCAGACAACAAAGTCTTCTAGACTATTATAAATATTCACGTAAACTTCTCCCAATACAGGTAATAAATTTAACAAGTGATTTATTTGAAGGGCGGGGTCCAAAGACATTGTTGTGTTTGTATAACCTGACCTGTCTGTGGTACAGGTTTATATTTGAGGTAAGCACATAACCTGATAATACCCTCACAGACAAATGTAGCTGTGAGAACTAGAAGACTTCACATCATATTAATGCCTTTATGTATGCCAGTGGCGTATTCTCTATGATACCGCAGCTACCGCCGGTAGCCTGAACATATTAACGAAATACAAAAGGAAATGATAATTTATTATATTTTTAAAAATAATTATATTAAAAATTTTAGAATATTCTATTACACATTTCGTAGGTCAATATGATTTATTTGCTTTGATTTGCATTTATTAAAGCAAGGTTTTCCTCTGGCCACTATAACCTTTGTGAATGAAACCGAAACTATATTGAAACCTATATTAGCCAGCGGTACATTTTTCCTCTATCCGGACCTTGAATTAACGACCTTGACATTCACAAATTCCCGTCAAAATAATGCGACAAAGCTACCTCTATACTATTGCGGTTTCATGTGTAATTTTTAGCTCTTGCCAATCAGAATCGTCACAAAATTAAAGTGAAACAATGTCTGATTACCGGAACTTCCTTAGCTATCTATAACTACGTTATGCGCATCAGCATCTGTAGAAAGAACTTTTTCTGCTCTCAAGAGAATCAAATCTTATTGTCGCTCAACTTAGACACAAGAACGCTTATCTGGTTTGGCATTAATGTCCAATGAGAAATCATTCCTTCAGAAACTTAGAAACTAACCCAACAGTACTTTCAATTACAAAGTCATCTAGACAATTTCGTCCCAAAAAGACGGATATATTTAACATAAATAAGTAAGTAATTTAAAATGTAGTGATGTCATTAGAAAATATTACTTTCTGTTAGCGTACTGAATATAATGTATGTTTTTATTTATTATGTCAGCGGTAGCCCAGACCCCAAAACCAGTTTACGTCACTGCTGTATGCAGAATATAAAAGGAAGGGAGATACACCAAAACTAGACTAATTTAGCAAATAAACAGACAGGTAATCAAGTTATGATAGACGGTAGAATATTGCAGAGTCATGTCTCAGTAAATGAAAGTTGAATCCGGTAATTTTGAGAATTAGTTACATAAAACATAATGACAGAAATAATGAGGGAGACAAACGAAGAGATGGATATGCGGAATGAGAGACATACACAAGAACAACACGATTTCTATTCTAGCAACGTCCTTATTCACACAGAAACGACACCACATAAAGGTCAAGGTGAAGTACGAGACTTGAATCGGCGTTTTAGTTTCACATTAACGAGTTTTCACCCATATGTGATCGGCCGCCTATCCAGACGTGTTCGGAGACTTCTGGATAGTGTCGCTTCAAGCATCGAAACTCACGATGCGAGGCGGCATTCTTCACCTTCCCAGAGTAATACCCTGGTACCTATTTTTGCCAGCGGTTGGGTCGACCGGTGGTGTATTTTTTTCTCCATCCACCACTGTTTCCACCGTGTCCCATCGAACAAGGGTTGTCCGATCATCGGTAGCCCAGTCCGGTGGTTTAAGATACCGATGACCCCTACACTACATCTGAAAGGGAAGTGACTAAAATAGCAAGAAGTACAACACCTACAGGGAGCCGCGATAGCTCAGTGGTTAGTGAACTTGACTACAAAGGACAAGGGGTAGGTTTCGATCCTACACGACGGCTTCCGGGTTCACCCAGCCTTAAATGGGTACCGGATTTTTTCTGGGAAAGTAATACCGACCACATTACCCCAAAAATCATGTGCTGAAGGTCTGTAAAATTTTTGATCACTAACCCCATATTCCCTATACGCCGCTTGGCGTGACGGGGCTCTTTACGTTGTTTTTTTTACAAGATCTACAGGGATTAGATTACGTTATACATTCCTCCCTTCTCCTCCGACGCTTCAAGGCAACAGCAGATGGACAAGAGAAGAAGTTACACTTTAGACCAGCAGATGATATGATGTGAATGTGTCGTAGCCAGCGAAACAGAGAAGTGGTTATATATAACACAAAACAACCAAACACACTAACATAAATAAAGCGAAAATAAGCACGCTAAAATCATAATTTCGGATCACAACAAAATACATTTATAAATGACGTAATTCTCAATGCGCATGCACAGTTCGAACCAATCAACATTCTCTCAGAATTTAGCGTTCGAACACTGGAACATTTGATATTAGGTTCGTTCGAAGTGCGAGGCTGCCCTTATATATAATGTACCTCAAGACCAAAGCCTTCTGTATTATTAAGTCCGGCGGGCTGAAAGGAATAGCCCGAAGTTTGTGACGTTTCTCTCCGTCCATTGTGAATGCTTAAGCTCTGCACTTAAAAAGTGCTTCATCTCTCTCTCCGTCCATTGTGAATGCTTAAGCTCTGCACTTAAAAAGTGCTTCATCTCTCTCTCCGTCCATTGTGAATACTTAGCTCTGCACTTAAAAAGTGCTTCATCTCTCACTCCGTCCATTGTGAATACTTAAGCTCTGCACTTAAAAAGTGCTTCATCTCTCTCTCCGTCCATTGTGAATACTTAGCTCTGCACTTAAAAAGTGCTTTATCTCTCTCTCCGTCCATTGTGAATACTTAGCTCTGCACTTAAAAAATGCTTCATCTCTCTCTCCGTCCATTGTGAATACTTAGCTCTGCACTTAAAAAATGCTTCATCTCTCTCTCCGTCCATTGTGAATACTTAGCTCTGCGCATACAAGTTATTTGAGCTCGTTTTCCGTCCATTGTGAATACTTAGCTCTGCACATACAAGTTACATGAGCTCGTTTTCCGTCCATTGTGAATACTTAGCTCTGCACTTACAAGTTACATGAGCTCGTTTTCCGTCCATCGTGAATACTTAGCTCTGCACATACAAGTTATTTGAGCTCGTTTTCCGTCCATTGTGAATACTTAGCTCTGCACATACAAGTTACTTGAGCTCATTTGCCGTTCATTGTGAATACTTAGCTCTGCACATACAAGTTACTTGAGCTCGTTTTCCGCCCATTGTGTGTACTTAGCTCTGCACATACAAGTTACTTGAGCTCGTTTTCCGTCCATTGTGAATACTTAGCTCTGCACATACAAGTTACTTGAGCTCGTTTTCCGTCCATTGTGAATACTTAGCTCTGCACATACAAGTTACTTGAGCTCGTTTTCCGTCCATTGTGAATACTTAGCTCTGCACTTAAAAAATGCTTCATCTCTCTCTCCGTCCATTGTGAATACTTAGCTCTGCACATACAAGTTATTTGAGCTCGTTTTCCGTCCATTGTGAATACTTAGCTCTGCACATACAAGTTATTTCAGCTCGTTTTCCGTCCATTGTGAATACTTAGCTCTGCACATACAAGTTATTTGAGCTCGTTTTCCGTCCATTGTGAATACTTAGCTCTGCACATACAAGTTACATGAGCTCGTTTTCCGTCCATTGTGAATACTTAGCTCTGCACTTACAAGTTACATGAGCTCGTTTTCCGTCCATCGTGAATACTTAGCTCTGCACATACAAGTTATTTGAGCTCGTTTTCCGTCCATTGTGAATACTTAGCTCTGCACATACAAGTTACTTGAGCTCATTTGCCGTTCATTGTGAATACTTAGCTCTGCACATACAAGTTACTTGAGCTCGTTTTCCGTCCATTGTGTGTACTTAGCTCTGCACATACAAGTTACTTGAGCTCGTTTTCCGTCCATTGTGAATACTTAGCTCTGCACATACAAGTTACTTGAGCTCGTTTTCCGTCCATTGTGAATACTTAGCTCTGCACATACAAGTTACTTGAGCTCGTTTTCCGTCCATTGTGAATACTTAGCTCTGCACTTACAAGTTACTTGAGCTCGTTTTCCGTCCATTGTGAATACTTAGCTCTGCACTTAAAAAATGCTTCATCTCTCTCTCCGTCCATTGTGAATACTTAGCTCTGCACATACAAGTTATTTGAGCTCGTTTTCCGTCCATTGTGAATACTTAGCTCTGCACATACAAGTTATTTGAGCTCGTTTTCCGTCCATTGTGAATACTTAGCTCTGCACATACAAGTTATTTGAGCTCGTTTTCCGTCCATTGTGAATACTTAGCTCTGCACATACAAGTTACATGAGCTCGTTTTCCGTCCATTGTGAATACTTAGCTCTGCACTTACAAGTTACATGAGCTCGTTTTCCGTCCATCGTGAATACTTAGCTCTGCACTTACAAGTTACATGAGCTCGTTTTCCGTCCATTGTGAATACTTAGCTCTGCACATACAAGTTACATGAGCTCGTTTTCCGTCCATTGTGAATACTTAGCTCTGCACATACAAGTTACTTGAGCTCGTTTTCCGTCCATTGTGAATACTTAGCTCTGCACATACAAGTTACTTGAGCTCGTTTTCCGTCCATTGTGAATACTTAGCTCTGCACATACAAGTTACTTGAGCTCGTTTTCCGTCCATTGTGAATACTTAGCTCTGCACATACAAGTTACTTGAGCTCGTTTTCCGTCCATTGTGAATACTTAGCTCTGCACATACAAGTTACTTGAGCTCGTTTTCCGTCCATTGTGAATACTTAGCTCTGCACATACAAGTTACTTGAGCTCGTTTTCCGTCCATTGTGAATACTTAGCTCTGCACATACAAGTTACTTGAGCTCGTTTTCCGTCCATTGTGAATACTTAGCTCTGCACATACAAGTTACATGAGCTCGTTTTCCGTCCATTGTGAATACTTAGCTCTGCACATACAAGTTACTTGAGCTCGTTTTCCGTCCATCGTGAATACTTAGCTCTGCACATACAAGTTACTTGAGCTCGTTTTCCGTCCATCGTGAATACTTAGCTCTGCACATACAAGTTACTTGAGCTCGTTTTCCGTCCATCGTGAATACTTAGCTCTGCACATACAAGTTACTGGAGCTCGTTTTCCGTCCATCGTGAATACTTAGCTCTGCACATACAAGTTACTTGAGCTCGTTTTCCGTCCATCGTGAATACTTAGCTCTGCACATACAAGTTACTTGAGCTCGTTTTCCGTCCATTGTGAATACTTAGCTCTGCACATACAAGTTACTTGAGCTCGTTTTCCGTCCATTGTGAATACTTAGCTCTGCACATACAAGTTACTTGAGCTCGTTTTCCGTCCATTGTGAAAGCTTGGCCGTCTATCCTTCCTTCTCACCCAATCAAACTACAAGCCATGATCGCTGATATCTCAGATGTATTTGTTTATCTGTTTATGATTATTCTGTTTCACATTTGCTCAAAACTATGTTATGGTGCATACATGTTTATTATGAGAAGTTATAGATACTACCTGTTGTAGTTAAAAAATAAAATAATATAAACCACCATAAAAAAAGTGTTAAATTTGTCCATTTCTGACATGTCCGTTCTTATTAAAATTAATCTCCTTAAAAAAATATCATCATTTCATCGTTGAGTGCCATCTCCGCATCGAAGGTTGGCTACCATGGAGCGCCATTCCACTCTGGCTCTTGCTTTGATGGTGCAGATTGCCATATGCTGACTTGTCCAACTTTTGATGTTACTCGTCCATGTTAATCTTGGTCTGCCTCTTTTACCTTGTATTTTCCCTTCTAATATTACTTTTATTAGACTGTTGTGTCTTTTAACATGACCAAAAAATTTTATTTGTCTTGCTCTAATTGTGCTTAGTAGTTCTTTTTTTCATTTTTAGTTGTTTTAAAACTTCTTCGTTTGTTTTCTTTTCTTTCCATCCAATTCTACCTATTCTTCTATAAATCCACATTTCAAAGGCTTCAATTTTCTGTTCTGTTTTCTGGTCTAATGTCCATGTTTCTGTACCATACAGGAATATTGAGAAGATGTAACATTTTGCTATTCTTAGTTTCAGCCCTGGTGTATCCAACCCAGGATAACAAAAAATATAACCCATAAAATTCACAATTATATGTGATGTCATGAACTGGAAACACTCCAATAATAAATCACTTTTAAAACAAGGCAGAGGGTAGGAGACTCCGGGCATCTAGACCCATACATGCCTCACTAGAAAATATTCGCGTCTCCGGAAGCTATATAATATATATGGGGAGCCACTAGTGGGATGTGGGTGTCCGGTTAGCGCAATCGATAGGCGGTTGGCTTACCACGGCTCACAGACCACATTACCCCAAAAATCATGTGCTGAAGGTCTGTAAAATATAGGGTCACTAACACCATATTTCCCTATACGCCACTCGGCGTGACGGGGGGTACTTTACTTTTTTTTTTTTTTACTAGTGGGATGTAACTTACACTACTTACTACAGACTCCCGGCTACCAGCGTTACCGTAGCTCTGTATTTATTAGCCCTTTCCATATTTTAAATATTAATTATTTTATATGTGTGCATAAACAAAGAAAATACTCAAAACCCACAAGTGGATATCAAAATTGAAGGAATAGACCTTGAGACAGTTCAGAGCTACAACTACCTTGGACATACTATAACCAGTGATGGAAAATGTACAACTGAAATAAACAAAAGAATAGGAATGGCAAAAAGTAATTTTAATGTCATGAAGGACATACTAACATCAAAACAAATAACAACAGAGCTAAAACTAAGAATAGCAAAATGTTACATCTTCTCAATATTCCTATATGGTGCTGAAACATGGACATTAGACAAGAAAACAGAACAGAGAATTGAAGCCTTTGAAATGTGGATATATAGAAGAATAGGTAGAATTGGATGGAATGAAAAGAAAACAAACGACGAAGTCTTAAAACAACTAAAAATGAAAAGAGAACTACTAAACACAATTAGAACAAGACAAATGCGATTCTTAGGCCATGTTAAAAGACACAACAGCCTACTGAAAGTGATCCTGGAGGGGAAAATACAAGGTAAAAGAGGCAGAGGCAGACCAAGATTAACATGGACGAGTAACATCAAAAGATGGACAAATCAACCGATGACAACCTGCACCATCAAAGCAAGAGATAGAGCAAAATGGCGCTCCATGGTAGCCAACCTTCGTTGCGGAGACGGCACTCAATGATGATGATATGTGTGCCTGTTCGCAAAGTTTGAAAATCTTTAGGGCTGTAACTAAAATACGACTTTTTAGATCAAAGCAAGGAGCCATGAAAAAAAATATAAACTCACGCGCGGACTAGAATCTACTACGCACTTAATATCTTTGTTATTTTTTTAATGCAAATTTTGACCTCAATCATTTGGCCTCAAACGTCAACGATCAGCCCCAGGGTTACATTTTCTCCCGTCAGTTTTGAACCGAAGGGAAGTCGAGGTCATTCTGCACACGAGCTCAGTTCGGAAAGGGGAAGTAAGCAAATGCAATGTCGTCACTAATTGGGGACAACGCAAACACATGTCAATAAGGCAGAGCGACAATGAAGATAAATGATAATGGAAAGTAAAATAAATAGTGTGACGTCATCTGGAAGACAAATTAGTCTTTAAAAACATACCACAAACGCACACAAACACAACCAGCATAAACATGTTGCAACATGCAGGACCATGAACGATTTTAAAAGTTTTTTTAAGTTATTTTTTCATTCGCAATTAAAAAGAGCAAAAAGGCAGTAAGCAAAAACACATAAGTTGTAGTCAAAACGCCTTGATCAAAGCAGTTTAAACAAAACTTCTTTCCTTCCTCATTTGCCTTTGAGCATCAAGGGGAGATATAATTTGCGGCTTTATGCTCTTCTGTTAACCGCTGCTGCTGTTATGTTTCCGAGTGTTTCTTATATTCCGTCAAACCGTCTTTTTTCGTTGTCGGCCCTTGGGTCTGGTGTTCTCGCAACGTTGATTGAAGGTTCGTTGTGTTGTGTTTTGATCTTTCTGCCTTGTCACGTGGCCAAACCATTTTATCTGTTGTTTCTTTATATATTCCATGGCGAGGGTTATTTCTCTAGCAGCTTTCTCAGTTCTTCATTTGTGATCTTGCCTCTCTGGCTGTTTCCTGTCATTTGTCATATAGGGTATTATAGATTAATGATTACACAAACAGAGGATATTACAGATTAATGGTTACATGAACAGAGGATATTACAGATTAATGGTTACATAAACAGAGGATATTCCAGATTAATTAATATATATAATTCAGATAAATGTTCTGAAAGAGGTCAAAGCAAAAAGAGAGCTAATTTCTAATATTAGGAAGAAACAATAATCATATTTTTGGCCATGTAATGAGAAGAGAACACCTGGAATATATTGTAACAACTGGGAAAATTGAGGGAGGAAGAGATAGAGGGAAGCAAAGAGAAAAGATACCAGACAGCTTAAGAGAATGATTTGGCATAAGGTCAACAGCAGAAATGATAAATAACTGTCAATATCGAAAGTTGTGGAGAGACATGATCACCTACGCCAGTAGGCTCGGTACTTGATGATGATGATGATGATGAAGGAACAAAAATGTTTTTTTTTTTTCACAGACGAAAACGGTCATAATTTTTTGACTTGTAATGAAGAGGGATGTATACTATCATTATTCCTGTTTTTGATGTAATAATGAGTAAAAGTTGCAAAGGCAATAAAGGTATTAAATGTATGATGCAGTCATCTATACAGGCGGATCCGTAATACGACACCAAAGGAGTGCATGGGCATTTACAGCACGCTCGGCAGGCAAAATAGTCAAAGATGACTGTGGTGCATACGTTATGACCACGAGTAGCATAACAATGGAAGTGATGGCAGTCACCAGGGCATTCATCTGGTTCGAGTTACAAGACTACACTCATGCCTGCATACTAAGTGATTCGATGAGCATGATAAAGAAAGTGGAGGCAACTGTAAGCAATGGGTAGAGTCATTGCTGCAGTAAAAAAAATACTACGTAGAGTCACCTTTGACTACGTCCCTGAACATGCAGGAGTACGGGGAAATGAAAGAGCGGACAGCCTGGCTAGCTGCGCTGGCGTTGAAGATTGTCAACTGCCAATGGATCGGGCGGGCACCATCAATGCCCTCCGAGATGTGGGAAGGACACAGGACTTCGACAACCATGAGTTCACGTCACTCCTTCGGATGAAATAGATTGGAGTTGAGATGAGTACAGCCAGAAACGAGAAACTATCGGGGCGTATAAGAAGACTTATCAACCAACACAGAACTGGAGTCGTCTGTAGCTGGGCACTGAGGGACTTGCTGAGGAGGGGATCTGAGCACTTATGGACATGTTCTTAGTGCAATGATGATGTCCCGAAAACTACTCAATAATAACGAGCCATTGCGGTGTCTAGCGGCGCTGGAAGGATAAAGAAGATCTCTCTCTCTCTCTCTCTCTCTCTCTCTCTCTCTCTCTCTCTCTCTCTCTGTCTGCGATCAGAACTCAATCAGAGTAGGACTCCCCAGACTTTCACACGAAGACAGCTGTCTGTTTAAGCCTGTTAGATCCACTCTGCTTGAATACCTGTTAAAACGTTCCACTGTGTTCTGCGCCAGTGGCCCAGTGCATCCGATTTCAGCCAGCATTTTGTTCAGGTTTGCTTTATTTAGCCTTTGATTGCCCCCAATCTTCCTGCAAGGCAGCAAATGGCTTTTCTGTAGGGGGATTCTGCCCTTAGACGGTCGGCCCTCCCAGGTTAACGAGCACCATCTGCCCGAGTCACTAGAGGTGACTAACACAGACATGCGACTTGGAATATGAGGAAACTGCAACAAGGAACACTTGTCATGCATAGCCTTCATTTGTTCCCGTCGCCTATCTCCATATACCGGTAATTCACGTCCTCTTGAAAAAGTTTGATCGTCGTATCACTTGATGATGTTAGGCCATCGTTGTTGACTCCAATTCCGAACATATAGACACACAGTTAGTCGTCAAATTATCCCCGTCGCACAGCAGACCGTAAGATTAGCGCACATCCGGTCTAGGGAGCCATTACGATGACGTAGCACACAACAACGTCGAACACACAATCTCGCTCCCTTTTCGATTTCTGATTACTCTAGTGTAAGCAGCCTACGACGAACAAAACACGAAGCAGATTTCCCAAAGAGACAAAACTGCGGCTGACGAAGTAGTTTACTTTAATGAGTAACATGGAAATAACTTGCGTCAAGGAATTCTAACAACGGCCATGAACAGCACCAATGTGAGGAAAAGCGCAGATCAAGTCTAGACGGTGGAAGGTCGCATTCACAACACTTGATTTGTCAAAAAGGGACTTGCCGACGTACGACTTCGCTTTAGCGGTGAAGACGTTCTCCAAATAAGATCAACATAGTCTATTACACCGACATAGTTTTAAATACCAAGTTGGCAACACTTGTCAAGACACTGGTGTCAAGTTGTAACGACGTAGTCGTACTTACTATGGCATGCTGCAGGACATGTTGCAAGAACAGGAGTGACTATCGACGCCATTGCTTTATGGTCATGGAAGCGTGCTTGTGAAGGAAAAACTCAAACTTCACCTGGCTTCTTCTGTCTGTCTATATCTCTCTCTGGCGTTCACCCGATCACTCGGATAAAGAAGATGACGAACGAGAAGGAAAGATGGACATACATCTGTCATGTATTTAGAAGAAACGAAGAGAGAACTTCTAGGCAGGCTCTCAAATGTGAAACATCAGGTCAAAGGAAAAGAGGACGACCTCGAGAAACACTGAAAACAACTCTAACAAGAAAGACAATGTTGACAGACAAAGACTCACATTATATAATCCA
This sequence comes from Megaustenia siamemsis, assembly GCA_032433765.1. Taxonomy (NCBI): domain Eukaryota; kingdom Metazoa; phylum Mollusca; class Gastropoda; order Stylommatophora; family Ariophantidae; genus Megaustenia; species Megaustenia siamemsis. The sequence goes on along the minus strand of JAVIAB010000160.1, from coordinate 29,966,536 downwards.
ACAGCTCGTCCAGAAGAGCGATAATTGGCGGGAGACTCCACGAGCCCTATACGCCACTAATGGCACTGGAACGTCAAGATCAAAATCAAAATCAAGATAAAAAAACGAGAAGGAAACAACTGGAACATGTGGCAATAAAAAAATATGAAGATAATTAAAAAGAGAGGCTATCGAAAAGTTTCCGGATTGTGCTTAGAAAACAATTACAAACTTGCCTTACATTTCGCATTCATCACTTACTACTTCTTGGAGCCGCGATAGCTCAGTGGTTAGTGAACTGGACTACACATGACAAGGGGTAGGGTTCAATCCCAACCGACGGCTCCCGGGTTCACCCAGCCTTAAATGGGTACCGGATATTTTTCTGGGAAAGTAAAGCAGCACGGGCGTAATACTGACCACATTACCCCAAAAATTATGTGCTGAAGGTCTGTAAAATATAGGGTCACTAACACCATATTTCCCTATACGCCACTTGGCGTGACGGGGTTTACTTTACTTACTTTACTTACCACTTCTTATACAAAAGAGTCTCTCAAATGTCTTATACCTGGTGACCAGGTACTGATCGCAGAGAGGCCCTGACACAAGGTTGCAAAATGTCGTTTAGAAGCTGACGGCACTCATTTATTACATTTAGTGGTACATTTCGCCATCACCACTTTGATATAGCTCCCTTTGTCACGCAGACAGCGATGCCAGCGTAACACCTATACGACACATGAGAAGTATTTTTCCTCAAGGCTGGCCAAAGCCACCTACAGTCATCTACGATGTTAAAGCAGCATCCCTTCAGGTTCAGTTTAGGGAACAATTCGAAGTCATAGGGAAAAAAGAGGGGCTGGTAATTACTGTGGAATGGCGGGTAGGTCAGGTAATTACCGAGGGGTGGTGGGCAGGTCAGGTAATTAATGTAGAATGGCGAGTAGGTCAGGTAATTACTGAGGGATGGTGGGTAGGTCAGGAAATTCCCGAGGTGTGGTGGGTAGGTCAGGTAATTACTGTTGAATAGTGGGTAGGTCAGGTAATTACTGAGGGTTGGGGTTAGGTCAGGTAATTACTGAGGGATGGTGGGTAGGTCAGGTAATTACTTAGGGACGGTGGGTAGGTCAGGTAATTACTGAGGGTTAGTGGGTAGGTCAGGTAATTCCTGAGGGACGTGAATAGGTCAGGTAATTACTGAGGTTTGGGGTAGGTCAGGTAATTACTGAGGGTTGGGGGGGGGGGGTTGGTCAGGTAATTACTGAGGGTTGGGGGTTGGTCATGTAATTTCTGAGTGATGGTGGGTAGGTCATGTAATTACTGAGGGATGGTGGATAGGTCAGGTACTTACTGAGGGTTGATGGGTAGGTCAGGTAATTACTGAGGGATGGTGGGTAGGTCAGGTAATTACTGAGGGTTGATGGGTAGGTCAGGTAATTACTGAGGGTTGATGGGTAGGTCAGGTAATTACTGAGGGTTGATAGGTAGGTCAGGTAATAATTTAGGTTTTGGAGGGGGTGTGGGGTAGGTCAGGTAATTACTGAGGGTTGGGGGTTGGTCATGTAATTTCTGAGTGATGGTGGGTAGGTCATGTAATTACTGAGGGATGGTGGATAGGTCAGGTACTTACTGAGGGTTGATGGGTAGGTCATGTAATTTCTGAGTGATGGTGGGTAGGTCATGTAATTACTGAGGGATGGTGGATAGGTCAGGTACTTACTGAGGGTTGATGGGTAGGTCAGGTAATTACTGAGGGATGGTGGGTAGGTCAGGTAATTACTGAGGGTTGATGGGTAGGTCAGGTAATTACTGAGGGTTGATGGGTAGGTCAGGTAATTACTGAGGGTTGATAGGTAGGTCAGGTAATAATTTAGGTTTTGGAGGGGGTGTGGGGTAGGTCAGGTAATTACTGACGGTCGGGAGGTAGGTCAGGTAGTTACTGAGGGTTGGGAGGTAGGTCAGGTAATAACTGAGGGTTGTAAAGTAGGTCAGGTAATTACTGAGGGTTAGGAAGTAAGTAGTTCAGGTAATTGCTGAGGGTTAGGAAGTAAGTAGTTCAGGTAATTACTGAGGGTTGGGTGACGACAGGTTTGCTATGTTTTAAAAAAAAAAATATATTAAACAATTGCGTTGCTTAGAGTGAGATGTGAGCTGGTGCGTTGCCATGATCCAGTAGCTAATTGCGTTTACTACACGGTTTCTATATTATTTTGTCGCCCATATTCTCTCAAAACGTCTCAAAACACATAAACAGTAATCAGAGTTGCCAGATTGTCAGAAGAAACAAACTCTAGGCGAACAACCGAACAACGCAATTAAAGATCGAAAAAAAAATTATCTGGCAACTTTTATCGCTCCAACCCTGCCGCCCCTCGTCTGGACCTGATGACTGCTAGCTCTCTCACAGCGACAACTGTTGTTTTGACTCCACATCGTAGCTGTAAGCCAACTTATCATCGCCAGTGACGATCCAACAGACAAATATTTCGTCGCTGTTAATCATCTAACACAATTCAAGACAACATTTTTATTTTTATGTTTTTATTTCTTTTTTTTTCGTTCGCCAGCTTTTACCTCTGACGAAGTCGTCGTCAGTTCTAGAAGAGACTTAGAAACTGAATTTTGCGCGTTACTCCATTTTTCCTTGGCAGCCGTGTGCACATGGGTCCCTCGCCGCACAGGCAGATAACTTCGACTTCGGAGGTACTCCTATTTTGTCCGTCGATGAGTAATTGACGTTTCAAGCCGGGCCTTGCTGCTGAGATCAGGGGTGGTTGCCGCAGAGAGAAACCATAATTAAAAATTCCAACCGGTGTAGCCGGGATTTTAACCCACAACCTCTCTGTCTCGAGGCCGGCGTCTTGCCTCGAGACCAATCAGTCCCCCATCTTTATTTTTGATCGAGTGTCAAGAGCCTGGGATGAATTTCACAGCAACGTGGTGTGTGTGTTCATGCTTTATGTTCAGATTTTCTGAAAGACTCCATAACTGGTTACAACCAGGGTAGAGAGCTGACGGGTTGTCCGGCGATGTTCATCAGCGTTGATTCGTTCAGAAATTTTCTCCCGAAGTTTCATGTTAATCAAGAAGGATGTCTAGATGCAAGGGAGATATGGAAAGATTGAGGTAGGCTTGTGAACTAGTTTATCATGGGCATTTACAGCACGCTCGGTAGGCAGAATAGTCAAGGAAGACAGTGATGCATACGTCATGACCATGAGTAGCATGACAATGGAGGCAATGGCAGTGACCAAGGCATTCAAATGGTTAGAGTCACAAGACTACACCCACGCATGTATACTGAGTGATTCGATGAGCATGATAAAAAATGTGGAGGCGGGCTCTGTACGCATGCAATGGGTAGAGTCGTTGCAGAAATCCAAAATACGTAAGGTCACCTTTGTCTATGTCCCTGGACATGCGGGAGTACGGGGAAATGAAAGAGCGGACGGGTTGGCTAGCTGCGCTGTCGTTGAGGACGGGCAACCAATGGATCGGGCGGACATCATCAATGCCCTCCGAGATGTGGGAAGAGCACAGACTTCGACAAACACAGATCACTGTCACTTCTTCGGATGATGGAAATGGGAGTTAAGATAGACACAGCCAGAAATGAGAAACTTAGTGGGCGTGTAAGAAGACTTATCAACCAACATAGAACTGGAGTCGTCAGTCGCTGGACACTGAGGGAATTGCTGAGGAGGGGATCTGAGCACCTATGGACATGTTCGGAGTGCAATGATGATGACCCGCAAATAACTCAATAACTCAATAACTTGTTTATCATTTCACAGATTCACATTGTGGATCTTCCTGAGGAGGGGATCTGATCGCTTATGGCTCTTTGTTCGATGAGAGATGAGGATAGTCCAACGACTAACTAATTAACCAGCTAGCTAGCTAACTAACTAAATAACTAATTAAGTCACTGACTGATTAATTGATTAACTAACTAACCAACCAATCAATTAACTCTAGTTGGCCGTGTGTGCTCTAGCGTTTGTTTCTTGTGGCTTGGCACTGTGTCGAGGAGTACAGGTTCGATCCTGCTTTGGGCTGTCTATTGTCTTTGTTTTTTTCTGTTGTTGATTACTTTGTAATTTTTTTTCCGAGTATTATAAACATACCTCTTCTCCTGAAATGATTCGCCAATCTCTCGCCTCGGAAGCTTCCTTACATATTGATATTCATTTATTATTTGTCTCCACTCATAAGTAAACTAAACTAAACTAAACTAAACTAAACTAAACTAAACTAAACTAAACTAAACTAAACTAAACTAAACTAAACTAAACTAAACTAAACTAAACTAAACTAAAAGTAAACTAAACTGAACTGGACTAAACTAAACTAAACTAAACTAAACTAAACTAAACTAAACTAAACTAAACTAAACTAAACTAAACTAAACTAAACTAAACTAAACTAAACTAAACCGAACTGAACTGAACTGAACTGAACTGAACTGAGCTGAGCTGAGCTAAACTAAAACTTAAACTTAAACTTAAACTTAAACTTAAACTTAAACTTAAACTTAAACTAAACCAAACTTAAACTTAAACTGAAAGTAAACTAAACTAAAAGTAAACTAAACGGAACTGAACCAAACTAAATCAAACTAAACTAAACTAAACTAACTAACTAACTAACTAACTAACTAACTAACTAACTAACTAACTAACTAACTAACTAACTAACTAACTAACTAACTAACTAACTAACTAACTAACTAACTAACTAACTAACTAACTAACTAACTAACTAACTAACTAACTAACTAACTAACTAACTAACTAACTAACTAACTAACTAACTAACTAACTAACTAACTAAACTAAACTAAAACTAATTAGCTAACTAACTAAATACCTTGCGAATTGTGTCCACATTTTCTGACGTATCGCAACAGAACACCCTGAGTGTACGTCGTCTTGAACATACATTCAAACGGTCTTGAAACAGGAGCACCTGAAAAAGACCTATATTTGATCTAAAGGATGTTCGCCCGGTGACTGAAGAAGCATTTCAAGGGTCTTGGTTGCAATTTTGTCAAGTTTCATCCACAATTTATACAAAATCGTTGCTCAAATTTCTTGTATTTGGCGACCACGTCCTGATCACAGAGAGGCCCTGACACAAGGTTGCCAAATGTCCTTTAGAAGCTCATTGATGACGAAAGATGATATATATATATAGACATTTTTTATGTAGACAGATGAACGGACTAGAAACGTACGGGCGGACGGACGGATAGACAGATAGACAGATAGACAGAACAGAGTCAGTCAGACAGACATATAGACGGACGGACGGATAGACAAATAGACAAATAGACAGACAGACAGACGGACGGACGGATGAACGGACAGCCAGATAGACATACTGTCAGACAGACGGACGGTTGGGAGGGCGGGCAGGCAGGCAGACAGGTAGGTAGGTAGGTAAGTAGGTAGGTGGGTAGGTAAGTAGACTGAAGAATATAATATTTATATCATCGTTCTGCGTCCGTTATTCATTGTGTTCTGCTAAACAAGAATTCGGTCACATAATTAAAAAATAAATAAATAAAAACATAAACGCAAGCTTTCTGTATTGTTCGTGTGAATTCAATAAACTGGTATCATGTGACCCTTTGTCATCGACTTGGTTGTGAATTAGAACACATGTGATGTCCCCTTTTTCCACGTTGTAAACTACTGTCACGGCTCACGAGGAAACACTTCGGTTAATGCAAGCACGAGGATGAATCGAGAAATATATTGGGGGGAAAAGGACGAGAGCACGAGAAAATAGCGTCTACGAGTTTTACAATGGTATAACATCTTCTTTGTTTCTTTTCTTCATGTTTTTCTTCCTTTTTTTGAAATATATTTTACTTATTTTATATTTGGACATGAAAATTTTGGTTACTTAATATTTCATCTACTTAAAGTATCTCACATGTTTAGCGATATTGACTATTTGACATTTCATCCACTTAAAGCATCTCACATGTTCAGCGCTATTGACTACTTGACATTTCATCCATTCTATTCACACGATGCTTCATTTTCACTGGCCAGACGTCTAATTCACTTACTCATCTGATGTTTCATTCAGATTATAGCTCGTTTCAAAACATATGCCCAACTTCAAAACGCTATTACTCTCTAACCGTTTGTTAAATACTTTTGAAATTTTTCAAATGTTATTAGAATGCAAAAGACCCTTTAAATGTATATTTAACAAATATCTTGCAGCTGCAGTTTTCTTAAAGCGGCGATATTTCTTTGATGTTTGTCAAAATTGTAAATTGTTAAGCCCTAAAGAATAGAAATTACCGTAGTTGCTGGTCTACGATTAATTTTCACTAGGTAAAGGCGTGGCCGTAATGGGGAAATAACTGGATAAAACAAAACACCAGGAGAATTATTGTCTGCTCAGTTCGAGGACGGACGATAATAATATCAAGGTATACCTATATGTCCAATTTTCATAGTTGTGTGGTCCTGAAAAGGACCGTTTGTTGAAATAATTTAAGGTAATATAGGGGCCAACATTGTGGGGGCTATATACTTTCATTCTGAATCAGACGAGTCTAAAAGATTAATAACTGTTTGGGGTTGAACATTCCACAAACCATCATTTTTCCAATATTCCTCTTCCTGTTTTAAGACGTGGTCTTCACATTTAGCCCAATAATCTTTGTCTATATTTAATAAAGCGAGATTAGCAAGAGTCTTTACATCGCATATTTTGAATGTTGTATTTTCATCTGCCACTTGTCCTTTTAATTTTGCCCAGATTAGTTCTATTGGATTTAAATGAGCATGGTATGGTGGCAGCCTCAAACTTATATGACCGTGCTCTTGGATAATCTTATCTATTTGAAAAATCGTTGTCCTCTGTTTTTGCTTTACTAGAGATAGTAATTCAGGTTTTAAGTACATGCTATTAAATTGTATGTGCTCCTTTGTGAGCCATATCTTAATAGCATCTTTTGTACTGGATGACGTCGGGACTTTATCTTCAAGTGCAACAATGTTGTGGTACGCTGCATTGTCCATTATTAGGCAAGATGGTCGATCTAGTGATGGGAGAACATAATTTTCAATCCAATGTCTAAATATGTGACCATTCATCTCAGAGTGATAATCCCGATTGTCTATGGATTTTGAAAGAAAAATTAGCTCTGCATCCTGTATTAGTCCATGTTGTCGACTACCTGCATGAGCAATTATCAAGCGCTGTCCTTTGCTGCTAGGTATTAATCTCTTAATCTTTCATTCTGATGACTGCCATTCCTTTTGGTTAGTGTGGTGAGCATTGATCCATATATGTGGCTTCTCACAGATGATGTTTCGTCCATTGGAGTACTTTCTGAATGTAAAGCCTGCAGCTCTCACATTCCTCCATAATGTAGACTTTGATATTTCAATACTGTTGTTCTTTTTCAGCGATACTTTTAATTTTCTTATTGTAACAGTTTCATTCATACCAAACATTTTGCGAATTTCACTTCTAATAAGTTCACTGTCGAAATTATCCGACATTTTGCTCTTCCTTGTGATTTTGTATATTTGGAACATTGACGGTCACGTGCTTGAATCTAGCGATTAAATGACCGTTTAGATAAATCCAAAATGTGTCTTGTCCTATTCTCAGGGTTTTCTAAAGAATGAAATAATCTTCCTCGTTTAGCCTCTTTGCAAAAATAGTCATACATTTTTATTGCGATGTTTTGTAAACTGCAGAATTTCATTTTAAGACTCATGATAAATGTTATTGTTCCACGTTACGCCGCTGAATTAACGGAAATGGAACACACAATGTCTCGTGTTTACTACAAGTGTCTAATTGTGTCAGAAAACTCACGCGGAAAGCGTGCAAAATCGTAAATTTGAGCGTGTATGGATTTGTAATCGCTATTTTTAACTTAAATACTGTAAACACTAAGTTTTGACTACATCAATGGGTCGTTATAAATTTATATAAATCAAATAAGCAATAATAATAACCAAATGTTTGTTTTTAATGAAATTAATTCCCTGTTGGGTTCTAATCATTATAACTATACATGCAAATTTTGAAAAAATTACAAAAAGCGGTTTAAAAGATATTGATTTTTAAAGTTGGGCACGACTTATAAAACAAGCTATAGTTACTTGATATTTTATTCTTGTAATTCTCATTCCACTTCAGACATTTTTCATCCCTTGTATCTTCTGTTTACCTGACATTTCGATCACTTGGTTGCATAATATTTTATTCAGTGACAAGTCATCTATTTTGTAACATCGTAACATGTTACATAATCTATTGGATAAAATTTGGGAGAGGGAAGAAATACCTAAAGACTGGAGAGAAGGTTATATGATCAAACTACCAAAGAAAGGAAGTTTACAGGAGTGCACAAATTATAGGGGAATTATGCTACTATCAGTGCCAGGAAAAATATTAGGCAGAATCATTCTGGAGAGACTAAAAGAGGCTATAGAGAAACACTTGAGAGATGAACAAGCAGGTTTTAGGAAGAACAGATCATGTGCTGATCAAATAACTACTCTACGTATAATAGTTGAACAAAGTTTAGAACTAAAATCCCCACTTTATATTGGATTCATAGATTACGAAAAGGCATTTGATAGTTTAGACAGAAGAATGCTTTGGAAGTTGCTGAGTCATTATGGAATCCCCATAAAGTTTATTAACCTGATAAAAACAATGTATGAAGGAACAAAATGTAGTGTGGTGCATGAAGGACAGCTTACAGAAGCATTTGAAATAAGAACAGGAGTAAGGCAAGGATGCCTTCTGTCTCCATTTCTCTTTCTACTGGCCATATATTGGATTATGAAAATAACTCAAAACAACAGAAATGGGATCCAATGGTCACTGACCAAACAACTTGATGATTTAGACTTTGCTGATGACATAGCTCTCCTATCACACAGCCACCAACAGATGCAAGATAAAATGAGTATATTAGATGAGAGATCACAACAGCTAGGACTAAAGATTAATAGAGATAAGACCAACATTATGAGAATTAATGCAGTTGGCAATAACCAAATAAAACTAGGAGAAATACCTCTACTAGACGTACAATCTTATATATATCTGGGCAGTAATATAGATAAAGAGGGAGGAACAGAAAACGATACCAAAATAAGGATATCAAAAGCAAGAGGAGCTTTCATTGCACTGGGAAACATATGGAAATCCAAAGAAATTAGGCTAAATACAAAAATACAAATTTTCAACTCCAATGTTAAGTCGGTTCTATTATATGGCTGTGAAACATGGAGAATAACAAAATTGACAATCACGAAGGTACAGACTTTCATTAATAGATGCTTGCGCAGAATAAAGGGATGGAAATGGCAGGACAAAGTCACAAACGTGGAATTATGGAAATGTACCGGTCAAATACCAGTGGATAAAGAAATACAGCGAAGACGATGGCGATGGATAGGACACACACTACGGAAACCAACTGAGAGTATTACACAACAGGCCCTTTTTTGGAATCCCCAGGGGAAAAGACAAAGAGGAAGACCAAGGAATTCTTGGAGAAGACAGATTGAAGCAGAGATGAAGATGATGGGGAAGACATGGAATGATCTTAAAAGAATTGCAAAAAACAGAACGACTTGGAAAGTGTTTGTTGAAGACCTATGCTCCACTGGGAACTAAAAGGTAGAAGAAGAAGAAGAAGAAGTCATCTATTTGAGTAACATGACACTTCGTCCACTGTATGCACCTGACGATTCAAAAACTTCGACTACTTAGCATTCAAAAAATTGTTGTTGCCTGACAACAACCAAATGTTGATTAATCTGAGTGTGTCATGTGAATGTTGGACAACAACAAAATGTTGATTAATCTGAGTGTGTCATGTGAATGTTGGACAACAACCAAATGTTGATTAATCTGAATGTGTCATGTGAATGTTGGACAACAACCAATTGTTGATTAATCTGAGTGTGTCATGTGAATGTTGGACAACAACAACAAAGATTGAGATAAAAATAAACACTTTTGAAGACAAATTCCTAAGAAGAATATTCTGTGTACAATGGAATGAATTAGAGACTAATATAGAGATAAGAGAAATGGTCGTGCCTTCAGTATTCAGTGCATCATTTTAAGTGGGTGGTCTTAGTTTTGATTGGCCAGTAGCTCTATTCTCTCGCCCCCTGACTCCACGGACGGGTGAGAAGGACATCCAGTAATATCGATTGGGCCCTTTCGAGGCTGAGGGCCCCATACTGCATCTGCTTGAGTGTCCATCACAAGGCGAGTGCCGTACCGATTCACAGTTATAGACATACTTCCTATCGGCTTGAGTGCGAGACATCCTGATTGCTGAGATGCGCCTTTTGGCTGGTTGTCTCAGTCTTCAGCACTTAAACTTGCTAGAGCAGACTGTGGTCTTGCTCGGATGTAGGAATGCTGGCCAGTCTTGGTTTTCAGTCCCTGGTGACTGTTAAATCCCATCCCCACGACAAGGAGCTGGCATTGACTGGGAGCTCTTCTGTGGGAAGCGTCAGGATTCAGAAATAGAGGGAGACCTAGAGAGACGCTAAAAAGATTAATTATATGAGAAGCAAAGTTGGCAGGCATAGACTCATTAGATAAGATTGAGTATCTCGCCAAGAATAGAGATGGGTGGTGAAAAACACTTAGCGACGTCTAGCAGTACTGGAAGGATCAAGAAATTGTCTGGTTACTGATCATTGTGGCCACGTTAACCAGCTTTACAGTAATCATGTGACTTTAACCAGTTTTACATGAATCTGTCATTTTAACATTTCAAATCGTTGAGTCTCTTAACAATGTACAAAGTTGTTTGTTTTCATCTCGCAGTGTCATGTTAGATTTAATCTTTGGGACTTTGCATCATTTGTTGATAATGTTCTGAGGTTGGTACATTTCTCGAATTCCTAATTTATATTTTATGAAATATTTTGTTAACCTCAGAAGGAAGGTTTACAACAGAGGTGAGATGCAGAATGGCTCAGGCAAAAGCAGCTTTCCAAAAAATGAGGAAGATACTATGTAATCCATTTTTGACAATAGAAACAAGAAAAAGAGTTCTTAAATGTTATGTAAAGCCAGTCTTCTTAACATAATGGATGTGAATCATGGACAATAGGACAACTGACAAGAAAATCGCTGGAGTCTGTAGAAATGTTTTTACACAAAAATGTTGAATACCATGGACAGCTAAGAAGAATAGTGAAAACAGTCCTGAAAGAGGCCAAAGCAAAAGGAGAGCTAATTTCCAATATTAGGAAGAGATAATCATCATTTTTTTTGTTACCATGTAATGAGAAGAGAACAACTGGAATATATTGTAAAAACTGGGAAAATTGAGGGACGAAGAGATAGAGGGAAGCAAAAGGGAAAAGATACCAGCCAGCTTAAGAGAATGGCTTTGACAGAAGGTCAACAACAGAAATGATAAATAACTGTCGAGATCGAAAGTTGTGTAGACACATGACACCTACGCCAGCAGGCCCGGTACTTGATAATGATAATGATTTTATAAAAGTGGTTTAAATTTGTGAAACGAGACACAAAAATTAAAATTTCAAGCTAAAGTCAATATTTTATGTATGAATTATATTTTAGTAGTTAATCCTCAGTCTAAAAGAAAAAGATCAAAGATCGGCAAATTTGAGATACAATATTCAATTTTGTAACTACACAAATTAATAAATGTTAAGACACAGCTTTTTCTAATCACATTGCATGCAAAATAGAAGATGTACGTGCATATTATATTCTTGGAAAGACACAAATGATTAAAGCAACTAAAGTAACAATGAGAGACAACTGTGCTCCCTCATGCCGCTTGACATTTTAGCTTGCGCTTTGCTGACATTTCGTCTCCTGATGTCGTATGACAGTCCAGTTCATTACGCTGTTTTTGTTATGCGTTCTCTTGCGTCTGGTGACATGTCTCACCTGGTGTTTTGAACATTCATATGTTGCTTTAACTCTTCACAGACTAGTCGAGTTACTCCTTCCTCACTCAGGTCCTTATTAACCCTCCATCACTGTTTCTACATTAACTCTAACTACTTACAAATCTAACTGTGTTATACCAGCTCTAGTAACAATAACTCATCGTACTCTTTTAATTCATAATTGTCGCCTGATACTAACTCTTCACCACTCTAGTCACATAATATCTCCATCAATTTCGTCACATCGCCTTCCACTACTCTCGTCACATAATCTCTCCATCAATTTCATAACATCGCCTTCCACTACTCTAGTCCCATATCTCCATCAGTTCGTCACATTGCCATCCACCACTCTCGTCACATTGCCTTCCACTAATCTTGTTATATTGCCTTCCACTTATCTCGACATATATTGCCTTCCCCTACTCTGGTCACATAATCTCGCTATCAATTTCGTCACATTGCCTTTCACTACTCTCGTCAAATTAGTTAGATTACCTCTTCACCACTCTAGTCACATAATCTCTCCATCTGTTGCGTCACATTACCATCCACTATTCTCGTCACATTGCCTGCTACTACTTTCGTCACATTGCTTTCCACTTTCCACAACTCTTATTACATTGCCTTCCACCACACTCGTCACATTGCCTTCCACTACTTTCGTCACATTGCCTGCCAGTACTCTAGTCACATTGTCTTCTAATACTTTCGTCACATTGTCTGCTACTACTCCAATCGCATTGCCTTCCACTAATTTCGTCATTTTGCCTTCCACTACTTTCGTCGCATTGCCTTCCACTACTCTCGTCACTTTGCCTTCCACTACTCTCGCCACATTGCCTTCCACTACTCTCGTCTTATTGCCTTCCACTACTCTCGTCAAATTTCCTTCCATTTCTGTCGTCACATAGCCTTTCATTACTCTCGTCACATTGCCGTCCACTACTTTCGTCACATTACCATCCACTACTCTCGTCACAATGCCTTCCACTACTCTCATCACATTGTCTTCCACGACTCTCGTCACATTGCCTTTCTCTATTCTGGTCATATTGCCGTCCGCTACTTTCGTCACATTCGGCTTCCACTACTGTCGTCACATTGCCTTTCACTACTTTCGTCACATTGCCTTCCACTACTATCGCCACATTGCCTTCCACTACTCTCATAATATTAATTTACCTCTTGATTACCCCTTCACCACTATTGACATACCTCTCTATCACTCACATTACCAAATCTCTCCACCACTATCGCCTCATTACCTCTCTATAGCTCTCGCACACTACCTCTCCATCAACTTCGTCACCCATCTCCATCACACGTCACACTATATATCCACAACCCTCTAAACACTTTATCTCCATCCCATGTCACACTATATCTTCGTCACCCTCTAAACACTTTATCTCGATCACACAACACCTCCATCATGTTTGTCGGACTACGTCTCTATCACTCTCATCACACCGCCTCTCTTTTACTCGTCACACTACTTCTCTGTTACTCGCATCACTCTACAACTCTAGTCATATTAACCCCAAACAACCCTCAAACCACACATTTTTACAACTCACTTCCATTCGTCACTACCCATTTCCATCTAACACGTTAACCGTTACAACCGCCATCTCACAGTTAACTACAATCTTTCACAATTATAAGGATTGAAGTAACAACTCAACAACCCGGTCACAACTAACAACATTGTAATACAACCAAAGTTATGAGTGATATAATAATTCAAAACCGTTTTTCCCATTTAGCAATATCAGAAAAACGAAGCTGACTGATATGTTCGTCCAGATGAAACGTGTCTTCGTGTCGACCTGACATGTTATAATAACATTGCTTCTTCTTAAAGTTGCACAATTTTAATTTTGTGTTTGCTACATTGTGTTTTCTACGACTGCCCCAACGTTACATTCTATAACTACTCCTCGTTGTGTCTAGAAATGACATGCGTGTTTTCACGCTAAAATTACTGTTTCCTCATCGCAGTCTAACTGTTTGGATTTCATTTGTTTATATACACCGGTATTGGTTTATATTGACTTGTATTGGTTTAAACACGGGAATCAAGGAGATGAGCTAGAGAATAATGGTCAAATCTGTGCTCTACGATCTAGAAAGCTGCTGAGCTGTTCACGAACTGTATATAACAACGTTAAGATTGCTTTAAGCCTAAAACATCTCAAAAATTGCTCCCTTAAGAGAAGCAAATTGTGAACCTATCAATGGCAAAACTAAACAGCTGGAAAGCGGGGACGAACATTACTTAAGTCTATATTTTGATGACAGACCAGCAAGCGCACTCCTAGACCAGCAAGCCCACTCCTAGAGCAGCAAGCCCACTACTAGACCAGCCAGCCCATTCCTAGACCAGCAAGCTTGCTCCTAGACCAGCCAGCCCATTCCTAGACCAGCCAGCTTACTCCTAGACCAGCAAGCCCACTCCTAGCCCAGCTAGTCCCAAAATACTCAGTGCTGACTAAACTGGACAATGAACCTCCTGAGAAAGAACTTCATGATGTCATCCGCGACCTCTCAAGTGGAAAAGCTTCTGGTAACGACAATATCCCAGCCGATATACTCAGGGAAAATTGTGAAAAACTCCTGTCCCACCTTTACAAACTCTTTGTCCCTTGCTGGAGAAGTGGAGATATACCCCAGGACATGAAAGATGTCTATGGTGTATGTACTATGGCAGGTCGGGAAGGTAACAGTTTCACAAGAAACATCATTATGGCAGGTCGAGAAAGGAATAGTTTTACAAGAGACAGAGCCTGTGACAGGTCAGAGAAGGAATAGATTCATAGGAAAGATGTTCCCAAAGCATGTTACCAAGAGAAGTCGAAACACTAAGCTCCGGTACTCAAAAATCATATACGGAAGTCGGATATGTCGGGCCACAAGGGGAAGATATCAAAGTTCTATGGCAAACGACATCGCAACGCATCCACCGCCCACTTAACGTACGTTTAAGGGCGGATGACAGAAAGGTCTATTCCTTTAGTCATCGCGTGATCGCAAGCTAGCATGGGGTTCACATTTAGATTTAACCCCTACATACCTAGCCGACATGTTTTGTCTCACACTTTGTTTGTCCTTGATGACGTGTGCGGTTCGTGCTTCATATAAAATAACCAAGTACATTTATCTATATCCATAAAAGCTCACATATGAAACAGATGGCCGGCGAATCGATCCCAAGTTGCAGCGAGATTTATGTTCGACCGGCAATTATTCGGCGTTCAAGATAGTTCAGATAAAGCGAACTTAATATTTCACCTTGGAAATTATGATCGCAAAATGGTGGCAGCATCATCTACAATTATTGGACCATCATCGTCATCATGTGCCATACCGGTTGGCGTAGGCGATCATGCCCTTCCACAATCTTCTGTCCACAGAGCATCGTAACAAATCTGTTGTTCACTGTTTTCCATGCCATGACACCAAGCTATCTAGTATCTTCTCTCTTTGTCGTCCGCGATCTTTATTTCC
Source organism: Megaustenia siamemsis (assembly GCA_032433765.1). Lineage (NCBI taxonomy): Eukaryota > Metazoa > Mollusca > Gastropoda > Stylommatophora > Ariophantidae > Megaustenia > Megaustenia siamemsis. The sequence goes on along the minus strand of JAVIAB010000160.1, from coordinate 29,951,090 downwards.
CTGTATTTTGCCAGTTGTAACCAAAATGACATTTAAATCTAAATCACATTTAAGAAAGATCAATACATGTGAGATGCGATGCTTGAGAAAAGTAACAAACAACACAAGAAGAGATAGAATACCAAATGAAACCATAAGAAAAATGGTAGGAACAAAACCTTGCCAAGAATATATAGAACAACAACTTAAATGGTTTGGCCACCTGGTCAGAATGAATCCTCACCAATCACCATCAAGGGCGTTCTTCTCGAGAATGCATGGGAAAAGACCAAGAGGAAGACCCAGAAGAAGATGGATAGATGCAGTGACAGAGACATGTAACAACAAAGGAAAATCACTAATTCAGACAGTTCGAGCAGCACAAGAACGACAAATGATATAAACCCAGACACCTTTTAGGTATCAGTGAAAAGAGAAAAGAAGAAGATGAAGAACCAAATATGCCAACTTTCATCTTCTCATGATGTGCCCTAAAAATGTTGATTGTTTTCTTTCTGTTTTTTTAGGAGCTACCTTTTTGTATTGACCTTTTTGAGAATTTCCTCGTTGGTCTTTTTAGCTGTCCAGGGAATTTTCAACATTCTTCTGAGAAATCCTATCTCTGTGATCTCTAATCGTCTGTTCATTTGTTTGTCTACTGTCCATGATTCTCTTCCATAGGTCAGAATTGGCTCTATACAGCACCGATGAAGAACTCTCTTTCTCACTTTTATCGACATAAATCTGTGACGTAAGACGTTTTTCATTTTCTGAAATGCTATTTTGGCCTGAGCAATTCTGCTTTCTATTTCTGTTGTGCATCTTTCATCCGATATTATTATTATGCCCAAATATTTGACGCGTTGCTCTTGTTTCAGATTTGTCCATTTTTTTAATGCTGCATGATAGTGATGATTTTTTCTTTGATATGACCATTACTTCCGTTTCCATACAATTCAGACTGAGATCATTCTTGTTGCGTTCTTTTATCATTATGTCTATGATATCGAATTATGGAACAGGCAAAAAATTACGGTGTTGCAGTTCAGCTGTTGATCAGGAAATGAGGTGAGCTCAGTGTATAGCGACATCTGTATATGAGAGAACAGAGCAGTTTCCTATGCTGCATTTTTTCTTCTTCTTCTATCGTATTAAACGCTAAACCGCCCACAAATATATCGACGATTTCTTTTTTTTCTTTTTAAAGTGTTCATTAACACTTACACTGTAGGGACCCGCACTCGCAACGGAGCCCAACATTTCCTCAATAATTATTTACCTCTTTGGGCGCATGTATTGCTCACATCCAGCATATATATATATATATTTTTTTTTTTTTTTGGGTTGCGTTCTTCAGCTTTCGCCTCTGGCGAAGTGCACAGAGAATAGGAACTTAATTTTGCATGTTAATCCCGACAGGGGTCCCTCGCCGCACAGGCAGTTAGATCCGTATTCGGAGGTACTCATATTTTTTTTTCGTCGATGAGTAATTTACGTTTTAAGCCGGGCCTCGCTGCTGAGACCAGGGGGCGGGGGGGGGGGGTGGTGTTGCCGCAGATAGAAATTACATAAATTCAACTAGTGCAGTCGAGATTTGAACGCATAACCTCTCTGTCTTGAGACGGGTGTCTTTTTTCACTCATGATTTATATCACCGAGACGGGTGTCTTGCCTCGAGACCAAGCAGTCCCTCGCTCACTTCCAGCATATCTTATGATGTCGTCTCATCCCTTACAAAATCTTGAAAGTCCGCTTCAGATTTCTATGAATATCCTCATTAGTGGTAAACAATTAAAGAAATGCCGGGTTTCCGTAGTGGATGAGACGCTCGGCAGTTACTCTACATCTACTGATGCTGGAGAACACAACTTATGATGTCAACAACGGGTAACTCTGCACTCGAGTTTCCCTCCCCAGTTTAACATTCTCAATCAACCACTAAATTGCTTCCCTTTACTATTTACTCATATTAATATCGACTCTACTTTAGACTTTACTCTACCTTGCTTTCAACAAACTGACGAACATCTGGAGATCGAACGTACTCAATATATTAACAAAACTTAAATTGTTCAACTCCTGTGTGATATCAGTACTAACATATGGATGTAAAATATTGAAATTCACCCAGACTTTAAATAGGAAATTAAATGCCTTTGAAAACAAATGTCTACGTAGGATCTCAAACATAAACGTAAGTAAGGTAAAGTACGAGACTTGACTCTGCTACTTAGCACACGAGTTTTCACCCGTATGTGCTCTGCCGCCTATCCAGAAGTGTTCGGAGACTTCTCCCTACTTTTGCCAGCGGCTGGGTCGACCGCAGGGTATTTTTTTTCCCAACCACGAGTTGGAAGTAGATAGGTAGATAGGATAGGTAAGTAGATAGGTAGATAGGATAGGTAAGCAGATAGGTAGATATGATAGGTAAGTAGATAGGTAGATAGGATAGATAAATAAATAGGTAGATATGATAGGTAAGTAGATAGGTAGATATGATAGGTAAGTAGATAGGTAGAGAGGATAGGTAAGTAGATAGGTAGATATGATAGGTAAGTAGATAGGTAGATATGATAGGTAAGTAGATAGGTAGATATGATAGGTAAGTAGATAGGTAGTAGATAGGATAGGTAAGTAGATAGGTAGATATGATAGGTAAGTAGATAGATAGATAGATAGATAGATAGATAGATAGATAGATAGATAGATAGATAGATAGATAGATAGATAGATAGATAGATAGATAGATAGATAGATAGATAGATAGATAGATAGATAGATAGATAGATAGATAGATAGATAGACAGATAGACAGATAGACAGATAGATAGATAGATAGATAGATAGATAGATAGATAGATAGATAGATAGATAGATAGATAGATAGATAGATAGATAGATAGATAGATAGATAGATAGATAGATAGATAGATAGATAGATAGATAGATAGATAAAATATGTAGGTACATATGTAGATAGGATTTGTAGATAGATAAGTAGGTAGGTAGATAAGTAGGTAGATATGTAGTTAAGATATATAGATAGATAGGTAGATAGATACATGGGTAGGTATGTAGGTAGATAGGTACTTAGATATGTAGTTAGATAGGTAGTTATACAGGTAGATAGCTTGGTAGGTATATAGGTAGTTTGGTAGATAGATAGGTAAGTACGTTAGTAGGTAGGTAGGTGGGTGGGTGGATAAGTAGGTATGTAAGCACGTATGTAAGTAGGTAAGTAGAGTGAAGTGTTATGTAAAGTAACATAAAACATTTCATCATGTGATCTGCCTTAGACATTAACGTGGACATTCCTACATTCCATTCACATACATTTAATGTTACTGTAAACCCTCTATTTATCAGACTAATGTTGAAAAAGACGCCCTACGCTGCAAGGTAATGTTCACATGTGGCATGAATGTGCTTAGAGTGAACGTAACTGGACTGGGAAGAGCTTGTTAAGGATATAACTTCAACTGGAGACAGGCAGTAAATGCTGTTCTCAAAGCATTCGAAATCGAAATGAGACAAACTGTCGATTCTGGGCATGATTAAAGAAACAGCCACCTCTCTAACCTCATGCTTGCAGCGACACTAAATCTATTTATCCAAGATGGAGAAATTATTTGTCTCCGGCTTGGTATAGAACCGTTCATCAGAGGTTTAACAAGCCGCTATCATAAAAACGATTTTGTTAATGAAACGTAGACCTGATACAGAATGTGTTTTACTCTACGACTTATATTGGAGGAACACATTGAAAAGCAACAATCTTTTGTACTTAACTTCATCGACTTCAAAAAAGCATTTGATAGTATTCGTCGAGATTCTTTGTGGAAAATTCTGAAGCAATATGGCTTACCATCAAAAATCATAAATATTATTAAAGACATGTACAATAGTTACACATGTGCAGTTCGAACAGAGGAAGGACTGAGCGAATGTTTCCCAATAGAAACTGGGGTTAAACAAGGATGTATTTTATCGCCCTTGTTATTTGGAGTTGTTATGGACTTCATAATGAAGAAATGCTGCACTGGTAATAAAGGCACCGAATGGATACAAGGAGACCATTTGGAGGACATCGACTTTGCTGATAACATAGTTCTCATCAGCAGTCAGATAAAAACGATGCAGGAAAACACAAATGAACTATCATCAATAGCCAGCAAAATTGGGCTTGAGATCAATCATGAAAAGACTAAAGTCATGAAAAGCTTAGTTCCAACAGACCACAAAATATACATGGAAAACAAACCAGTGGAAGAGATCGATCACTTTATCTATCTTGGAAGTCACATTGATCGAGAAGGGGATACAAGCAAAGAAATTAGAATCAGAATAGCTGAAGCAGCAATGTCTTTCAGAAGCCTTGAAAAGTTGTGGAAATTAAAAAAACTCATCAGCACAAACACACAACTTAGACTATTCAAATCAAATGTACTATCAACCCCTACGTATGCGTGTGAAAGCTGGAAAACAACAAGAGATATAGAAACAAAGTTGAACGCATTCGAAAATAAATGTCTAAGGAAAATACTTGGTATAGCGTGGAAAGAATTCAAAACAAATGAGGAAATTAGAGAAATCGCCAATCAACCACTAATATCTTCAGTAATAAAGAAAAGACGATGGTCATATGTTGGACATGTGATGAGAAGAGATAATAACCGAATAGCAAAGCAAGCCCTCATGTAGGAAACAACAGGTAAGAGGAAAAGATGAAGACCCAGAGAGACACTGAGAAGAACATTGATGAGAGAGACAAGAGCAGTAGGAATCGGCTCCATCGGTGAGATAGAACTGCTTGCACAGAACAGAGACAAATGGCGAGATTTGGTAAAATATCTTTAACAGAATTGAACACTGCTAGAACGGAAATTCAGATAAGAGAGGGAGTATCTTGGTCTACGCCCTATGGGCCGGCTACGGCTCGAAAGGTCAATATATAGAAATCTATTTATAGCCCCTTGAGACCGACAAGGAACAAATTTCCCTTTTAAAGCGAAAGTTTATAAATTGAAACAGTAATTTTTTATATTTTAAATTTTGTCAATTATTGTTAATTCTGAAAACGTTGTAATGCAGTCACATTTTAAATCAGCACAACCGTTGGTGATCCTGTCTCTGTACGACTTTCAGTCTCTCATTACCAGCCTGCATGTCTTTGCAGGATTGTTGCACTCATGACAGACTGTCAAAATGAATCTGTTTCTAGCCAGATCTCCCACTTCTTATGTTGTCATGTTCAATCTTTGAGGTCTTGAAACTACTTTCTTCTGGGCTTGTTCCTGTCTCGTCTTCCCGAAACCATGTCTTCTATTACTGCTTTTACACCGTGTCTTTTGACTTATCCATTGTATTTTAATTTCCTCTGTAAAGTGTCTATAAGCCAGTTCTTTCCAATGCTTAGATCTTTCAATGTGTCTTCAGTGATTTTTTAAATTATCCATCGTATCTTAATGATTTTTCTGTAGTATTTTTCTTCGAATGAACTAATTTTCTCCATTCTGACAGTCTCTTTCATTCTCTACAATTGTTTATCATTTCTGCTTACATCCTACCACGTCATACTCTTATTCTTTCTTAATTTTGATTCTGCATAGCTTTCCTCACTATTTCTTTATGGGTTATTGTCTCTTTCTCTTTCCTTTCATTTATCACAATTTATTCTTAGTGTTACGTCGTCATTACTTGGTCAGATATGACTACCGTTGCCTCTTAATGATGGTAATAAACTTTCCTTTTGTTTTCTCCTCTTTCATAATATTCTAGCTACTTTTTTTCTCTTTTGTAATCTCAATGTACTTCTGAAAAAACGTATTTCTGTGGCAAACAGCAAAAAGCTTCTTGCAATACTATAATAATTACTGTAGAATACAATGTATCTTCGACCTTTCAGCTCCCTGTGGAGCATAGATATTCAATAAACACTTTCCAAGCTGTTCTGTTTGTTGCTTTGATGATGAAGATGGTGCCCCACCTCCACTCACAACTGAATGCTTGAGTTAGAATGAGTACAACAGCTGATGAAGATGGTGCCCCACCTCCACTCACAACTGAATGCTTGAGTTAGAATGAGTACAACAGCTGATGAAGATGGTGCTCCACCTCCACTCACAACTGCATGCTTGAGTTAGAATGAGTACAACAGCTGATGAAGATGGTGCCCCACCTCCACTCACAACTGCATGCTTGAGTTAGAATGAGTACAACAGCTGATGAAGATGGTGCTCCATCTCCACTCACAACTGAATGCTTCAGTTAGAATGAGTACAACAGTTGATGAAGATGGTATTCCACCTCCACTCATAACTGAATGCTTCAGTTAGAATGAGTACAACAGCTAATGAAGATGGTGCCCCACCTCTACTCATAACTGAATACTTGAGTTAGAATGAGTGCAACAGCTGATGAAGATGGTGCTCCGTCCCCTCGAAACTGATCACAGACTAACTGGTCTGTGCAAGTGCCTAGGGGTCGAGAATGAGGGCAAGGTCAGGATGGGTCCAACAGCTCTCGTCGACCCTACCAAATGGAAAAACCCCTACGTTAAAACAGTAACTATCCTGCCGAAGACGGAGTATGTCAGCCACGGTGCATGTGTATCGGCCATGCGACCAGCTCATCGTGTGTCATGGTTTTCTCCTCACCCCTCCATCATGAAATAGAACGAAGTGGAGGCCTTGGTTGCCTAGTTGGGAAAACAACTCCACTAGCTACCAACGTTCGGACAACCTGTGTTCGATTCCCGTTGGAAGCAGTGGGAATTGTACTCGTGGTTGGACAAAAAATACCTCCGCGGTCGACCGCTGGCAGAAATCGTCACTAGGGTATTATTACTCAGGAAAGGTGAGGAATGCCGCCTCGCATCGTGAGTTTCGATGTTTGAAGCGACACCATCTAGAAGTCTCCGAACACTTCTGGATAGGCGGCCGGGCACATATGGGTGAAGACTCGTATGCTAAAACGCCGATCTTTACAGGACATAGAGTCAAGCTCGCAAGGTCACATGACTTAAACGCCGAAGAAGAAGAAGAGGAAAAGGAGGAGGAGGAGGAGGAAGAGGAAGATAAAGATGATGATGAGGAGGAGGAGGAAGAGGAAGATGAAGATGAGGAGGAGGAGGAGGAAGATGAGGAGGAGGAGGAAGAGGAAGATGAAGATGAGGAGGAGGAAGAGGAAGATGAGGAGGAGGAGGAGGAGGAAGAGGAAGATGAAGATGAGGAGGAGGAGGAAGAGGAAGATGAAGAAGAGGAAGAAGAGGAGGAGGAGGAAGAAGAAGAAGAACAAGAAGAACAAGAAGAACAAGAAGAACAAGAAGAACAAGAAGAAGAAGAAGAACAAGAAGAAGAAAAAGAACAAGAAGAAGAAGAAGAAGAAGAAGAAGAAGAACAAGAAGAAGAAGAACAAGAAGAAGAAAAAGAACAAGAAGAAGAAGAAGAACAAGAAGAAGAAGAACAAGAAGAAGAAAAAGAACAAGAAGAAGAAGAAGAAGAACAAGAAGAAGAAGAACAAGAAGAAGAAAAAGAACAAGAAGAAGAAGAAGAACAAGAAGAAGAAGAACAAGAAGAAGAAAAAGAACAAGAAGAAGAAGAAGAAGAACAAGAAGAAGAAGAACAAGAAGAAGAAGAACAAGAAGAAGAAGAACAAGAAGAAGAAGAAGAACAAGAAGAAGAAAAAGAACAAGAAGAAGAAGAAGAACAAGAAGAAGAAGAAGAACAAGAAGAAGAAGAAGAACAAGAAGGAGAAGGAGAAGACAAATCACTGTTAAAAAACAAAAACGTTGTGATTGAGGAAGTAGGTATTGAGCCGAAAGAAAGTAAAGAAATGTGTTGCAAGCGACAACTCAACGCATCAACACCCACTTAACATCTTCAAGGACGAAAGATGAAGCAATGTAATCGTTGGGAGCACACAACCGGAAAAAAGCCGGTAAATTCTGGAACAAGAAAATAGCAGATGGCGAAGAAACGTATCAACATTTAAATATGAAATGAGTTAGAATATCCACACACGCGAGAGAGAAAAGAAGTGAGATCTTACAAAACAAATTTACCTTTTTCATTCTGATGCTCAATCAACTATTGGCGGAATCACCGGGAATCAGGGAGAGAGAGATTAAGAGAGAGAGAGAGAGAGAGAGAGAGAGTGAGAGAGATAGAGAGAGAATGAGAGAGAGAAAGAAAGAGAGACAGAGAGGGAGAAATGAGAGAGAGGCTAAACAACGTTTAAAAGCTCCTACCGTAAACCAGCAAAATCTTGCTTTCAAATGCCTGTAAATATATAGAAAGACTGCACATACGCATTATAATTTGCTTTCAATAAAACATATTGTTATATCAGGCTATGTTAAATTGATGGTTTACTGTATTTTCGTTTCGTTACCATTACTTTCAAGTAAACGTAACCTAAAGTCAAGGAGGAAGTCACACGCACATCTGGTGACGATACTGTAAAGATTTAGTAGTCACTTAACTGCATGGAGGCTGCATTATATGGGAGAGCTTATTCGCTGTATCAAAGACAAGTGGAGTGGTAACTTGATCAAATGATGGCATTTAATTACAGGTGTATGTAGCAATTATAGATTAGTGAACAGTTATAGGCAGAATCGGAATAAAATGCGGGTAGGTAGGAAGCAATTATGGTTAGAGTAGGAATATTTTGTTTATTTCATGGAGGAAAATGAGTTGGGTCAGAAAATATCTCACATAGTGAGTCGGAATAATGGAGTCAGAAAATAATCCACATGGTGAGTTGGAATAACAGAGTCAGAAAATAATCCACATAGTGAGTCTGAATAACGGGGTCAGAAAATAATCCACATAGTGAGTTGGAATAACAGAGTCAAAAAATAATTCACATAGTGAATTGGAATAATGGAGTCAGAAAATAATCTCACACAGTAATTCGGAATAAATGGAGTAAGAAAATATCTCACATAGTAAGTTGAAATAACGGAGTCATAAACAGTTATTGGCAGATTCTGTGTTGAGTCGAACAATTTTTGCTGATTTCGAAGTTGTGGACTCTGAATTATTGAGTCCAAATTAGTTATTTTATTACTTGTTATTCGAAGCTTTGTGAGTTTGAGACATTTATCATCATTATCATCATCATCATCATCATCATTATCATCATCATCATCAAGTACCGGGCCTACTGGCGAAGGTGATCATGTCTCTCCACAATTTTCGATCTCGGCAGCTATTTATCATTTCTGTTGTTGACCTTCTGCCAAGCCATTCTCTTAAGCTGTCTGTTATTTTTTCTCTCTGCTTACCTCTATCTCTTCGTCCCTCAATTTTTCCAGTTGTTACAATATATTCCAGTTGTTCCCTTCTCATTACATGGCCAAAAATGATGTTTTATCTTTATTTTGCTCACAGTGGCTTGATGACGATCGGGTATCACCTGTAGCACATGATGTCCCTTACCGAACGAGGGTTTTCCCTTGGAATCCCCCTTAACGTTGTTGTTGTTATTTCTATTTGTGGCGATTCATGATTGTACAAAGAAATTACGACGGTGGTTTTCTGTTGCCTTCCGTCGGTTTGTTTACGGTTGGCTCCGCTAGTCTTTGACTAAAAAGTCTCACCCACAAGGCAGTGGGGTCGTTTTATTTCGGGGTACCCTCCCTTAGCCTTTTACTCTCCCGAGCTTACCTGCAAGGCAGCAGGCAGCAGCCATTTATGACATTTATCAAGTAGATTATATTGGAAGTTTTAGAGGCAGGGATAGTTATATATTTGGAGTTATTGAGCACAGTAAGTAAAGTACCCCCATCACGTGTTAGTGACCATAAATTTTACAGACCTTCGGCACATGATTTTTGGGGTAATGTGGTCGGTATTACGCCAGTGCCGCCTTACTTTCCCAGAAAAAAATCCGGTACCCGATAAAGGCTGGGTGAACCTGGAAGCCGTCGGTTGGGATCGAACCCTGCCTCTTGTCTTTTGTAGTCCAGTTCACTAACCACTGAGCTATCGCGGCTCAGTTATTGAGCATAAGGCAGTATAAATAGATTTAAAGATAATGAGTTGAAGATGATTATAGGTAGATATAGAGCTAAAGATAGTAAGTAAAAGTAAAATACTCCCGTTATGCCAAGTGGCGTATAGGGAATATGGTGTTAGTGACCATAAATTTTACTAACCACTGAGCTATCGCGGCTCCCAGAGCTAAAGATGATTATAGGTATATATGGAGTCGAGATAATTATATTGAGATATAGAGCTAAAGACGATTATAGATAGATATGAAGATGAGATGATTACACGGAGATATAGAGCTAAAGATGATCTTAGGTGTTTATAGAGTTTAGATAATTATATGGAAATATAGAGCTAAAGATGGTGATTACAGATAAATATAGATTTGAGGTGATTATGTGGAGATATAGAGCTAAAGATGATTATAAGCAAATATGTAGTTGAAGATAGCTTTTGATGAAGTAAAAAAGTTAACAAAATGTTATTCAGCAGCTTTCATAACTTACTATTGCATTTATTTACTTCTTTTCATTTTGTTTTTGCTTAAAAGCCGTTCCTTCCGTTATGTCTTACTCGGGAGTATTTTCTCATATGTTGTTAACAGTCCTTTATTATGTGTCCGAAGATCGTATCACATTGAGAACAAAAATATAAATAAAAACATCACAGTAATTAATATTCATGGATGCTTTGATGTCAAAATCAGAAGACAGAAGTTGCAGGAAAAAGGAAACGAGAATGAGGACAACACATGCATCTTGTTCCTTCTGTGGTTGGACTTCGTCTATCCAATGTTAACAGATTCCGCCACGAGAGAAGCTGATCAACAGTGTCCAGCATAAAAGAAAAAAAACTAGTACTAAAATGTTACCAAACTACTATCAAAACATGATAACTTGCTACTAACTAAAGACACCAAATACTACAACTTAAGGTTCCCTCCAAGCCTTGCTAGTCGTATGGGGGAATATAGCGTTAGTGACAATATGCCATGACCACGGCAATTTTGGATGGTGTGGTCGTTATTACGCCAGGCCGCATCTATCTATCTATCTATCTATCTATCTATCTATCTATCTATCTATCTATCTATCTATCTATCTATCTATCTATCTATCTATCTATCTATCTATCTATCTATCTATCTGTTGTCTGTCTGTCTGCCTGCCTGCCTGCCTGCCTGCCTGCCTGCCTGCCTGTCTGTCTGTCTGTCTGTCTAATCTATTGTCCTTTCGAGCCGAAGACGGCACATAGGGCAGAACCACAATCTCACAAACAGAAACCTTGTGTGCCAAAGTGACACATATTGCAAAGATCGCTGCTCTAAAATATATGGCGCTGTTTCCATAACAATACTTTTTACAATGACAGCTTGTCAAGCTATCGATCAATCTCCTTAAGGAGTTCCCGGTAACACACAGGAACAAGCTGCCTCTACTGCCTCAAAAATTCTCTGGTATCCATTTTTAGGGGTTGTGTGAACCACTAGCCACCGAGGCTACTTTTTGTCCTTTTTAACTGTCAAATCATAATTGCTTGCAACTGATTGAAAAGACGCTAAATGTCATAAATAATATATAATATGTCGGATGAACGCGAAGTCTACTTGCCTGTTTCTATTAACAAAAGCTGTTTTAATGCAATATTTTAAATTAAATAAATTGGTTATAGTTATGGTTATAGTTATGGACATGCTTATGGTTATAGTTATGGTTATGGTTATACTTATGGTTATAGTTATGGTTATAGTTATAATTATAGTTATAGTTATGGCTATGGTTATGATTATGGTTATAGTTATGGTTATTGTTATGGTTATAGTTATAGTTATGGTTATAGTTATGGTTATAGTTATGGTTATGGTTATGGTTATAGTTATGGTTATGGTTATATTTATGGTTATGGTTATAGTTATGGTTATAGTTATGGTTATGGTTATAGTTATGGTTATAGTTATGGTTATATTTATGGTTATGGTTATAGTTATGGTTATGGTTATGGTTATATTTATGGTTATGGTTATAGTTATGGTTATAGTTATGGTTATGGTTATAGTTATGGTTATAGTTATGGTTATATTTATGGTTATGGTTATAGTTATGGTTATGGTTATATTTATGGTTATGGTTATATTTATGGTTATGGTTATAGTTATGGTTATAGTTATGGTTATATTTATGGTTATGGTTATAGTTATGGTTATAGTTATGGTTATAGTTATGGACATGCTTATGGTTATAGTTATGGTTATGGTTATGGTTATAGGTATAGTTATAGTTATGGTTATGGTTATGGTTATGGTTATGGTTATGGTTATGGTTATGGTTATGGTTATAGTTATAGTTATAGTTATGGTTATGGTTATGGTTATAGTTATGGTTATGGTTATAGTTATAGTTATGGTTATAGTTATGGTTATAGTTATGATTATGGTTAGTCGAAGGCCCAGACATCACTGCAAACGAATTAAAAGCAATAATTGCTCAACCACCCATGCCAGTGGAATTTTCCGAATTAAAACTCATCTAAATGAAGGATCCAAACAAAGAAAGGCAGCTGAGCTACACATCATAGCAGCTACAGCACACGCCAAAAGACATAAGGCCAAGCGGCACCAAAAGTGAACGCACGTGAACTGTCCTTCGTCATACGATATCATCATTCATCGTAAGCAATCGGAACATCTAAACACGATTTTAGCAAGAAAAAACTGAATATCTACATAACTAAATACAATTTTAGCAAGGAAAAATTGAATCTCTGCAGAATTAAATGCATTTTAGCAAGGAAAAATTGAATCTCTGCAGAATTAAATGCATTTTAGCAAGGAAAAATTGAATCTCTGCAGAATAAGATACATTTTAACAAGGAAAAACTGAATCTCTGCAGAATTAGATACATTTTAACAAGGAAAAACTGAATCTCTGCAGAATTAAATACATTTTTATTAAGAAAAGAACTGAATCTCTGCAGAATTAAATACATTTTTAGTATAAAAAAAAACTGAATCTCTGCAGAATTAAATACATTTTTAGTAAGAAAAGAACTGAATCTCTGCAGAATTAAATACATTTTTAGTAAGAAAAGAACTGAATCTCTGCAGAATTAAATACATTTTTAGTAAGATAAAAACTGAATCTCTGCAGAATTAAATACATTTTTAGTAAAAAAAAACTGAATCTCTGCAGAATTAAATACATTTTTATTAAGAAAAAAACTGAATCTCTGCAGAATTAAATACATTTTTATTAAGAAAAGAACTGAATCTCTGCAGAATTAAATACATTTTTATTAAGAAAAGAACTGAATCTCTGCAGAATTAAATACATTTTTAGTATAAAAAAAAAAAAACTGAATCTCTGCAGAATTGAATGCATTTTTTTAGCCTGATATAAGTTGTCAAGTTAAAACTACATTTTATAATTAAAACTCCAGTGAACCAGGCACCAATTCATTTTGCTTTTTTTTTTTTTATCCAAGTCCACTGAGAGACTTAGGGCGGAACTTCATCAACAAGCCAGCGAGTTAACCACTGCGATACTGACATTCCTGTGTGTCACACTTTACACATTTATTTCCAGTTTGTTGAATTAAAATGTCAGGAAAACGTCTGCAGTTTTGTGACAAGTCATTTAGGAATCCCCAGGGGAAAAGACAAAGAGGAAGACCAAGAAATTCTTGAAGAATACAGACAGGAGCAGAGATAAAGATGATGGGGAAGACATGGAATGATCTTAAAAGAATGGCAAGAAACAGAACAACTTGGAAAGTGTTTGTTGCAGACCTTTGCTCTACAGGGAGCTGAAAGGTAGAAGGGAGAGAAACAGCTGAAATTCAACACAATGTCAACAAACTATATATATATATATATATATATATATATATATATATATAATATTTATATAGCACTTTGTTTATTCAACTTATAATTCAATTGATGTATCCACAATTTGAATAGATGGGTCGTAAATTTGTCATTTTGCTCTACATTAGAAAGTTCAAGGTCTTGCTTGCACAGTCATTATGGGCCAAGCATTAAACAAATAAGAGGCGTTTACTAGATTGAATCAATAGATTCGTTTACAAGATTGCGGTTTGGTTGGTTCGTGTAGCAGCGGTTACTACTCGCTTCCGACAACAGCTTAGAGACAAATAGCAAGAAATAAAAGTTTTAAAATGTTGACTTAGTTTGAGTAAACCTCGTGCATAAAGATCACTTTTGACGAAGATTGCTACCAAAAAAGTTGTATTTTTTCTCTTGTCAATAAAAACAAATTTTGAAAATAGTTTAATGATGGGCAAAGTAGAAGTAAAGAGATGCAGAGGTAAATAACGTCAGAGGTAAACTCAGAAAGAGAGACGTAAACAATGAGACAGGTAAATAGCCACAGAGGTAAACAACGGCAAGGGTAAACAACACCAGAGGTAAATAACGACACAGGTAAACTCCGTATTGGTAAACAGTGGAGAGGGTAAACCAGCAGAGAGATAAACAGCGTGTGACGTAAACAACGGAAAGGGTAAACAACGAGCGAGGTAAACAACGGAAAGGGTAAACAACTGAAAAGAAAACAATGGCAGAGGTAAACAGCGGCAAGAGTAAACAACGACAGAGGTAAAAAAAAAAAAAAAAGTAAAGTGCCCCCGTCACGCCAAGTGACGTATAGGGAATATGGTGTTAGTGACCATAAATTTAACAGACCTTCGGCAGATGATTTTTGGGATAATGTGGTCGGTATTACGCCCGTGCCGCTTTACTTTCCCAGCAAAAAAATTCGGTACCCATTAAAGGCTGGGTGAACCCGGAAGCCGTCGGTTGGGATCGAACCCTACCTCTTGTCCTTTGTAGTCCAGTTCACTAACCACTGAGCTATCGCGGCTCCCTTCAACGACAGAGGTAAACAACAACAATAACAACAACAAAATAAGCAGCGAGAGAGGTAAACAACGGAAAGGGTAAACAACGAGAGAGGTAAACAGCGGAAAGGGTAAACAACGATAGAGTTAAACAACGGAACGGGTAAACAACGAGAGAGGTAAGCAACAGAAAGGGTAAACGACGAGAGAGGTAAGCAACAGAAAGGGTAAACGATGACAGAGGTAAACAACAGAAAGGGTAAACAACGAAAGAGGTAAAAAAGGGAAAGGGTAAACAACGAGAGAGGTAAACAGCAAGAGAATGAACTAGACAGTACAGCAGTCTTTATCATGGAGTAAGAGTAGCGGCAAAACTGATAAGGAAAACCTTGGTAAGGAAAACACAGAAAGACAAGATCAGTCAATGATTATGATCAGGACACATGCGAATAATGATAACCTGACCTTCACCTCGTATCACTGCATCATTGATCACCTTTCTAATGTCTGCTGGGGTTTTTCTAGGAGCCTGGAGAATAAATACCTCATAACCAGGGCAATCATCACGGAGTGATAAGCCCAAGCCACGAAGTGGAGTTTTAGTAAAGTCGTGGGGCCTCGGTAGCCTAGTTGGAAAAACCACCCGAATGCGCTACCAATGTTCGGACAACCCGTGTTCGATTCTCGTTGGAAGCAGTGTGAACTGTACTCGTGGTTGGAAAAAATAGTACCTCCGCGGTCGATCCAGCCGCTGGTAGAAATGGGTGTCAGGGTAGTACTCAGGGGAGGTGAGGAATGCCGCCTCGCATCATGAGTTTCGATGCGTGAAGCGACACTATCCAGAAGTCTCCGAACACTTCAAGATAGGCGACAGAGCACATAAGGGTGACAACTCTCTTGCTAAGACGCCGACTCAAGTCTCGTACTTTACCTTGACCTTTAATAAAGTCGTCTTCAGATACATCGCTAACTACAGCTTCCCTTGACTTGACTGATTCCCTCCCCTTAACTGTGAGCGGGAAGCCGCGATAGCTCAGTGGTTAGTGAACTGGACTATAAAGAACAAGGGGTAGGGTTCGATCCCAACCGACGGCTTCAGGGTTCATCCCGCCTTAGATGGGTACCGGATTTTTTTCTGGGAAAGTAAAGCGGCACGGGCGTAATACCGACCACATTACCCCAAAAATCATGTGCTGAAGGTCTATAAAAGTTATGGTCACTAACACCATATTCCCTATTTGCCACTTGGCGTGACGCAGACTCTTTACTTTTCTTTACTTGACTGTAAGCGATAGTGACTCCTTACAGCGTATTGTTTCTCGCAGAAAATTACATGTCTTTGTTAACAATTAAATGAGTCCCAAAAGTGTATTGTCGATAATAAGTGTATTGTTTTGGAGGTGCTGTCTTCGTAGTGTAGTTAGGTACTGGCAGTGAAGCAACCAGCGGTCGACAGACTCGAGCTGTTAATGCAGTGTCTGCACTTTAGGATTATGCTGGGAGTATAGCTTGTGAAGGGACAATAGCCCTTAGCAGGCTGAAACTTATTTCGAAAAATATGAATATCACTCTCGGTTCTAAAGTCAAGGTAATGCACACCCCAGTTATATCAATTTTACTATGCGCTTGCGAAACATGGACAGCACAAGTATTATTTATTGAAAATTAAAACTATGGAGATGAACTATTTTGAAAAAGGTTATGTGCATATGTTACTAACACCGTATCATGACTGAAAATGTTCGCAAAAGGATACAACCAGCAATCACTTATGTAATTGTTATATGTTGAATATATCAGACTTTTGTGGAGAATCGCAAAATGAAATTATTCGGCCCATATATCTCGATCATATATCCTGGCAAAGACCAAAGCAGAGAAGTGTGAAATTAAGAAAAGGGAGAAGAAATCAGAGAAAAAGAAATGGGATGATAACATCATCATCATCGAATGCCGTCTCCGCAACGAAGGTTGGCTACCATGGATTGCCATTCCGCTCTGTTTCTTGCTTTGATGGTGCAGGCTGTCATAGGCTGACTTGTCCATCTTTTGATGTTACTCGTCCATGTTAGTCTTGGTCGGCCTCTGCCTCTTTTACCTTGTATTTTCCCCTCCAAGATTACTTTTAGTAGGCTGTTGTGTCTTTAACGGGCTCCAAAAATTTCATTTGTCTTGTCTTAATTATGTTTAGTAGTTCTCTTTTCATTTTTAGTTCTTTTAAAACTTCATCGTTTATTTTCTTTTCTTTCCTTCCAATTCTACCTATTCTTCTATAAATCCACTTTTCAAAGGCTCCAATTTTCTGTTCTGTAAAGGTAAAGGTCAAGTACGAGACTTGAACCGGCGTCTTAGCACGCGAGTTTCCACCCATATGTGCTCGGCCGCCTATCCAGAAATGTTCGGATATTTCTGTATAGTGTCGCCTCAAGCATCTAAACTCAGATGCGAGGCAACATTCCTCATCTTCCCATGGTAATACCCTGGTACGCATTTCTGCCAGCGGCTGGGTCGACCGTGGGGGTATTATTTTTTTTTTTTCTAACCACGAGTACAACTCACACTGCTCCCAGCGGGAATCGAACACGGGTTGTCCGAACGTCGGTAGTCCAGTCGGGTGGTTTTCCCAACTAGGCTACCGAGGTCCCCAATTTCTGTTCTGTTTTCTTGTTTAATGTCCATGTTTATGCACCATACAGGAATATTGAGAAGATATAAACATTTTGCTATTCTTAGTTTCTTTGATTTCACTTCGATGATAACATCACAGAATGGAATTCCTCGACATCGCAGAGTATGAAGTAGTGACTGTATATAGAAATCAATGGAGACGGTTGATGAACTATGTCACTCGTGCTCCAATGACCTCAAACGTTGTGGGGCGAGGAAGGAAGGATTATTTACTTTGAACAAATTTAAAAGCTTACACTAAACATGGCTAGGTTGAATGACCTTGCATATGGCTCTCAGGTATGCTAATATGCAGACGGGCAACATCACCACGCTGAACAAAAAAAAATATATGTCCATGCGGATGGGGGAAGGGTAGTGACAAAATTAAGTCAGTGGCGTAGCGTGCAGAACCAGACCACCCCATGCGTTAAGGAAGAGGGAAATGGCGTGGGGAGGGGGGGAATACCGATTTGACGGGATTGATTTATTATGCTGGCTCTTTTTATTAATCTATTGAAGATCAATTTTTCAAAATAATATTGTTGCGGTTGCATAGTTAATTTTAATTTAAAAAAATTATAGATCGATCTATTGAAAAATAAAATGTATGTCTTCAATGTTCTAAATTCACTTAACAAAATAAAACTGTTGAAAAAAGAACGAGCTGTTTCTTTTATTTTTAGCGTTTTATTTTTCAATGCTTGCTTGTTTGCGTTCGCCTGATGACTAAAGGAATACACCTCTTCATCATCCGCCATTAAAATGGCGTTAAGTAGGCGTGTCTGCGTTGTGTTGTGGTTTGCAGTATAACTGTGATATTTGCGCCTTTCGGCCTAACACATCCAACTTAGCACTATTTTCCAATACTATATTTTCTAATCATTCTCAAAGCTGCAATTATTTTAGTTACAAATTGTTGACTGAGTTCAATTGTAGCTGTTTTGTTTCGTGCGATGAAAACACTGGTGTTAATTGGTGACGAGGTCGGGAGTCTCTGGGATTAAAGATGTGGAGTAGAGGTAAGAATTGTAAGTAAAGTAAAGAGCCCCAAGTGGCGTATAGGGAATATGGTGTTCTATCTATTGTCCTTTCGAGCCGAAGACGCCACTTAGGGCAGAACCACAATCTTAAAAACAGAAACCTTGCGTGCTAAAATGTCACATATTGCAGAGATCACTGCTTCCAAAATCTATGGCTCTGTTTCCATAACAATACTTTTTGCAATGACAGCTTGTCAAGTCATCGATCAACCTCCTTAGTCGCCTCTTACAACTTGCCTGGAAGGTCACAGTGTCACTATTCTTTACTTCCCTCATAATGAGGCCCCGGTAACACATGGGAAATATGGTGTTAGTGACCATACATTTTATAGACCTTCAGCACATGATTTTTGGGGTCATGTGGTCGGTATTACGCCAGTGCCGCTTTATTTTCTCATTAAAAAACCGGTACCCGTTTAAAGTTGGGTGAACCCGGAAGCCATCGGTTGGGATCGAACTCTACCTCTTGTCCTTTGTAGTCCAGTTCGCTCAACACTGAGCTATCGCGGCTCCCTAGGTAAGGATTGTAGAAAAGAAAAACATCGGATACTTTATTTCTTTCTTTCTTTCTTTCTTTCTTTATCTCTTTGTTTATTTATTTCTTTCTTTAAAGCAGAGTCAGTATATTGGACAAAAATAATGAGTAGATTATAGAAGTCAGACAACGGTAGCAGCATAATGGAGTTCAAGCAAGGAAACGATTTGAGTGAAGTCGAAGAAGTTAACAACTTTGAAAAAAAAAAAAGCCTGGTTTTGAAGAAATTTGAATAATATCGAAGTTGGGAACAAGTTCGTGTGATGGCAAAAGTAAAAAACAAGTTCGTGAAATCGAAATGAGGAGCGATGTCGGATGGATCTGAAGCAATGGAATGAATGAAGTCTCAAGATTTGGCACGTCAGACTAAAAAGTATAACACTTACTGTGGCGAAATGGCTGACGTCAGCAGGTGATGTCATGTCTCCATACTTTTGGCTTATACCGGAAGTGCGATTGCTACTGTCCACAAAAGTCCAGGTTAAATTTTAATAAGCGATGAGATTTTTTTTTTTTTTTTTTTCTGGGCGGACGACGTTAGGGTTTACCTGAACACAGTTATCAGAGATGTCTACTTCCCTTCTAAAAATAAATAGTGACCTGG
The DNA here is from genome assembly GCA_032433765.1 of Megaustenia siamemsis. Classification (NCBI taxonomy): domain Eukaryota; kingdom Metazoa; phylum Mollusca; class Gastropoda; order Stylommatophora; family Ariophantidae; genus Megaustenia; species Megaustenia siamemsis. The sequence continues at coordinate 29,931,407 of JAVIAB010000160.1, read as the reverse complement.
TGGGGACAACGTCACCAAATGTCTTCTTGGTCATTGAATGTTACTGGCATTAATACTATGTTCCCTATTAAGGGCACTAACCCATACTCCCAATTAAGGGAAATTGCCTATACTACAAATGAAGGCAATAACACTCTATTCCCATTAAGGAGAATAACCTATACTACAAATTAAGGCGCTAACACTATACTCCCCATTAATGGCACTAAAGCTATACTCCACATGAGGACACTAGCCTATACTCCCCATTAAGCGCACTAAGACTATATTCCCCATTAAGCGCACTAAACATATACTCCCCATTAAGGGCAATAAAGCTATACTCCCCATTAAGCGCACTAAGACTATACTCCCTATTAAGGGCACTAACACTAGACGATTCCCGCTGGAGCAGTGTGAATTGTACTCGTGGTTGGAAAAAAAATACCCACACGGTCGACCCAGCCGTTGGCAGAAATGGGTACCAGGGTATTACTCAGGGAAGGTGAGGAATGTCGCCTCGCATCGTGAGTTTCGATGCTAAAAGGCGACACTATCCAGAAAACTCCGAACATTTCTGGATAGGTGGCCGAGCACATATGGGTGTAAACTCGCGTGCTAAGACGCCGGTTCAGGTCTCGTACTTTACCTTTACCTTTTATCTATTTCTTTGTCGATTTTACTATATTTAGAGAATGTTGTTCCGAGGTATTTAAAGTTTGTTATTCGTTTTATAACTTGATGATAGCTATGTTTAGTATGAAACACACTTTCCCCTCCTCTTGATTTAAGTTCTGTTGTTTCAGTACTTATTTTCATGTTATTTGTTGTACATTCTTTATTCAAGGACAGAAGATGTTGAAGTTCTGTTTCTTCAAAAGCTGTTAGGGCCTGGTCGTCAGCAAAAAGTAATTCATTTATATCTTTACACTTACTCCCCATTAGCGTCACCAACACTACATTTCCCATTAAGGGCACTAACACTATATTCTCCATTAATAACACTAACACTGTGTTCTGATTAAGGGCAAGAAACACTATATTCCCCATGAAGGGTACTAACACTATATTGCTCATTAAGGGCACTAACACTCTATTCCCCATTACGGGCGCTAACAACGGATTCTTCATTAAGGGCACTAACACCAGATTCTCATTAAGGGCACTAACACTAGATTCTCATTAAGGGCACTAACACTAGATTCTCATTAAGGGCACTAACACTAGATTCTCATTAAGGGCACTAACACTAGATTCTCATTAAGGGCACTAACACTAGATTCTCATTAAGGGCACTAACACTAGATTCTCATTAAAGGCACTAACACTAGATTCTCATTAAGGGCACTAACACTAGATTCTCATTAAGGGCACTAACACTAGATTCTCATTAAGGGCACTAACACTAGATTCTCATTAAAGGCACTAACACTAGATTCTCATTAAGGGAACTAACACTATATTCTCATTAAGGGAACTAACACTATATTCTCATTAAGGGCACTAACACTAGATTCTCATTAAGGGCACTAACACTATATTCTAATTAAGGGAACTAACACTATATTCTCATTAAGGGAACTAACACTATATTCTCATTAAGGGAACTAACACTAGATTATCATAAGGGAACTAACACTAGATTCTCATTAAGGGAACTAACACTAGATTCTCATTAAGGGAACTAACACTAGATTCTCATTAAGGGAACTAACACTATATTCTCATTAAGGGAACTAACACTATATTCTCATTAAGGGAACTAACACTATATTCCAATTAAGGGCACTAACACTATATTCTTATTAAGGGCGCTAACACTATATTTTCCATTAAGAAGTAGACATTCTAACTTTACTTTTCGTTCCGGGAACCTTTCTCCACATTCACCCCGAGCTCCCAAGTTTGCCCGTCGTGGGGGTAGGTACGCCACTGCATAATTTAAAATATGAAACCCTCATGCGTGAATGTAGTCTCTGGCAGTTTCCTCGTTGTCATATGAAAAATTAGACCTACAACAGGGATTTGCAAAATTGCGTAAATCTTCACTTTATTTCATGCCAAGTTCTCATCAAGGAGTCATAACATTTCCAAGAGTTAGAAGTTTATGTTTAAAGTACTTTTTTTCATTTATGACTGTTTCACTGACGCCTTCTTTACTAAACGTAGTGTATCTTTGCTTGTTATGCTGCAGATTTGTATTGTTCTAGTAGTGGGTTGTGAGAGAGGAGAGGGAAGTCAATTTTCTCAATGTGGTTTCCTGTATACAAGAGCGGGAAGAATCGGCTCCCTCAATGAGATAGAGCTGCTTGCACAGAACAGAAACAAGTGCTGAGATTTGATAAAATATCTTTACACGGATTGTAAACTGCTAGAATAAAAAAATATAGATAAGAGAAAGAGTATCTGGGTCTATTGCCCTATGGGCCGGCTACGGTTCGAAATGTCAATAGACAGATAGACAGATAGACAGATGGACGGACGGACAAACGGACAGACAGACAGACAGATGGACGGACGGACAAACGGACGGACAGACAGACAGACAGACAGATGGACGGACGGACAAACGGACGGACCGACCGACAGACCGACCGACCGACCGACCGACCGACCTACCGACAGACAGACAGACAGACAGACAGACAGACAGACAGACAGACAGACCGACCGACCGACCGACCGACCGACCGACAGACCGACAGACCGACAGACCGACAGACAGACAGACAGACAGACCGACAGACAGACCGACAGACAGACCGACAGACCGACAGACAGTTTGCTCTTCAGCTTTCTTCTTTACTTATTTACACTGAAAGCTTCTGGATCGAGTTTATGCTAAGTTTCTCATTATTTTTTATTATTTAATTAATTTAAGAATATTTTTTTTGTTTACTAATTTTTATTAATTATCAGTTTGTATTCCCTTATAATGTAGTACATCTGTGTTTTATTTTATTATTTCATTTCTTAACTAAACTTTTTATTTCCACTTGATCAACTAGTCTCGATGATTAGAGATGTAATACAGTTATCTTCATTCCGTTGTCCGTTTGTTTTGTCGTTTTCTGAAGAAGGCCGCATGTAGGCCGGAACGTTGGTATTTTATTGTGTTCCGTTTTTGTAAAACTGTCATCATACCTTGTAGGAGTGTAGGTTACACCCCACTACTTGCAGTTTGCTCTTCACAGCTGCTTACCGTTGATACTTTAGTTCAGTTGCTGGTTGAGCCTTTCCAGAAACATAAAATGTTATGCATCTTCTCATGTGCTATACCGGTTGACGTAGGTGATCATGTCCCTCCACAATCTTCTATCTACAGTGCATCGTATATCAGTTCTGTTGTTGACTGTTTTCCATACCATGACACCAAGCTATCCAGTATTTTCTCTCTTTGTCGTCCGCGATCTCTCTTTCCTTTTATTTTGGCAGTTGTAACCAAGTATTCCAACTTTCCTCTTCTCATGATGTGCCCGAAAAATGTTGATTGCTATGCATCTTCTATTACCATCATCATCATCATTGAGTGCCCTCTCCGCAACGAAGGTTGGCTACCATGGATCGCCATTCTATTCTGTTTCTTGCTTTGATGGTGCCAGCTGTCATAGATTGACTTGTCCATCTTTTGATGTTACTCGTCAATGTTAGTCTTGGTCTGCCTCTGCCTCTTTTACCTTGTATTTTCCCTTCCAATATTACTTTAAGTAGGCTGTTATGTCTTTTAATATGCCCCCAAAAATGTCATTTGTCTTGTCTTAATTGTGTTTAGTAGTTCAAGTAGTATAAAATAAAATAGCCGATAAGCTGGCGGGTAACACTGGCACAGAGTCTAGCCTTACTCTGGACAAAGAGGACATTGTCAAGAAGTTAGCAGTGGGGTGTAACAATACACTCCTACGTTAAACCCTACTACAAGCTCCTTGCTACTAGCTTTACCGCAGCCCTGAAATTATTTCCATATTCCCTGATTAGGACATTGTCAAGTTTGTTCTTCATTGCTTGCGAGAATAAGAGGAGGATAGGTGGGGCAATGATGTATATATTGAGAGACTGAGAATCCTAAAGGTGGAAAAGGGATCTGGTCGATCTGCAGTGCTTAGTTGGAAAAGAAGATGCATCTATAATCAACACCTTGCAGGAACAATCAGTCTGTATACGCTTCGAGAAATGTTGGGACGTGCTGTGGAGCGGACATGGGGATGTCCTGACTGCAGTAAAATTGATTCCATGAATAGAAGAATCTACATCTTAAAAACTTGTATGATTGAAAATGAATGTTGCGTCCCCGAAACTCTCAGATTTGCCAATCTTTGCTCCTTTTGTTACGAGCATTATTCTACTAAAATGTTCACACATAAATAGTTACTTTAGCTAAACAATGTTACGATCTGTGTTCAGTGTTACAAATTGAAACCACTTCCATGAAATATCGATTTGAAGAATGAGTGGAATGAATTATAATCCAAAAATATTGCAAGATTTCCAAGATTACAGCTAAAATACCACTTTCTAATTAAAACAGGCAACCGTGTCTTAGAACTGGAAAGCTTCGGAATTTTTGTTACGATCTGTGTTCAGTGTTACAAATTGAAACCACTTCCATGAAATATCGATTTGAAGAATGAGTGGAATGTATTATAAGCCAAAAATATTGCAAGATTTCCAAGATTACAGCTAAAATACCACTTTCTAATTAAAACAGGCAACCGTGTCTTAGAACTGGAAAGCTTCGGAATTTTTGGTTGTATTTTTTAGATTTTCTACAGTGCTGACTTTAGATAATTGGTTATTTCTTTTAGGTTTCATAGAGTGCTGACTTTAGATAATTGGTTCTTTCTTTTAGGTTTCATAGAGTGCTGACTCTAGATAATTGGTTCTTTCTTTTAGGTTTGATAGAGTGCTGACTCTAGATAATTGGTTCTTTCTTTTAGGTTTCATAGAGTGCTGACTTTAGATAATTGGTTCTTTCTTTTAAGTTTCATAGAGTGCTGACCCTAGATAATTGGTTCTTTCTTTTAGGTTTCATAGAGTGCTGACTTTAGATAATTGGTTATTTCTTTTAGGTTTCATAGAGTGCTGACTTTAGATAATTGGTTCTTTCTTTTAGGTTTGATAGAGTGCTGACTCTAGATAATTGGTTCTTTCTTTTAGGTTTCATAGAGTGCTAACTCTAGCTAATTGGTTCTTTCTTTTAGGTTTCATAGAGTGCTGACTTTAGATAATTGGTTCTTTCTTTTAGGTTTCATAGAGTGCTAACTCTAGCTAATTGGTTCTTTCTTTTAGGTTTCATAGAGTGCTGACTTTAGATAAATGGTTCTTTATTTTAGGTTTCATAGAGTGCTGACTTTAGATAATTGGTTCTTTCTTTTAGTTTTCATAGAGTGTTGACTCTTGATAACTGGTTCTTTCTTTTAAGTTTCATAGAGTGCTGACTTTAGATAATTGGTTGTTTCTTTTAAGTTTCATAGAGTGTTGACTCTTGATAATTGGTTCTTTCTTTTAGGTTTCATAGAGTGCTGACTTTAGATAATTGTTGTTTCTTTTAAGTTTCATAGAGTGTTTGCTCTTGATAACTGGTTCTTTCTTTAGGTTTCATAGAGTGTTGACTCTTCACAAGTGACTCTATCTTTTAGGTTTCATAGAGTGTTGACTCTTTATAACTTTTTACGCGTTCCTCTTTTACGCGTGTTGGTTCTTGATGTTTATTTTTCTACATACGTTGGTTCTTACTTTTAGGTTCTTTCCATATGAGTCGATTTTCTTATAGTTGGTTCGTGATTAAATTCGATGCTTTTTATTAAGTTAGGAAAACACAAGATATCTAGCTTCATTGTGCAAATGTCGTGCTCAACGAAGTTTATTGATTTCACTTTAAAGAATCTGTTGAATCCGTTCATGATTACGAGGGAGAATTGAAAAAAAAAATGGTATGGTAAAAGCTTTACGTGATTAATAGACAACACAGATTTAAACGACGTTTCGGCTCAATAGGCCTTCAGCAGGAACAAACAAACAACACGCACACACAGATATGTAAGTAAATAAAACTAATCCTACATAGATAACTACTGGTAACGAAACATAAGAAACAAAATAATCGAAACTGGTTAAAGAAAAGAAAAAAATGACTTCCCTGTGGCGTGGACCATGGTCAGAATGGGAAAGAGATAGTCACACGGGTGTAGCTGTAATTATACCATCAGGTCAGGTGAAGGGTTCTAAAAATACACGAGTTGGGGGAACGCTGTCTAGGTTACCTCGACTGCAAAGACACTGACAATGTCTGAAAGTATCTAAGGGCCCATAAATACATGTATGCACACACACACACACACACACATACACACACACACACACAGATACGTGTATATATATATAGGCGATATATATATATATAATATAACATACAATATATACAATATATATATACACGTACAAACAGACATGCACATACCTATACATATCCACATACACACACATGTATATATACATACACAAACACATATATATACGTATATACCAATACCCATACATATGAACAACATACATGCATGTGCACACCCATACGGGGACAATCATATATGTGTAGAAATGTGCGCAAAACGCCCACATAACCAGAGGAGTACACACCGAGTTCAGTGTGCAAACACAAAGGAGAAAGAATAGAACAGAAGAATAGCAGGTACTCAAAAGGCGGAAAGAGTGAGATGTCTGAGAATGGGGTACAATAAAAACATATGAACGATAAGTGGCACAGAAAAAAAGGGAGACCACCGAAGTGTCTCAGTGGGGACTAGTGGAGGAGAACTATGAATAGCATGTCATAGTAGATACCCTACAGTGCCCAAACATGGGCAGTAGAGAAGGCTATGCAATAGGGAAGGAAACTATGTGTACGAGTGAGATACATTCATGCCTCGTGGGGTCAGCGAGCCAAACTGGACTATGAGGCGGTTCTCTAATGCTTGTTCAGGATTACAACCTTTGTTATTGGAGATTCAAGAAAATGTTTTTTTTCAAGTCTGCAATTTCCAAATTATTCTTTCGTGCATATTTAATCAGTAAAAAAAAAAATGATTTTTGTTAAAGCTTTATGGTGTATTCATCATTACCATGCCTGCTGACGTAGGTGATCATGACTCTCACTTTCGATCTCGACAGCGATTCTCTTAAGCTGTCTGGCATTTTTTCTCTTTGCTTCCCTCTATCTCTTTGTCCCTCAATTTGCCCAATCGTTACAATATATTCCAGCTGTTCTCTTCTCATTACATGGCCACAAAAATGATGATTTCCCCCCCCCCCCTTTTTTTTTCTTCTTCTCCAAATAGGAAATAAGCTCTCTTTTTGCTTTGACCTCTTTCAGAACGTTTTCATTACTCTTCCTAGCTGCCCATGGTGTATTAGTGAAATATAAAAGATATGCTGAAAATTGCTTTGTGTATGTCTTCCACCAATTACTCTGAGCTAAGTGCTACGGTCAATTGTGTGACCTTTAACGACTCAGGAAGTGGATGAACGTTGGTCAAGGTTCAAGATAAGGTAACTCTGGATATTGCGACATACCAAGATGGAGTGAGTAACGTTCTTTCTGGCAGCAGATATTATTTATAGTATTTTTTTTTAAATCAAGCCGAAAACTCAAGTAGATGATTTGCTAAAAAAAGAATTAGGTAGTCTTCTTCATATTATATATTGTGAATGAATAAGAAACGGAATTTATATTATTAGCCACAATTTAAAGCATTTATTTTTAATTTTGATTTTACTCACAATCACAATAATAATTTTATAATTATAAATATATATAAGAATAACAGGTACTTTTAATTAATTTCTAATAATAATATATATATATATATATAATAATATATATATATATATATATAATTTCTAATTAAAAATATAATAATAATAATGATATAAAATAATAATCATTATAATTATAATGAATGTCTGAACTGAACTTATCTTATCATCATTCTAATCTTCTCACTTTTTGTTTCAATTTGGTGAGAAGAGAGAGATTCTATTGTGATGATCTCATTCTTATCTGCTCATCCTGGCGTTATTCAAGGCCGGTTAAGGTAAACACTAGAACAGTTACCGGTTGCAAGTATTTCAACATTGAGTTGGTTGAGTTACAACACAACACTCACACTGACTAACTCGTTAACTGGTTAACTTGAGAGTAACTCTCAGACTCAGTAGTGAGTAAATTTTACTGTAAAAGTTAAAAGCTACTTTAGTCGTAATTACATGATAATAATAAATAATAATAAAAATATATTTTTTAATTTTATTATATTTTATCATAAATAAATTATTTATATTACTGCTAATTCATTTAACTGATTGTGCATAAATTTTGAGTCTTTCTGTTGTTTTTTCATTGCTATTAAAATACATAACAAATAATATTTATATAATGATCTTTTTTTTTCTTTTACTATTAAAAATACTGCTATACTATTGGTATTTAGAAGCAATCATAATGGTTCATTTAAGTAATGAGATCTAATATTTATTAACTTATTATTTACTTTACGTTAATAAATTTAAATTAAACATTATGTATAAAGTTCTATACTAAACATTATATAAATAATGTATATATTTATATTTATGAATTCAATAAATTGCATTAATTGATTGATAATATAAATAAAATAAATACCTTTTATTACAGTTTTTTTTTTCTGAGATGCTAAAGTCTTTCATACTAAAACTTTTTGCTTAATGTTGAAGTAACTTTGTAAATACAAACATTAGTAGTATTATCTATAGCATTTACAAATAAATGATTGCTTTTACAATTTTTAAAATTTCACTTCACTGAGTATTCAGTGTTGTACTTCTCTTCACTGATTCAGTTCACTTACTTAGATTATATACAGGTAACAATAATAACATACTGATATGAAGAAAATGTATTGAGTGTGTATCTAGTAGGTAAATGTGTTGGGTAGGTGTGGATAGCTTTCATTATAACTTATATGTTGAATGTTGCCCAGCAAGCTGGAAACATGAATCAATGGAAGAAGCTGATTGAAGCCACCCATGTTGTTCCAGTGATCCTGAGAGCTGTGAATTTAGCAGGATGAAAGTGAAGATGGAGATAATTTTAATAATAGGATTTTTATACAACTATATGACAGGATGAAAGTGAAGATGGAGATAATTTTAATAATAGGATTTTTATACAATTATATGACAGGATGAAAGTGAAGATGGAGATAGTTTTAATAATCATATTTTTATACAATTATATGACAGGATGAAAGTGAAGATGGAGATAGTTTTAATAATCATATTTTTATACAATTATATGACAGGATGAAAGTGAAGATGGAGATAGTTTTAATAATCATATTTTTATACAATTATATGACAGGATGAAAGTGAAGATGGAGATAGTTTTAATAATCATATTTTTATACAATTATATGACAGGATGAAAGTGAAGATGGAGATAGTTTTAATAATCATATTTTTATACAATTATATGACAGGATGAAAGTGAAGATGGAGATAATTTTAATAATAGGATTTTTATACAACTATATGACACTGCTATATTCATTTTTCTCATTTTTTAAACATGACAGATATACTGACTGAAGATGATGGCAAATTCAACACGTAAGCATAAAAAATATCGCTCAAGACGAAGACTTGCTGCCATTAGTTTCCTGTCGAATATATCCTTGGATGGAACATACTCAAATATTTCAGTCTCATTGAGTGGTAAAAAACATGAAACTGAGGAAAGTGAGAATGATGAATCAGATGTGGAGAATAAAAATAATGAATCATCTGAAAAGAAAGATGAAATTTGTGCCGTAAAAGACATTACTGAGCGTAAAATTATAGAACCCCATGAAAATCTGTTACTGCAAAAAGATGAGGATGGTTTGAGGCGAACTCCTGTGACCTGTGTTTCAAAATCACCAATTCTCTCTCGTTTTAATGGCTTTTTAGATGCACCAGGAGGAATGAGATGGAGGTAAAGTTATAGTTGCTTGTGTTGAATAATTTATGCCTTTAGTTAGAGAAGTTATGACTGCATCATTTCTGCATGTTCATGCTTCATGTCTTCATGCTTTGTTCAGCTATTGCAACAATCCTATTGGCTTTATTGTGGCATTGTTTACTATTTTTTGGTTATAGCAGATTGATTCGTACCATGTGTTACTGGGGCCTCATTATGAGGGAAGTAAAGAATAGTAATACTGTGACCTTCCAGACACGTTGTAAGAGGCGACTAAGGAGGTTGATCGATGGCTTGACAAACTGTCATTTCTAAAAGTATTGTTATGGAAACAGAGCCATAGATTTTAGAAGCAGTGATTTTTGCAATATGTGCCATTTTGGCACGCAAGGTTTCTGTTTTTGAGATTGTGGTTCTGCCCTATGTGCCATCTTCGGCTCAAAAGGACAGTAAATAGATAGATAGAAATTGATTACTTTCTTTCTTTACGATACATAGTACCGTTGCTGGTGTATGTTGGGGGTGGGGGGCCTCACAATAGAACCAGAAGGATAAAGGCTGCTTGGTCAAAGCATTCACCACAACGTGTGAGACTCAGGATTTTTATTTCAAACCCCCCCCCCCCTCTTTTTTTTTTAGAAAGAATCCTTTCTCTCTGCTGTGAGTTTCGAACACAGTATGCCGGCTTTTCAGCCTGTGAAACAGTGGTTTTAGCCATGCGCACCTCCTTGATTAAAAGTGATAAATGTCCTAATTTGTGCTAATTTAAAGCAGCTTTAATTTGGTTTTGTTTAACACTGAGAATATTAATATAACATTATGTAAATGGCCTTTAAATAACAAAGCCTTCTGTTCGGCCCAGCCATTTTACCATAATTATGAATTATAAAAGCTTAAACGCACTATTCAAATAAGTTAAGGTTGCTGTGTTTTTTTAAAAATATATTTTTTAAAATATATCATGCCAGCTGGTTGTTGATAATAACTTATTGTGTTTGATCATGCTTTCTACCTCCCCAAAGACCTGATAAATGAAATACCTTGTACGGATCTACAAGAGAATTGAGGAATACCTGCAGACATCAATGTTTGTGTTGAGTTGAAGGGTGTCAGCACACAAGCAGCTGAATCCATAACATCAACATCATGCATTCATGTATTATGTCTGATTTATATTGCTAAAATGAATTTCTATTTAATTGAGCTGCTGTCTTTCATAATAACTTGATTATTCAAGAAACTTTAATCATTTCTTCATAATTTTTTTTATTGATGTATTAAGTTTTTAAGGTTAAAATTTTCTGCATCACCATTTTACTAAAGCAAATAAACTGGTTTGCCCATCTGGAAAGAATGCCATGCAATTCCTTACCATATAAAGCATTTATTAATAGAGGAAAGGACAGAAGAGCAAGAGGCAGACCCAAAGTAAGATGGACAGACAATATCAAAGAATCGTTATAACAATATCAATTGATAATGAGCGAAGCCTCCAAATAGGTGAAACCAGAACTTTGTATCTCCCTCAACAACTGAATGGGTGGGTACAAGAGGAAGTGAAGAAAGTACACTTGCAGTTTGACAGCTATGTTCATAATTTACATAAACATCTTACATGATTACCTACATCATCAGGTGTGGTATTTGATGATGATGAGGCATATTATATAACTAACTTCAGAAGAAGCTGCAGGCTGTTATTCATATTTTGTCTTTAAATATAGAGATACAGATTAATGATGGAGAAAGAATATGTTTTGTCCATGTTTTGCTGAATATTGAAAGGGAGTAAAGAATGATGGCAATGAACCCTACCAGGCATGTCGCAAAAGGTGATGGGGAGGGGTGAGAAATGTCATTCAAAAGGTAAGGAGAGGCGTCAGCTCAATCAAAATCATGGCCAGGGCAAACCTCCAGCAATCGTTACTATTATCGCTCATGCAGGATGTGGTGCTCTCAGTACTGAATTATGGTTTGGTATGCTCACTCTATCTAAACGTAGACAGCAAAGATCTAAGAATAATAAAGAACATGTACTGGCAACAAACAGCGGCCATAAGAACTGGAAACCATTTGGGAATGTTTCAACAAATAAAACAGGGTGTTAGACAAGGTTGTGTGCTGTCACCAGATTTGTTTAATATTTATAGTGAGATTATTTTAAGATCCATAAGGGGCATGCCTGGAATAACAATTGGAGGTCATAATATAAATAATCTAAGGTATGCTGATGATACAGTCTTAATCGCTAAGACTAAAAATGAGTTACAAGAAATGTTGGACATTATAGTGAAGGAAAGCAAAAATAAAGGACTCCGCCTTAATAGCAAAAAGACAGAGGTAATGGTAACAACAAAGAAAAAGACATCACCTCAGTGCAAAATAAAGACAAGTGGAACAATATTAAAACAGGTAAATGAGTTTAAATATTTGGGAACTTTGTTAACCTCAGACGGAAGATGTACAAAAGAGGTGAGATGCAGAATGGCTCAGGCAAAAGCAGCTTTCCAAAAAATGAGGAAAATACTATGTAATCCATTTTTAACAATAGAAACAAGAAAAAGAGTTCTTAAATGTTACGTAGAGCCAGTCTTAACATATGGATGTGAATCATGGACAGTAGGACAACAGACAAGAAAATCACTGGAGTCTGTAGAAATGTGGTTTTACAGAAGAATGTTGAGAGTACCATGGATAGCTAAGAAGAGTAATGAAGATGTTTTGAGAGAGGTCAAAGCAAAAAGAGAGCTAATTTCCAATATTAGGAAGAAACAATCATCATTTTTTGGCCATGTAATGAGAAGAGAACAACTGGAGTATATTGTAACAACTGGAAAAATTGAGGGACGAAGAGATAGAGGGAAGCAAAGAGAAAAAATAACAGACAGCTTAAGAGAATGGCTTGGCAGAAGGTCAACAACAGAAATTATAAATAGCTGCCGAGAGTGAAAGTTGTGGAGAGACATGATCACCTATGCCAGCAGGCCCGGTACTTGATGTTGATGCTCACTCTCTCATCAACTCAGATCACAAGGTTGGAAAGGGGTTCAGAATGAGGGCGTACTGTCAGTTCTTGGATGCACCAGAGCAACCTATCCGTTAAATGAGGCATTTACTTGATTTGATTTACTGAGCATTAGAGTGCAACATAGATATGCTGAGGTTCAGGATTGTTTGAATGTGGTAAGGAACATAAATCATCCCTTGCATTCACAATTGGTGTGCAACCAAGGGCAGGCGCCTCATGTGTGGAAAATCCTGGATGGCCAAGGCAGATGAGTCCATAAGGAGAGTATGTGATCTATCTGAATGGCATTAGGGCTGGCAAGGATTGGATAGAAGTAACAGCGGAGAAAAAGAGTAACCAAAGTAATCATTAAACTTGGCAGGGAGTGTCGCAATTGGGCCTATGGAGCTACAGAAGTCGTATTAAGAGAATCCATCAAAAAAGTGTCTTCACCTCGGGATCTGATCATCTACATGGAATGTTCTGTATCCTGTGGACAGCGCTGTGATTGGGGTTTTGTGGCATATCAACATGTGAAAGAAGTGGCTAGGGAATCTGGCAAGTGTAGCATTATGGTGTCCAGCATGAGAATTGAGATAGAAGCAGCAATGCCGATAGTAACATGGTTGGTTACACAGAATGTGGATCACACAGTCTTGGTAACTGACTCACAAAGTATGCTACAAAGATTGACTGACTGTGTGTAGCAGGAGTGGATGCAGCTCTTTGATGACTCCAAAGTGAATGTGTTAACATCGGTGTACCGTCCAGGGCATGCTGGTGTACTTGGCAGTGAAACAGCTAGCTGATAGCTCACTGGCAGCTCTGGCACTGAGTGTGGCCTTACTCTCTACAAAGAGGACATCGCCAAGTTTGTTCGTCATTCCTTAAGAAAAGAGGAAGGGAATTGGTGGCACAATGATGTATATATAGAGAGACTGAGGATTCTAAAGATGGAAAAGGGATCTAGTCGATCTGGAGTGCTTAGTGGGTAAAGCAGATGTCTCTATAAGCAACACCTTACAGGAATAGTCAATCTGCATATGCTTCTAGAAATGCTGGGGCAGGTGATGGAGCCGATATGGTGATGTCCCAACTGCAGTGAAACTGATTTGGTGAATAAAATGGAATGCAGCATGGGACTGGCTAAAAACAGCAGAAAAAAACTTCACAAACATGGACTGGGTGAATAAAGCAAAAAATGTTATCTCACCATCCAGAGTTGCTATTATGACAAGCTCTATTTTGGAATCCTCAGGGAAGAAGACAAAGCCAAAATGTAATTGGAGAAGACAGGTGGAAACAGTTGAAAAAAGATGGGGAAAACATGAAGTAATATTAAGAGAATGAAACTAAAGGCCGAATGGCTTGAAAGATGTTTGTCGCAGACCTGTCTCCACAGGGAGTTGAAAAAGAAAAGAAGAAGAATGTTTACATATGAATGGAGACATAGGGTAAATTAATTTATAATTAACTATAAGTGGCTCATGAAGTAACAACTTTTGGCTAGTTTAATGTTTACCAATAAGCACATTGGTCCCTACACACTTCTTATATATATATATATATATCTCATATCTTCTGACCACAATAAAGAAATTCAAACTTAAATGGTCTTATATGTAGCTCATCTTGGAATTTAAAAACAGTCTTACAGGCAATGGTGAAAGAGCATAGATTATTTTTTAAAAAAGCTAAAGATAAGATTAGAGAATTGACAGATTTTGATTTCACCACCTCACAGCAAGCAGTCTCAGAGATGCTTGCAGCCATCAGTGCTGCCTTAACAACCTTGAGGGTTATAAAATAGGAAGGAAGGATGTAATACCAGCAGCATCTCTTGGGAAGTTCTAAGTATTCTTTAGAATTAACTTGCAAATTTGTATTTTATATTGAGACTATACAGTGGGCCTGGAGTGGGTGGTGGGGGCTGAAATATAAATTCTGACCTTCACATCACATGGAAACAGCACAATGAACATGCAACCTTTATTCTCAAGTCTCACCAAAACCCACTTTTGTTAGACCCTAGAAATGTGATAATTAATGTCATTATTTTTTTTTAAGCTCCATATGTTGTTATTTACATAATTCAGGTAAAAATATTCTTTTAATGATTAATGTTGTACACAAGCCCTTTTATTATAGCTTGAATGAGAAGTTACTCTCTGCTCCTATTAAGCTGTGCTTTAATGTATCTTATCCTTTTTTATATTTTTTTCCTTTGTAGGGCAGCTTCGTATTCAGGTGGTGAAAAACCTGGTAAGTCATTAATGAACATATTATGTTTTATATATTTATATTTTTTATATTATGTTTTATTAGAATTGGTTTGATCTTCTTTGTCTACTCCCTTGATATTACATAAGTTTATTTTATAAAGTTGGTTTCTAGTAACAATTTCCATCTCATAGTCTAAAATGAAGATACGGTCTTTATCTTGATCCCTCCACTATCACTAGACGTGTCGCATGGGGTCCATAGTGCTTTTTTGCCATCCATTTATATTCTGGACGAGATGTTCAATCTTATCAAAAGCCTGCCAACTTTACTTCTCTTATCAGTGTTTTTTTTTTTTCTCAGCGCCTCTCTGGGTCTTCCTCTTTATCTGTATCCTCATGTTTCCCCATATAACATTGCAGTTTTGAAATTCTTTCATTGTCTCTTCTCAACATATGCCATACATATGTCTATTTTATCTTAGGATACAGCAACTACGTATGCTTGACTGTCGCTCACTTAGTTATGGCCACCTGTGAACATATAAAGCCTGTCATATCTTTTGAGAATTCTTATAACTTTTTTCTTATTAGACATCTGACATTCCACCTTTGAACAATTTGAATATAATATTTTGTTCACGTAAGTTGTGTAAAATGTAACTGTCTGTGGGTGTCCTCTGTTGTCTGTGGCTGTTACTGTAGTGACCAGTTTTGCTGGTACTTTGGCATAATACACTAATTCTAATGACACAGTTGGTCACAGTCATAATGCACACACAGGTAGATGATTACAACAAATAGTCAAGATCTTTTGAGATCTTCAAACCACATTCTATCTATTGACCTTTCGAGCCGTAACCGGCCCATAGGGCGTAGACCAAGATACACCTTCTCCTATATGGATTTTTTTGTTCTAGCAGTTTTCTTTTAAAGATATTTTATCAAATCTCGCCATCTGTCTCTGTTCTGTGCAAGCAGTTCTATCTCATTGAGGGAGCCGACTCCTGCTGCTCTTGCCTCTCTCATCAATGTTCTTCTCAGTGTCTCCCTGGGTCTTCCTCTTTTTCTTTTACTTGTTGTTTCCCATATGAGGGCTTGCTTTGCTATTCGGTTATTATCTCTTCTCATCATATGTCCAACGTATGACCATCGTCTTTTCTTTATTACTGAAGATATTAGTGGTTGATTGGCGATTTCTCTAATTTCCTCATTTGTTTTGAATTCGTTCCATGCTATACCAAGTATTTTCCTTAGACATTTATTTTCAAATGCGTTCAACTTTGTTTCTATATCTCTTGTTGTTTTCCAGCTTTCACCCGCATACGTAAGGGTTGATAGTACATTTGATTTGAATAGCCTAAGTTTTGTGTTTGTGCTGATAAGTTTTGATTTCCACAACTTTTCAAGGCTTCTGAAAGACATTGCTGCTTTAGCTATTCTGATTTTAATTTCTTTGCTCGTATCCCCTTCTCGATCAATGTGACTTCCAAGATAGATAAAGTGATCGATCTCTTCTACTGGTTTGTTTTCCATGTATATTTTGTCACCTGTTGGAATTAAACTAGTCATGACTTTAGTCTTTTCATGATTGATCTCAAGCCCAATTTTGCTGGCTATTGATGATAGTTCATTTGTGTTTTCCTGCATCGTTTTTATCTGACTGCTGATGAGGACTATGTCATCAGCAAAGTCGAGGTCCTCCAAATGGTCTCCTTGTATCCATTCGATGCCTTTATTACCAGTGCAGCATTTCTTCATTATGAAGTCCATAACAATTCCAAATAAAACCACATTAGAGGTCATTAAAAAATGGTAGAGCAATTATTGGCTGATTGCATACACTTAATGGTGTGTTTGTACTGCCTATCACACATAATAAGTTCATAGAGATTTAGACAATGTTTCCCTGCTCATTAGATAGTGAAATTAGGTCTCATATAGTAATGTGATGTCTATGTCAGCAGCATAAGACATTTCTTTCACTGCAGTTTTCACACATTTTATTTCATTCTAAAATTAGGGTAAGTAACGGTGAACAATTCACCAATGCAGAAATATTTAAATGAGCACACTAACCACTCAGCTACTGAGGCACTGCCATCTTGTGCTATGGGCATTGTATAAACTGTTACATTTCATTTAATAACCAAATGTGGGCCAATATAGTCATTGCGGGCAATTATTGCTTGTATGTCTTTATGTCTTCTATTTAATTCATCTAACCACTTACAATCACAATAATTAACAACAGAGAAGAAAAATACATGAAAGTTTTTTGGGATCAGTATCATATTTTAATCACATCCTTTTAGTATATTTCATTAAATTTTTTAATTTAATTTTTCATTCATCGATTAAGAATTTATTCCTTCTTCATTCTCATGTTATCACACCAGTTTATCTTAAGGTGGTTGTCTGCCTTAACTTTCTCTCAGCATCACAGTTTGTCATTCAAGAACCTGTTGACAGTTACTTTTTCTCTCCAATCCTCTCATGGATTACTGAAAATCCTAAGTACATAACTCTACCTGTTTTCCTCCATGAGGGTTAAGACACTAGACAACACCTGGGCTGTAATCTGTTTGCAACTCACAGCTGACTGTTTGTGTCAGAATCAGCTGTTGCCTCCTCTTGAATACAAACTGACCCAGCAAGTAGAGATTGATACATGACACCCTGGTACCCAAAACATCTGTGCTGATATAGGATATGTTTGGCCAAAAGGAGATATGTCCCAGCCGGATGTAAACCACAAATAAAAAAATCCACACCCGCTAATGTCCTTTTTAGGGCAAGTGAAAAAGAAGAGTAACCTTTGAGCAAACATAACAGAAGAATTAGTTTTGTTCTTCCAAAACAGGCATCAACCTTTTTGTTTTCTCTATGTATCTATAGTCCCTTTGAACCGCAGATGGACACATTGGGCAGACATTCTCGACTCTCCATGCCACATGATCTTTGTTATCAAGTGTCAGGCCTTGCACAAGACCTGCATTGTATCTCGCCTCACATCCTTGTTCTGGACAAGTTTCTCAACATCAGCAATAGAGTTATTGCCCGCTATTGTTGTTTCTCGCCTCAGCTTTCTATTTAGTGTTTCTCTAGATCGGTTTCTTTTTCTTTTACCCTCAGCTTCCTATAAGAGGATTTTCTTTGATATTCTCTATTTTCATATACTGGTGATAATTGAGTATTCAGTGGTTGTACTTACTCCGAAGGTCATTACTTAATCTCTTTCTGGAGAAAAAAGGATACTTGTGTTTCCCATAGGGTACTGCAGTCTTTCATTTATATCTTATAACCAGATCTTTGAGAAAGTGCTTGTAGTTTTTAATTTTATTAACAGGAAATAGAAGACATCGATCCAGCTCTTTATCAAATGAGTCTCTGAACTTGCATCTCAGCGACAAGCCTTTGCATAACTTAAAGGACAAAAGGTAGGAGAATTATTTATTTATAATTTTCTCTTTTATTTATTTTATTAGTACCTTCTTATTTTCTGTATTTACATTCCTTTAATCTAGAATACTTGAGTAATTAATTACAAAATCTGGCATAATTTTATTAAGTTTTTTAAACGTTTCTGAAAGAGACATTTCTATTTTTATTTCTTGAACTATTCACAACCAGTTTAATAAGCATAAAAAAAAAAACGTTTACCGGAACTCTACCACCCTTTTCCTTAGAACAATCAAAAGTAGAAATTATAGTTTTTCATTTATTTATAAGGTATCATATCAACTCCTCCATGACACACTTTCCTACTTCTGTAAATTACGCCTCAAGCTCTATTTCCACCTCTACCCTACATACATAGTATTTCATATTTATTCTTCTTCTTCTTTCCTTCCTCATCTGCCTTTCAGCGTTGAGGGCTCATATCTATTCATATTTATTATATAATATTATATTATATAATATAAATAATATATTCATATTTATTATATTTGATATATGTGTTTATCCCTTTACTTTATAATATTAAGGTTCATACCTTCACAATATTATGACTCATTCTTCACCTTACAATAGTGGGATTCATTCTTTACAATACCATGACTCATTCCATATATTGAGCTTTGGGAGTGCAACTTTAGGATTTTATTACTCAACTACTGTGCTCATGTGAAGAAGAGTTTGGATTTGTTTGTTTGATTGTTTTTTTTTTTTTCTGTGTTGTAGTTTAGTTAATCCTTTTTACTTTTGATTTTTTTTTAGCCCTGGTGATTATAGCATGGTGTCTATGTATTGTATTTAAAAACAAATTTGCTACTCTGCCCTTAAATCTGCTATATTTTTAATTTTAATTAATTTAGCATGTTTAAAGCAAGACTTGCATGTTTCAGAGCATAATTACATTTTTTAATGGAAGCCTAGTTATTAATTCAGTAATTTAAGAATTGGCAATATACAAAAATGTGTAAGAAGTCTTGTAAGCAAAATTTATTTAAGTAAAAGAAGACTTTAGACCTTAAAGTATCAAGCCAAGATATTTTTTTCTTTTCCCAGCCCTCTAACTAAGGTCAGTAACTCAAATAGTAATTTTTCACAAAAGTTATACAATGGTTCAGCCTCTTTAGGGGAAATGAGACATGAAGTTTCAATGCTTGTCTTAATTACTGTCTTAATCTTGCATGGACACCTTGAACTCATTTGTAACCACATACCGTAACCGGCTTAGTGGTACTGATGATTAGATAGTTAATCACAAACATTTTTATATATTTGTAATTATTATTTGTTCTCATTTTTTTTTCATATGAAATTTTTTATTATCTGGTGATGTTCTTACTGTTTTCTTCATTTTATAGAGATGTTATAATTTCTTATTTTTTTTTAGATGTAATTATTTCCTTCTTTCTATCTACAACATGAGTAAAAATAATTTGTTGCATTTTTGTAAATTTTCTTGTCATTTTACGATTTAATATTTTTTTTTCTTTTCTGTGTGATAATAGTTGTATGTTTAATTTATTAATTTTGTTTGTTGTAGCATTAATATTTCTGTGTTGATTCATTCAAAGTAATCATACCTTTTTTATGTTGCTTTGTTCAAACATTTTCAGAGTGTACTTGGTATTAGGAGACAGAATACCACTGGCAGTCTGTTCTATTTTGTCCTATGGTTCCAAGACAACACAGAGGTAACTGATATGATATTGATATTCATGTATGAATTGTAGGAAGCAGTAATATTTGTAATATTCTGAGTATGCTGAAGCCAATACCATCCATTTATTTACTTAAAGTGGGTATTAGTGACCATCTTTTTGTCAAGACTCCATGCCTGTAGTTGAAGCTAACAAGTATTAAGTGGTTTGACTGTAGACAGTGATAATGTCATCAAATTTGTTCTTAATTTCTTGAGATCAGCTGAAGAAAATGGGTGGGAAAAGGATGTGCACATCCAGTGACTGATGAGATTAGGTAGGAAAGAGAGATCTTGTCAATCCTGTGTACATAGTGGAAGAAAATGATGTATCTACAATCAATTGAGCCTCCAAAAATGGGTACCAGAGATTTTTCTGGGAAGTAAAGGCGGCCTGGCTTGATACCGACCACATCACCCAAAAATGTGCGTGGTCATAGAAAAATATGTTCACTAACACCATATTCCCCATACGACGAGCAAGACATGGAGGGAACCTTTACTTTACAATCAACTATGTCAGAGACAATCAGTCAGAATTGCTTTGAGAAATGCTGGAACAGGTGGTGGAGCAGATATGGGATTGATATGACTGTACTGAAGCTTATTCTATCTATATCTCTTCTTAGTGTTCATCTGTTAAGTGGGTGTGGGTGCATTGTGTTGCTAGTTTATTGCAAAGCTGCGAGGTTTGTGTCCCAACACATCTGTCTTCAGTATTGGTAGGTTTGCTTAACAATTTTTAGCCCTGCCATTTTTGTCCTACTCTTTTAGACTTTTAAACTGCTAAAGATTCTTTAATGTGCATGAGTACATACAAGACTTCTTGTTTTTTGGGGATTAACCATTGAATGTCACTATCCAGAGACCAGGGGAGCATAACATTGAAAAAAAAAATTCCATGATTTAATTTTGAAAAATTCCCATTTGTGTTGGATTTGAACTCATGAACCTTTCTGTTCAGATGCAGATGTCTTACGTCTAGACCACCCAGTTCCTCCATGGATAGCCAAATAGATAGATAGGTAATTTCAGAATTCTTTTGTGATCAAAACAAATTCCATAAAAAGAATTCCATGCTGGTGTTTGATTAACATCCAGAAATGAAGCGTGATGGTTTTGTAAAAGTTATGACTATGGAGACAACCATCAGACTCTTCAACTTGGTGTGGGAGAGATGCTCACATGTGCCGGAAGAGTAAATAACTTTGATGGTAGCAGTGTAGGTATCAGATAGGTCACTCAAGCAGGATAAATACAAATATTTGACCAGATAAAAGACACAAACCTGTTGTCTTTGACTTGTAAGCACGCTGGGAATAGCTGATGATTAGCTGTGTCAAATGTGATAGGAATGCCTTAGTTGATAAAACTCAAGTGTTCAAAAATAAACTGAGAGTTAAGCTGTTAGATAAAACTCACCTGTTGAAAAATACAGTGAGAGTGATGCCTTTCGATAAAACTCATGTGTTGAAAAATACAGTGAGAGTAATGCCTTAAGATGAAATTCATGTGTTGAAAAATACAGTGAGAGTAATGCCTTTAGATGAAATTCATGTGTTGAAAAATACAGTGAGAGTAATGCCTTTAGATGAAATTCATGTGTTGAAAAATACAGTGAGATTAATGCCTTTAGATGAAATTCATGTGTTGAAAAATACAGTGAGAGTAATGCCTTTAGATGAAACTCCTGTGTTGAAAAATACAGTGAGAGTAATGCCTTCTGATAATACTCATGTGTTGAAAAATACAGTGAGAGTAATGCCTTTAGATGAAACTCCTGTGTTGAAAAATACAGTGAGAGTAATGCCTTCTGATAATACTCATGTGTTGAAAAATACAGTGAGAGTAATGCCTTTAGATGAAATTCATGTGTTGAAAAATACAGTGAGAGTAATGCCTTTAGATGAAACTCCTGTGTTGAAAAATACAGTGAGAGTAATGCCTTCTGATAATACTCATGTGTTGAAAAATACAGTGAGAGTAATGCCTTTAGATGAAACTCCTGTGTTGAAAATACAGTGAGAGTAATGCCTTCTGATAATACTCATGTGTTGAAAAATACAGTGAGAGTAATGCCTTTCGATAATACTCATGTGTTGAAAAATACAGTGAGAGTAATGCCTTTCGATAATACTCATGTGTTGAAAAATACAGTGAGAGTAATGCCTTTAGATGAAACTCATGTGTTGTGAAAACTACAGTGAGAGTAATACCTTTAGATGAAACTCATTTGCTGAAAACTACAGTGAGAGTAATACCTTTAGATGAAACTCATTTGTTGAAAAATACAGTGAGAGTTATGCCTCATTGAAAATTGTATCCTGTTTGTCTTTTTAACTGTCCAGGGAACTTTCAACATTCGTCTGAGAAATCTCATTTCCATGGCCTCTAATCATCTTTTCATTTCTTTGTCAACGGTCCACGATTCTTTTCCATAGCTCAAAATTGTCTCTATATATAGCACGGCCTGTTTCTCTTTCTCTCTTCAATTGACCTAGATTTATTTCACAAGATATGTTCCATTGTTTAGTGTTCAGTGTCTTATAAATAAATACGCAATACACTAAGAGTTATTTAAAAGAAGCCATATTTAGCATGAGAACATTGATTGAGAAGTACATAGAAGTAAACAAACCAATAAATGCCTGCTTCATAGACTACACCAAAGCTTTCGATAGAATACACCATAACCAACTTATAGATTGCCTAAAGGATATAAATCTAGATGACACAGACATACAACTAATATGTAATTTGTACTTGGAGCAAACAGCAATAATAAAATATAACAAGGAGAACTCTACACCCATGAACATAAAAAGAGGAGTAAGACAAGGATGCATCCTATTACCAAGCTTGTTCAATCTATACACTGAGCAAATCTTTAAAAACATCACTGAGATGCCAGGCCTAAACATTAATGGAAAGATAATCAATAACCTAAGATATGCTGATGATACTGTTCTACTAGCAGAAAATCCTAAAGACCTACAACAATTGCTTAATGTAATAAACATAACAAGCAAAAAATATGGACTAGATATGAATATCAAAAAGACTAAAATTATGATCATAAACAATGAACATTCTCAAGACCTACAATTAAATATCACAGTGGAAGGAATACATCTGGAGACAGTCCAGAGCTACAGCTACCTGAGACATACTATAACCAATGATGGAAAATGTAAAATTGAAATAAACAAAAGAATAGGTATGGCAAAAAGTAATTTTAATGCCATGAAAAATATACTAACAACAAAACAAATATCAGCAGGACTGAAACTAAGAATGGCAAAATGTTACATCTTCTCAGTATTTATGTATGGTGCAGAAACATGGACATGTGACAAGAAAACAGAACAGAAAATTGAAGCCTTTCAAATGTGGATTTATAGAAGAATAGGTAGAATTGGATGGAAAGAAAAGAAAACAAACGAAGTTTTAAAACAACTGAAAATAAAAAGAGAACTACTAAATACAATTAAGACAAAACAAATGAAATTTTTGGGGCATGTTAAAAGACACAACAGCCTACTAAAAGTAATATTGGAAGGGAAAATACAAGGTAAAAGAGGCAGAGGCAGATCAAGACTAACATGGACGAGTAACATCAAAAGATGGACAAGTCAATCTATGACAGCCTGCACCATCAAAGCAAGAAACAGAGTAGAATGGCGATCCATGGTAGCCAACCTTCATTGCGGAGAAGGCACACAATGATGATGAAGAGTTTTTGTCAGCATTAATCAGAATGTACTTAACAGTGCACCAGAATGTACTTAACAGTGCACCAGAATGTACTTAACAGTGCACCAGAATGTACTTAACAGTGCACCAGAATGTACTTAACAGTGCACCAGAATGTACTTAACAGTGCACCAGAATGTACTTAACAGTGCACCAGAATGTACTTAACAGTGCACCAGAATGTACTTAACAGTGCACCAGAATGTACTCATGTGTTGTTAACATCTCACACCTGTGATATTAGAGACTGGTTTATCTCTCAATGTTGATTTCTCCTCAGGCCTGAGGAAGAGGGATTTAGACGGCACCTGTCTGGCTATTCAGGACCAAAGACTCATCCTTCCCAAGAGGGACACCTAACATTGAACCTCCAGCATGGTCCCAAACAGGATGAGGTAGAACAAATGTGATAGTGGCTTCATTTGGATGTTGATAAATATTTGTGTGTCATTGCAACTTTGTTTTCTATCAATTATTTCACTCTTGTAGTTCTTTTTTTTTTTTCTGTTGTAAGAGGTCAGGTTTCTAGGTTCGCTCAGCCTAAAATAGGTACCAGATTTTTCTAGGAGAGAAAGTCAACACTAACCTAATCATTATGTGCCATACAGTTTGACTTAGGTGATTGTGTCCTTCCACAATTTTCTGTCCACAATGAATTGTATAGGTGATTGTGTCCTTCCACAATTTTCTGTCCGCAATGAATCATATAGGGATTGTGTCCTTCCACAATTTTCTGTCCGCAATGAATTGTATAGGTGATTATGTCCTTCCACAATTTTCTGTCCGCAATGAGTCATATAGGGATTGTGTCCTTCCACAATTTTCTGTCCGCAATCAATCATATAAGGATTGTGTCCTTCCACAATTTTCTGTCTACAGTGAATTATATAGGTGATTATGTCCTTCCACAATTTTCTGTCCGCAATGAATCATATAGGGATTGTGTCCTTCCACAATTTTCTGTCCACAATGAATTGTATAGGTGATTATGTCCTTCCACAATTTTCTGTCCGCAATGAATCATATAGGGATTGTGTCCTTCCACAATTTTCTGTCCGCAATGAATCATATAGGGATTGTGTCCTTCCACAATTTTCTGTCCGCAATGAATCATATAGGGATTGTGTCCTTCCACAATTTTCTGTCCGCAATGAATCATATAGGTGATTGTGTCCTTCCACAATTTTCTGTCCACAATGAATTATATAGGTGATTGTGTCCTTCCACAATTTTCTGTCCGCAATCAATCATATAGGGATTGTGTCCTTCCACAATTTTCTGTCCGCAATCAATCATATAAGGATTGTGTCCTTCCACAATTTTCTGTCCGCAATGAATCATATAGGTGATTGTGTCCTTCCAAATTTTCTGTCCACAATGAATTATATAGGTGATTGTGTCCTTCCACAATTTTCTGTCCACAATGAATTATATAGATGATTGTGTCCTTCCACAATTTTCTGTCCGCAATGAATCATATAGGGATTGTGTCCTTCCACAATTTTCTGTCCGCAATGAATCATATAGGGATTGTGTCCTTCCACAATTTTCTGTCCGCAATGAATCATATAGGGATTGTGTCCTTCCACAATTTTCTGTCCGCAATGAATCATATTTGGGATTGTGTCCTTCCACAATTTTCTGTCCGCAATGAATCATATAGGTGATTATGTCCTTCCACAATTTTCTGTCCGCAATGAATCATATAGGTGATTGTGTCCTTCCACAATTTTCTGTCCGCAGTGAATCATATAGGTGATTATGTCCTTCCACAATTTTCTGTCCGCAATGAATCATACAGGTGGTTATGTCCTTCCACAATTTTCTGTCTGCAATGAATCATATAGGGATTGTGTCCTTCCACAATTTTCTGTCCGCAATGAATCATATAGGGATTGTGTCCTTCCACAATTTTCTGTCCGCAATGAATCATATTTGGGATTGTGTCCTTCCACAATTTTCTGTCCGCAATGATTCATATAGGTGATTGTGTCCTTCCACAATTTTCTGTCCGCAATGAATCATATTTGGGATTGTGTCCTTCCACAATTTTCTGTCCGCAATGAATCATATAGGTGATTATGTCCTTCCACAATTTTCTGTCCGCAATGAATCATATAGGTGATTATGTCCTTCCACAATTTTCTGTCCGCAATACATCTTATAAATTTCATTGTTGACTGTTTACCAAGCTACCTAGTATCTTCCTCTTTGTCATCAGCAAGCTCTCTTTCCTTGTATTGTGCCAGTTGTAATTAAGTATTCCAACTTTACTCTTCTCATAATATGCCCAAAAATGTTGATTCCTCCTTTCTGATGTTCTTTAGGAGCTATTTTTGTGTGTGTGTAACAGTGAGTTTCATACTTCTCCTTGATTATGTTGATGAAATGACACGCCAGGGTGCACTACACGTAACAGTGCACAACACCATCACTAACCACTCTACAATCACTGCCCCTCACGCAAGCTGACTTTCTCTTGTATTGATCTGCTGTTGCTGATCTTCAGATGTTGATGTAATGATATGCCCGTCTTGAACGTTGAAAACCAACTGCAATAATTGACAACCAATGAACGATCATCGACTGACAGCTCTTCAACCGTGAGCCTGTTTATCATCCCTCTTCACCACGAGCCATCATTACCACAGGTGCTTCTGCACGATGAGCTATGACTCGTGATGCTGCTAATGGCCGGATTGCTGATGATGATTTGCTCGCCACTCTTTATGATTTGCTACTTGCTCTCACTGCCAATGCCAGTCTCTTTGGACCGTCATGATCTATAGTTTGTACTTCACGTTATGCCGTTGCTAATTCTCTGCAACTTCCCCCAGTTCGTTCACTCGCTAGACCGTTGGAACAATTAAGATGCTTTAATGAACTTAACACAAGTCCACACTGTACGCAAAGACATCTTTAATCAACAAGGCGCATGTCCGGATCATACAAAACAGTTCACAATTATACAATACACATATTGACATTAATAATTTCCTCCCATGGTTAACTATATTGCCACCCTCAGGTGTATTCCTCGTGGACTGACT
This sequence comes from Megaustenia siamemsis, assembly GCA_032433765.1. Lineage (NCBI taxonomy): Eukaryota > Metazoa > Mollusca > Gastropoda > Stylommatophora > Ariophantidae > Megaustenia > Megaustenia siamemsis. The sequence continues at coordinate 29,904,256 of JAVIAB010000160.1, read as the reverse complement.
ATACAGCCCCAATTCTGTGGAACTCTCGTGTAGAGTTCCCAAATATATGTAAACCCCATGATCAACCAAAAGTCATTATTCATAGTAGAAGCTATTCACAAGCTTATCAGGTCTCTAAGGAACTCTTGCTTGAAGTTCCCAATTATGTTTGCGATCATCATGATCAACAAACTCCATTGTTCATAGTAGAAGCTATTCATAAGCTCCCCAAGTCTCTAAGGAACTCTTACTTGAAGTTTCCAATTATGTGTACGATCAACATGATCTACAAAAGTCTCTATTCATTGTAGAAGCTATTCATAAGCTCACGAAGTCTCTAAGGAATCTTGCTCGAAGTCTCCAATTATGTGTGCGATCAATATGATCAACAAAATCAATTATTCATCGTAGAAGCTATCCACAAGCTTCCTAAGTTTCCCGCTACGACCTCCTTGAAGTCGTCTACTGTTGGACAATCAAACCAATCTCTAACAATGTCCCATTGTGTCGATTGCGCCGATTCATAATCAGCTTTCGTGCAGATAACGTAACCTTAACCTTATCCGCTGCAATCACACCCATTCTATTCTAATCATCTAACACAAACACTTATTAATTGACATTCACAAATCCTGGAAATATTACAACTATACTATCTGGCTGCCGCCCTAGAATTACTTAACTTTCATCTGTCAAACTACTCTCTCCGAGCCCACGGTATCGACTGAATTTCTCCAGACGTCCGCACTGGACTACTGCTCGAATAAAACTAACTTAAAACTCTCCCTCTGTTCTCGTTTCTCCACTTCCCTTAAAACAGCTCACCCAATTCACGCTTATTTAGCCCCTTCTCCCAAAACAGTTCACCCAACTCACGCACACCTGACCACTTCTACTTATCTCCCATTATCTCCCATTTCTGTTTACTATTTCCCTACTAATATAGCCTGTTTCAGTCAACTCTTATCTATACTCTGTTTCACTTATCACCCTGCTACAAGCCGTTTCACACACCCTCTTTTATTCCCTGTTTCATGTGTGTTGGCCTCTTTAGCTGTCTCGGGAACTCTCAACATTCATTTGAGAAATCCATTTTCTGAAGTCTCTAGCACCAGCCTGATACTGACCACATTAATCAAAGATGTATCATTGGTAAATACAAATATGAGCATTAACACATTTTCTGTATGCCTTTATGATGGTGCTCTTTCTTTTTCTCTTATTTAACTATAAGCTAGTAGAACAGACAGTGACTAATATGAGTCTTGCTGGCAATATTTTTATTGCTACTTCTGACAAGGGACACCGGGTGAAATTGTCTTATTTTAGTTTGTTGTCTATAATTACATCTTGTTCACACTCTAATTCATGCACACTTTATTTATTAGTAAAGTAAGTAAAGGTTCCCTCCATGCCTTGCTAGGCATATTGGGAATATGGTGTTAGTGACCACATATTTTTTCTATGACCACTGCACATTTTTGGGTGATGTGGTCGGTGTTATGCCAGACCACCTTTACTTTTGAGAAAAATCTCTGGTACTCATTTTTAGAGGCTGGGTGAACCCCGGAGCTTTGTCACTCCGAAAAAAAATCCGCTACTGGTATGTATTGAACCCGCACCCTTCATTTTTTTTCTGGGAAAGTAAAGTGGCACAGGCGTAATACCGACCACATTACCCCAAAAATCATGTGTTGAAGGTCTGTAAAATTTATGGTCATTAACACAATATTCCCTATATGCCACTTGGCATGACGGGGGCTCTTTACTTTTTTTTTTTTTTTTTTAATTTCTTACATGTGCACAAATATTCTTTGCATGTACAATATCGTGTAATAAATAAAATGAAACACAGCAATCCGTTTTGTCATGGTCTGTTTTTATAATAAAATTAACAAATATAATTGCCTACATGATATTCTGTGCAATCAATAAATAAAGCCAAATATTCTCTACCCGCAGGATGTTTCATGTAATCGATTTCTTGGCGCTGCTCTCAGAAAAAGTATGAAAAGAGGAATTATTGAACACAGACACTCAGTGTGCTGCAGTAAGTCTTTGTCTGCTCAGAGCTTCTTTACTCTCAGTTTTGAATGACCACTTGAAACAGTTCCGTATAAATCTAAAATCATCATCATCAAGTACCAGGCCTGTTGGCATAGGTGATCATGTCTCTCCACAACTTTCGATCTCGACAGTTATTTATCATTTCTGTTGTTGACCCCCTGCCAAGCCATTCTCTTAAGTTGTCTGGTATTTTTTCTCTTTGCTTCCCTCTATCTCTTCGTCCCTCAATTTTTCCAGTTGTTACAATATATTCCAGTTGTTCTCTTCTCATTACATGGCCAAAAAAGGATGATTGTTTCTTCCTAATATTGGAAATTAGCTCTCGTTTTGCTTTGATCTCTTTCAGAACACTTTCATCTCTTCTTAGCTGTCCATGATATTCTCAACATTCATCTGTAAAACCACATTTCTACAGACTCCAGTGATTTTCTTGTCTGTTGTCCTATTGTCCATGATTCACATCCATATGTTAAGTCTGGCTCTACATAACATTTAAGAACTCTTTTTCTTGTTTCTACTGTCAAAAATGGATTGCATAGTATCTTCCTCATTTTTTAGAAAGCTGCTTTTGCCTGAGCGATTCTGCATCTCACTTCTTTTGTACATCTTCCGTCTGAGGTTAACAAAGTTCCCAAATATTTAAATTCATTTACCTGTTTTAATATTGTTCCACTTGTCTTTATTTTGCACTGAGGTGATGTCTTTTTCTTTGTTGTTACCATTACCTCTGTCTTTTTGCTATTAAGGCTGAGTCCTTTATTTTTGCTTACTTTCACTATAATGTCCAACATTTCTTGTAACTCCTTTTCACTCTTAGCAATTAAGACTGTATCATCAGCATACCTTAGAAATCTAAAATAAGGCTACATTAATAAAATGTAGTTTTGTTACAATTTTTAAAAGGCAATTGCTGTCTAATGTAACTTAGATATATAGTCTGAAATTAAGAGTAGTTCGTGACTAATAGAAGAACGCTCATTGTGCACAGTTAAGTATTGTTATGGTATATGAGAAGGTTGATCTGATTATTTCAGAAGCAAAAAAAAATAAAGGGAATGTATCATAGTGAATTGATACCATGAACTGTGGATAGAAGATTGTGGAAGGACATAATCCCTTATGCCAACAGGTATGGAACATGATGATGATGATCTTAGTGAAAACTAGCATCAAAATGCTTTCAACATACTGATGAACATCTGGAGATCTGCAGTTCTTAGTAAACAAACAAAACTTAACTGTTCAAATCCTGTCTGATTCCAGAGTACAATATGGATGTGAACGTTGGAAATCCACTAAGGCTTTAATAGGAAATTAAATGTCTTTGAAAACAAATGTCTCCATAGGATCTCAAACATAAAATGAACAGTTAAGAGACGAATCAAAACAAGAATATGTGTTGAGCTTTATAAGAAAAAGGAGTTACAAATATACATCAACCATGTGCTTAGAAGGAGTGATGAAATACTTCCCCGTCAGGCATTCATGTGGAAACCATCTGGTAAAAGAAAACAAGGTAGACCAAGAGAATCACTACACAGAGCAATTAATAGGGAAGGCTCAATAGTGGGACTAAGAATCAACCAAGAACTACAAGTGTTATCAGCAGATCTTTAATCATGGAGAACTATGACTTTCGCGCTATGTGCTGTCTTTGGTCTAAGAGGAAAATGAATCATAGTGAAAGAAAGAGACTATTACTCACCCTTGGGTTATTAAACTTGTACAGGTAATTTGGTAGTTCTCCAAGGTTCATCTCATGAGTTTATGACTTGATACTTGCTACTCAGATGTCATGAGGATCATGATCATTAACTAGTTGCATGTCCTTTGCAGAATGTTACTCCATAGCCCATTTGAATGAAGCTCTGTTTCTTGCCACATCTGCCACTTTTTTTGTTAAGTTCATGGTTTCTTTGATGTCATGGTTTAACCTCGTCTCGTTTTCATGAAACCATGCCTTCCATTAGGGTGTCCGGTTAGCGCAATCGATAGGCGGTTGGCTTACCACGGCAACAGCCGGGGTTCGTACCCTGGCGAGGACACCTGGGTTTTACTAATTCCCTAAAAATTAGTAGGAGCCGCGATAGCTCAGTGGTTAGTGAACTGGACTACTACGGACAAGGGTAGGGTTCGATCCCAACCGACGGCTCCGGGTTCACCCAGCCTTAAATGGGTACCGGATTTTTTCTGGGAAAGTAAAACAGCACGGGCGTAATACCGACCACATTACCCCAAAAATCATGTGCTGAAGGTCTGTAAAATATAGGGTCACTAACACCATATTTCCCTATACGCCACTTGGCGTGACGGGGGGTACTTTTTTAATGCCTTCCATTGTTCTTCTTTCCAGACCACACTATCTTGAAGTGTCTTTTAAATTAATGTTACTGGAATATTTTATTTTCCTGTTTATGATATTGTTTATAAACCAGTTTTCTTCAATGTTTAGGGCTTTTAATGTGTTTTCATTTTTATTTTTTATTATCCAAGATATTGTGCTAATTTTTCTCTGGCTTTTATTATCCAAGATATTGTGCTAATTTTTCTCTGGCTTTTATTATCCAAGATATTGTGCTCATTTTTCTCTGGCTTTTATAATCCAAGACATTGTAATAATTTTTGTGTGGCTTTTATTATCCAAGATATTTTGATAATTTTTCTGCACATTTTGCTTTGAATGAACCAATTTTCTTCTTTACTTTTTGCATGAATGTCCATGATTCTCAACCATATATTGTGATGATTCAGAAAAAGCGTGCCAGACAGTGATTTATCCTTCATGACGTTCCATAACTCTGGTATCGTACGCTGTCAAAAATTACTTCAAAATAAATCTATGGATGCCATTTTGCAGGATGTGCCTGGCCAGTTTTGAAAATGCGACCAGGAATCTTATACCATCCAAAGAGCCATATGTGTTTTGTTTTGTTTCCAACTAGTTTAGTTTAGTGACATGTGCATAATTGCACATTGGAAAATTCCATAAGTGTTCAGATCTCCTTTGAAGTATATCCCTCAAGTGTAACGACTAAAGACATCTGTGCTGTGTTGGTTGACAAGTCTTCTTTTGAGTCCTACATAGTGCACCCATCTGGCATCTCCAACCTAGACATAACATTCAGCAAGTCTGTTCATGGTTGCAAATTCTGGGCAATTATTTTACTCATTTTTTTGTCCAGTGTCCCTGAGAGCATTCAGAATGTCATTTCAATCCATTAATCTTCCACACTCATCATCAGTCAAACTGGTAAGCCTTTTAGCATGCTTATTACCTCTTACACCTGTGTAACCTGGCATAAAAATGAAGCAGACTTTTGTTAGACTAGACCTCCCCAGAGACTGAACCACTGGTTTAGAGATCAACTAGGTTTCTGACTAGATTTAACGAAACAAACATGACTAAATATAGAAAATGACACCATAGATTTCCTTTCAGTGATGTCGAAGTTTAAACCATGGGGATTCAACCATTCTTTGTTAAAAATGCATTTTTTATAACACCACCTCATAGACCTCTGACTTCTCAGTGAAATAAAGATATTGCAAGGCAAATTGGTGTGCATGTTTAAATTTAGCATCAAATTTTATATAAGTGAAAAATTGTTATAAAAAACTATTTGAAAGGCTAATTAATTTGGATGCTTTGATTCATCATTAATTTTTTTCACATTGTGTGCAATTTGAAAGTGACCTGTTAGCCATGAGTTGAGTTATTGGAATTAAATGGCGGTCACTTGACGCTTGTTGACCCAATGTAATTACGCCATGTTTATTTTATGATTTAGACATTAGGGCTGTGTTAAATCATCAAAACATGTAATTTTGTCACAGTGTGTAACCTTTTAAATTATTGATGTACATATGTGACTCATGTATTATTGATATGCTGGTTTAAAGTTGAATTCAATTTAAAATTGAAAAAAAAATCTAAAAGTAACTGCCTTACTGTATGAATCGTGTTGTAATAAATAAAAAAAAGTAAAGTACCCCCATCATGCCATTGTAATAAATAAAAAAAAGTAAAGTACCCCCATCATGCCAAGTGGCATATAGGGAATATGGTGTTAGTGACCATAAATTTTACAGACCTTTGGCACATGATTTTTGGGTAATGTGGTCGGTATTATGCCCGTGCCGCTTTACTTTCCCAGAAAAAAATCCGGTACCCATTAAAGGCTAGGTGAACCGGAAGCTGGTTGGGATCGGACCCTACCTCTTGTCCTTTGTAGTCCAGTTCACTAACCACTGAGCTATCACGGCTCCCCTATCGTGTTGTACTTCCTACATTTTTCTAAGGTGTTCCTCATATTGAAGATGTGATCCCATATATTTCTGCCACGTCTGAAACCTGCTTGATCTCATGCAATTACTGTTCTAAGTTTTTGACTTCTCCTCCTAATAATGAACTGTAGGAACATTTTGCTGCCGTGGTTTATTAGGACATTAGTTTGGTGGCTGATACACAACTTTGAATCTCCATTTTTTTTTTTTTTACTCTTGGTCAAGAGAATTAAAATGTAACCTTGTGTGCATACGAAATTGAATGCCTAAGAAGAAGGCTGGAGGGTGTTTATAACAAGGGATGAACCAGTCATGGTTGGATTGGTCAGCCAGCGACACAAGTAATATATGTAATTAAAACATTTGTTAACTGACCAGGTGGTCAAAGTTTGATTCCCACTTCCAGTTGTGGCATGATTTTTATGAATCATGACTTTGGTGTTCTAGTGTCTGATGAAAATGGATATCATAATTTTCGGGGGATAAAGTAGGTTAATAAGGAATTGTGCTTGCTAAGGTAAATTATACCTTATATCGTATAATATTGTAGGGAAGTGAAGTACTAGAAATTACTGTACTTGGTCGGAGTATTTTAAGTGAAAGGGCCAGTGCTTTTCTTATTGTTTGTTCGTACTACATTACTCATAAAGGTGCTGATGGTCACTGAAAGCTATAGGCACTAACAAAAATGTTCCTGAGACATCAGTGGCATGATAGGTACCTTTTTTATCTTCATATGACTTGACAGTTTTAATTAATAATGACTTGGCAATTATAATTATCCCTCATTAAGTGTTATCCTAATTAATATCCTAATAGTCCATACATAATATTTTAATATTTAAATCTTAATTAATTATCCCTCAATGAGATAGAGGTGCTTGCACAGAACAGAGACAAATGGCGAGATTTGATAAAATATCTTTAAAAGAATTGAAAACTGCTAGAACAAAAATTCAGATAAGAGAAGGAGTATCTTGGTCTATGCTCTATGGGCCGGCTACGGCTCGGAAGGTCAATAGATAGATAGAGAATTATAATTAATGGTGTGTTTAATACAGATAAGATAGTTTGGTGACCTGATAAGACAGAAAGACAAAAACACAACACAATGAGCCTTTAATAACATTGTGAGAATACCATACTCAAAGGTCGATCATGAAAAAAAAATGGATTAATGAAATATTAGAAACACTAGTAAACATAACAGCAGCAGAGGCCAACAGAAGAGCACAAGTCCCCAAATATATCTCCCCTTGATGTCGAAAGAAAATTGAGGAAGGGAAGAAGAGGAAATGTTTACTCTTAAAAAGTTGTTTATAATTTATCATTAACGCTTACACTTACTCTGTGACAGGTCAAGAAGTGGCCCATGGCATAGCATATGATTCCCAACCTCACCACCTTTGGCAGCGGCACCCTCAAACCAACCAGTGGCAGTGGCACTGTAATCTAGAGACAGGTATGTTTAAGCTCTAGCTAACAGTGTAATCTAGATAAAGGTATGTTTCAGCTCTAGCTAACAGTGTAATCTAGATACAGGTATGTTTAAGCTCTAGCTAACACTGTAATCTAGATACAGGTATGTTTCAGCTCTAGCTAACAGTGTAATCTAGATACAGGTATGTTTAAGCTCTAGCTAACACTGTAATCTAGATACAGGTATGTTTAAGCTCTAGCTAACACTGTAATCTAGATACAGGTATGTTTCAGCTCTAGCTAACAGTGTAATCTAGATACAGGTATGTTTCAGCTCTAGCTAACACTGTAATCTAGAGACAGGTATGTTTAAGCTCCAGCTAACAGTGTAATCTAGATACAGGTATGTTTCAGCTCTAGCTAACAGTGTAATCTAGATACAGCTATGTTTCAGCTCTAGCTAACAGTGTAATCTAGATACAGGTATGTTTCAGCTCTAGCTAACACTGTAATCTAGACACAGGTATGTTTTAGCTCTAGCTAACACTGTAATCTAGATACAGGTATGTTTAAGCTCTAGCTAACAGTGTAATCTAGATACAGGTATGTTTCAGCTCTAGCTAACAGTGCAATGAGATTTCAACATGCAGGTATATTTGTAAAGCAATGCCTATTGGCACAATGAAACATCGTATATAGAATACAGTCATCCCTCGCTATCTATCTATCTATTGACCTTTCGAGCCGTAACCGGCCCATAGGGCGTAGACCAAGATACACCTTCTCCTATATGAATTTTTGTTCTAGCAGTTTTCTTTTAAAGATATTTTATCAAATCTCGCCATCTGTCTCTGTTCTGTGCAAGCAGTTCTATCTCATTGAGGGAGCCGATTCCTGCTGCTCTTGCCTCTCTCATCAATGTTCTTCTCAGTGTCTCCCTGGGTCTTCCTCTTTTTCTTTTACCTGTTGTTTCCCATATGAGGGCTTGCTTTGCTATTCGATTATTATCTCTTCTCATCACATGTCCAACGTATGACCATCGTCTTTTCTTTATTACTGAAGATATTAGTGGTTGATTGGCGATTTCTCTAATTTCCTCGTTTGTTTTGAATTCGTTATTCGTTATCCCTCGCTACTTCGCGGTTAATTTATTGCGGCCTCAGTACATCGCGGATTGTTCAAAAATTCAAAATTGAGGAATTATTATAAAAAAAACATTATTTTATGTATGTTATTTATACTATTAATATTTTATTTACATGTTTGAAACTATTCTTTAATGTTCTAATGATAACATATGCACTTATATGGTTTCATATACACTTATTGATATTATACATACACAAAAAAATGTACGTATGTTAAAAATGAGAGGGTGACACTACTTCACGGTTTTTCACTTCTCGTGGCCGGTTCTGGTCCCTATTAACCGCGATAACTGAGGGATTACTGTATATTCATTCTCACATTGTGCTGTCAGTGTCAAACATGGTCACTTGTGGCTAAACTTTAAAGGAAGCGTGGTACAACAGAGATAAGATGTCTGAGATAAGTACCTTGAGTGACCAGAAGAGACAGAATTAGAAATAAAGTCATAAGGGAAGAGTAGGCATTGAACCAGCCATAAAGTGCAGACAGAAACAGTACATAAAATGGTTTTCCTATCTAGAAAGAATGCCATACGATTCCTTACCAACATCTATTGTCCTTTCGAGCCGAAGACGGCACATAGGGCAGAACCACAATCTCAAAAACAGAAACCTTGCGTGCCAAAATGGCACATATTGCAGAGATCACTGCTCTAAAATCCATGGCGCTGTTTCCATAACAATACTTTTTACAATGACAGCTTGTCAAGCCATCGATCAACCTCCTTAGTCGCCTCTTACAACAGGCATAGTGTGCCACGCTTAATTTGATTAGTGTGAACGCCATTAAACCATATTCTTTTTTACATGTCTTGTAGCATCTTGGTATTGGTGAAATCTAATACCTTGTTCAATTATCTAAACATTCATATATAATATGTTATATGTTAGATAAATATAAATATGTAGATTGATTCTTAAAACCATTAACAATTTTGTCTCTGAAATCTTTTCCGTTGCGTCGATAAAAAGCTTCCGTACGGAAAGAATTAAAGAAATGTAGTCAATGTCAATTAGTTTGCAGAACATACTTGCAGTAGTCATTTTGAAAATAGTCTGATTGCATTAGAAATTGTAACAGGCAAAACAGCCTCAGTGGCTTTGACATAAAAAAGACTGTTGCCCTTCCTCACTGTTATGATCTCTTTCAGCTCAGACAAAGCAGTGACCCATTTTATTTACAGCTGAAGAGTACCTGAGAGGGAACAAACCGATAATTATTACTGTTTTGGGCCAGTGCACTAACCTCTTTAATAGATATTCCCACTCTTGTAGCCAATTAGCATATCTATCTATCTATTGTCCTTTCGAGCCAAAGATGGCACATAGGGCAGAACCACAATCTCAAAAAACAGAAACCTTGCGTGCCAAAATGGCACATATTGCAGAGATCGCTGCTTCTAAAATATATGGCTGTTTCCATAACAACACTTTCTACAATGACAGCTTGTCAAGCCATCGATCAACCTCTTAGTAGCCTCTTACGACATGCCTGGAAGGTCACAGTGTCACTATTCCTTCTTTCCTCATAATGAGGCCCTGGTAACACACAGGAGAATTAGCATATATGGGGCTGGAAATTTTTGAGGGCATCATGGATATGTTATAAATAATATACTAATTGTGTATACTGTATGTTATTGATAATAGAATGCTATTATGAGTATGGTTAAGTAAACAACTAACAGAATGTAAATATAGTCTCATTATGTAATATCATAGAGTGTAACATTTCTTGTTTCACTGGACTAATTTGTAACATTTAGAAGTGAATAATTGTCCTTGTTGTTGTTACCTTTTGTAACTGAAAAAATCACTTTTACTTCATATTCGAATTAAACACAGGGTGTGGTGATAGCTTTTATATATGAGAACAATACAAAACTTTTGACGTTTCGGGCTACTTGCGGCCTTCCTGAGAAAAATATGGCAACAAAAAGAAACAGATACACATTGAAATATAATCTAACTACATTATTGGAAGTAACTAAACCTAGTTTAAAATAAGGAAGAGAAAATATATTTTGAAAAAAACTTAGCTTTTTGTAGCTGTCCCAGGTCCTCACAGAACCAATGCCAAGTGGGAAATGAGAAAAGGCCGTTAGTTGAGAGTCAGAAAAATGGAGAGTGAATAGGAGGATGAGGAGGGTAATAAAGGTAACCTGCTCATTTGCTGTGGATGAGACAAAGGCTAAGAAAAAGGTGGCAGGTGGGTATTTGCCAGGTGATTGGTTTACTCAGGAAATTACTTTAGAATCTTTTGGGGCATGTTATCCATAAACTTAAATGACACCATCCTTTACGTCTAGAAGTCACTCTAAAGCTATTTGTTGTACAGTTGATAAATTATATTTTGCCTCTACAACCAATGACAACTGTTAGGGATGTGAAACACACAGTTTTTCTCAAATAAACTCACTTATGGACCATTTGCAAAAACAGGTTGAAAACCAGTGCTCTGGAGATCCACGTTTTAATTATATTACAAGCAGATGCCTGATCAGCGTTTACTATAAGACAAATGTATGAACGACATTTTAGTATTTCTTAGTTTGTTTGATGTTACATGTTATGTTGATGTTATTTTCACTTGTATGTTGCTGCCACCTTGTTATCTGACAGCATTTGATGTTGTCTGTCCTGTAGGTGCTATATCTATCTTATGCTGTCTGCTAATCTAGATACTGTGTCAATATCTTGTCTGGTATGTTTTGTCTCAGATTTGCATCTGTCAGATGTTGTATCTATTTGCTTGTTTGTGTTCACTTGATCACTAAAGGAATTCACCTCTTCATAATTCGTCCTTAAAAGTGTATTAGGTGGACATAAATATGTCATGTTATGGTTTGCAGTGAAACTGTAACATTTGAGCCTTTTGGTTAACACATCTAACTTCAACTTGACATTTTTAAGTGCGTGTTGCCTTTCCTCTCGATCCCTGCACGCTTGTTCAGATTAGACCGGTTAGTTTATTACTAGAGACACCACGAAGAGGTGGAGTAGGGTCTGGGTGGTTCCCTGATCCTGTTGCAAGCTATCATCTATGAGTCGCTTGCATCTTCAGCTCTGTTGCTGTCAGGTGCTGCACCTTGCCGCCCCCACCCCCACTCTGTTTATTTAATCTTCTTTGTTCGTCATCTTTTTGTTTTGATGACCTGATTTTCCCAGCTGAACGTTATGTTTATGATATTTCACTTAATTTAAACCACATATTCATCAAGTGATAGAATAATGAATTAAAATATCAAACAAGCTTGATCTGTGTAAGTAACCAACAACTATTTGTCCATTCTTGTTGCCTGGTAGTCAAGGAACACTCCTGCGACATCTACCATGCTAACAAGTTGGATGATCCTGATTTGCAGTCTGGCAGTTATAGGACTGAGCTGACCTTCAAATCATATCTGGTTTGTACTGGTTAGATACAGGCTGAAAGAGTGTGAGAAAGAGTTTATCTTTTTACCCTGATCTGTAGAAATGAAAATAAAAATATTTACATACTCTACTTTTAATTGAGCAGTAATTGAAACATCGAGTAGTATAACAAGATATTATTTTTGTTCTTAACTTAATTAATTCTTTTTATTTGTTTGCGTATTAACAGATTATGTTTCATTTGGCCTTGCATCTTGTGGTCGTGTATCCATCTTAAGCACATGCATTTTTGGGGATTGCTTCTCTACTCTTTGGTTTTCCTAAAATTCACAATCTATTGAGTATTTCTTCTGGGTTTTTTTAAAAAATCAGTCTGTTGGAGTATTTCTTCTGCGGTTTCCTAAAAAATCACAGTCTATTGGGGTATTTCTTTTGGGGTTTCCTAAAAATCACTGTCTATTGGGGTATTTCTTCTGGGAAGACACTTTTAACTTATAACCTACACTTTTGGCCTACACTTTTAACTTATCACCTACACTTTTAACTTATAACCTACACTTTTAACTTATCACCTATACTTTTAACTTATAACCTATACTTTTAACTTATAACCTATACTTTTAACTTATAACCTACACTTTTGGCCTACACTTTTAACTTATAACCCACACTTTTAACTTATCACCTACACTTTTAACTTATCACCTACACTTTTAACTTATCACCTACACTTTTAACTTATCACCTATACTTTTAACTTATCACCTACACTTTTAACTTATAGCCTACACTTTTAACTTATCACCTATACTTTTAACTTATCACCTATACTTTTAACTTATCACCTACACTTTTAACTTATCACCTACACTTTTAACTTATCACCTATACTTTTAACTTATCACCTACACTTTTAACTTATAGCCTACACTTTTAACTTATCACCTATACTTTTAACTTATCACCTACACTTTTAACTTATCACCTACACTTTTAACTTATAACCTACACTTTTAACTTATCACCTACACTTTTAACTTATCACCTACACTTTTAACTTATCACCTACACTTTTGGCCTACACTTTTAACTTATAACCTACACCTTTAACTTATCACCTACACTTTTAACTTATAACCTACACCTTTAACTTATCACCTACACATTTAACTTATAACCTACACCTTTAACTTATCACCTACACTTTCAACTTATCACCTACACTTTCAACTTACTACCTACAGGTTTATTTTCCAGGTACACCTGCAATGATTTTCAACCAGTATTCCCATTTCACAATTTGTAAAAATGTCTTGCTTTAGAGTAAATGCTAAAAATATAGTAATTATTCAGAGATTACTAGTGGTAAAGAAATATAGGTTGAAGTATTGGCACATTAAGTAGTTAAATATACAATTCCAACTGTGATTTTACACAATGAAATGATGCGTCAGTCATAAAAGAAAAATTCAGTAATTTAATCAGAATTCAGTTAACCCAATTAACATCATGTCTTATACCAGAAAACAAATCACATGAAATAAGTAATTGTTTTAGAATATTCTCATGTTGTGGATTATGTTGGGTTAAAACAGGTGAGATCCACATTGTGCCTCATGTAGAGGTGTATTGGGATTATGATGTTAGAATCATTATGGAACAATTATTCTATCTATCTCTATCTATTGTCCTTTCAAGCCGAAGACAGCACATAGGGCAGAACCACAATTTCAAAAACAGAAACCTTGCGTGCCAAAGTGGCACATATTGCAGTGGCACATATCACTGCTCTAAAATTATGGTGCTGTTTCCATAACAATACTTTTTACAATGACAGCTTGTCAAGCCATCGATCAACCTCCTTAGTCGCCTCTTATGACATGCCTGGAAGGTCACAGTGTCACTATTCTTTACTTTCCTCATAATGAGGCCCCGGTAACACACAGGAAGAACAATTATTAGTTTGTGGAATTATGGCACAATTAGTAGTTCGTGAAATGACAGAGTGGAATGGTGTTCCATAGTAGTCAACCTTCGATGCGAAGACAGCACTACATGATGATGTTAGAATCCATTTTGTCCTGACCTTTGTCCATTTTGAGTAATGTGACTATACCAGGCAACCCCCCTACTGAACAAGCTCTGGTACCTATTTATAGCCACATGGACAAGAAGCTAGTGCTTCCATGGAATGAACTTGACCTCTTGTCCTTGGTAGATCAGTCACTGCTCTGCTGAATTTTCTTAAGGGCTAAAGACCATGAAAAACTACAGCTGTCTTTATTGACACACTTTCTATTGACACTTGAGAAGTTTTTAGTCATGCTATGTACTTTCCTCAGTCACCAGGACAAATTTTGCAGCCCTCTCCAGGTGGTTATAATAGGTGGAAAGACTTAGTAACCATATCAGTGTATTGTATGGCCTAGAAGCAGTAGAGTTTATGTTCATTTGAAAGCTGTCAAAGAGAAGTTAACTTGTTTAGTATTGTATGTTATCTGTATTGTCCGTGTTATAAATATGTCACATAGTTGTAGAAAAGTGTAGAAACATTAAACTTTTAGAGGATTTGTGTGAATTTAATGTTTTTATCATTTCTGGGGTACAGCAATGAGAACATGTTTTTCTGTAAGGGTACCTATTTTAGAGATTGTGGAAGCTGATCAGAAAGATAATGGATGTCTTTGCGATAATGAGTTTTCTATCTCAAAGATAAATTTGTGTGTCATTGTAGGTCACTCAAGAGTGAGCACAGCAGGGAGATGACCTTTCTAAAACACAAGACAAGATATATGGACATTTTTGTGTTGCCTGAGCTTCTGAATCCCCTTTATGATCTAATTGGTTCATGCCGGAGGAGCAGAACCGTGTTACATTTGGTACTATTTTGAATGTAGGAGATGTGAGTGAGTACCTGTAACAGGTCACTGATTACATTTGGGTTTTGGCTCTGGATTTTTTGTTTGGGGTTTACTCCTTTACCCTTTGTCTCTCCTGAGACTCCACAAGGCAAAGTGAACAAGATGCAGGTTGCATGGGTTACTTCATCATTGGGTCTGATAAGAGAACAAGATTGAAAATGGAAATCTGTAAGCCAAGCTCTTACATGAGTAGGATACGGTGATCAAGAGCATGTAATCAGGAATCTATGGAGAACCAGCTGGATTCATACTTTGTGTAAAGGTCAGCCTGAAATATTTTGATTCTTTCATTCAAAACTCAAAATAAAAGCTGAGTCTCACACGTTATGGCAACTGCTTTGACCACGCGGCCTTTACTCTCTGGTTCTATCGTGGCGCCCCCTGACATACACCAGCAATGGCACTATGCTTTGTAAAGATAGTTTTTTTTTTTAATATTCAAAACTCATACATATTTTGTTGAAAAAAAATCTGTCTTTGTTAACTAAAGGCTTTAACTTATTCAGTTATATGTTTTATTTAGACTTCAGTCATTGACTATGTGAAGCCTTCGATGCTGAAGAAAGAGTTGAATGAGAAGTTCAGAGAGAGGTTCCCCAATATTCAGCTAACACTGTCCAAACTGAGGAGGCAAGTGACTTCATTGTTTATCACAAAGATTATATTATTCATCTTGTAGCTTGTTTTGTTGCCTATTCCAGTTCACTTAAAAAGTCTTTTTACATGTTTTCTCTGATCGTACTTCTATTTATTCAATTTTTTTTTTTTTTTTTGGGAGGGGGAGATGAGTCAACTAAAGGTGATCAAAGGGACCAAGGCAAAGAAATGCTAATGAATGCATAAAAATGTGAGGTTATCGAGATGATAAAGGTGATCAAACACCACTTCACCTCTTCTGGGGAAGAAGAAGAAAAAAGAGACTTATCACACCATGTGGTATATAGAGAATGTGGTGTCGGTACCAATTACATTTTTTTTTTTAAATAGACCTTTGGCACACTATTCGTGGGGTAATGTGGCCAGTATTACAGCCATTCTGTCGTGCTGAAGTCGGATGTGTTGGGCTGAAAGACGCAAAAATTCACAGCTATACTGCAAACCACAACACAACGCAGACACACCCACTTTGGGGGCCTCGGTAGCTGAGTTGGGAAAACCACCCGACTGGACTACCGACGTTCGGACAACCCGTGTTCGATTCCCGCTGGGAGCAGTGTGAATTGTACTCGTGGTTGGAAAACAACAAAAATACCCCCACGGTCGACCCAGCCGTTGGCAGAAATGGGTACCAGGGTATTACCCTGGGAAGGTGAGGAATGTTGCCTCGCATCTGAGTTTCGATGCTTAAGGCTACACTATCCAGAAATTTCCGAACATTTCTGGATGGGCGGCCGAGCACATATTGGTGTAAACTCGCGTGCTAAGACGCCGGTTCAAGTCTCGTACTTTACCTTTACCCACTTAACATCCTTTTAAGAGCGGATGATGAAGAGGAATTCTATAGTCTACTAGAATACTCTAGAAAACTTTAGTCATCGGGCAAACGCAAGCAAGCACAGCCATGCTGCTTTTCTTTCCTAGAAAAATGTCCAATACCCATTTAACCCTAGATTATGATACCAAATTAAAAATTACCAAGCACAAATTCTCCAAAATTTTGATATTTTGCCGTGTTCAAACTTTACACCCCCCTCCCACCCTCTGTGTACCTTCCTAATTAGCACTTCTGGTTATCCCTACTTGTTTGATTTGTTCCTATTGATGTACAATTTTTTGTTTTTTTTTCTCTTGATACAATGTTTCTGAAAATTTTTTTTTTTTTTTAAATTTGTTGTTTTCCTGTTTTTTTTTGTTTTTGGTATGACCAGGAAAATTTCCTAGGTCATTGGCAGACATCAAACAACCCTTTGTGACTCAGGAAACACATCAAATAGCTATATGAGGTAGCCGAACAAACTGACGGACTTACAGTGGCCGTACTAATAGACATTGTAACACGTCCGATCCATGAGGCGAAACTCGGGTCATAAATCAACCTGAGCCAGGAATTCTGAGTTCCCATGATTTGCTGAATGTAAACACATGACTGTGTGTCAAAAGTTCAGAGAAAATACTATTTTTAGAGTACTTAATGTTACATTTAAGTGGTAGCAATTTTCACTGCAGCATCATAAATGGAAGAGTTACAGATAGGTATCGTAATTAAGGGTTAAGGCTGGATGAACATAGGAGCCTTCGATTAGGATCAAATCTGACCACCTGTGCTTGGTTGTCCAGTTCACTAACCACTGAGCTACCATGTCTCCTTTCTTCTGTGGAGCTTCCTAAAAACAGTGAGTCACCACGAAGGGGCTAATGAAGTGATCTCTGCACTGGTTGAGATTGCTGACGTAGGAGACCCATTATTGCACTCTACACTAGGAGGAACAAGCTGAACTATTTCAGCAGAAACAAAGAAATCAAATTTGCCGTTACAGTCTGTTGTTGATGGGGTATAGGAACACTTTCACTCTCAGTTGCAAGACACTAGAGTACCCTTTCTCATTTGACAGACAATTACTTCTCGTCATAGTCCACCACAAAAGGATGTTAACTGTTCCAGCTGCATTATGGGAGAAGGCAGGCAAATGTGAAGTTGCTGTAGAGTTGTCAAAATGGCTGGACAAAATATGTAAATAAAAATGGTTGAGTAACAGCTTAACATGAATGGGGTCAATAAGATTTTCAAAATTATGTTGCAGCTTGGCAGGCTGTTGGGAGATGCAGTAGCTCAGTCATATTGAGCTGGACTACTAAGGATAAGAGGTTCGATTCGATCATGATCTATGGCTTTCAGGTTCTTCTAGCCTTAAATGGGTACCTGATTTGTTTCTGAGAAAGTAAAGCGGCATGGATGTAATACTGACCACATTACCCCAAAAATCATGTGCCGAAGGTCTATAAAAATGGTCACTAACACCATATTCCCTATGTGCCACGTGGCGAAAAGGGGCACTTTACTTCTTTAGTCTTTTTTGGCAGGTTGTTGCTGAAACAATGTACCAGCACTGCTTTGTTAATAATTTATTTCAGCAGAAAGCCTATCAAGCGACAACACTGATTTCATTTTATGTTGCCCCACTACACACACACACACATGTAAAGCTCTTACCATACCATTCTTATTTACTTTTTTTTTCAGCCTTAGTGCCAACTCTAGAGCAATTTTACATTTGTATGCCTTATCCTCTATGTTCCTAACAGCTCACTTCATCACGGCATTTATTATTTTTTTTTAATACATGTCTTCCCACTCTCTTTGACCCTTACTTATATTGGTGGAGTAAGATCTTAACCAGCTCTCTTTACTGATCCTATTTAAGCAGTCAGCTATGGGTCACTATACACATTCACCTATGTAACATCAACACTCAAACTCATTATCATCATGTGCCATACTCGTTGGTGTAGGCGATCATGTCCTTCCACAATCTTCTATCCACAGTGCATCATATCACTTCCGTTGTTGACTGTTTTTGTTATGCCATGACACTAAGCTATCTAGCATTTTCATGCGTTGTCATCCACGATCTCTCTTTCCCTGTATTTTTCCAGTTGTAACCAAGTATTCCTCTTCTCATGATGTGCCCGAAAAATGTTGATTGTTTTTTTCTGTTGTTTCCTAGAAGCACCCTTTTTGTGTTGGCCACTTTGAGAATTTCCTCATTGGTCTTTTTAGATGTCCTGGGAACTTTCAACATTCTTCTGAAAAATCCCACCTCTGTGGCATCTAATCGTCTTTTCATTTCTTTGTTTACTGTACATGATTCACTTCCATAGGACATAATTGGCTCTATATAACACCGAAGAGCTCTCTTTCTCACTTCTATTGACATAGACTTGTTGCATAAGATGTTTTTCATTTTCTGAAATACTATTTTAACATTAGCATTAGCCTTTGAATAACTAATTGTGATGATTTAGATTATCTAAACTAATGACTCATACAGGACTGACTCATGTCACATAATGCATGTTTATGGCTCTACAATGCAAGTGCACTTTTTTTTTACAGTATTTCCTCTTCATACCCTTCTGAATGACTCTTGCTCTCAGGCAAAACATCACATTTTTTTCTTGATTGGCTATTCACTCTTATGTTAATCAGTTATTTGGTCTAGCTGATGCATGCTACTTTTTTTTTTTTTTTTATCGTTTTGATAACAGATCTTGGTTAAATATAAATTATGTCATTTGCTTTATATTTCTGCTGAACATAAATGATTTAGGTAATCAAATATTGTAACAGAACAATAGCACAGATTCTTAATGTTCTTTCCTTCCTCATTTGCCTTTCAGCCTCGAGGGGGCGCCTTATGCATCAAAAGTCTATGTTAATAAAGGTGAGAAGAAGTGTTCATCGGTTACTATATAGAGCCAGTTCTGTCCTATGGAAGTGAATCATGGACAGTAAACAAAGAAGGGACTCTTAATGCAACAGTAAATAAAGATATTTTAGGACAACCTGGACCACTATGAAAACTCATATAGGATGTATAGTTAATGTGTTAATTGTGGTGAGGAATCTGGCCAGCAGTGCACATTCCCTACATGGCTCACAGATTCCAGACTCTCTCCTGCAGACATGTGAATTATACAGAGACTTTATAACTGAAATTTGTTTCTAAAAAGATAGTTTGCTGATAAATTGTAGGACTCTTCCTGCTGACTCATTTTTTTCTGTAATCAAGTGATCACAGACAACTGAAAGTATAAGAGAAAAATGAGTCTATTTGATCTGATAGAAAGTTAATTAACTAACAACTTTTCATTTCAGTTTGAAGAAAGAACTGTACCAGATTGCCCATGTCAAGGTAAGACAAGATATTAAAGTTGTTTGCTTCCTCATGTTTGTTCATCATTGGAAAATTGAGATAAGTTTCCTTGTTATTCACTGAAAAATTGAGATTAGTTTCCTTGTTATACACTGAAAAATTGAGATTAGTTTCCTTGTTATTCACTGGAAAACTGAAATTAGTTTCCTTGTTATTCACTGAAAAATTGAGATTAGTTCCCTTGTTATTCACTGAAAAATTGAGATTAGTTTCCTTGTTATTCACTGAAAAATTGAGATTAGTTTCCTTGTTATTCACTGGAAAACTGAGATTAGTTTCCTTGTTATTCACTGAAAAATTGAGATTAGTTTCCTTGTTATTCACTGGAAAACTGAGATTAGTTTCCTTGTTATTCGCTGAAAAATTGAGATTAGTTTCCTTGTTGTTCACTGGAAAACTGAGATTAGTTTCCTAGTTATTCACTGAAAAATTGAGATTAGTTTCCTTGTTATTCACTGGAAAACTGAGATTAGTTTCCTTGTTATTCACTGGAAAACTGAGATTAGTTTCCTTGTTATTCACTGAAAAATTGAGATTAGTTTCCTTGTTATTCACTGGAAAACTGAGATTAGTTTCCTTGTTATTCACTGAAAAATTGAGATTAGTTTCCTTGTTATTCACTGGAAAACTGAGATTAGTTCCCTTGTTATTCACTGAAAAATTGAGATTAGTTTCCTTGTTATTCACTGGAAAACTGAGATTAGTTTCCTTGTTATTCACTGAAAAATTGAGATTAGTTTCCTTGTTGTTCACTGGAAAACTGAGATTAGTTTCCTTGTTATTCACTGGAAAACTGAGATTAGTTTCCTTGTTATTCACTGAAAAATTGAGATTAGTTTCCTTGTTATTCACTGGAAAACTGAGATTAGTTTCCTTGTTATTCACTGAAAAATTGAGATTAGTTTCCTTGTTGTTCACTGGAAAACTGAGATTAGTTTCCTTGTTATTCACTGGAAAACTGAGATTAGTTTCCTTGTTATTCACTGAAAAATTGAGATTAGTTTCCTTGTTATTCACTGGAAAACTGAGATTAGTTTCCTTGTTATTCACTGAAAAATTGAGATTAGTTCCCTTGTTATTCCCTGGAAAACTGAGATTAGTGTCCTTGTTATTCACTGAAAAATTGAGATTAGTTTCCTTGTTATTCACTGAAAAACAGAGATTAGTTTCCTCGTTATTCACTGAAAAATTGAGATTAGTTTCCTTGTTATTCACTGGAAAACTGAGATTAGTTTCCTTGTTATTCACTGAAATATTGAGATTAGTTTCCTTGTTGTTCACTGGAAAACTGAGATTAGTTTCCTTGTTATTCACTGAAAAATTGAGATTAGTTCCCTTGCTATTCACTGAAAAATTGAGATTAGTTTCCTTGTTATTCACTGGAAAACTGAGATTAGTTTCCTTGTTATTCACTGAAAAATTGAGATTAGTTCCCTTGTTATTCACTGAAAAATCGAGATTAGTTTCCTTGTTATTCACTGGAAAACTGAGATTAGTTTCCTTGTTATTCACTGGAAAACTGAGATTAGTTTCCTTGTTATTCACTGGAAAACTGAGATTAGTTTCCTTGTTATTCACTGAAAAATTGAGATTAGTTTCCTTGTTATTCACTGGAAAACTGAGATTAGTTTCCTTGTTAATCATTGGAGAACTGAGATTAGTTTCCTTTTTTTTTCATTGGAAAACTGAGATTAGTTTTTTGGTTTGAGCATTGTTCACAAACAAGTGGCCTATCAATGATGCAGATTTACACAGAAGGGTCCATTATTTGTCATGTATGGAGCTCCGGTTGGAGGTACAACTGTGAAGGAAGACAGTGGTGCTTTTGCACTGACTACAGTTTGCCTATCGATATCATTAAAACATTAGCATGGCTTGAGACACAGACTTATACACATGTGTGCTTCATCAATGAGTATGCTTCAGAAAATCATAGCTGGCTGACTTCAGTAGCAGTGATTAGTCTCTGGGGAGGCCAAGTTTGACAAAAATCTCTTTTATCAGAGTATGCAGGTGAGAGAGATAAGGAGATTATAAACAGACATGCCAGTTTGGCTGATGTGCATTGTGGAAGAGCTGTGGCTCGCTGACATTCTTAATGCCCTTGGGGACACTGGACGAAAAGCCGACTGAAAAAGATTGCTTTGAATTTGCAACAGTGAACAGACTGCATAAATATCATGTCAGTATGGGAGGTGCCAGATGGGAGTATTACATAGAAACCAAAAGAAGACTTGTTCATCAATATTTTTTATGTTTTTAGCTGTTGCACATTGAGAGATTTACTTAAGAGGAGATCTGAGTTCTTAAGGACTTGTACAATGTGCAGTGTGAATGGTCTGTTGACTATTGTAACCTAAAATACCATCATCTGTACTAGAACAACTGTCAATACTACATAGTAACGGCATTCAATGTTAAGACAAGGCAACTTATCAAAACAATAGTACAAAATAATGTGAAGAATAAAATAACAAAGCACACATAAAATCTGACACAATAGAGACATCTTACTACTCCTTGTCAAGAAGAAACCGAGTGATGATCTTCAGAATGAAATTGCATATTATGGACACATTATCACAAGCACAACAAATTACAAATTAATAAATCACTTTCTGCACATTTGGAGCAGACAAATAATAGAACATTTTACCTCCATGAAATGAGTAGAACCATAGTGTGGCTTTCTCTGACTCCCTTGAGTGACAAGCTGTTATGAAGAGGGAAATAGAAGGAAAAACTTCAGATTTCTACAGAAATTGTTATGTTAGCTGAAATTAATCAGCCTCCAATACAAATCCTACAGATTTTTTAGATTCAAAGAAAATTCTGCCTTGTAATTTTAGCTGTCTTACTGTATGTGACTATCCGAGACTTTATTATTATAAACGATGCCATTAATTTACAACATTTTGTCATTTGTGAAATAAAGTTTTTGATAATCTATAATAAAGTGACAAATTACTGTAGTTTGTAATTTTTTGTTGTTTATTTCTTCCTCAGTGTTCCATAGACTTGTGGACCGTGGCACAGGCATATGTTTTCTTTGAAAAAATTGTCCTGAAGGTGGGGACTTTTAAAGCCATTTTATTTCAGATCTAATATTTATATTTTTGCTGTGTTTGAGATTTTTGTTTCTTGTATTGATAGACTACTTTAGGTTGTTTAAATCCTTTTATTAATATCTGTAACTCTCCCAGTTACAATACCGTACTAAAAATTACTACCATTTAAATGTAAGTGCACTATCAATGATAATTTCTCTGAACTCTTGACAAAGTCCCATGTGTTCACACTAGGCAAAGCGTGGGGACTCAAAATTCCTGGCTCAGGTTGATTTATGACCTGAGTTTCTCCTCATGGACTGGGCATGTTACGATGTCTGTTTTGCAATTTCTCAGAATTATTTGCTGTGTTTCCCCTAGTCACAAAGGGTTGTTTGATGTCTGCCGATGACTGAGGAAATTTCCCTGGTCATAGCAAAAAAAAAAAAAAAAAAAAAAATGGAAAAACGACCAATTACTTGAAAATTGGCGGTTTTTTTTTTTTTAAAGGGCATTAAACGATGTATCTCGCGATCTCAAAAAAAAATTTTCCAACAGCAATGGAAACAAATTAAACACTCAGGGATCACCGGAAATTGTAATTAGAAAGGTACAGCAATGGGAGTAATATTTGAACACTGAAAAATATCAAATTTTGAGGAATTTCT
This sequence comes from Megaustenia siamemsis, assembly GCA_032433765.1. NCBI lineage: Eukaryota > Metazoa > Mollusca > Gastropoda > Stylommatophora > Ariophantidae > Megaustenia > Megaustenia siamemsis. The sequence goes on along the minus strand of JAVIAB010000160.1, from coordinate 29,880,474 downwards.
GTTTTGATGCGGTAAATTTTACTGGGGTATTGCAATCAGTTCACATGAGAATATAATAGTAAGTTACCAGAGAACCTACCACAAGTAGTCAGCTAACTAGAGTCCTTACCATGAAACATATCTCTCTTTAGGTTTCCTAGTGAGCTTGTCTCTTGGCAAGATGTAAAGGAGTTGTAAGGTGCAATAAGGAAAAAAAACCCACTGTATAAACAGTTACAAAGTAAACAACAATTGCTTCTCTAACCTGTAGGCCATAAGTTAGAAGTCCCTTAGAGCAGCTCAAGCAGAGAGATTATCAGCATAATTAATTAGAGATATAACACAACAGGAAAACCAGAGTACATAATGGATTCAATGTCTTCTTGTAATGAAAGAACCTGATTGATGACTGTTCTAGTCTTCTAATAAAAGCATATGATTTGAACGACCTGGTCTTGGTCTGTCATGTTCAATTAGTGGTGTTATCATTGAAGACAATATCGTCATCATCAACTACCGTGCCTGATTCTCTTGCACAACCATCAGCCTGACAGTGCCTCCACTGAAGATGATGTCTCTTCTTTGTAACTGTGGTTCTTTCAATCAATCATTGACCATTCTCTCCTTCATCTTCTTCTTGGAGTCACATTATGACTTCACTTATTTTGTTCTTGTTTGTTGAGAATATCATGCATCGGTAGTCCTTCTTCCTCAGTGTTTGCCCATGAAGTGGACATGGATGCATTGTGTTGCTAGTTTGTGGAAAACTGTGATATTTATGCCTTTTGGCTGGATCATCCATCTTGGCATGGGTAGATTTAATTTTTTTTGTGATTGCTTAGCAATTTTGCCCTACTCTTTTTGACTTTTAACTGCCAAGAGTTCTTTAAAGTGAGCAGAGTACACACAAGACTTCCTTTTATTTTGCCGTTACCTTAGAGGACTAGACATCGGAACATACTATCCAGAGATGGACCAGGAGATGGTAAAGCCATGAAGAAATCACAGATTTGAATTAAAAAATTCCTCACTACCTGTGGTGGGATTCAAACATGGGACCTTGTTTTCCAGAGGGCTGTGTCTTACCTCTAGACCTCCCAGTTCATCTGCATATCTATTAAATTCAGCAAAATACTTAAAAGAAAATAAACTAGAAATAAGATGTTTCATTATTGCAGATAATACAAAGCTGACCATGCCAATATTTTAACCTCAGAACATCTTAAAAATAGGCACATTTCTGTTAAAAACTCACCCAGTATAGGGATTTATGGCAAGATAGACTGCAAGCCTGTGTGACAACTGACAGCACTGATTTACAATCTTCTCTTTTCTTCTTCATCCGATAACCATGGGGTTCATTAGGTCACTCTGGCAGAATTCCTTCTGTCAGATCAACCTTCTCCATTTCTCTCTACCTATAGTTATTCTATGGGACTCATTGAGTCACTCTGACAGACTTAATCAACCTTCTCCATTTCTCTCTACCTATAGTTATTCTATGGGACTCATTGAGTCACTCTGACAGACTTAACCTTCTCCATTTCTCTCTACCTATAGTTATTCTATGGGACTCATTGAGTCACTCTGACAGACTTAACCTTCTCCATTTCTCTCTACCTACAGTTATTCTATGGGACTCATTGAGTCACTCTGACAGACTTAACCTTCTCCATTTCTCTCTACCTACAGTTATTCTATGGGATTCGTTGAGTCACTCTGACAGACTTAATCAACCTTCTCCATTTCTCTCTACCTATAGTTATTCTATGGGATTCGTTGAGTCACTCTGACAGACTTAATCAACCTTCTCCATTTCTCTCTACCTATAGTTATTCTATGGGGCTCTGCAAAGTTGAGGCCTGTCCATTCATTGATGTTACCTTCACATCTCTTTCTCTATCTACTTCTCTTTACTAAACTGATTGACGTTAGATGATCAAGATAAACATTTTTGTGTATATATATATGTGTGTGTGCAATTATTATAGTTAATTAGTTAATTAAATCATTCATTCATTCATCTTTCAGCAACTGATCACAAAACAGAATCGCAAATTGTGTGCAGGAGCCTGCCTTCTCTTATCTTGCAAACTTAATGATGTGAAGGGACCTGTGCTCACAAAACTTATTGAAGTAAGTTGTTGATAAACTCCAAAGAATTTATGCATGCGTGTATTAGAACAAGTAAAAGGAAAATCCAATTAACTAAACAGCAAAAATACAGAAGAGGTTGTTATCTAAAACAAAAAAGAACAATAAAGTTTCTATAAAGTACAACATCAGAATCAAATGAAACAATAATTAATGACAATCAGTTAATATGTTTGATAAGATGAAAAGAGAAAACAAAAATAATAATGACATGGTTGTTCTTATGGATTCCGTGGCCTGTGATATGTAATGGCATCTGCAGGTATTTCTGAGTTCCCTTGTAGTACTGTACAAGAACTATGAAGGAAGACTGTGGTGCTTTCACATTGACTACAAGTAGTTTGACCATGGAAATTATGGTGGTTGCAAAAGCATTGGCATGGCTTGAGACACAGCCTTATACTTAAGTGTGTTTACTCAGTGACTCAGGGAGTATGTTCAGAAAGATCACAACTGGCTGTGTTCGATGGCAGTGAGTCTTTGCGGAGGTCTATTTCTATCACGTGTCTGCTTCATTTTTGTGCTAGGGCATGCAGGTGTAAAATGTAATGAATGTGCAGACAGACTTACCAGTTTGGCTGATGTTGAGTGTGGAAGGGCTGCTCTGACATACTGAATATCCTCTGGGACACTGAATGAAAAAAATCTGCTAAAAAAAAATGACCCAGAATCTACAGCCATGAACACATACAAATATCATGTCAGGGTGGGAATTGTCAGATGAGAGTGCTATGCAGGAATCCAAAGAAGACTTGTCAAGCAACTCGACACTGGTACCGTTAGTCACTACGCATTGATGGATATATTTCAGAGAAGATCTGAGCACTTATAGACTTGTCTGATGTGCAAGGAGGATGACCTCTGATATCAGTGAACTTTTGACAGTCAAATAGGTGATGTTCTATTATTTCATGCAAGTGTTCATGGAGCAAACATGCTGGTGTTTCGTTTTGTTGTATTCTATTTATGTGGTTGTTCCGTGGGACATGACCAGTTCTCAGTCTCAAGATGGTGGTTTAGTGAGGACACTTATGTAATTCTGTAACCATATAATTTACATTTTTTGTTCTTTTCATCCCTCTTATCATCAGCTTTACAGCAGCTTTACATTTTGATTTCTTGACCCTTTAATATGTCTGGTAACTGTGACAACACCAAATGGAAGTTGTCAAAAGTAACTCTTTTTTGTTTTACTTACACACCATTATTGTGCTGGATTGTTGATTATAGCATGATCATTTTCCTGACCACACAGGAATATATCAGCACATTTCTGAACTCCATAATACTAGTCAAGTCTTTGTTCTTATTTTAACTCTTTCCGTACGGAAGCTTTTTATTGACGCAATGGAAGAGATTTCAGAGACAAAATTGTTCATGGTTTTAAGAATCAATCTACATATTTATATTTATCTAACATATAACATATTATATATGAATGTTTAGATAATTGAACAAGGTATTAGATTTCACCAATATCAAGATGATTAAAGACATGTAAAAAGAATATGGTTTGATGGCGTTCACACTAATCAAATTGAGCGTGGCGCAAGACATGTAAAAAGAATATGGTTTGATGGCGTTCACACTAATCAAATTGAGCGTGGCACACTATGCGGCGAAACATAGGTTGCCGAAATCGGCATGGTGTACAGTGCGGCGAAATGTACAGAAAGAGTTAAAGAAAACTGGTTACTATTTTTTCAGTGATGGTAGAAATTTTAATTACTTTTTTTTTACTTGAGCAGTTATATTCAATCTGCTGTTACTGATTTTCTATTGCCGAGGGTTCTTTTCTGTGCAACCTCACAATTTTGTTTTCTTTCCCATTAAAACAAGGCTATATTGTTTCTAAACTTATTTTTTCTTTACTCTATTCTATTTTATTCTGCCCATGGAACCAATTTCATTGCAGTCAGAAACTTCCCTTATTCTCTGCACTGCTTGTCACAGCATTTCCCAAAATGCACTGGTAAATTCCTTTGACAAGGTTGCTCCATGCATGTATTACTTACCACAAAGCCAATGATTTCAAACCTCCTCAATTGCCTCTTATGACACACGTAGCAGGAAATAGTGGCTCTATTCTTTTCTTCCCTTACCATGGGGATCTTGGTAGCCACACAAGGATTTTTTTATTTATAAACCTCCTTTTAGACTCATAACCTGGTCAAGTAATTTGTGGTTGCCTTTACTAATAGTCAAGTAGTCATTGACCCATTTTATAACAACATAACAACCTACAACACCCCTTTTTATAACTGTCAAGTAACAAGCCTTTTTTAACCCTAGATTACCATGTCAATCTGTGACTTGTTTACGATACAGAAGTAAAAATTACTACCACTTAATTGTAACATTAGGAGCTCCAAAAATAGTGTTTTCTTTGAATCTTTTGACACACAGCTGTGTGTTTATGCAAGGACAGTCATGGGGAACTTGGATTTCCTGTCTCAGGTTGATTTATGAGCAGAATTTGACCTCAGGGGTCGAAAGTTTTACAATGTTTATCAGTACATATGCCGTAAGTCCGTCAGTATGTTCAGCTACCTCATAGTGTTATTCGCTGTGTTTCCTGAGTTACGAAGGGTTCTTTTTATGTCAGCCGAAGACTGAGGAAATTTTCTAAGTCACAGCTAAAGGGAAAATCAACCAGTTTCTTGAAAATTTGCAAATTTTTTTTTTCACATTATTTGGGAGGGGAGAGGGTTGACCACAGTAAAATGTAAAATTTGGAAAAATTTGTGTTTTGATGCGGTAATTTTTACTATGGTATCGTATTCTAGGGTTAATAGCCATCATCATCATGTGCCATATCAGTAGCTGGCCATGTCCTTCTACAAATCTCTGTCCATAGTGCATCATATAAGTTCTGTTGTTGACTGTCATTGTTCCACGATACCAAGCTATCCAGTATCTTCTATCTTTGTTTTCCACGATCTCTCTTCCTTTGTGTATTTACCAGTTGTAACCAAGTATTCCAACATTTTTTCTAATTTTTATTCATGTCCCGTTTTCAGATGGGCACCAGGGTAGTACTCTGGGATGGTGAGAAATGCTGCCTCGCATCATGAGTTTTGATGCTTGAAGCAACACTGTCCAGAAGTCTCCGAACACTTCTGGATAGGCGGCCAAGCACATATGGATGAAAATTCACGTGCTAAGATGCTGATTCAAGTCTCGTACTTTACCATTACCTTTAAACAGATCTTTCTATCTATCTATTGTCCTTTCGAGCCGAAGACGGCACATAGGACATAAATTCTGGACTTTTGTGTCCAACGATCTTTGTTATGAAGTGTGAGACCTTGCAAAGGACCCATATTTCATCTCACCACATGGTTCTGTTCTGGAGTCTCTCAATTTGGTGAGCGAACTGTTATTGCCTCTCACCTCAATGTTCTTTTTGGTGTTTCTCTAAGTCTCCCCCTCTTTTTATTTTACCCTGTGGTTCCCATTTGAGGGCTTGCTTTGAGATTCTCTTGTTGTCTCTTCTCATCACATGGCCAACATATCTTCTTCTCTAGATTATAGATGAGATTGTTGGATGCTTTGACATTTCTCTTATTTCTGGGCTAGTCTTAAATTCACACAGATCATTTTATATCAGTTTATCACCAAGCCTAAAGTTTTGTTTCTTGTTCTTCTAGTATCCACTTTTATTATGTAACTGAAACTGCCTCGAAGTAACAATGTTACATTTACATCTGAGAAGAATGTTTTTCTTACCTCCACAGCAAATTTTAGATGACCTCCGTGTGAACCGCAAGGAACTTTTGCAATATGAGATTGAATGCTTAGTTGTTATTGAGTTCTCTCTCCACACGCCTGATAGCGAGATCTACCCGCACCACCAGCGGTTGCTCTACAAGTCATAGACTCACTCGTAACTTGTGACTTGCAAGAACACAGTTAAAAAGTGCAATATTCTTATCACTTTTAATTTTTTTTTTTGGCAAGTTGTCAGTTCTAATTTTTGTGTTGTTGATTTTAATAATATTATCATTAAATCTAGTCAGACAAGTATCTCATCATCATCATCATCATTTATCTTGTCCCTGTTGGGACTTTGCTTTCATGACTGCTGGTTAGAAGTTTACCCTGTCCCAAACAAGATGTCCATCTTCTGCAGCAATCTTTCCCAGCTTGTTTGTGATATCTTGCACCCATCCTCTTCTAGATGTTTCTCTCCCTCATTTACTGAATTATCTTCTCTGGGCCATTATGTTTAGTTTATGGGACAAAAATATTGTATTTACCTCTGTTTTCTATGTTCTTTATCAGTTTTCTGGAATTTTAAGTTCTTGCAGAATTGGCACGTTTGTTATTTTCTCTGTGCCCATGATATTCTGAGTATTTTTCTGTAACACTTGCATTCAGAGACATTAGAGTATTCTTCTGTAACACTTGCATTCAGAGACATTAGAGTATTCTTCTGTAACACTTGCATTCAGAGACATTAGAGTATTCTTCTGTAACACTTGCATTCAGAGACATTAGAGTTTTCTTCTGTAACACTTGCATTCAGAGACATTAGAGTATTCTTCTGTAACACTTGCATTCAGAGACATTAGAGTATTCTTTTGTAACACTTGCATTCAGAGACATTAGAGTATTCTTCTGTAACACTTGCATTCAGAGACATTAGAGTTTTCTTTTGTAACACTTGCATTCAGAGACATTAGAGTATTCTTTTGTAACACTTGCATTCAGAGACATTAGAGTATTCTTCTGTAACACTTGCATTCAGAGACATTAGAGTATTCTTCTGTAACACTTGCATTCAGAGACATTTGAGTATTCTTCTGTAACACTTGCATTCAGAGACATTTGAGTATTCTTCTGTAACACTTGCATTCAGAGACATTAGAGTATTCTTTTGTAACACTTGCATTCAGAGACATTAGAGTATTCTTCTGTAACACTTGCATTCAGAGACATTAGAGTATTCTGTAACACTTGCATTCAGAGACATTAGAGTATTCTTCTGTAACACTTGCATTCAGAGACATTAGAGTATTCTGTAACACTTGCATTCAGAGACATTAGAGTATTCTTTTGTAACACTTGCATTCATGGACATTGCGGTATTTTTCTGCAGATCTGTCAATTGTGCCTGTTTCACTGCCATATGTTGCTTTGAAAAAAATACAGGCTCCTAAAAACCTCATTTTTGTTGCTATGTTTTGTGCAACTGTTTTAATTTATTCATATCTATGTTTTGCCTTCTCTTTGATAACCTTTCCTTAATTTAACTAGATGTAAATAAGTTAACTGGTGTTTTTATTTATTTAATTATATCTTCATCATCATCATCATCCATTGCAATTTATTCCTGTTAAAATTATAGGGCTGCATATTTTGTATCAGAGACAGCTGCAATTACAGGAGACAGCAGAACTCTCTATACTGTACAAAAGATGCTGACAAACACCTATACATCCAGTGGAACACCAATTCTAGACAAATCTGGATTATTGCTAACAACAAGCGCAGACATAAAAGCCCGTTGGGCGGAACACTTCAAAGAAATTCTTAACCGTCCACTACCTCACAGTTTAATAGATTTTGAAGCTGAAACACCAGCAGCAGAATTAGATGTAAATTTAGATGACTTCACCTTGAGTGAAATAGAAACCACCTTAAAGCTAATGACCAATAACAAGGCTGCTGGAGAGGATAAGTTAACAGCTGAGATCCTCAAGGCAATTGATAGCCATAATTTAATACATCTCCAAAAAATGTTCAACATCATTTGGAAAACAGAGAAGACACCTCATAAATGGAAAAAAGGAATCATTGTTAAGATCCCAAAAAAGGGCAATCTTAGAGATTGTAACAACTGGAGAGGCGTGACACTTTTGTCAGTTGCCTCAAAGTTATTCTGTAAAATCATCCTAAATAGAATAAAGGATTCAATAGATACAGTAATGCGTGAAGAACAGGCTGGGTTTAGAAAAGGGAGAAGCTGTCTTGACCACATTTTCACTCTACGACTTATATTGGAGGAACACATTGAAAAGCAAAAACCTTTTGTACTTAACTTCATCGACTTCAAAAAAGCATTTGATAGTATTCATAGAGATTCTTTGTGGAAAATTCTGAAGCAATATGGTTTACCATCAAAAATCATAAATATTATCAAAGACATGTATGATGGTTACACATGTGCAGTTCGAACAGAGGAAGGACTGAGCGAATGTTTCCCAATAGAAACTGGGGTTAAACAAGGATGTATTTTATCGCCCTTGTTATTTTGAATTGTTATGGACTTCATAATGAAGAAATGCTGCACTGGTAATAAAGGCATCGAATGGATACAAGGAGACCATTTGGAGGACCTCGACTTTGCTGATGACATAGTTCTCATCAGCAGTCAGATAAAAACGATGCAGGAAAACACAAATGAACTATCATCAATAGCCAGCAAAATTGGGCTTGAGGTCAATCATGAAAAGACTAAAGTCATGAAAAGTTTAATTCCAACAAGTGACAAAATATACATGGAAAACAAACCAGTAGAAGAGATCGATCACTTTATCTATCTTGGAAGTCACATTGATCGAGAAGGGGATACGAGCAAAGAAATTAGAATCAGACTGGCTAAAGCAGCAATGTCTTTCAGAAGCCTTGAAAAGTTGTGGAAATCAAAACTCATTAGCACAAACACAAAACTTAGGCTATTCAAATCAAATGTACTATCAACCCTTACGTATGCGTGTGAAAGCTGGAAAACAACAAGAGATATAGAAACAAAGTTGAACGCATTCGAAAATAAATGTCTAAGGAAAATACTTGGTATAGAATGGAACGAATTCAAAACAAACGAGGAAATTAGAGAAATCGCCAATCAACCACTAATATCTTCAGTAATAAAGAAAAGACGATGGTCATACGTTGGACATGTGATGAGAAGAGATAATAATCGAATAGCAAAGCAAGCCCTCATATGGAAAACAACAGGTAAAAGAAAAAGAGGAAGACCCAGGGAGACACTGAGAAGAACATTGATGAGAGAGGCAAGAGCAGCAGGAATCGGCTCCCTCAATGAGATAGAACTGCTTGCACAGAACAGAGACAGATGGCGAGATTTGATAAAATATCTTTAAAAGAAAACTGCTAGAACAAAAATTCATATAGGAGAAGGTGTATCTTGGTCTACGCCCTATGGGCCGGTTACGGCTCGAAAGGTCAATAGATAGATAGATATTTTGTATCAAAAGTTGAAACTGTTGGATTTACTTTACATTGGAAGTTTCAGAAGGAAGGTGGTTGGACCTGTCATTGTTCAGTCTTGTGAATGTGGTTTTATTCCCCTGTTCCTGGTATGATGGACTTATTTCTTCTAATTGTGGAAGGGGGGGTTAAATAAAATCCCTGGCCTGTACACTATTTAGGGAATACATTGCAGCATGCAGTCTCTATTCTCCCGAAGACTCCAGAAAATAAATTCCATAAAAATGATGGTAGGAATTAATGATTTAATGTTTCTCTTCAGTCACTTTTTAGGTTTCTCTCTAGCGTTCACACTATACGTGTGGTTAATGACTTTGCTTGCCCTCGAGAAGCCACAGTGTAGTTCTTTCATACTGTTGTTGTAGTGCAAAATTGCATATGTTTATTAAAAAAAAAAAAAAAATACAGAAGTTGCACCTCAATTGTATGTCCTCATCTAGTGATCTGAGTGGACAAAAAAAAAAAATAATTTGATTAAAAGCTACTTTTCTATCAGGTATGTTGCCATTATTGCTATAAGTACTTCACAAGTTTTTTAATTATTGTTTTGTACTTGTTACTCCTTGTGGTCACAGAACTAGTTAATCCTTATATAGAATGTTCTTTCTATTGTTCAGTATGCTCCTTTTGGTACCCTCTTTCCAAGTTTATTGTGTATAAAGAATTGCAAACCTCAGGCACAATATGCCTAGTTATTCTGCCTTAATTTGTCAAGATAATTTAGTGTTTTGAGGACTAAAGTAAAGTAAAGTACCCCCGTCACGCCAAGTGGCGTATAGGGAAATATGGTGTTAGTGACCATAAATTTTACAGACCTTCGGCACATGATTTTTGGGGTGATGTGGTCGGTATTACGCCCGTGCTGCTTTACTTTCCCAGAAAAAAATCCGGTACCCATTTAAGGCTGGGTGAATCCGGAAGCTGTCGGTTGGGACCGAACCCTACCCCTTGTCCTTTGTAGTCCAGTTCACTAGCCACTGAGCTATTGCGGCTCCCGTTTTGAGGACTGACCTCTTAAAAAAAAAAAAATTGCTTGCAGAGTATTTCAGTTTACCTTAGACATATTATGCTCTTAGTTTGCTTGTTTGACGTCTGCTGGTTTAAAGGTAGCTGAAACAAGAAAAAGAGTCCTTAAATGTTATGTAGAGCCAGTCTTAACATATGGATGTGAATCATGGACAATAGGACAACAGACAAGAAAATCACTGGAGTCTGTAGAAATGTGGTTTTACAGAAGAATGTTGAAAATATCATGGACAGCTAAGAAGGGTAATGAAAATGTTCTGAAAGAGATCAAAGCAAAAAGTGAGTAAATTTCCAATATTAGGAAGAAACAAGCATAATTTTTGGGCCATGTAATGAGAAGAGAACAACTGGAAAAATTGAGGGACGAAGAGATAGGAGGAAGCAAAGAAAAAAATACCTGACTGCTTAAGAGAATGGCAGAAGGTCAACAACAGAAAGTCAACAACAGAAATGATAAATAACTGTCGTGATCGAAAGTTGTGGAGAGACATGATCACCTACGCCAAGCAGGGCCGGTACTTGATGATAAATGAAATATGAAGTGGCTGGATCATGTGTATTTTTATTATTTTATATTTTTCAGCTCATGTGATACAAATCCTTACTTTTTAAATTAGGATTTGTTTCCACAGTTTCGGCCCATTCAAGGATTACCCACCAACAGAAGTTTGTGCTTCAACCTTTGTTCTTGTAAGGATGCTTTCTATTTTATTGAGCCCCATTGCCTGTGATTTCATCTTCACAGTTTAGTTTCCTATTGTCAGCACATTATACAGGAAGAGAGAGATATGAGCCATCTGTCTCTGTCTATATGAGCTTTAAAGTCAATGATTTCCTCTCACCTTTCTGTTTTGCCATTGTAAATTTTGGTTGTATCTTATTTGATGTGAGCCAAACCTCTCTGGATTGGGAGGCTTTGTTCTAAAATCATGGCTCATCATTTTATTGAGATTCATGAGAAGATCATTTAGAGTCATTCATATGGAGAACATTCATTATCTTCTTGGACTAGAGCTTGTCATTTTCAGGGGGACCCATGGTTCCCTTTTGTGTTGTTTTATTGGGGTGTAGAGGTGGAGGTCACATTAAAACCGTATCCTGCACATCATATCATGCCTTTAGACATGCAGTCCATATTTCCCTGCACTGCAGATCCCATAAATGAATTTAAAAAAAAAAAAAAAAGAAAAAAGAAACTTTCTTTATCATGACACTGTCCCATTACTGGGGTCTGCCAGGGAGAATCAAGATAGCTTGTTTTTAGCATTCGTCATGAGATGGTCTGAATTTTTTAATTTCACCCTCAATAGAAAAAATTGTTGATCCTACCAGGATTTGAACCCGTGTTATCCTGTTTGGAGCATGATGAGTTATCAATTCGACCATGCACTTTATCATAAATGGAATAAATTCTGTAAATATGTCTGTTTTATTTGTATTGCCATTACAGTTTCAGTAAATTTACATGCTGAAATGATGTATGTAACAACAGATGTTAATTTAACGTTATACATTTAAACTTTGTAACTTGCAGCTTTTGTCAATGGTTGTTGTATACAAATATTGATATAAACTTTATAAGTGTCTTGTACATTTTTGTTGTGTTGAATGTCTGTCTAGTCAGGTGAATAAATTTCTGTCAAGAAAATACATCCATAATTATAAATGCAATTGTAACATAACATGGTGTATGTTGACCAATATTCTATAAAACTGTTGTGCTGGAATGTTCTATAGCCAAAATTAGCACTACATATGACCTTTTACCCTTGCACTATCGCTGGCCAGTTTTCAGCCAGTTTTGTGACCATACTATCTGTTTGGTTTAGCCCCTTTACGGTGGAGCCCAGATTTTCACCAAAAATCTTTACCAAATGGTCAAACCTGAGTTGTCCTAATACATAAGAGTGGCAGTTTAAAAAATATCAGGTTTGAAAGCAATGTTGATACAGATTCCAGTGCTGATATAGCATTGTATAACTGTTTTAGATATCATTTCTATGTTGTAAAGATGTGGCTGATAACATATTTAAAGTTAAATCATATCTGCTTGTTTTAAAAATAAACAACAAAAAAAAAGACATTTAAATAATTTCTGCCTTTAGGTAAATAAATAGAACAAACAAGCTTTTATAATATTAGCTTTTTGATTAGTACAGCAGACATGTTTAAAGACATCTCTTTTGGATAAATAAACAACAAAGACATTTTGAAAAAAAATATGTGTTTTTGTTTGGATAAATAAATATGTGTAAATTGTAATATATTGGATTTTTAATATCAAGAATATGAATAAGAAAATAACGCTTCATTCTTGTAATAAGTATATGAGCAATTTCTTAATTTTAGTTTTAATTTTTTTTGTCAAGAAAAGAAATTCCACCAGTTGGTGAGAGCTTTTAGAAAATTGAATTCCATCATACTGGGGCAAAGTTTAATTAAACTTTGCTACACATGATATATATATATGCAATACACATTTTTATGTTGAGACCGATAATGCAAATTTGAATTCTTTCACTCTTAACAGCTGTAAGTAATTTTTGTTGTTTTGCATGAAAAAAAAGTGATCTGTTTTATTTAAATCTGCAGCAATTCGGAGTTTGAATTAATACATTTCTTTTATGGTGAGTGTCTGAAGTACATTCAACTCCATCATGCCATGCTTAACTCTTACTGAAGTAAAAAAAAAAAAAAAAAAGTAATGTGCCCCCGTCATGCCAAGTGGCATATAGGGAATATGGCGTTAGTGACCATAAATTTTACAGACCTTCGGCACATGATTTTTGGAGTAATGTGGTCGGTATTACACCTGTGCTTACTGAAGTGATCCTCTAATATCACCCTTGACCAACTTCTATCTTTCACCCTCATAACTCTCTTCCTGTCAATATCTTGACTCTTCATCTATCCTTTCTCTGTTGGTTATCTTTCAGTGTTTCTTTGTTACTTCTCTGGTTTCTTTCATGTGCAGAAACATTCTTGTTTTTTTTTTCATACATTTTTTGTAACAGCATTCCACTTTCCTTCATGGCTGTCCAATACAAGAAGACTAAGAAGAAAACAAAATGATAACCACTTTAGGACATTCTTAGGAAAGCTTGTCCCTATGTCTGTCTTTAAGACATGTCCAGTATCTCCACTTAACCATGTCTTTGAGTTGATTGAAGGTTTCTTTCTTACGTTAGACATGTTGTTTCTTTTTCTTCTTTTACAATCACCAACGACTAATTCTCTTATCTGCTTTTAAAGGGATGTTAAATGGGTATAATTGTGTTGTGTAATTAGTTTAAAGCAAGCCACAATATCTGTGCCTTTTGATCCAATGCATCCAACTTCAGCATGGCATTTCCATCAGCCAATGAGATGACACCCTACAGCCAAATGCTCTGACTTATGTTATTATGGATCCATCAGCCTATGAGATGGCAACCTACAGCCAAATGCTCTGGCTCTGTGAGGTTTAATACTTCACTCCCAAAAATGAACCTTGCAGGACATCCTTTACTTTCTGATATTGTTTGAAGACCTATCTCAGAGTTCTTTCTTCATTTTTCTCATCTCTTGGAGATTTCAAACTTCAGTGCCGATCTCAGCAATATATGGTTACAATACTTGAGAATATACAAAATCTTGTTCAAATCCTTAGTGCTGTCTTGGAATGTCAGAACCTGTCTTGTACTGAACTGTATCAATTGCTAAACTAGAAAATGTGTTCTACATTTTCTGGAGATTTTTCACACTGACACAGATAACTATCTTGAAGTCTAATTTTTGAAATATGTTGAACTATCATTGCTTAAACATGTGTGGTTTTGTTTAATGCATTTGTAAATATTCTCAATATATATATATTATTTTTAGTAAATTTCTTTCTTATTTGAAATACTCTTTTATTTGACCTGGTCACTTGTCTCACTTCCATTAAGCTACTTTTAGTCTTCTGTGATCATTTCTTGCATTTCTCTCTTTTCCTCTGTCTCTCATATAATTTTTTAGATGCCATTGTTTTTATTCATAAACCATCATCCCTGACTCAGATCTGTAGTTCTTGTTTTCATTTTCCAAACCATCTTATCTTAACAGCTAAGCCTCACATTTGTTAATGTTCCACTGCCAGCAATTCCTCTGTTTGTGCCATTGTCATGAGAAAACATCCGTGCCTTCATCCATGTGGATTTATCATATAAATGATATTTTGTTCTAATGCCTGTTTATTTGCATAGTATATTGTGCAGCATTGTGTATTGCATGCACTCCATGGCATCCATCATCAGCACATTTGGGTTTGTTTCCCAAGCTTTTGCTATTATGTAGCCTCTAAAAATTTCCCAAATGGCAAATGTAATCCCGGTTTTTATATTGATTTTGATATTTTGATATTGTGTTTTACTTTATTCATTGAAGATCCACATTATGTCTTGTTTTCTTGTCATTTTTCAGTTTGAAAATATTTTAATATTTCCATAATTTGTACTTTTATTACTTTATTTTCCCCTGCAGTAATCTTTATCTTGATTCCTGTGTATGGTTTATTCTATTATTATTTTTAAATGATGTACTGCTTTTGAAGCCAAATGTGCTTAAAGTAATTATTTCTGCATTTGTGTCAGTGGTTTACACTGTATTAGATGTACATAACACAGCCCTGTGTGAATTTCATGTGCGTACTATAGTTTTGATGTAAATTAGAATTCAGAAACCATTTTATTCTTGTCTTACGAAATTAACATTCTTTTGCAGCCAATAGTTATAGAGTCAGCATTTTATAAGAAAAGTCGTGACTTTTCATATCAGCATTTGTCATTTTGTTACTAGTGAATAGACATGCTTGTTGAAATGTATTTATGTGGCCATGTCATCTTATGACTGGTGTTTAGACATGTTAATGTAGACACATTACTTGTCATTTTTAAAATTTAATTTTCTTCTTCTTCAATTCAACTCCCTGTGGAGCATATGTCTTCAACAAACACTTTCAACTCTCTGTGGAGCATAGGTCTTCAACAAACACTTTCAGCTCCCTTTGGAGCATAGGTCTTCAACAAACACTTTCAATTTCATGTGGAGCATAGGTCTTCAACAAACACTTTCCAGGCTGTTCTGTTTCTTGCTTTTCATTTAAGATCATTCCATATCTTCCCCATCATCTTCATCTCTGCTTCCCCCTTCTTCTCCAAGAATATTTTGGTCTTCCTCTTTGTCTTTTCCCCTGGGGGATTCCAAAAAAGGGCCTGTCGTGTAACACTCTGTTTGCTTCTGCAGTGTGTGTCCTATCCAACACTATCATCTTCATTGTATCTCTTTGTCCACTGGTGTTTGGTACTTTTCCATTACATTGTTTGTCATTTTCTTTATTTACTTCTTGTTACAACATGCTGGGATTAACACATTAATTGAAATCTTCTATTTGTTTCATTGTTTGGCATGAAATGAAGTTAGGGTCTAAAAGTTGATTTTATGAAGAAGGGAAATAAAAACATTGACAGTAGCACCATGTGGACAACTATAATGGACATACTTCCTTTTTTTATTAGTCTCATAGAAATAACCTGGTAGACCCAAAAAATGGGATACATATCTTAAACATAGTTTATTTTTAAAATAGTTGTTTGTTGCTGTTGTAATGCAGATAGAGAGAGTACTCCAATCCTACCATTCCTTGGCTTGGGATAAACACATTGCTATAATTGTTCCATGTTTTGAATGAAGAATAGACACACTAATCTAATTATTATTTCTTGAGTGAGGAGTGAACACAATGATTTAACCATCATTTTTTGAATGGGGAAATAGACACATTTGATCTAATTATACATTCTTGGATGGGGAAATAGGCACATTTGATCTAATTATACATTCTTGGATGGGGAAATAGGCACATTTGATCTAATTATACATTCTTGGATGGGGAAATAGGCACATTTGATCTAATTATACATTCTTGGATGGGGAAATAGGCACATTTGATCTAATTATACATTCTTGGATGGGGAAATAGGCACATTTGATCTAATTATACATTCTTGGATGGAGAAATAGGCACATTTGATCTAATTATACATTCTTGGATGGGGAAATAGGCACATGAATATAATTATGTCATTTCTTGCCTGGGGATTAAGTATGTGAATGCAGGAAGAATCAACTATGGATTTTTAAAAATGAGGACGATTATTATGAATTTGCAATCCAAGAAAGAGAGCAACATATGCCATGTTTACCATATTTGGCTCTGGAATAACAAGTCATGTAGATTGTGATGCTTTCATTAATAAAACTGATTTTAATCAGTGATTTACTATCTATCTATCTATTGACCTTTCGAGCCGTAACCGGCCCATAGGGCGTAGACCAAGATACACCTTCTCCTATATGAATTTTTGTTCTAGCAGTTTTCTTTTAAAGATATTTTATCAAATCTCGCCATCTGTCTCTGTTCTGTGCAAGCAGTTCTATCTCATTGAGGGAGCCGATTCCTGCTGCTCTTGCCTCTCTCATCAATGTTCTTCTCAGTGTCTCCCTGGGTCTTCCTCTTTTTCTTTTACCTGTTGTTTCCCATATGAGGGCTTGCTTTGCTATTCGATTATTATCTCTTCTCATCACATGTCCAACGTATGACCATCGTCTTTTCTTTATTACTGAAGATATTAGTGGTTGATTGGCGATTTCTCTAATTTCCTCGTTTGTTTTGAATTCGTTCCAGTATTTACTACTGCCTTGTAAATGTGAACATGTTGTGTGTTTTGTGCCATTAAATCAGTGAAATCAACGCTTCAGCAATGAATAAGCCAAAACTCCTCAAAAATGTAATTCCTTTATGTAAATGTTTATCTGTGCAGGGATGTGCACATTTGTTCTTTTGTGTTATGAAAATCTGACTACAGGAATTTGAGAACATTCTAGAATATTGCAATGCATTATACTGCAACTGATATTGATTTTGTCTTTTGCATGTTTTTATCAAGACAACAAATTCAAATTGTTAGCATTTTCATAATTGCAGATAATTTATTGTTAGTTATATAATGTTGGTTCTTGAAGGATGACCAAAGAAAAATGATGAATACAAACAAAGAGATATTGATGCGTTAGTACATATATGTTGTTTTACTCTTTATTTCAATGGTTTGTATCTGTTCATCAATTTATTTTATAAACGTTTTATCATTACCTAGTTTGCTTGACAAATGTTAAGAGATCAAATAGGCATAGACATAATGATGGAAGTAATGACAGTCAGGAAAAATACTGTCACCCTCCAATCTAGGGTCTGGTATGGTGAAATGTTATTTCACCCCTCTACGGCATAAATGAACTGGACTACAAAGGACAAGAGGTGGGGTTCGATCCTGATTGACGGCTTCCAGGTTCACACAGCCTTTAACATCTAAGAGTGAATCAGTGAAGGTCACAAAATCATATTCTCTGTGTGGTTTTACTAACTACAGGTCATGTGGCTTCTGTTGGATTGGAAATGATAACTTACCACCACTGTGTGTCTATATGTTTGGAATTGGAGTCATCAATGATGGCCTAACATCATCAAGTGCTATGACGATCATCATTTTCGGGAGGACGTGAACTCCCATGGTATATGGTGGATAGGCGACAGGAACCATTGAAGGCTATGTCTGAAAAGTGTTCCTTCTTGCAGTTTCCTCATATTCCAAGACCGGCTTGTTGCAGGAGCTACTGAGTTAAGTGCTCTGTGCACACCGTGAGCTGTGGTTCATCCGTTTTGATCCTGCTTCGATATTCCGCTTGTTTACGATGAATGATGATATCGTATGACAGGGAACAGTTGGCTGTGTTCACTTTCTGCGCGGTTTCGCCTTATGTCTTTTGGCGTGTGCTGAGACTGCTACGATGGGGACTACAGTTACCTTTCTTTGTTTGGGAGATGAGTTAGTAATTCGGATGATTCCACTGGCACGGGCGGTTGAGCAATTATGGATTTTAATCCGTTTGCTGTGATACCGAGGCCTTCCATAACCAATAACCAATAAATAACCAATAACAGCCTTTAATGGATACTGGATTTTTTTTTCTGGGAAAGTAAAGCTGCACAGGTGTAATACCGACCACATTACCCCAAAAATCATGTGCCGAAGGTCTGTAAAATTTATGGTCACTAGCACCATATTTCCTATATGCCACTTGGTGTGACGGGGTTCTTTACTACAACATAAATATGACATGAGAAATTGCTATTTTACTAATGACTAATAACTAGATGATAGTCTGTCGGTTGTGACTGGCAAATAGATATGCTGATTTGGAAACATTAAATGAACACTGTCACTTTTTGCCTGAATATCTGCTGCTGTAGGTAAATGTTTTCTTTCATTTATTGATTGGAGGGGCTAGCGTTGACATTTGAAATTTTTGTTATATTTGGACTGAACTTTAGATGTGACATATGAATCCTCCCACGCCTTGACTGGGTGTTAGTATAAGCACATAAATCATGTTCCTTGACTGGGTGTTTGTATAGACACAAATCGTGCCCCTATGACTGGTATTAAAAGTGCTATCCTGCCCCTTGACTGTTATTAAAAGTGCTATCCTGCCCCTTGACTGTTATTAAAAGTGTTAGTATAGAAAGATCAATCCAGCCTTCACTTAAGCTAAAATTAACATATTAAGCATAAGTCTGTACAGTAAATAATTTAAATAATATTTTACTTTTGCCTTGAACATAATCTTTAGTTCATAGTGGTGCCACCACAGTTGAGCCATTTTCATATCTGCAGCACCACCCATTCAAGCAACCATTGAAGCATTCGTCTCATTATTGTTACTGTCTTGCATTAATATATTCAAGGCATTGATAATCAATCTATTGATTGTTCCTGTTAAAGGCATCAATAATCAATCAATGCCTTGAACATGTAATAGTAAATCGTTATTTGTATGAAGAAAGGAAGAAATAATGCCTCATGTATCACATATATATGTTGTCAGTGCTCATACTTTTATGACAGCTTTTTATTAATCTTCTGAATTTGTGGTGTTTTAATAAGCTTGATTTTTGCTGTTGTTTGTGATAGCACGCCAATTTGTGAGTCAGTAATGGCTTTGGTGGCCTTTTTGAGTTTTCAGTGAAAACTCTGTGGAATCAAAATTTTTTCTACAAAACTTGTCCGTCCATTTTATTTCATAATTCAAAATGTACTAATTTGTAATCTTATACATCATGGAGTTAATTCTGAAGCATCTTAAATTTGTCACAGGTAAACTAATGAAACTATTCAATAAACGAACAGTTCTCAAAATAATCAAATGACTGGTTTGTAATGCTACACTTCAAGTGGTTTATATCTCAACATTGTACATTGTTTATATTTAATGACATTCACACAAAGTTCTTATTTTTAGTCAATAAATTATTACTTTCAATGAATAAACACAACTGCCAATAGTTATGTGTGCCACATTTTTATCAGTTACTATAAAAAAACACTTGTTGCACACAAAGAAAGTGGGAAAATTGAGATCATGGATTCACACACACAAAGATTCACACACACTTACATTTTTGCAAAAAACAAAAATTTAAAAAAACTTGTTCTTTTATTTATTTGACCAAAATTATCAGTGCAATATTTTATTTGGTCATATAGGTCAAGTGTGAAATGTGTATAATGAAACCAATATTATTGATTGTTATTGAAGTATTTGGTATATGTTCATGATTGTCCTAGTCTAGCATTTACAGCTCTAGCAATATTTCACTTGTGTTCATTAACCTGACTGGTTGTTACTCAAATAATGGCCATCAGATATCTATATATCCTTCATAGAACATTTACTTAATCACACTCAATACATTATTCAAGTATGTTATCTTGTTAATGTTGCATAAGCAAAAAATACAAAATTATTCATTGAACATATTATTTTGCCTGCAATCCATCATCATCATCATCATGTGTTCAGCCTTTCATGAAGCAAATGTCTTCAACATATTTTTTCTCCCGTGTTGCTTCTAGACTGCCACGAGTTTGATTATTTTAAAATAATATTTGAATAAAGAGAAAGAAACTTTATTGTGGTTTGAGAAAGGATGTTTACATTATTTGAAGAGAAAAATATTAGAGCACAACATAATGATAAGTAAAATGGGTCAGTAGATTAATTAAATGAAAGCAATCACTTCTCATCATTAGACCTGGTTCGAGGGAGAACTTTGTTTACTGTAACCATAAGCAGCTGGTTATGAAGGTCATGGCTGTAACTAGGGCAATGGATTTTGTTTGGAGAAAGACTTTCTTACAGGTATGCTTTCTCAGCGACTGGATGAGTATGCTCAGGAAGAGAGAAATAGGCTTGGTAGACAGTGGCTGGAGTCCTTGAGGGGAACTAGGATGAAACAATCTTTTTTTATTCTTGTGCCAGGGCAAAAGGGTATAGGTGGTAATGAATGTGAGAATAGACTTGCTGCTGTAGCTTGCAGTCAAGTAATGAACATGAGAATAGACTTGCTGCTGTAGCTTACAGTCAAGTAATGAACATGAGAATAGACTTGCTGCAGTAGCTTACAGTCAAGTAATGAACATGAGAATAGACTTGCTGCAGTAGTTTACAGTCAAGTAATGAACATGAGAATAGACTTGCTGCAGTAGCTTACAGTCAAGTAATGAACATGAGAATAGACTTGCTGCTGTAGTTTGCAGTCAAGTAATGAACATGAGAATAGACTTGTTGCTGTAGCTTACAGTCAAGTAATGAACATGAGAATAGACTTGCTGCTGTAGCTTACAGTCAAGTAATGAACATGAGAATAGACTTGCTGCTGTAGTTTGCAGTCAAGTAATGAACATGAGAATAGACTTGCTGCTGTAGCTTACAGTCAAGTAATGAACATGAGAATAGACTTTCTGCTGTAGCTTACAGTCAAGTAATGAACATGAGAATAGACTTGCTGCTGTAGCTTACAGTCAAGTAATGAACGTGAGAATAGACTTTCTGCTGTAGCTTACAGTCAAGTAATGAACATGAGAATAGACTCGCTGCTGTAGCTTACAGACAAGTAATAAATGTGAGAATAGACTTGCTGCTGTAGCTTACAGACAAGTAATAAATGTGAGAATAGACTTACTGCTGTAGCTTACAGACAAGTAATAAATGTGAGAATAGACTTGCTGCTGTAGCTTACAGTCAAGTAATAAATGTGAGAATAGACTTGCTGC
Source organism: Megaustenia siamemsis (assembly GCA_032433765.1). NCBI lineage: Eukaryota > Metazoa > Mollusca > Gastropoda > Stylommatophora > Ariophantidae > Megaustenia > Megaustenia siamemsis. The sequence goes on along the minus strand of JAVIAB010000160.1, from coordinate 29,858,884 downwards.
TGTAGCTTACAGACAAGTAATAAATGTGAGAATATACTTGCTGCTGTAGCTTACAGTCAAGTAATGGACCGGGCTGATATTGTCAATGTTCTGAAGAGAAACAGGACGAGTATATGACTTCACTGATGATGGGGAATCAGTAGCCCTTAACAGAGTACAAGAAAAATGCATATCAAGAGAGATATTGAAGAAATGAGAGCCATGTGGATGGCATAAGAAGATTGGTTCATCAACACAGAACTGGTGTTCTCAGTCATTTCACACTGCAGGATTTACTGATGAGGAGATCCAAGAACTTGTGGACAAATTGTTCAAAATGCAATGATGATGGTCTGAACAAATCACTGCTCCACAGTGGATCCACCTCTCAGATACATAACAATGTGCCATCCAAACGGTTTTATTCAATGTTGACTTGAATGAAGTGATGAGCAGACAGTTTTACTGCATCCTGCCAAAGTTTCATACACAGAATTTAGTATCAGAGTAGATCAGCTCTAAGACTTGTTGAAGAGACTGCTTTTAGAATTAGATACTGATCATTTTTTATTGTTTTAAAACAGCTATCGATTTACGGAATCATAAGTATGGTACTAAAACAGATTCATAAATGGTAATCTCTCTCAACAGATTGTATGATCTATACATGATGATGGTTTCTATAGCTAGCTGACTATACAATGAAAAAACTAAATGGCCGGGGGACTGGTTGGTCTCGAGACAGAGGCTGTGGGTTCAAATCCCGGCTACACCTGTTGGGATTTTTATTTATGCTTTCTCTCTGCAGCAACCACCCCTGGTCTCAGCTAGTCCCGGCTTGAAACGTCAATTACTCATTGATGGAAAAAATATGAGTACCTCCGAAATCGGAGTTATCTGCTTGTGCGGCGAGGGACCCCTGTGCACATGGCTGCCAGGGAAAAATGAATTAATGCGCAAAATTCAGTTCCTAGTCTCTAGGGACTTCGTCAGAGGTCAAGACTGGCGAACAAAAAAAAAAAGTCTCATGGCCAATGGCGAATAAGGTAGTCGTGCCTATATTTTTTCCATGACCATCGGTAATATATGGATGATGTGGTCAACATCATGCCAGACTGCCCTACTTTTCCAGAGGAAATATCAGGCATTTCATTTCTGACTTGATAAACCATATTGATATAGAAACCAAAAAAATTATCGCAGTTGGTAATTAAACTGTGACCACCTGGACTGCAGACAAGTGTACTAACTACTTCCTACATATGCCTCATCATTTCCTTTCATTTAGTCACCTCAGGTAGGAATCTATGTTCCAAAAGTTTCATAATTGCCCCAACATTAATTATATAGGCACCCTAAGTGACAGGTTTCAGTATATTTTTCTTGTCAAGCTCTAATGTCCCTACTGTAGGTGCTGTCAAAGCAATACTGTCATCTATTTATTATTTAGGGACTCCAAAATGACTAGGAGAGTACACACTGTCTACATAATTTAGAGACTGAAAAGGGAGGGAGGCTTCTAAAATTATATCTTCTGTATCAAACAAAAGAAATAAGTACCTGGCATGTGCTGAAACCAGATTATTATTATGCATGTTTTTTTTATTAAAATGTCAACTTTGTGACTTATTTCCCACTATTATACAATGCCAAAATTTATGTGATTGTGTACCCAACTCAATAACATCTTTACTTTTCTTCTACAAATTAACAACTAAACATTCCATGATCTGATCTCATTTGTGTGTGTTTGTTTGCACATGTGAGTGCATGCTTGCTTGTGTGTATAGTCTAAGATTTTACATAAACTTTTAATCTGCATTTTTATTTTAGGAACAAATTGTTGATTTCAAAATGTATAGTTTTTAAACCTCCGAGATAAATCTTCTCCTGTAGGCTTTTTCATAATATTCTTCATCACTGAAGTCTTTTGATCATGCAAACTTGACTTCCATAGTATAACTTTCACTTATTTTACAGTGAACCATTCAGGAGATGTGCTTATCTATCAGTAACAGCTTTCATTTTAACCCTAGATTATGAAACACTCGATAAGTTAATGTTTTTATGAAACTAGTCACATTTACAATTCAAAGAAAACTGTGTGTAATTTTGAGAAATTATATTTATATTGATTCTTTGGTACACATCTTTGGAAGAATTACACTTGAAAATAATAATTGAAATAATGAAGGAGCATATACATGACAAAGGTTAACTAGCATGACAATAACAACCAAAATTACCCCCACCTCCCTTTTTCCCTTTTAAAAAAAAAAAAAAAAAAGCACGTTTTCATGAGGAGCAGATCAACTCAATACTTTCTTTTCCAACATTATTAGAGCGTACAAAGCACACACACACACACACAAAGAATCTTGTCCAGTTGCCATTACATAAAATACCACATTAATATACACACACAAACACACTATTGGTCGTTTCAAATCTAAATGTTCACGATTAACATGAAATATCTCCTCTTTCCCTGCACTTACAAACTTGATTTTTTGCATCTGGCCTTGTTTTTCCAAGGTCCCACCGATTTCACAAAATTTAATGATGTAGGAAGTATGCTTCATCATGAAGCAGCACTTTCCTTTGATCTCAGTGAATTTACGGATCTTTTTGCTCCTGGAGAAAATAATTTACCGTACATTAATGGAAATCAGCTTCTCGACATAGGCGTCTCTACACAACTTGAAAGTTGGAGGCGTTTATCAACTGTTTACTTTCTATTGTTTACTTTCTTTAAAATACTATGAGAATGTCAATGTTATAGCCTTTACAGACGGTCTAAAACAAATCAGCGTATAAACAGTTCCATTAATGAAAACTATTTAAACAATATACAACAAAGAATACATTTAAAAAAATTAATTATCCGTTGCGAGCGATAACGAGCATGACATATCAAGCAAAGTTATTGTTTATGGGTACGCATGTGACTAAAGAGTCCGATGTAAGCACGGGATCCTCTTCACTGTAAAGAGCTACATTGTTCGTTTTATGTCTTTCCATGTGACTTTCATTATTTTACGTAAACAAGACATATGAAAGTGATTTAGTTTCTTTGCATGCCTGCAGTACACATATCAAGAATCTTTACATTTTCAAAACGTTATCAACTTTAGCTAAAGATTGATCATGCGGACATATAAAAACGTCCATTATTATTTCATTTATTCTGAATCAGAGGAGTCTAACATATTGATTACTAATCTGGGCTGAACGAACGATAGTCCATCTTTTTTCCAATAGTCATTTTCTTCTTTTAAGACATGATCTTCACATTTGCACCAAAAATCTTTGTCAATCTGTGATAGAGCAGCATATGTCAGTCCTTTTATATCGCATAGTTTAAAACTTGTATTCTCAGCTGCCACCTGCCCTTTAATTTTTGCCCAAACGAGTTCAATGGGGTTTAATTGTGAATGATAAGGGGGCAGTCTCAAGCACGTATGACCATGCTGTTGAATGATTTTGTCTATTTGGAATACTTTGGTCTTTTGCGATTTCTTAACAAGTGACAGTAATTCAGGTTTCAAAAATCCCTCGTTAAATGGAATTCCTTCCTTTCTTAGCCAAATCTTTATAACATCTTTTGTACTGGTAGATGTAGGAATTTTGTCTTCTTCTGCCACAGCGTTGTGGTACGACGCGTTGCCCATTACCAGACAGGATGGTCTGTCTAGAATTGGAAGAAGAGTATTTTCAATCCACTCTCTAAATATATGGCCATTCATCTCGGTGTGATAGTCCCTGTTGTCAGTATAATTAGAGGTGAATATAAGTTCTGCATTTTTCACCAACCCTTCTTTTCGGCTGCCTGCATGTGCCATTATAATACGCTGTCCTTTTCCAGTGGGTACACATCTTTTAATACTTCCATCTGATAACTGCCATTCCTTTGCACTTGTGTGGTGAGAATTTATCCAAGATTCATCTAGAAATACAATATCATAACCTTGGTTACGCATTTCCCGTACTTCACGTAAATATTTACTCCTCATAGAAACTAAGTGCGGCTTCTCGCAGATGACATTTCTACCACTATCGTACTTTCTAAACGTAAAACCGATGCTTCTAACAGTTCTCCATAATGTTGTTTTCGACACAACAATGTCATTTTCTGCTCTCAGTCGAATTTTCAGTTTTCTTAAAGTCACAGTTTCTTTGGAATCGAACATTTTACAAATTGCTCTTCTAATCACTTCCTTGTCAAAACTATCTACTACTTTCTTTCTTCCTAGCGTCCTAGTCTTGATTGAACTGGACACTCCGTTAGCTTTAAGCACTTGTTTGAAAAAGCGTTTGCTTATACCCAATGCGTGAATAGTTCTCTTTTCTGGCTTTGAGATGCTTCGATACAGTTTTCCACGCTTAGCTTCTATGCAAAAATATTTATACACCTTTATTGCCACTGATTGCAATGTAAGGAACTTTACTTTTATACCCATTGACTAACAGATCACAAATTTAACGAAATTACCCAATAATTAGGATACGCCGTTGCACATAAATCACAACAAAACGACAGGAAATGGGATGCACCGGATATAAAATTATAACTATGACGCGTTTTATGTGTTTTTTAGTGCTTAAAACAGGGAAATTGGCGCGCATTACGTTCAAGATGACAAGTCCGTGGGTGCTCACTCATATGAAGCGGTAATTCCTCCAAATATATGGTTTGACCAAAATGCCTTAAATTTGTATACTTCAAATAAAGAATATTTAAAACTATACGTTTGTTGGTGAGGAAATGAATGTACTTCTTGGGACCAAAAAATCACAAGACCATATGCAAAATTTCAGCATTATCAATCAATTGGTTGCAGAGATATGGAATTTTAAACACCTTCAAAATATTTTGAAACGACCAATAGTACAATACGATTGTATTTTTTATGATACTGTTGATGTATAAAAAGTAAAACACTAGTAAGGAATGGATTTTGCCTTTCACTTTGTGTAACAAACAAGGAGTGCATATTGATTGCCTGTCCAAAAACACCGCTAGATGACCCGATAATTTTTTTTTTTTTTTAATTACACATTTCTGGGATGTCTTAACTCTAAATTACGATTGCATAGTAAAAATGACATCATCAAAATACAAATTCTTCAAATTTAGACAATTTGGCATGGTCAAACATTTCCTCCCTTTGTGTACCTTCGTAATTACTACTTCCGGTGACCCCTGAATGTTGGATTTGTTTCCATTATGTTGGGTTTTTTTTTTCATAGCGTGGCATAGGATCTCATATTATAGGAAAATAATTCGCCAGTTTTAAAGAAATTTGCTGTGCTTTTTTCTTTTTTTTTTTGTTGTGACCAGAGTTTTTTTTTTTTGTTGTGACCAGAGAAATTTCCTCAGCCATCGCGGCTGATACCAAACAACCCTTTGTAACTCAGGTAACGTAGTGAATAATGCTAAGTAATGACTGGTGCTGGAATTAACAGCGGCCGTATGAATAGACAATATAATATAACATGTCAGGTCCATGCCATCAAATTTCATGTCATTAATCAACCTGAGCCAGGAAAACGTGAGTCCCCATGTCTCTCCCAGTGTAAACATACAGTTGTGTGTCATAAGATAAAAGAAAATACTATTTTTAGAGCTCCTAATGTTACATTTAAGCATAATTTTTACTATGGTATCATCTAAGGGAGAGTCTACATATAACATGTCATAATCTAGGGTTAAGTTGATATGTTTGTTGGATATCTCTTACAAATATTTTTTTCTGGTATAAGGTTAAACTTTAAATACACACCTATCATTATGCTTGCATGTTTTTTCTTTGTTTTTTTCTTCAATTACAGTGCATAATATTTGTTTTGATAGGGAATGGTAGAAATATAATTTTGTTAAAGAGTGAATGAATGTTGAAACAATTTAAAAACTAATATCATTTTGTAATATGTTCTGTGTTGTAAGAAAACATAATAGTACTGTGTTGTATTTCAGTACTTTGTATGCAAAGTATGTCACAATTCACATATATTTTACAGATGCAGATACTTTCAGAGCGATTTTTAAACTTAATTTTGTCTAAATTAAACTTTTACTCATGACTTTACATTTGAATGATGTCTTGGTTCATCATCATCGAGTGCCGTCTCCACATGGTTGGCTACCATGGAGCGCCATTCTGCTCTGTCACTTGCTTTGATGGTGCAGGTTGTCATAGGCTGATTTGTCCATCTTTTAATGTTACTCATCCATGTTAGTCTTGGATGTCTTGGTTACATTACATATTTTTCGTGGAGATCTGAGCCATGTACCATTCACTTTGTTTAAATTTGGATATTATTCTTTTACTAAGAAAACTGGACAGTTGTTGAGTGATGCATTCATCATTTTTCTTGCTGTTGCTGGTTTTTGGTATTAACAACCGGGTTAGAAGACAACCGGGAGCCTGATGTTTCTAGTGTGGAACTTGTATTTGTTATAAGGAGCACTTCTTCATAAATGAAGAACATCGCTGACAGCAGATGAGGAAGGAAAGAAGAATAATTAAATAATTGACCACAAGGACAAGTTTACAATAGCAATTATAAAATATTTTTTGGATGAATCTACCAGTGCATTTTTTACAATTTTATTTATACTTTGATATTTTAATGACAGACAAATTAAACAGCTGCAGAGTTTTATGAAAATAAGTTACTCTCAGTTTAAAGATGAAATTATAGCCTTTACCAGTTGATACAAGTTCTGTAGGTAAATCTTTTACTTGCACACTAATGTGGTTCATTATTAACTATCAAGGATATTTTGAGAGTTATGTATTTTCAGTAAAAGTTTATTGATCTGAATGCTTAAGAACACGAGAAAAGGAATTATTCTGAATGCTGTTACTTCAAACAACTCTCCAATTTTCAAAATATTTGTAGCCAACAAAATCAACAATTCGGAACTGCTTAACAAAACCAACCGAAGAGGAAATGCACTCAGTGATAACAGACAAATGCTTTATTAAAGTGTTTCCCAACATGGAATGAGTTGTCACCCCTCTTTATAATAACATCTGGGCCTGCTCTCCAACCACTTTTATTTAAAGAGCCTCATTTTGTAGGGTAAGCAAAATATAGAAATAGTTTTTTTCCAGACCATAACTCCAATATGATGTTTAATGCTGTGTTTGCACTTGCATCTGGACACCTTCTTTAAAATTGATGTCAGACACGAGTTTGTTCAATTAAATCCTGTATTATGTTACCCCAAAGATCATCCCATTTTTGCCTCTGTTATTTATATGAAGAAAACAAAAAGCATGGGAAAATCTACGAATGCAGAGACATATAGAGGCAGATGGAAGTAAAATATTCAAGGTGATCTTGAACTACTTTAAGAAAGCAACTCACTGTTATTGATTGGTTCATATTTGACAGTCTGTATGAGACAGTTGAGTATCGAAATACCAATTCAAAATAAATTTTTATATTGTATTTTACACCATAATGAATATTTTTTTGGTTCAATTTAATATTTGTGATGCAGAAATGTAATCAAACTGATAATACTGTAAACATCCATATTTTGTTTTAGGAATGAATTAGAGTCAGACATGGCAAACATTTAAAAGATAAATGTTGAGCCCACAATAGAGACTAAATAAAATAAGCTTGTGAGAGAAGCTGCTTTAATAGAAAATGTTGCATACCTTTGGCACTCAGAAAAGAATGCTACACAAACTGAACAAGATAGAGAGATTTGTAAACTTTCCAGATTGTTCCAGATATTTTACGGCATAAAAGCAGTCTTTTATAATTGACAGTTGAAAATGCAGGATCAATTAGATGTTTTTGATGAAAAGCTCAACTGGCTGTGAAGTGAGACAGTGGTGGCAGTAAAAGAAAGCTTTAACCATACTAGCTGGAAGAAAGCCAACAAGATATACATCTTCATAAATTTGTTAATTTTTATTTGCCAAGATGACATTTAAGATGTTTTTATTGTTACTTTGATGTGTTGGTGTTAAACAAGAATGTATTAAAAATATTACAAACATCTCACCATTTGTCCAACCATATTGTCATTTTAAATATCTTGTTTTTATTTTTAAATGTATGGTGTGTGTCTTGCTTGTGTTTTTTTCTTTTGATACTTTTGGATGCTGAGATTTGTCAAATAGTGTATTAGGGGCTATCCATTTTTTCCTGCATTGATTTCTCAAAGGCTGTATTGTATTCAGCTTCTGTTTGGTTTTGGGAACTCTTTGGTAACTAGTTTAGTGCTTCTTGACTTCCCAGGTATTCCATGCCAGTTGATCTCCTTCCAGTCAGCATAATCAAACCATCTAACCTGTGTTGTCAATTATCTTGAAAGATGAATAATGGAGATAAATGTTCCTAGAGAATGGGATAATACAGAAGATAATGGACTCAAGACATCAAGAATTGCAGACTACACCTACTGAGAGGCAATGATAAATAGCGAGATAACGAGAAACATTCTCAAATGAACATGATCCTCTTCTGTTTTGTACTTTGTCAGTTTATAGAAGAAATACCATACTGTCAGTTTATAGAAGAAACACTGTTATAGAAGGAGCTTTGGTGGCTGAGTGGTTATTGTGCTCACTTCCTGATCAGAAGGGTCCAGGGATCACCCAGCCTCTAAATGTGGGTACCACAGATTTTTTTGGGAAGTAAAGGTGGTCTGGCATGGTACCAAACACATTGCCCAAAAATGTGCAGTGGTCGTAGTTAAATATTTCACTAACACCATATTTCCCATAAGCCTAGCAAGGCGTGGAGGGAACTTTGACTTTTACTTACTTTTATTTTTTGTTTTTAACCAAATAACAATAAGAGAAATACCTCTACTAGACATACTCTTACATATACTTTAGCAGTAATACAGACAAAGAAGGAGGAACAGATGACGATACCAAAATAAGGATATCAAAGGCAAGAGGAGCATTTGTTGCAATGGGAAACATATGAAAATTCAAAGAAATTAGGTTCAATACAAAAATACAAATTCTCAATTCCAATATTAAGTCAGTTCTATTATACGGCTGCAAAACCTGAAGAACAAGAATAACAGTCATGAAGATACAGATCTTCATTAATGGATACTAGCGCAGAAAAAAAAGGTGGAAATGGCAGGGCAAAATTGCTAACATGGAATTATAGAAAAGTATCAGTCAAATACTAGTGGATAAAGAAATACAGAAAACGATAGCACTGGATAGGACACACAACAGAAGCCAACAGAGTATTATACAACAGGCCCCTTTTTGGAATCCGCAAGGAAAAAGACAAAGTGGAAGACCAAAATATTCTAGGAGAAGACATGGAAGCAGTGTTTAAGATGATGGGGCAGACATGGAATGATCTTAAAAGAATGACAAGAAACAGAACGACTTGAAAAGTGCTTGTTGAAGACTTATGCTCCACAGGGAGCTGAAAAAGGTAGAAGAAGAAGATTCACTTTTATCAAAGAAATACTGTACTTGGTTTGTAGATTTTGTGTGCACAATATATACTGGGTTCATGATTTCACACAGGGCTTCTCAGAATGTGATTAACTGTCTTAATTTTCATATTTGTATAAATTTGTGGGTAATGTTCAGAACTTTTTTAAAAATAATTGTTAGTAAAGTAAAAAAAAAAGAGGAAAGAGGCCCCATCACACCAAGTGGTGTATAAGGAATATGGTGTTAGTGACCATAATTTTTAGAGACATAATTTTTGGGGTAATGTGGTGATATTATGCCCGTGCCACTTTACTTTCCCAGAAAAAGTCTGGTACCCACTTAAGGCTGGGTGAACCTTGTAGCCGTCAGTCAAGATCGAACCCTGCCTTTTTTTTCCTTTGTAGTCCAGTTCACTAACCACTGAGCTATCGTGGCTCCCAATCATTGTTAGTAGCCAGGCTGAAGGTGTTGAATGATATGATAAAGGTAAATATAAAAATACAAGACTTGAATCAGCATCTCAGCACTGATTTTTACCCACATGTGCTCAGCCACACTCCAGAAGTGTTCAGAGACTCCTGTCTAGTGTTGGCTCAAGCACTGTAACTCACGAGCAAGGTGCCATTCCTCACCTACCCAGAGGGCTACCCTGGTACCCATTTCAGGCAGCAGCTGGAGCAGGGGTATTTTTTCCAACCACAAGTGCAACTTACACTTCTTCCAGTGGGAATCGAATACATGTTGTTCAAACATAGGTAGCTAGTAGAGTGGTTTTCCCAGCTAGGCTACCGAGGCCCTTGTTGAATGATTAAGTTATCAATCAGAGAAAAAATTGTGAGTCAAGCTGCGGGGATAATCAGATCAATTTGTGAGGCAGACAAAAGGTAAATTCCATTCAAACTGTGAGCCATGCTGAAGGTATTTTCTAATCAAGGTATGAGCCAGGTAGACAAAATCAGATAGTATCTGACAGACTGGTGAACCAAACCATTGGTATCAGAGGATCATGTGAGCCATATACAGAAGCTATATTCTAATCGTACGGAAGATGTACAAAAGAGGTGAGATGCAGAATGGCTCAGGCAAAAGCAGCTTTCCAAAAAATGAGGATGATACTAAGCAATACATTTTTGACAAGAGAAACTAGAGAAAGAGTTCTTAAATGTTACGTAGAGCCAGTCTTAACATATGGATGCGAATCATGGACAATAGGACAACAGACAAGAAAATCACTGGAGTCTGTAGAAATGTTGTTTTACAGAAGAATGTTGAGAGTACCATGGATAGCTAAGAAGAGTAATGAAGATGTTCTGAGAGAGGCCAAAGCAAAAAGAGAGCTAATTTCCAATATTAGGAAGAAACAATTATCATTTTTTGGCCATGTAATGAGAAGAGAACAACTGGAATACATTGTAACAACTGGAAAAATTGAGGGACGAAGAGATAGAGGGAAGCAAAGAGAAAAAATAACAGACAGCTTAAGAGAATGCCTTGGCAGAAGGTCAATAACAGAAATGATAAATAGCTGCCGAGATCAAAAGTTGTGGAGAGACATGATCACCTACGCCAGCAGGCCCGGTACTTGATGATGATGATGATAAATGAAATATGAAGTGGCTGGATTATGAATCAAACAGGATATATAGTTTGCTCAAATTGTGAGACAAGTAGGAGATATTCATTCATTGGATACCATCTCCACTTCAAAGGTTGGCTTTCCATGGAGCGCCATTTTACTCTGTCTCTTGTTTTGATGGTGCATAGAGTTATGTAAAATCGTAACAGCCATGAAAGGTTATGACTCACTCATATCCACATGTTTGAGGTTGCTGTAGTAAAGTTAAAATATTTCACAACTGTGCAACTATTATGGGATTGTGTTTACCTTATTTATCTGTCAGCATTCAACACAAGTTATGAAACTCAACAACATCCCATAAAGTAAAGTGCAATTCAATATCTATCTATCTATCTATTGTCCTTTCGAGCCGAAGACAACACATAGGGCAGAACTACAATCTCAAAAACAGAAACCTTGCATGCCAAAATGGCACATATTGCAGAGATCACTGCTTCTAAAATCTATGGTTCTGTTTCCATAACAATGCTTTTTACAATGACAGCTTGTCAAGCCATCGATCAACCTCCTTAGTCGCCTCTTACGACATGCTTGGAAGGTCACAGTGCCACTATTCTTTACTTCCCACATAATGAGGCCCCGGTAACACACGGGAGAATTCAATATAATTACCAATAAAAAATAAAAAAAACAAATTCATAAATAATATTCATTTTCAGCATTTTTATGTGTTGATTTCTGATGTTGTTAAAAGTGATTTCCACCATTTTAATTCAATTCAAACAATGGAAAAAATAAACAGGAAATAAGAGGTATTTACAGCTTGATTAATTTAATGATTTCTTAAAGAAAAGTACAGCATCATAGTATTGCAGGACTATAAATTGGTTTGACAATTCAAAGGTTATATGTTCGTTTCTTGGTAGACATGTCATTTACAATCTACCCAACTCTAAAAATACATACCATACCTGACATGCAGATTTAGGGAAATTAAAAGCAACAAAAAAAGAAACAAGCCTTTACACTTCTAAATGCCAGGGGGCATAATACTGTATGGTTAATACATTTCATACCCTTACAGATAGGACTGCCTTTATTTTCTGCAGAAAAAAATACAAAAAGATATTTTGTTAAAACAAAACAAAACTATAACCCTCTGGGTGAATAGATATTGATTCTGTTACCTATTGTTTTTAAATCTTAGATTCAGTATCACATTATTAAATTTGTTTGTTGTTTTGTTCCATCAAAATAATGCCTTTTCTTAAACCTATAATTTAAATAAAAACATTCTGATAAACTGGAGAATGGCAACAAAAGTAAAGCAAACAGTGAAATAATAACTTGCAACTAGTTACAGGGCAGAACTATAAGCAATTCTAAAACCAACAAAGATACTAGAAGAACAGAACATTAAAAGCACCAGTGTATTTGTCTTCTTTTGCTGGTAGTTCTTCAAGCATTGAAAGTCAACTTAGAAGATCAAGAACTATGAAGATGGTAGTTTTGGGGTAAAATGTTCCCTCCCTGCCGTAACTTGTGGACAATATGGTGTTCTATTTATCTATCATCCTTTCAAGCCAAAGGCTGAAATTCTAGACTTTCCATGTCCAACAATCTTTGCTATTAAGTGTCAAATATTGCATAGGGCCCACATTGTATCTCGCTACACATCCCTGTTCTGAGTGAGTTTCTCAACCTTTTAAAGGGAGCTGATGCCTGCTGTTATTGTTTATTTGTCTCAGTGTTCCTTTTATTGTTTCTCTTGATCTACCTCTTTTCTTTTACTCTCTGGTTCCCATTTGAGGGCTTGCTTTGAGATTCACTTGTTATCTCTTCTTATCACATGAACATGATGTTAGTGACCATATTTTTCCATGACAACCAGCACATTTTTGGGTGATGGGGTTGGTATTATGCCAGGTCATTTTTTTACTTACAAGAAAAATATCTGGTACCAAGTTTTAGAAGTTGGATGAAGGCATATCAGCTCAAATAAAAAATTTGCCCCATCTTGGAAATGAACTCTGACCCTTCCGATCCACAGTAAGCATACTAATCACACAGCCACCAAAGCTATTAATTGAAGGGTCAAACCACTGAGCTGCCACCAAGGCTCCTAGTTAAGAGTCTAAACACTAACGGGACTTACTGAGGAGGGGATCTGAACACAGGGGATCTGAACACATATGGACATGTTCGGAGTGCAACGATGATGACCCACAAATAACTCTCTCTGTCTAATAATCACTGAGCCATCACCAACAGTTTCACTACAACAGATTTCTTCCTAATGCATCTTGGCTGGATATGAAGAAGTCAACAGACTAGATAAAGCTGGCAACTTTCAAGAACAATTCTCTCACAAATTAGCAATGACAGAAGTGGAAACTCTATTTAAAGGAAAATAAGGCATGCATTGAAAACAAGAACAAATAGAGAATTTCCTCTAGATTCTGTTGTGAACCTGAAAGGAGACAAGAACATACATTTTTTTTTTACTCAAAGAAGAAAGCTGTAAACTGAACATTCAAGCTTGATTGTATTCTACTGAAGTCACATACAAGCTGAGAATGATAGGATTCTATTGAAATGATTAATTCTTCCAAGTTTAGAATGATGGGATTCTACTGAAATTATTGATTCTTCCAATTTTAGAATTATAGGATTCTACTGAAATTAATGATTCTTCCAAGTTGAGAATGAGAGGATTCTATTGAAATGATTGATTCATCAAAGTTGAGAATGATAGGATTCTACTGAAATGATTGATTCTTCTAAGAAGAGAATGATAAGATTCTAGTGAAGTGATTGATTCTTCCAAGATGAGAATGATAAGATTCTAGTGAAGTTATTGATTCTTCCAAGATGAGAATGATAAGATTCAAGTGAAGTGATTGATTCCTCCAAGATGAGAATGATAAGATTCAAGTGAAGTGATTGATTCTTCCAAGAAGAGAATGATAAAATTCTAGTGAAGTGATTGATTCTTCTAAGTGAAGTGGTGTCAAGTATTCTCTGGTATCCATCACTGGATCGAGTGCATCGCTGTAGCCGTGATTTCAGTTGTAAAAACAGCAGTTCTCAAGTCACGCTCATGGAGTCCACAGTGATTTCAGTTGTAAAAACAGCAGTTCTCAAGTCACGCTCATGGAGTCCACAGTGATTTCAGTTGTAAAAACAGCAGTTCTCAAGTCACGCTCATGGAGTCCACAGTGATTTCAGTTGTAAAAACAGCAGTTCTCAAGTCACGCTCATGGAGTCCACATATTCAACATCAGCATTTGGTGTGGGTGTCGCAGGCAACGAGCGTTACAGCGGCCTGTACATTTTATTTATAAGTTGCATAATTATTTATTTAAACACATGTTCTATCAATGCAGGACAGGAACACAATCAGCAGACAAACACTTTGATGGTTACAGGAATGGGAAGCATATCAGATATGTGAATGTCCTGATTGCAGTGATGCCAATCCATTGTGTATAGACATGAATCCAGATTTTGGGATTTAAACCGACTCATTATTCTGCGTATTCTGCAGAGCACCAAAAAACTGAATAAGGAGACAGAGAGGAACAAGAATACTGCGATTTTTACCCTGATCCAACAAAACCTTTATACAACATAGGTAGAAACTATTTGTTATTGTCTTTACAAAAATTTCATTTTTAATAAACTGTCAGCTGCAAATCTTGCTACATTCTCCTTCCTTCAAACTGCATTTGTATTGTTGTGGGTGTCTCAGAGAAAGTGCTGGGTGATGAAATTGTAAAATCTGAAGACTTGCGATTGGGTAACTCATCCCGCTCTCTCACTTCCAGTCTGTGAGTCAGAAAATGGAAAAACAACATGAGTGTGTGCTCTAATTTAGTTGTTATTTATTTAACAGGATAATACTTTTTTATACTGAATAGAAAAGAGTCAACAAGAAGAAATGGATGACAGAAGAAATACTAGAACTAATGGACGAAAAATGAAAACATAAGAAAGAAGAACAGATATACAAAATATTGCACAAAGAGATCCAAAACAAATGCAGAGAAGCAAAGGAAGGATGGTTAAAGCAGAAATGTGAAGATATGGAAAAACACGAAAGACTCAAAATTTATGCACAATCATTTGAATGAGTTAACAGGAAGAAAAGAAGTCAAAGATTCAGAATGTGTGAAATCAAAAGAAGGGAATATAATAATGGGACAGGAGAAGACAATGGAAATATGGACAGAATATATCAGTCAACTCTATGATGATGAAAGACCAGAGCTGAACAATTCAAACAAAGACACAGGGCCACCAAGAATACAGAGTGAAGTGGAGGAGGAAATTCAACACATAAAAAGAGGCAAAGCTCAAGGTCCGAAAATAGAACAATCGAAGAGATAAATGCATTGGGAGAGCTGGGAGTATATGTCATAACAAAACTACTCAATGACTATAACACTGGACACACCCGAATATCTATTCTATCTTTGTAGCAATACCGAAGAAGTGGGACTTCCGGTTCCAGGATGGTGGAACGAAGTCATGTTCTCTCGACCGCTGCAGGATTTGCATTTGGGGACTGATTAATTTCAGCTCTCCATTACAGATTCCTGTGTTAAAATCAAACTGATGTTCTACTTAATGGATTTGCACGATGATGCGGAGCCGAACACATGGCAATATTTCACTTCGGCAGGTCAAGTCGTGAATGTGACCTTCCCCCGTTTTGGAGTTGATATGCGGTTTACGTCATCATATTGAGTGCTGCTCAAAGGCCGTCGCTGGAATTGTTTGACGTCAATTATTTACAATTTACAACTCATTAATACGGACTGCTCTGCCAAGTCAATCGAAGGTTTCACTTCAGGGATTTTGCACCATCATTACCATATTCGTACGTTGTTGGCTGCATTCACTATATTAATCGGTTGTTTGTGGGCGCATCTATTGTTGTGTGTGGTACATCATCATGATGGTTGATCGTTTATCCCTTAATCGGCCGTACGCTTATAATAAAGGGCGAAAAGGAAGTTTTATTCCTAACTGCAGCATCAGTGTGACTCACTAAGTTTCATGTTGGTCAGGAGGGATGTTTTCTACATTCAAGAGTGTGATATCGAGGGTAGACTTGTGGACTGATTTATGTGGACGAATAACTGTGCTTCCAATGTTCGCATTTGGAGATAAAAACGATGTTCTAACATCATCAAGCGCTATGCCAAAAATAGGACAATCAACATTTTCAGGAGGACTTGAACTTCCGGTCAATATAGCTGATAGGCGGCAGGAACCATTATAGGCTGTGTCTGAAAAGTTATCCTTGTTGCAGTTTCCTCATATTCCAAGTCTGGCTTGCTGTCGGAGCTACTGAGTTTAGTGCTCTGTGCACACCGTGAGACGTGTGCCTCATCCGTTTTGATCATGTTTCGATATTCCGATTTCTTACGATGAATGATGCTATCGTATGACGGGAAACAGATGGCTGTGTTCACTTTCTGTGCGGTTTCGCCTTATGTCTTTTGGCGTGTGCTGAGACTGCTATGATGGGGACTGCAGCTACTTTTCTTTGTTTGGCAGATGAGATATTAATTCGGATGATTCAACTGGCACGGGCGGTTGAGCAATTATGGATATTAATTCGTTTGCAGTGATACCGGGATCTTCCATAACCATAACTAAACCCGAAGAAGTCAGGCGCCACTGATTATGAAGACCATAGCACTATTAGTCTCATGAGTCATATGACGAAAATATTACTAAGAATCATCATGAGACGTGTAAGGAACAAAATAAAACCAGAAATAAGTGAGGAACAATGTGGATTTGTGGAAGGAAATGACACCAACAATGTACATCCTTAGATCATTGATAGAAAGAGCTACAGAGGTAAAGAAAGATCTATGTATGTGCTTTATAGACTACACAAAAGCATTTGACAAAGTAAAGCATGTGGAACTAATCAATATGCTGGAGAAATGAAACATTGATGGCAAGGATCTGCGAATCATAAAAAAACATGTACTGGCAACAAACAGCAGCCATAAGAATTAGCAACCCAACAGAAGAGTTCCATTACATAAAACAAGAAGTCAG
Source organism: Megaustenia siamemsis (assembly GCA_032433765.1). Taxonomy (NCBI): domain Eukaryota; kingdom Metazoa; phylum Mollusca; class Gastropoda; order Stylommatophora; family Ariophantidae; genus Megaustenia; species Megaustenia siamemsis. Next base: position 29,841,808 of record JAVIAB010000160.1, on the reverse strand, counting down.
ACAAGGTTGTGTTCTGACGCCGGATTTGTTTTCACTTTACAGCGAAAATATTATGAGATCAATAGTAGACAAAAAAGGAATTGAAGTTAACGGTCACAACATAAATAATTTACGATATGCGGATGACACAGTTTTAATAGCAGAGAGAGAGAGAGAGAGAGAGAGAGAGAGAGAGAAGAGAGAGAGAGAGAGAGAGAGAAGAACGAACTACATGAAATGATAAATATAATTAGTAAAAGAAAGCAACACAAAAGGTCTCAGTCTGAATAGTAAGAATACAGAAGTAATGGTCATATCGAAGAAACAATCATCACCAACATGTAACACAAAAATAAAGAGAACTAATCTGAAACAAGTGCAACGTGTTAAATACTTGGGCACAATAATAACATCAGATGGAAGATGAACCACATAAATAAAAAGCAGAATAGCTTAGGCCAGAATAGCTCAGGCCAAAATAGCATTTCATAAAATGAAAAATGTCTTATGCAGCAAAAATATGTCAATAGAAGTGTGAAAGAGAGTTCATCGGTGCTATATAAAACCAATTCTGACCTATGGAAGCGAATCATGGACAGTAAACAAACAAATGAAAAGACAAATTGATGCCACACAGATGGGATTTCTCAGAAGAATGTTGAAAGTTCCATGGACAGCTAAAAAGACCAACGAGGAAATTCTCAAAGAGGCAAACACAAAAAGGGAGCTCCTAAGAAACACCAGAAAGAAACAATCCACATTTTTCAGGCACATCATGAGAAGAGGAAAGTTGGAATACTTGGTTACAACTGGAAAAATACAGGGAAATAGATATCGCGGACGACAAAGAGAGAAAATACTAGATAGCTTAGTGTCATGGCATGGAAAACAATCAACAACAGAATTGATACGATGTACTGTGGATAGAAGATTGTGGAAGGACATGATCGCCTGCGCCAACTGGTATGGCACATGATGATGATGATACTGAATACCCCTCAAGTTGCTATCCTAATTTGTTTTAAAAATTAAAAGCATCTTTTAGTATTAATGTCTTCGGGGAGCAGAGCTTAGGTCTCTATTTCTGTTGTTGGACTTTGTTCCAGGGGTGGAATTTAGGTCTCTATTTCTGCGGTTGTACTGTTCCAGGGATGGAGTTTGGGTCTCTATTTCTGTTGTTGGACATTGTTTCAGGGGATGGAGCTTAGGTCTCTATTTCTGTTGTTGGACATTGTTTCAGGGGATGGAGCTTAGGTCTCTATTTCTGTTGTTGGACATTGTTTCAGGGGGTGGAGCTTAGGTGTCTATTTCTGTTGTTAGACAGTGTTATAGGTGTGGAGATAAGGTCTCTATTTCTGTTGCTGGACATTGTTTCAGGGGGTGGAGCTTAGGTCTCTATTTCTGTTGTGGGACATTGTTTCAGGGGATGGAGCTTATGTCTCAATTTCTGTTGTGGGACATTGTTCTAGGGAGTGGAGTTTGGGTCTCTATTTCTGTTGTTGGACATTGTTCTAGGGAGTGGAGTTTGGGTCTCTATTTATGTTGTTGGACATTGTTCTAGGGAGTGGAGTTTGGGTCTCAATTTCTGTTGTTGGACATTGTTCTAGGGAGTGGAGTTTGGGTCTCTATTTCTGTTGTTAGAAAGTGTTCCAGGGGGTGGAGCTTAGGTCTCTATTTCTGTTGTTGGACATTGTTTCAGGGGGTGGAGCTTAGGTCTCTATTTCTATTGTGGGACATTGTTTCAGGGGATGGAGCTTAGGTCTCTATTTCTGTTGTGGGACATTTTTCTAGGGAGTGGAGTTTGGATCTTTATTTCTGTTGTTGGACATTGTTTCAGGGGGGTGGAGCTTAGGTCTCTATTTCTGTTGTGGGACATTGTTTCAGGGAGTGGAGCTTAGGTCTCAATTTCTGTTGTGGGACATTGTTTCAGGGAGTGGAGCTTAGGTCTCAATTTCTGTTGTGGGACATTGTTTCAGGGAGTGGAGCTTAGGTCTCAATTTCTGTTGTGGGACATTGTTTCAGGGGGTGGAGAATAGGTCTCTATTCCTGGTGTGGGACATTGTTTCAGGAGATGGATCTTAGGTCGCTATTTCTGTTGTGGGACATTGTTCCAGGGAGTGGAGAATAGGTCTCTATTCCTGGTGTGGGACATTGTTTCAGGAGATGGATCTTAGGTCGCTATTTCTGTTGTGGGACATTGTTCCAGGGAGTGGAGAATAGGTCTCTATTCCTGGTGTGGGACATTGTTTCAGGGAGTGGGGTTTGGATCTCCGTTTCTGTTGTGGGACATTGTTTCAGGGGGTGGAGTTTAGGTCTCTATTTCTGTTGTGAGACATTGTTCTAGGGAGTGGAGTTTGGATCTCTATTTCTGTTGTTGGACATTGTTTCAGGAGGTGGAGTTTAGGTCTCTATTTCTGTTGTTGGACATTGTTCCAGGGGGTGGAGTTTAGGTCTCTATTTCTGTTGTTGGACATTGTTTCAGGAGGTGGAGTTTAGGTCTCTATTTCTGTTGTTGGACATTGTTCCAGGAGGTGGAGTTTAGGTCTCTATTTCTGTTGTGGGACATTGTTCCAGGAGGTGGAGTTTAGGTCTCTATTTCTGTTGTGGGACATTGTTCCAGGTAGTAGGGTTTGGATCTCTGTTTCTGTTGTGGGACATTGTTCCAGGAGGTAGGGTTTAGGTCTCTATTTCTGTTGTGGGACATTGTTCCAGGAGGTGGAGTTTAGGTCTCTATTTCTGTTGTGGGACATTGTTCCAGGAGGTGGAATTTAGGTCTCTATTTCTGTTGTGGGACATTGTTCCAGGTAGTAGGGTTTGGATCTCTGTTTCTGTTGTGGGGCATTGTTTCAGGGAGTGGGGTTTTTGTCTACATTTCTGTTGAGGGACATCATTTCAGGGAGTGTAATGAAAAGCTCTCATCCAGATGTCTTTTCTTCCATGACCAAAGGTCAGGCAGTCATTTTTCTTGCTAAAGCGTTGACTGAAGGATATGTCTTGAAACATGATGTGCTGCATGATAAGCAAGTGCACTGCATCTTTCTTCATTTTTTGCTACTGTAGTAACATCGCTTTCCTCTTCAGTAAAATAGTTTTTTTTTCATATTTAATTTAAATGATGTTTGTATTTGTAGTGTTTTGAAGCCTCGGTGGCTGAGTGGTTAGTGTGCTCGCCTCAGTGGCTGAGTGGTTAGTGTGCTCGCCTCGGTGGCTGAGTGGTTAGTGTGCTCGCCTCGGTGGCTGAGTGGTTAGTGTGCTCGCCTCGGTGGCTGAGTGGTTAGTGTGCTCGCCTCGGTGGCTGAGTGGTTAGTGTGCTCGCCTCGGTAGCTGAGTGGTTAGTGTGCTCGCCTCGGTGGCTGAGTGGTTAGTGTGCTCGCCTCGGTGGCTGAGTGGTTAGTGTGCTCGCCTCGGTGGCTGAGTGGTTAGTGTGCTCGCCTCGGTGGCTGAGTGATTAGTGTGCTCGCCTCGGTGGCTGAGTGGTTAGTGTGCTCGCCTCGGTGGCTGAGTGGTTAGTGTGCTCACCTCGGTGGCTGAGTGGTTAGTGTGCTCGCCTCGGTGGCTGAGTGGTTAGTGTGCTCGCTCCTCATCAGAAGGGTCAAACTTCAATCAACAGAAGTAGCGCATTTTTGTGGGGAAAGGCAAGACTTAAAAAAATGAGTACTAGAGAATTTTCTTAGAAGTATAGGCTTGAAATGATAGCGACCACATAACATGGGATCTTGGTCATGGAAAAAAATAAGGTGACTAACACCATATTCCTCTTGCGACTAGCAAGGTGTGGAGAGAACTTTAACTCTGCGTTTACTTTTATACATTTTATACTTTACTTTACTATTTGTAGTATTTTAGTGGATTAATGATTATAAGGAGAAACATACTAAATATTGACTAATTTATTACTTTCTGCTGTGAAATAGCCAGCTATTGTTTATAGTTATATATATAAATATATTGTTTATATTTTATATACAACCACATGTTTATAAGAATTTGCCTCATCCAGTCAATCTGAATGTTCAATAGAATGAAGATGTACAGGGTGACATTTCTGAAATGATCAATACAACTAAAGTATCAACAGCTAACAAATGTGTCCAGCAAATAATTCTCACCTCTTAAACCTACCTGGGGTTGTACAGCGTGTCTCCCTGGGCCCTCGCTACAGTCTCCAGGTTTGTTCTCTCAGCAGCCAGTGCCCGATCTTTGTCCTTGCTGGGAGTTCGCGTGACGGTTGACTTGGGCAGGGGGCAGCTACCTGCCTTGGCGCTGATGAAGCCGGTCAGCTTGTAGTAGTCCAGGAAAGTGCGAGCCAGGTTACGACCTAATTTCATATCTGACCTTACAGTCAAGGACAGATGACTGTCCAATTATGTTGAAGCAAATCATCATCATCATCGAGTGCCTTCTCGCAACGAAGGTTGGCTACCATGGATCGCCATTCTACTCTGTTTCTTGCTTTGATGGTGCAGGCTGTCATATATTGACTTGTCCATCTTTTGATGTTACTCGTCCATGTTAGTCTAGGTCTGCCTCTGCCTCTTTTACCTTGTATTTTCCCTCCAATATTACTTTTAGTAGGCTGCTGTGTAAATGTTGAAGCAAATGCAATGAGTAATATGAACTATCTTTACGGCATTATCCAACATCAGGGGTCTGTCTGGGAGCGGGGTGGATCTTAAACGACCGAGAATAAAGGCAACATGTCCAGTACAATCGTTACGAGGTGCTCGGATTCAAGTTTTTATTTCATCCCCAACAGAAAAAAAAAAAAAAAACTTTCGACCCAACTGTGATTCGAACCAGCCTTTCTCCTGGTTTGTATCCCAACAAACTAACCACTCAGCGAGCCTTTCTCCTGGTTTGTATCCCAATAAACTAACCACTCAGCCAGCCTCTCTCCTGGTTTGTATCCCAACAAACTAACCACTCGGCCAGCCTCTCTCCTGGTATCTGTCCCAACAAACTAACCACTCCGCCAGCCTCTCTCCTGGTTTCTGTCCCAACAAACTAACCACTCGGCCAGCCTCTCTTCTGGTTTCTGTCCCAACAAACTAACCACTCGGCCAGCCTTTCTCCTGGTTTGTATCCCAACAAACTAACCACTCGGCCAGCCTCTCTCCTGGTTTGTATCCCAACAAACTAACCAATCAGCCAGCCTCTCTCCTGGTTTGTATCCCAACAAACTAACCACTCAGCGAGCCTCTCTCCTGGTTTGTATCCCAACAAACTAACCACTCAGCCAGCCTCTCTCCTGGTTTGTATCCCAACAAACTAACCACTCAGCCAGCCTCTCTCCTGGTTTGTATCCCAACAAACTAACCACTCAGCCAGCCTCTCTCCTGGTTTGTATCCCAACAAACTAACCACTCAGCCAGCCTCTCTCCTGGTTTGTGTCCCAACAAACTAACCACTTAGCCAGCCTCTCTCCTGGTTTGTATCCCAACAAACTAACCACTCGGCCAGCCTCTCTCCTGGTTTGTGTCCCAACAAACTAACCACTTAGCCAGCCTCTCTCCTGGTTTGTGTCCCAACAAACTAACCACTTAGCCAGCCTCTGTCCTGGTTTGTATCCCAACAAACTAACCACTCGGCCAGCCTCTCTCCTGGTTTGTGTCCCAACAAACTAACCACTTAGCCAGCCTCTCTTCTGGTTTGTATCTCAAGATACACACGGAGAGTGTGAAATGACATTTCGCTGACCTTCTTCTTTCTCTTTGTCACTGATACCGAAAAGGTGTCGTGGTTATATCATTTGTCGTTCTTGCGCTGCTCGAACTGTCCGAATTAGTGATTTTCCTTTGCTGTTACATGTCTCTGTCACTACATCTATCCATCTTCTTCTGGGTCTTCAACTTGGTCTTTTTTCCATGCATTCTAAAGAAGAACGCCCTTGATGGTGATTGGTAAGGATTCATTCTGACCAGGTGGCCAAACCATTTAAGTTGTTGTCATGACCAGTTCGCTGACCATCAACATCAAAGTTGTTATAACAAAGCTACTCTGGACATGTATAAAAGACGCAAAAGCAACATCAAACAAAATCATTAGAGGGCTACTAAATACATCGTCTTTCGAGACTGATAAGATCCTAATACTACTATTGGTGGACCTCCGGTCAATATGGTGGTTAGGCGGCAGGAACCGTTGATGCTGTGTTTGAAAAGTGTTCCATGTTGCAGTTTCCTCTTATTCCAAGTCCGACTTGTTGCAGGAGCTACCGACTGGTTTAGTGCTCTGTGTACACCGTGAGCTGTGTTTTTCATGCAGATTGTGTTTCTATTTTCCGATTGCTCACAATGAATGATGATATCGTATGACGAAGGTCAGTTCAACTGCGTTCACTTTCGGTGGCTCTTTGGCTTTATGTCTTCTGGCGTATGCTGTAGCTGCTATGATGGGGACTGTAGCTGCCTTTCTTTGTTTGGATCCTTCAATGAGATAATATGTTAATTCTAACGATTCCACTGACACGGGCGGTTGAGAAATTATGGATTTTAATTCATTTGCAGTGATACCGGGGCCTTTGACTAACTATAGCTATTATACAACAACAACAAACACCAACTACAACTACCAATTACAACTACCAACTACAACAACTACTACTACCACCACTACTACTACTACCACTACCACTACTACTACTACCACTACGACTACTACTACTACTACTACTACTACCACTACTACTACTACCACTACTACTACTACCACTACCACTACTACTACTACTACTACTACTACCACTACTACTACTACCACTACTACTACCACTACTACTACTACCACTACTACTATCACTACTACTACTACTACTACTACTACTACTACTACTACTACACTACTACTACTACTACCACTACCACTACTACTACTACTACTACCACTACTACTACTACTACTAGTAATAGTAGTACTACTATTAATTTATATTTAATTTTTTTTAATGACGTAAATAATGATGTTAGTTTGACTGGAGCTAGAAATGACTGCGTCAATCAACTTTCGGCGATGTTTGAAATTGTCGTCCACGCAACCGACTTGTTTCGCACTAACGCTCGACCTTGTTAACGCCATAAACAAAAATGTAAAATGGCTGCACGTGGCCATTTTTCAACAGAGACTAACGTAGTAGTCGCTGACGCCGTGTCGGTTGCTTTGTTTGTATTAAATATGTGTTTTCGAAGTAACTGGAGTGGTGTAGTAATTGTGCATCTTTTAGATGGAAGTCGTTTAGAATCGTCGCCTGTGTTGTGGAATAGGGCTGCATGGTAGTCGACCTTGTCAAAAGAATTCGCCAACGCCGCACGTTTTGGAGGGAGCCTGTGACATGAATGGATCGACACAGGGAATTCTCGATTACATGAAACCCGACTCCATGAACAGAACAGAACAATTCTTCTTGGGCCTTAGATGTCACAAAGGGCAGCAATCGTAACGTTGCGCTTTTCAACACAACACCCGACTTCAGCACAACATTTTTGAGTACCGGCTTGATTTTCCTCTTCGATCCCTACTAACATGACCAGATCTATTAGACTGTTTTTAGGATCACTGCTGGGGGGTGGCGTAGGGTCTTGATCAGTCCAGTTTTTAGCCGATCCAAACAGAAGCACTCAGCTCTGCGTCGCTGAACGTTCAGTTGCTGGTGAGCTTCTTGGCACGACTTGAGCTTCACGCCTTTATATGGTTAATAATTAACGACAGAAAATTATATCCAAACCAGAAATTCACTTCAGCCGTTGAAGAGGTAACTCTTCCGCTCCATTAATCTCAAACCAAATATCGTTATAAAAAAATAATACAAATAAAACACGAAAGAAAATAGCAACATCTACTGTACAGATTATGCATAAAGCAAAAGTCAAAGGGTCAACTGTGTCAAATGTCAAGGATACATGCTTCCTCCGTGTATGGCATTGACTGCCCTGTGGTGTTTGCCTGGTAGCTGAAGAAGGACACCTCCAGCGTGTAGCAATGAGATTCATCAAGACAGCTTCCCAGAGTTCTGAAAGCAAGGCATAGTTTATCCGAATATGGCTTATAGCAAACTCTCAGGTCGCACAAAACAAAACCCTCCGCCAGCATCTAATCCACTGACTTGAGCAAACCTTCGAACCCTCATCCATAGGAAACACTGAACATACAGGAATCTTTCAATCTGCAGGAAATTCTAAATCTACAGGAATCTCTAAATCTGCAGGAAACTCTAAATCTGCAGGAATCTCTAAATCTACAGGAATCTTTCAATCTGCAGGAAACTTTAAAGCTGCAGGAATCTCTCAATCTGCAGGAATCTCTCAATCTGCAGGAATCTCTAAATCTGCCGGAATCTCTAAATCTGCAGGAAACTCTAAATCTGCAGGAATCTCTAAATCTACAGGAACCTCTCAATTTACAGGAACCTCTCAATCTTCAGGAACCTCTCAATCTACAGGAATATTTCAATCTTCAGCAACACGAACATTTTAAGCCAAAATAAGCCCTCAACTTGAGGGAAACTTATTTGCTCTCTACCACAGAATATAGCATAAATAAAACAGGTACGCAGATTTTTTTTTTTATACAGTCTGCAAACTCCGCTCATTATTCACTTATTATCAATGTATGTGCACACACACACACACATACATTCAGTACTCCTCCACTCACCGACTCACTCACTCACCCACCCACCTACTAACTCACCCATTCACTTTCACACACACAAATTCACATTACCCACCAACTCACCCACACAGACATCAAGAAAAAATATATAGAACATCTTAGACAGAGTTTGAAGATAAAAGGGCATTAACTTATACGCTGATCAGTAAATACACAATTGTGTCCCTTCTATCACACTCGATTCAGAGTTCGGCTTCAATGGACCATCGAGGGTTCTTTTCCCGACATGCACCCCGTCTCACGACCCCTCACCCCTAAAAAAAATCGATGAATCGACCGACCCTGAAATAAAATTAGAATTATAAACTAGGGGAAGAAATAACTGCGAGGAATAACAATGCTCTCCCTTTGAGGTTCATATGCTGCAGCTTATTTATATATGCAGCACTTTAACACAAAGTGTATGTATTGTATGACTTATTATTCTAAGATAATTGCAAAGGATGTCCTATAACATAAATTGTTATCGAGGAGTAAAGTATTAAACTTCAATCAATTCGTCTTCTCCTTCCTTTTCAGCTCCCTGTGGAGCATAGGTCTTCAATAAACACTTTCCAAACCATTCTATTTTGCAAATCTTTTAATATCTTTCCATGTCTTCCCTATCATCTTCACCTTTGCCTTTACCTGTCTTCTCCAAGAATATTTTGGTCTTCCTCATTGTCTTTTCCCCTGGGGATTCCTAAAAAAAAGGGCATGTCGTGTAGTACTCTCAGTTGGCCTACACTGCGCCTTCGTCTATGTTGTATCTCTTTATCCACTGGTATTTCCCATAATTCTACGTTAGCGATTATTTCCCCTGTCAATTCCATCCTTTTATTCTGCGCAAACATCCATTAATGAAGGTCTGTATCTCCGTGATTGTCAAACTTCAACCTATTACGTCATATTTTAAGTCAAAGAAGGATGCTTGGTCAGCTCTCTTCCTGATAACCAATTGAGTTATTGCGTTATTTGCGGGTCATCATCACTGCACTCCGAACATGTCTATCGGTGCTCAGATCCCCTCTTCAGCAAGTCTCGCAGTGTCCAGCGACTGACGACTCCAGTTCTTTGTTGGTTTATAAGTCTTCTTACACACGGCCACTAAGTTTCTTGTTTCTGGCTGTGCCCATCTTAACCCCCATCTCTTTCATCCGAAGGAGTGACGTGGACTCATGGTTGTCGAAGTCATGTAGCATTCCTTCATCTCGGATGACATTGACGACACCTTGATCGTTCTACTTCTTCTTCTTCTTCTATCCTTCCTCCATTGCCGTTGGCGCCGAGGGGAGATATAATCTGCGATTATTTGCTCTTCTGTTGGCCTCTTCTGGTGTTATCCCCCTAGTGACTCTAGTACTCCCTTTATCCATCTCTTTCTCGGTCTTCCTCTTAATCTGGCGTTTTCGTAGCCTTTGTTTATAGCTCTTTGAGTCATTGTTAGTTCTTTTTGTCTTGTTATGTGGCCGAACCAATTTGTCTGTTGTTTCTTTATGTATTCGATGGCTGGTTCAGTTTCGAGATCGTTAATACGAGTTAATTAACAAACCAGGTATCCATACTTTTGTTTTTATTTTTTTTTACTGAATCGGTATAAAATCGTCAAGTTGGGAATTAACCCGAGACAACAGTAGCAGATAATCAAATATGTTTGTATTGGGGGGAAACTCGAGGCAAAGACAAAGATAAATTATAAAGGAGCAAGGCTATTTGAACAGAGCCAGGAAACAGTCTACACAGACTTGCAGGTGTGCTCTTAAAATACGTGCGTTCATCCATAATTGATGGATTGATCCAAAGTTAACATTCACGACAGCACGTCAACGATTGCTGTAGTCACGTTATTAGTCTTAGATAGGTCACAACATTTCTTCTTCATTCTCTCCTTCTTCTTACTTTTCTTTGTCTTGATCATCTCACCACCCCTCTTTCTTTTTCATCTCCTCCTTCTTCATTCGCCCTCCTTCTTCTTAATCTCCCCCTCCTTCTTCTTCATTCCCCCTCCTTCCTCTTCATCTCCCCCCCCCTTCATCTTCATCTCCCTCCCCTTCTTCTTCATCTCCCCCTAGTTCTTCTTCATCTCACCCTCCTTCTTCTTCATCTCCCCCTTCTTCTTCTCCATCTCCCACCTTCTTCTTCATCTCCCCCTTCATTTCCCCCCTTCATCTTCATCTCCCTCCCCTTCTTCTTCATCTCCCCCTTCTTCTTCTCCATCTCCCACCTTCTTCTTCATCTACCCCCTTCTTCTCCATCTCCCACCTTCTTCTTCATCTCCCCTTCTTCTTCTCCATCTCCCACCTTCTTCTTCATCTACCCCCTTCTTCTCCATCTCCCACCTTCTTCTTCATCTACCCCCTTCTTCTCCATCTCCCACCTTCTTCTTCATCTCCCCCTTCTTCTTCTCCATCTCCCACCTTCTTCTTCATCTCCCCCTTCATCTCCCCCCTTCATCTTCATCTCCCTCCCCTTCTTCTTCATCTCCCCCTTCTTCTTCATCTCCCCCCTTCATCTTCATCTCCCTCCCCTTCTTCTTCATCTCCCCCTTCTTCTTCTCCATCTCCCACCTTCTTCTTCATCTCCCCCTTCTTCTTCATCTCACCGCTTCTTCTTCATCTCACCCCTTCTTCATCTTCATCTCCCTCCTTCTTCTTCAACTTCCATTCTTTCTTCTTCATCCACCACCTTCTTCTTCATCTCCCCCCTTCTTCTTCATCTCCCCCTTTTACTTCTTCATCTCCCCCTCCTTCTTCTTGATTTCCCCCTCCTTCTTCTTCATCTCCCCTCCTTCTTCTTCATCTCCCCCCACAGCTTCTTCATCTCCCCCTCTTTCTTCTTCATCTCCCCCCCCCTTCTTCTTCATCTCCCCCCTTCTTTTTCATTCCCCCTTCCTTCTTCTTCATTCCCCCTTCCTTCTTCTTCATCTCCCCCTTCCTTTTTCTTCATCTCTCCACCCTTCTTCTTCATCTCTCCCTCCATCTTCTTCATCTCCCCCTCCTTCTTCTTCATCTCCCCCTTTCTTCCTCATCTCCCTCTCCTTCTTCTTCATCTCCCCCTTTCTTCTTCATCTCCCCTCCTTCTTATTCATCTCCTCCTCCTTCTTCTTCATCTCCCCCTTTCTTCTTCATCTCCCCCTTTCATCTTCATCTTCCCTCCTTCTTATTCATCTCCTCCTCCTTCTTCTTCATCTCCTCCTTTCTTCTTCATCTCCCCCTTTGTTCTTCATCTCCCCTCCTTCTTATGCATCTCCTCCTCCTTCTTCTTCCTCTCCCCCTCCATCGTCTTCATCTACCACTCCTTCTTCTTCATTTCCCTCCCCCCTCCTTCTTCATCTCCCCCTTCTTCTTCATCTGCTCCCTTCTTCTTCATCTCCCCCTCTTTCTTCTTCTCCCCCTCCTTATTCTTCATCTCCCCCTCCTTATTCTTCATCTCGCCCCGTCTTCTTCATCTCCCCCTCCTTCTTCTTCATCTCCCCCCCCCCTTTCTTCTTCATTCTCCTCTTCTTCTTCATTCCCACCTTCTTCTTCATTCCTCCCGTCTTATTTATCTCCCCCCTCTTCTTCATCTCCCCCTCTTCCTCTTCATCTCCCCCCCCTTCTTCCTCTTCATTCCCCCTTCTTCTTCATCCCCCCCTTCTTCTTCATCCCCCCTTCTTCTTCATTCCCACCTTCTTCTTCATCCCCCCCTTCTTCTTCATCCCCCCCTTCTTCTTCATTCCCACCTTCTTCTTCATTCCCACCTTCTTCTTCATCCCCCCCTTCTTCTTCATCCCCCCTTCTTCTTCATTCCCCCCTTCTTCTTCATTCCCCCCCTTCTTCTACATTCCCTCTTCTTCTTCATCTCCCCCCCCCCTTCCTCTTCAATTCCCCCCCCCGTCTTTTTCATCTTCCCCCTTCTTCTTCATTCCCCCCTCCTTCCTCTTCATCTCCCCCCTTCTTCTTCATTCCTCCTCCTTCTTCTTCATTCCCATCTCTTTCTTCTTCATCTCCCCCTCCTTCTTCTTCATCTCCCCCTTCTTCTTCATCTCCCCCTCCTTCTTCTTCATTCCCCCTTCTTCTTCATCTCCCCACTTCTTCTTCATCTCTCCCTTCCTTCTTCATCTCCCCCTCCTTCTTCATTCCCCCCTTCTTCTTCATCTCCCCCCTTCTACTTCCTTCCTCCTCCTTTTTCTTCATCTCCCCCCCTCTTCTTCATTCCCCTCTCTTTCTTCTTCATCTCCCCCTCCTTCTTCTTCATTCCCCCTTCTTCTTCATCTCCCCCCTTCTTCTTCATCTCTCCCTTCCTTTTTCATCTCCCCCCTCTTCTTCATTCCCCCCTTCTTCTTCATCTCCCCCCTTCTACTTCATTCCTCCTCCTTTTTCTTCATCTCCCCCTTCTTCTTCATTCCCCCCTTCTTCTTCATCTCCCCCCTTCTACTTCATTCCTCCTCCTTTTTCTTCATCTCCCCCTTCTTCTTCATTCCCCCCTTCTTCTTCATCTCCCCCCTCTTCTTCATTCCCCTCTCTTTCTTCTTCATCTCCCCTTCTTCTTCCTCCTCTCCCTCCTTCTTCTTCTTTTTCTTCTTCAACGACTCGCTACTGGTATACGTTTAGACGTTCAGACCAGCTTGGGTCACGAACAAGACGTTTGAGATCATCACCGCTCCCCCATAGTTTGTCCTGCAGGCTTGTTTCTATGGAACATATTTGTGTTCTTAGGGTGTTGAGAGTGTTGCGATCCTGTAGAATATGCTTTTGAGTCTGTCTTAATGCTCCGCACCAACATGTTGCAAAGTCGCAGAGACCTGTCTTGTGTAGGTGTGCTCTGAGGACACAGTGACCGGTTCTTAATCTGAAGATCTTGGTCTGTTATGTTTTCCTAGCTAGTTAAGCTGTCATATTCTGGTTCATCAATTAACTCTCTCCATTCTGTCCCGCTCAAATTTTTCCCAAACCGAAGAAAGACACTTGTTAAGCTTTGGGCACAAGTGTCAAATTTAATGCAAATACATTATTACTTTGTACATTACACTGAGCAGAACATTGAATTGTGCAAGATACCAAAACAAGCGGCCCCGCGTGACCAAGGACTGAAGGTTTGTTGCAGATCGCGAAACGTTGCTAGCCTGCCATTTAAAATAAAACACGGAGCTGGATGGTGTTGTGACCGATAGTTGGTGCTAGTTACGGATAGTAGATTCCATTCGAAGTTCCGTGCAGGTAATCATCATTATCAAGTACCGTGCCTGGTGGCGTAGGTGATCAAGTCTCTCCACAACTCTCTCATAAGTTATTTATCATTTCTGTTGTTGACCTTCTGCCAAGCCATTCTCTTAAGCTGTCTGGTATCTTTTCTCTTTGCTCCCCTCTTATCTCTTCGTCCCTCAATTTGCCAAGTTGTTACAATATATCCCAGTTGTTACAATACATCCCAGTTGTTCCCTTCTCATTACATGGCCAAAAATGATGATTGTTTCTTCCTAATATTGGAAATTAGCTCTCTCTTTGCCTTGGCCTCTTTCAGAACGTTTTATTTACTCTTATTAGCTGTCCATGGTTATCCAAACATTGGCTCAGGTAGGCCTTATCTATAATATGCCTGTATGGTAGTTGACTTAAACTGGCCTGCCTTCCTCCCCCCTCACCTCATATAAACAATTATACAGGGTTGAAACACTTTATGGACTGGCTCCATCTCCTTACACTTCCTCTATTTGCAAAGCTCAATACCAAGAGTTTCCTACTATTTATTTATATCTGATTATTATTATTCTGTTTGTATTTGGACGCAAATGATGGTCACTTTCAGCATGTTTTGTCGTCACATTTATTTTCAAAATGAAGTCAGTCCGCTTCAACCAATTTCTTGTCAAAATCTTCATTAGTGGTAAAACTATTAAAGACATGTCGGTTCCGTACCCGGTTGACACTCTCTCTGTGTCTCTCTCTCTTTCTCTCTCTCTCTCTATATATATATATCTAATATAGAGTTCTCTCTCTCCCTCCCTCTCTCTCTCTCTCTATATATATATATATATATACATATATATGGAGGCGAAGGCGCGCCTCCCAGCACCAGAGCTGGAAGTTGTCAGCGACCCACAGCTGATGGCTTGCGCCATGATCGGTGAACCAAAACCATCCAGACCCTGCTCCACCTCTCTGCGGTGCCTCCAGTAACAGACTAACCTGTCTAGTCTGGCCAAGCGTGCAGGGATCGAAGAGGGAAGACAACCCGGTACTCAAAAATGTCGTGCTGAAGTCGGATGTGTTGGGCTGAAAGGCGCAAATATAACAGTTATACTGCAAACCACAACACAACGCAGACACGTCCACTACGTCCTTGTAAGGGCGGATGATGTAGAGGAATATTCGAGTCTACCACGATACTCTAGAATACTTTAGTCATCGGGCGAACGCAACCAACCAACCAACCATATATACATATATACATATATACATACAGGTTTCAGAAGCCTTGACCATGTCTATAAACAATCCGATAAACTTCCTGACAACACAGAAAGGATCTCATCACTTCTGAACAGAAATTCCGCAGTACCAACAAGCGCCCCCCCCCCCCCCCACACACACACACACTCCAAAAGATTATTTCTGAAATGTTGGTTAATTACTTCAGCCTTCAACCATTCTGGGCAGCAAACGAGTACACCGCCCTCGCAATTTGGAATAAACGCTTGAAGTTAACCAAACCTTATCACCTTCAATACGGAGAAGCTATCTTGTAATTGTGGCGCATTAGTTAGCTGTGGTGAAGTACGTGTGGTAACTAACTTCTTTCGTGGTTTTTTTTTTTTAATGCCTCTAATCTCTGAAGACACGGCTACTGGCGAGTAAGATCTATACTCATTGAAAGTAATGTTCCTTTCCTCATACCAGATCTGATCTCATCATCAAGTACCGGGCCTGCTGCCGTAGGTGATCATGAATCTCCACAACTTTCAATCACGACAGTTCTTTATCATTTCTGTTGTTGACCTTCTGCCCAGCCATTCTCTTAAGCTGTCCGGTATCTTTTCTCTTTGCTTTCCTCTATCTCTTCGTCCCTTCGTTTTCCCAGTTGTTACAATATATTCCAGCTGTTCTCTTCTCATTACATGGCCAAAAAATGATGATTGTTTCTCCCTAATATTGGAAATTAGCTCTCTTTTTGCTTTGGCCTCTTTCAGAACGTTTTCATTACTCTTCTTAGCTGTCCATGGTATTCTCAACATTCTTCTGTAAAACCATATTTCTACAAATTCAAGTGATTTTCTTGTCTGTTGTCCTATTGTCCATGATTCACATTCATATGTTAAGACGGGCTCTACACTAAGAACTCTTTTTCTTGTTAGAAAAATCTGATCTACGCTCACTAAAAGTACCTTTCCTTTTCTCATACCAGATCTGATCTATACTCATCGAAAGTGCTTTTCCTTGCTATATATTTAGGAGAAAGGCCAGAAGATCACGTTCACTTCCGAATACAATCTTGCTTTCCAAATCGATCTTATCAGACAGACCACGGTGATAAGAGAAAGGTGGAGAAACGGAGAAGTGGAGGAATATAGAAATGGTGAAGTTATCATGTGGCGAAATGCAGGTAGGTGGAGTAGTGTGGCTGAGATTTTGAGAAATGGAGAAGTGAATGAAAGGTCAAGTTGAAATGTGGAGAAGTGAAGGAATGGTCAAGCTGAAATATGGAGAAGTGAAGGAAAAGTGAAGTGGAGAAATGAAGTAGTGAAAGAATGGTGAAACTGACATGTGGAGAAGTGATGAAACTAAAAAAAAAAGTGAAGTGAATACAATTGGAACTGAAAAAGAGTGAGAAGTGAAGAGAAGAAAAGTGGTGATATGGAAATGTCAATTCACAATGATGTTTTGGCGTACTAAAACATGACCAACTCGGCAACTGTTACTTGATGTCACGGACTGGGACCCTTTCTCCTTATACATTTTAATAATAAGGCACATTCGATCTGTACTCGGGATGTGTGGGTTCAAATCCCGTCAACACCAGTTGGGATTTTTATTTATGATGTTTCTCTGCGGCAACCACCCCTGGTCTCAGCAGCGAGGCCTGGCTTGAAACGTCAATTGCTCATGGACGAAAAAAATGAGTACCTCCGAAGTCGGAGTTATCTGCTTGTGCGGCGAGGGACCCCTGTGCACACGGCTGCCATGGAAAAATGGATTAACACGCAAAATTCAGTTCCTAGTCTCTAGGGACTTCGTCAGAGGTCAAAGCTGGCGAACGAAAAAATATGTATAACAGATTGAAGGAGTAGCTAGTGTACATAAAATAAGATAGCACTGAGTTCATAGTGCTTGAAATAAGGCAGTCAGCCCTTCTGCTTCATCTTTTTAATATCCTTTCGCCAAATGTTGCTGCGTTGATTTCACAGGATTATTTTTTGCGCGCAGTTAGTGTCCTCTTGGTGTTCTAAGTAATCAAGATGAGCTCATAAATGTCTTCCATCTTGATACATTTATCTAAAAATTGAGTTTTTTTTTAATGTTTAAGTTTTTGACGAATCATGATAATGATGGTGAAACCCGGATAATCCGCTCTCGGATAACCGAGGCTACTGTATGTGCTTCCCGACCAAATGAACGTAGCCAGGGATTGTGGGGAAAAAAAAATAAAAAAAAACATTACTTAAACCGAAAACCATCAATTTAAGACTAATCTTAATTTACTTTCTTTAAAACAACTTTTATAAAAATACGTTTTCGATGTTTTAATTAAATTAGAATGTTTCGGTGTTAATTAAACTGTTTTATTGGCTTTTTCGCTCTTATTGATGCCTTTGATATTTCTTTTATTTTCACCTCCAGCGTGATTGTCGTGTCATTCCTATAAACCCATATCAATCATCCAAATTTTATTTGATTGATCTCTTTTTCTGCTTCTCTCTCTCTCTCTCTCTCTCTCTTCTCTCTCTCTCTTTCTCTTCTATACTGAAACCACTCTCTTCAGTTCATGCTCTCCCTTCATTGCTCTCTCCTTATTTAATATTAATACCGCCTTCCCAGTCCTGATTTCTCCATTCCTTCTCTCCTTTAAGCACAATTTTCATTTTTTCTCAATTCCTACACTCTTTACTCTCCCCAATATATTACGTATCACTCCCTCTTCTAAATCCTCCTCAAAATCCCCTCTATCCCTCCATTCCCCTTTTCTTTCTTTCTCCTCTCTTAATCTTACAATCTCTCTCCAAAAATGATTTCTTTTACCATTCTCTTTTCCGTATCCTTCCTCCACTTCATATTCTCAAATTTCTACATCCTTCCTATTCTTTTCCATATCTACACCTTCTCTGTCTCTACTCCACATTCCCTTTACATCTCGCAACCCTACTCATCTCCTCCATGCACTCACTACTGCGTCTCGACTACTCTCCCTCGTCCTCCCCTCGTTTATCCGCTGCAATCTCACCCTACTTTCAGTCAAGTCATCTATTATTGTAAACAGCATGTTTCAGGTCCCATTGTTCTGATCCACGAGCGAACAATGGCTACTCATTACGGATCTTGGCATAAATCTCACGAAATGAAGAGGCAAATGTCCGTGATCGTCAGAGTTCGTGCATCACGCCAAGGAAAATGTCGCCATCCTTCTGGAAAAGCTCTTTCATCACAAGCTCTAACGTTTTTATTCTGTTTGACAGGCTTTCATCCACAACCAGGGGCGTACGGAAAGCTCTTAGTGCCCGGGGCGATTCAGGAAAAATGGAACTCTGCCACAAGTTGGTTGGACTTAGAATTTATGCCTTTTTGGTGTGGCACGACTCGTTCAGCCTTAGAATATGTCTTCTAGGTTATATTAAATTTATGCCTTTTTGGTGTGGCACGACTCGTTCAGCCTTAGAATATGTCTTCTAGGTTATATTAAATTTATGCCTTTTTGGTGTGGCACGACTCGTTCAGCCTTAGAATATGTCTTCTAGGTTATATTAAATTTATGCCTTTTTGGTGTGGCACGACTCGTTCAGCCTTAGAATATGTCTTCTAGGTTATATTAAATTTCAAATGCTAATTAAAAATTGAAGTTAAAGCTTTTTTTTTTTTTTAAACTGTAAACTTTAAGTATATGTCATTGTCAGGAAAAAAAAACATGCTTACACTGTAACCACTCTTGGCATATGGAAGAGAAATCTAGACAATCGGACAAAATACCAAATAAAAATTGGAGGTTACAGAAATGTCGTTTAGAAGAATCTTTAGAGTAACATGCTCTTCTAGAAAGAGTAACAAGGACGGCCTAAAAGAGGCCAAAAGAAAAATAAAGATTATAACAAAGGAATAAACACTCGTCTTTATTCTTCTACCACGTAATAAGAAGGAAAAGCTAGTGTGAGAACGTGAAAATTGAGGGAAGAAGAGATAGAGGAAAAGGGAGCCTCGGTTGCCTCTTTGAGAAAACTACCAGACTGGGCTACCGACTTTTGGAGTACCCGTGTTCGATTCCCGCTGGAAGAAGTGCGAGTGGTTCTCGTGATTGGAAACAAATACCCCCGCGGTCGACCCAGCCGTTGGCAAAATGGGTCGTAGGGTATAGTACTTTAGGATAGTGAGGAATGCCGCCTCGCATCGTGAGTTTCGTTGCTTGAAGCGACACTGTCCAGAAGTCTCCGAGAACTTCTGGATAGGCGGCTGAGCACATATTGGTGAAAACTTGCTTGCTAAGACGCTGATTCAAGTCTCGTACTTTACCTTGACCTTTTTATAGAGCAAAATGGTGATAATGATAGTGGTGGTGGTGGTCAGGATGATAATGATGGTGGTGGTGGTCAGGATGATAATGATGAGGGTGGTGGTGGTCAGGATGATAATGATGGTGGTGGTGGTGGTCAAGATGATAATGATGATGGTGGTTGTGGTCAGGATGATAATGATGGTGGTCAGGATGATAATGTTGAGGGTGGTGTTCATGATGATAATGATGGTGGTAATTATGATAATGATGGTGGTCATGATGATAATGATGATCAGGATGATCATGATGGTGGTGGTCAGGATGATAATGATGGTGGTGGTGGTGGTCAGGATGATAATGATGAGGGTGGTGGTCATGATGATAATGATGGTAGTGGTGGTCAGGATGATAATGATGAGGGTGGTGGTCATGATGATAATGGTGGTGGTCATTATGATAATGATGGTGGTGGTGGTCAGGATGATAATGATGAGGGTGGTGGTCATGATGATAATGATGGTGGTCATTATGATAATGATGGTGGTCATGATGATAATGATGGTGGTCATTATTATAATGACGGTGGTGGTCATGATTATAATGATGGTGGTGGTCATGATGATAATGATGGTGGTGGTCATGATAATAATGATGGTGGTCGTGATGATAATGATGGTGGTCATGATGATAATGATGGTGGTCATTATGATAATGATGGTGGTCGTTATGATAATGATGGTGGTCATTATGATAATGATGGTGGTGGTGGTCATGATGATAATGATGGTGGTCAGTATGATAATGATGGTGGTCATTATGATAATGATGGTGGTGGTGGTCATGATGATAATGGTGGGGGTGGTCGTGATGATAATGATGAGGGTGGTGGTGATGATGATAATGATGGTGGTCATTATGATATTGATGGTGGTCATGATGATAATGATGGTGGTCACTATGATAATGATGGTGGTGGTGGTCGTGATGATAATGATGGGGGTGGTGGTCGTGATGATAATGATGGGGGTGGTGGTCAGGATGATGAGGGTGGTGGTCCTGATGATAATGGTGGTGGTCATTATGATAATGATGGTGGTGGTGGTCAGGATGATAATGATGAGGGTGGTGGTCATGATGATAATGATCATTATGATAATGATGGTGGTCATGATGATAATGATTGTGGTGGTGGTCAGGATGATAATGATGGTGGTGGTGGTCATGATGATAATGATGGTGGTCGTGATGATAATGATGGTGGTGGTGGTGGTCATGATGATAATGATAGTGGTCGTGATGATAATGATGGTGGTCGTGATGATAATGATGGTGGTCGTGATGATAATGATGGTGGTCGTGATGATAATGATAGTGGTCGTGATGATAATGATAGTGGTCGTAATGATAATGATAGTGGTCGTGATAATAATGATGGTGGTAGTGATGATAATGATAGTGGTCGTGATGATAATGATAGTGGTCGTGATGATAATGATAGTGGTCGTGATGATAATGATAGTGGTCGTGATAATAATGATGGTGGTAGTGATGATAATGATGGTGGTCGTGATGATAATGATGGGGGTGGTGATCGTGATGATAATGATGGCGGTGGTGGTCATGATAATTATGGTCATGATGGTGGTGAAGGTCATGATAATGATGGTGGTGGTGGTCATGGTAATGATGGCTGTAATGATAATGATGGTGGTGGTAGTGGTTGGCATGACAATGATGGTGGTGATGGTGGTCATGATATTGATGGTGGTGGTAGTGGTGGTCATGATAATGATGGTGGTGGTAGTGGTGGTCATGATAATGATGGTGGTGGTAGTGGTTGGCATGACAATGATGGTGGTCATGATAATGATGGTGGTGGTAGTGGTTGGCATGACAATGATGATGGTGGTCATGATAATGATGGTGGTGGTAATGGTGGTCATGATAATGATGGTGGTGGTAGTGGTGGTCATGATAATGATGGTGGTGGTAGTGGTTGGCATGACAATGATGGTGGTCATGATAATGATGGTGGTGGTAGTGGTTGGCATGACAATGATGGTGGTCATGATAATGATGGTGGTGGTAGTGGTTGGCATGACAATGATGGTGGTCATGATAATGATGGTGGTGGTAGTGGTTGGCATGACAATGATGGTGGTCATGGTAATGATGGCTGCAATGATAATGATGGTGGTGGTAGTGGTGGTCATGATAATGATGGTGGTGGTAGTGGTAGTCATGATAATGATGGCGGTGGTAGTGGTAGTCATGATAATGATGGCTGCAATGATAATGATGGTGGTGGTAGCGGTTGGCATGACA
The DNA here is from genome assembly GCA_032433765.1 of Megaustenia siamemsis. Lineage (NCBI taxonomy): Eukaryota > Metazoa > Mollusca > Gastropoda > Stylommatophora > Ariophantidae > Megaustenia > Megaustenia siamemsis. The sequence goes on along the minus strand of JAVIAB010000160.1, from coordinate 29,820,181 downwards.
ATGATGGTGGTGGTAGTGGTGGTCATGATAATGATGGTGGTGGTAGCGGTTGGCATGACAATCATGGTGGTGGTAGTGGTGGTCATGATAATGATGGTGGCCATGACAATGATGGTGGTCATGATAATGATGGTGGTGGTAGCGGTTGGCATGACAATGATGGTGGTGGTAGTGGTGGTCATGATAATGATGGTGGCCATGACAATGATGGTGGTCATGATAATGATGGTGGTGATAGCGGTTGGCATGACAATGATGGTGGTGGTAGTGGTGGTCATGATAATGATGGTGGCCATGACAATGATGGTGGTCATGATAATGATGGTGGTGGTAGCGGTTGGCATGACAATGATGGTGGTGGTAGTGGTGGTCATGATAATGATGGTGGCCATGACAATGATGGTGGTCATGATAATGATGGTGGTGGTAGCGGTTGGCATGACAATGATGGTGGTGGTAGTGGTGGTCATGATAATGATGGTGGCCATGACAATGATGGTGGTCATGATAATGATGGTGGTGGTAGTGGTTGGCATGACAATGATGGTGGTGGTAGTGGTGGTCATGATAATGATGGTGGCCATGACAATGATGGTGGTGGTGGTCATGATAATGATGGTTGTAATGATAATGATGGTGGTGGTAGTGGTTGGCATGACAATGATGGTGGTGATGGTCATGGTAATGATGGTGGTGGTGGTCATGATAATGATGGTAGTGGTGGTCATGATAATGATGGTGGTGGTAGTGGTAGTCATGATAATGATGGCGGTGATGGTGGTCATGATAATGATGGTGGTGGTAGTGGTGGTCATGATAATGATGGTGGTGGTAGTGGTAGTCATGATAATGATGGCGGTGATGGTGGTCATGATAATGATGGTGGTGGTGGTCATGGTAATGATGGCTGCAATGATAATGATGGTGGTGGTAGCGGTTGGCATGACAATGATGGTGGTGGTAGTGGTGGTCATGATAATGATGGTGGCCATGATAATGATGGTGGTGGTGGTCATGATAATGATGGTTGTAATGATAATGATGGTGGTGGTAGTGGTTGGCATGACAATGATGGTGGTGATGGTCATGGTAATGATGGTGGTGGTGGTCATGATAATGATGGTACTGGTGGTCATGATAATGATGGTCATAATAATGATAGCGGTGATGGTGTTGGTGGCCATCGCTACAAACAACTCAAATTTAAATAAACCGACCACAAAATGTCATGAATTCAGGAAAAAAAAACAATGACAACAAAACATGCTATTTTGTGACAGTATGCCATTCGCGAATAAAACACAAAAGTAACAAATCTCCATTGCAATAGTGTAAACACAAACACAATGTTAATTATCAACAATAAACATCACTTTATATAATAAGTACTCGACTTTGGCAATTCATTTGTTAATATTAAACAGTACATAGCTGAGATTTATCTACTGTATATGTCATTGCATTTTTCTTCTTTCCATGCACATTTTCCTCTCATGTTATTTTTTCTTTCTTTTATACATTGGGTTTGGTTACTCCTTAACGTAGAGTTGGGTATATCTTTATTTAGTTGTCTGGTTGCGTTGTCCTTGTTTTCTTAGAAAGGCTGCATGTGGGATGAAACGGTAATTATTTGTATTGTCCATTTTTGTAAAGCTGTCATCATAATCTGAAGGAGTGTTTACTATATCCAACACTTGCTCACTGCTACCAGCTTTACCGCAGCACTTCAATCATTTGCCTGTTCCAGAGGAGTAGTAGCAGTAGCAGTAGTTGTAGCATTAGTAGCAGTAGTTGTAGCATTAGTAGCAGTAGTTGTAGCATTAGTAGCAGTAGTTGTAGAATTAGTAGCAGTAGTAGTATCACCATAAGTAGTAGTGGCATTAACATCACAGTAGTAGCAGCATACAGCAGCACTTGTAGCAGCAGTAGTAGTAGCAGTAGTAGTAGTAGCATTAGCAGTACAGTAGTAGTAGTAGTAGTAGTAGTGCAAAAGCAATTGTAGCAGCAGTAGCAGTAATTGTAGCTGTTGTTGTAGCAGTAGCAGTAGTAGGTGTTGCAGCAACAGCAGTAGGTGTTATAGCAGAAGTACTAGTAGCAGCAACAACAACAATACTAGTGTTCGCAGAAGCAGTAGTAGCTGCGGTTGTAGTAGTTATAGTAGTAGTAGCAACAAGAGTAGTAGTAGCAGATAAGTAGTAGGAGCAGTAGTAGCTGAAGACAAAATAATAATAAGAAAGATGATAGAGAAAAAGACAAATCAGAAGCGGAAGAAACATATCCATTTCCTGCATGCTCCACATGCACAAATCGATGAATTAAGTGGAAAGCAATAAACGTCAAATTATAAAATGACCTTCATACGAAGCAGCGATAGATTACTTATACATCCCAGTCCCACTGGCATTATTGGTGGAGTCATAAGCAACGGTCGGATCATTGACTGTCTGAACCCTACCCTAGCTACGCCACTGGATCCACAAACTTGGTCACTCGCAACTCAATCAATTCGATGCACGCCACTCTCCTATTCAACGAAAGTGATATATCCCACAAGAAGTTTCTGTGACGAAACGGCGACGTAAACAACCAATGTTTAAATTATCGGAAGTTTAGCTTCCTGCATGTATCATGCTGGCTGTCTAGTCGATCATGCAACTTCACAACTTCCCGTCATTTTGTGTGTGTGTGTCTGATCTATTGTTGCATTTCTTCTCAGCTATTACTGTCTTCTATAGGGCAGGAAATGGATTTGCAATGAGAATTGTAAGTTGCGTTAACAACGGGCAGCGCTTTAATCCTAGCAATACAATTCTACAGAAACTTACCCGTTCCCACAAAACTCAAAGTCGTAATATTCCAGGTCTCCGGAGCGTGGATGTATTTAAATTTATGGAAAGGACATTAAAAAAATGTATATCTTGTTATAAAATTATATAATATTTATCTGATAAAAATGATAAAGAAAAAAGAGGTAGTACTTTAGTTCAGTGACCTTTAAAGATATGAAAAAAGGCAGTAATTTCAGATATCTTTACAGTTATGTAAAAAAAAAAAAAAAGGTAGTAATTTCAATGATCGTTAAAGTTATGAAAAAAAACAGACAGTAGGTTAGGTTAGTTCAGGGATTGCTATAGTTAAGAAGAAAAAAAAAACAGGCAGTAAGTTAGGTCAGTGATCGTTAAAGTTATGAAGAGAAAAAAAAACAGATAGTAAGTTAAGTGGTCGTAAAGTTATGACAAAAACAAAACAGGTGCAAGATAAAATGAGCATATTTGATGAGAGGTCACAACAGATGGGACTGAAAATAAATAGAGATCAGACCAAAATTATGAGAATTAATGCAGTTAGCAATCATCATCATCATGTGCCGTACTGGTTGGCGTTGGCGATCATGTCTTTCCACAATCTTATATCCACAGTGCATCGTATCAGTTCTGTTGTTGACTGTTTTCCATGCCATGACACCAAGCTATCCAGTATTTTCTCTCTTTGTCGTCCGCGATCTCTCTTTCCTTTTATTTTGCCAGTTGTAACCAAGTATTCCAACTTTCCTCTTCTCATGATGTGCCTAAACAATTTTGATTGCTTCTTTCTGATGTTTTTTAAGTGCTCCCTTTTTGTGTTGGCCTCTTTGAGAACTTTCGCATTGGTCCTTTTAGCTGTCCAGGGAACTTTCAACATTCTTATGAGAAATCCCATCTCTGTGGCCTCTAATCGTCTTTTCATTTGTTTGTCTATTGCCCATGATTCGCGTCCATAGGTCAGAATTGGTTCTATATAGTATCGAAGAACTCTCTTTCTCATTTCTATTGACATAGATTTGTCGCATAAGATATTTTTCATTTTCTGAAATGCTATTTTGGCCTGAGATGTTCTGCTTTTTATTTCTGTGTTGCATCTTCCATCTGATGATATCACTGTGCCCAAGTATTTCAAACGTTGCACTTGTTTCAGATTTGTCTTGTTTATTTTTATGCTGCATGATGGTGATGATTGTTTCTTCGATATAACCATTACTTCTGTTTTCTTACTATTCAGACTGAGACCTTTCTTGTTGCTTTATTTTACTATTATATCTATCATTTCATGTAGCTCATTCTCTGTCTCTGCTATTAATGTGTCATCCGCATATCGTAAATTATTTATGTTGTGACCGTTGACTTCAATTCCTTTTTTGTCTACTATTGATCTCATAATATGTTCGCTATAAAGTGAAAACAAATCCGGCGACAGAACACAGCCTTGTCTGACTCCTTGTTTTATAAATTGAAATTGTCCTGTTTGTTTGTTAATTCGTATAGCTGCTGTTTGTTGCCAGTAGCAATAACCAAATAAAAAAAGGAGAAATAACTCTACTAGACGTACAATCTTACATATATCTGGGCAGTAATATAGACAAAGAGAGAGGAACAGAAAATGATACCAAAATATGGATATCAAAAGCAAGAGGAGCTTTTGTTTCGCTGAGAATCATATGGAAGTCCAAAGAGATGAGGTTAAATACTCACATGTTCACCAAATTCAAAAAAGGTCTAACCAGCCTATGACACTGTACACTGGACAATATGACAACAAAACATGTTCTACAGGATTGCCCCCAGTACACAGACCTGAGAGGGACAATGTGGTCCACGCCCACCTCCTTGAAAGAGAAACTATATGGGGCAATCGAATCACTTAAACAGACAGCTGACTTCATGAGAGAGTTTGGAATCCTACTCTGATTGAGTTTTGATCGCAGAGAGAGAGAGAGAGAGAGAGAGAGAGAGAGAGAGAAAGAGAGAGAGAGAGAGAGAGAAATACTAAAATAAAAATTTTCATCTCCAATGTTAAGTTAATCTTATTATATAGCTGTGAAACACGAAGAACAAAATTGACAATCATGAATATACAGACTTTCATTAATGGATGCTTACGCAGAATAAAAGGATGGAAATGACAGGACAAAATCACTAACATAGAATTATGGAAATGTACCAGTCAAATACCAGTGGACAAAGAGATACAACGAAGACGATGGCGCTGGATAGAACACACACTGCGGAAGCTACCTGAGAACATTTCACAACAGGCCCTTTTTTTGAATACCCATGGAAAAGATAAAGAGAAAGACCAAAATATTCTTAAAGAAAACGATGGAAGCAGAGATGAAGAAGATGCGGAAGACATGGGATGATCTTAAAAGAAAGGCAAGAAACAGAACGACTTGAAAATTGTTTTTTTTAAGGCCTATGCTCCACAGGGAGTTGAAAGGAAGAAGAAGAAGAAGAAAAGAAAAAAAGAGGATAGTAATCTCAGATGAATGTGACTGAGATAAATTAACTGCTAACATCTGCTGCAAATATGCCCAACAACAGATAAACAGAGAAGGCTCTTGTGGCCAGGCTCGGTCCTACACCGAGACAAGGTGTGTGGATGTTACCAGCTATGAGCTGACCGACGCTTTCTTCGAATTTATTAAAACATTGACGTCCAGAATTGTACGCAGAAAATCATTTGATCTTTTATGTACACATTTTGTCGCTTTTTTATTGTCATTCCTGGATGGTGATGCACGTTTTTGTCATGATATTGATCTTATATTGAAGGTCTTTGATTGTCTCTTGTCACTGCCACATTCTTCTTGTTAGGATCATCATAACGGCAGACAGGACGAACCGATAGGTACTCCGATATCCTCCTGGATAATCTCGAGAACCCTGACCCACGCGCACGAGCTCCGTAGCACCTTATTTTGCTACACCGTATCCCAAAGTGTTCCAACGCTATACTGTTGTATACAATTTGTTGATTATTTAACATTTTAGTATGCGTTTTTTTTTTTAATGAGGTTAAACTTTAAAAAAAAAAAAAAACCGCGAATGCGCAATAATGTCGCTACAAGTTAAATCATTATTGTTCATTCTGAAATTCGTGCCCACAGAGTTTATTAATTATCTCGGAAACTGTTTGAAGAATTTCTGTAATTCTTTTTCATGAAATCCTTTTTTTTTTTTTCACCGACCTTAAGATGTTATAACATTTAAGTACAAAGGTAGTCTGAATTTTGCACAAATCGTTTTTTTAATATATAACTTTAGGAAAATATCAAACCGTGTGCTATAAACATGAGATTTTACTGTAAATTATGTTAATTTTCTAACAAACCTTTCAGTGGACTGTCTTATAAGTTACGGTTCAGTGAGCGCGAGTTAGTGCTAAGATTGGAGAGCACGTGAAATTTGCCTTTTTAAAACGAGGAGTTGATTACAACAAATGTGGGTATTATAAAATCCGAAAAATTAGGACAACCAAGAAAATCATATTTAATATACCTCAAAGAAGCAAAAATCTTTTCTAAATGCATGACAGTAGGGCAAAAAATCAGACTTAAGGTCGGTGAAAACATAAGCTTTCATGAAAAAGAATTACATACATTTATAAAACAGTTTCCGAGATAATTATTAAACTCTGTGGGCATGAATTTCTGAACGAACTATAGTAATTTTCACAGTGGCGAAAGAAGGGTTAAAGACCTGTTGTATTTTTAAATATAAAGTGGACGCGAATTTGATCCACAGAGTGATCAAAAAGTTTCTTTCCCATGGAATTGGGGATGGAATGGTAGGGAGATGAAATATAAACTCTGACCTGTGCATCACGTGGCGACAGCTCGAGGGCATGCGATCTTTATATTCCCGACTTCATAAATTCACACCAGTGGGATAAATGTCTTAAACATTAGGTCTTTTTTCGACTTTTCTGTGACTTGAGGGCTGGGGTGACATGCGGCAGAATGTAACGTCAGAGCATTTGATGGACGTGCTGCAGTAGAAGGCTACAGAATAGGGAGTTAGAAGGAAGGGTGTACAGCGGTTAGGTAAATGGGTGAGTAGATGAGGGAAGGGTGTACAACGCTTAGGTAAATGGGTGAGTAGATGAGGGAAGGGTGTACAATGATTAGGTAAATGGGTGAGTAGATGAGGGAAGGGTGTACAACGGTTAGGTAAATGGTTGAGTAGATTACGGAAGGGTGTACAACGGTTAGGTAAATGGTTGAGTAGATTAGGGAAGGGTGTACAACAGTTAGGTAAATGGTTGAGTAGATTATGGAAGGGTGTACAACGGTTAGGTAAATGGGCAAGTAGATGAGGGAAGGGTGCATATAAGTTAGTGTGGGGAGCATATAAATTAGTGAGGGGGAGTATATAAGTTAGGGTGGGGAGTATATAAGTTAGGATGGGAAGTATATAAGTTAGGGGGGTGAGTATATAAGTTAGGGTGGTGAGTATATAAGTTAGGGGGGTGAGTATATAAGTTAGGGTGGTGAGTATATAAGTTAGGGTGGGGAGTATATAAGTTAGGGTGGGGAGTATATAAGTTAGGGTGGGGAGTATATAAGTTGGTGTGGTGAGTATATAAGTTAGGGTGGTAAGTATATAAGTTAGGGTGGTGAGTATATAAGTTAGGGTGGGGGGTATTTAAGTTAGGGTGGGGAGTATATAAGTTAGGGTGGGGAGTATATAAGTGAGTGTCAGGAGTATATAAGTTAGGATGGTGAGTATATAAGTTAGGGTGGTGAGTATATAAGTTAGGTTGGTGAGTATATAAGTTAGGGTGGTGAGTATATAAGTTAGGGTGGGGAGTGTATAAGATAGGGTGGTGAGTATATAAGTTAGGGTGGTGAGCATATAAGTTAGTGTAGTGAGTATATAAGATAGGGTGGAGAGTATATAAGTCAGTGTGGTGAGTATATAAGTTAGGGTGGGGAGTATATAAGTTAGTGTGGTGAGTATATGTATATAAGTTAGGGTGGGGAGTACGTAAGTTAGTGTGGTGAGTATATAAGTTAGGGTGGGAAGTATATAAGTTAGGGTGGGGAGTATATAAGTTAGTGTCTTTTACCTTTTAGCTCCTGGTGGAGCATAGGTCTTCAACAAACACTTTCCAAGTCGTTCTGTTTTTTGCCATTCTTTTAAGATCATTCCATGTCTTCCCCATCATCTTCATCTCTGCTTCTATCTGTCTTCTCCAAGAATTCCTTGGTCTTCCTCTTTGTCTTTTCCCCTGGGGATTCCAAAAAAGGGCCTGTTGTGTAATACTCTCAGTTGGCTTCCGTAGTGTGTGTCCTATCCATCGCCATCGTCTTCGCTGTATCTCTTTATCCACTGGTATTTGACCGGTACATTTCCATAATTCCACGTTAGTGACTTTGTCCTGCCATTTCCATCCCTTTATTCTGCGCAAGCATCCATTAATGAAAGTCTGTACTTTCGTGATTGTCAATTTTGTCATTCTCCATGTTTCACAGCCATATAATAGGACCGACTTAACATTTGAGTTGAAAATTTTTATTTTTGTATTTAGCCTAATTTCTTTGGATTTCCATATGTTTCCCAGTGCAATGAAAGCTCCTCTTGCTTTTGATATCCTTATTTTGGTATCATTTTCTGTTCCTCCCTCTTTATCTATATTACTGCCCAGATATATATAAGATTGTACGTCTAGTAGAGGTATTTCTCCTAGTTTTATATGGTTATTGCCAACTGCATTAATTCTCATAATATTGGTCTTATCTCTATTAATCTTTAGTCCTAGCTGTTGTGATCTCTCATCTAATATACTCATTTTATCCTGCATCTGTTGATGGCTGTGTGATAGGAGAGCTATGTCATCAGCAAAGTCTAAATCATCAAGTTGTTTGGTCAGTGACCACTGGATCCCATTTCTGTTGTTTTGAGTTATTTTCATAATCCAATCTATGGCCAGTAGAAAGAGAAATGGAGACAGGAGGCATCCTTGCCTTACTCCTGTTCTTATTTCAAATGCTTCTGTAAGCTGTCCTTCATGCACCACACTACATTTTGTTCCTTCATACATTGTTTTTATCAGGTTAATAAACTTTATGGGGATTCCGTAATGACTCAGCAACTTCCAAAGCATTCTTCTGTCTAAACTATCAAATGCCTTTTCGTAATCTATGAATCCAATATATAGTGGGGATTTTAGTTCTAAACTTTGTTCAACTATTATACGTAGGGTAGTTATTTGATCAGCACATGATCTGTTCTTCCTAAAACCTGCTTGTTCATCTCTCAAGTGTTTCTCTATAGCCTCTTTTAGTCTCTCCAGAATGATTCTGCCTAATATTTTTCCTGGCACTGATAGTAGCATAATTCCCCTATAATTTGTGCACTCCTGTAAACTTCCTTTCTTTGGTAGTTTGATCATATAACCTTCTCTCCAGTCTTTAGGTATTTCTTCCCTCTCCCAAATTTTATCCAATAGATCAGCGGTTCTCAACCTTCCTAATGCCGCGACTCCTTAATACAGTTCCTCATTTTTGTGGCGACCCCCAACCATACAATTATTTTTCTTGCTACTAACTACTTTATAACTGATATTTTGGTACTTATGAATCGTAATGCATGTATTTGATATGCAGGATTTTGCATTGTTGTAAATTGAACTTAATGACTTAATTAAACATAAATATTAACATACATGCTAATTTTTGCATTACATAGGCAAATGGCATATTAATTTGTACAGAACTGAACAGGAAATAAGATTTCGTTCATAAAAAGAGGCTAGGAGTTATGTAGAAAATAAAATGAGGTTAAATGAAAAAAAAAAAAAAAAAAAAGTGCTAAAGTAAAAATTGAAATCATACTGGCCAACTTACCAGCCTGAAGATGTCATCACGGTAATCCAAATTGAATTATTTTATGTAGAAAACAATACTAAATGTTTATCCAATCAGTTTGTAAATTTTCACTGATGCAACTAACAATTTAACAAGCTTTAGTCACCAATAATCACACTGACCATAAAAATTTTTTTTATTATTTTTTACTTTATTTTATTGGTTATCAAACGTAAGACTGTCACTTATCACAGATAGTTTCTTCCGACAGTAAGTTATCAAACAGATAAGTCTAAGTCTAATCTATCACTATCGGCAGATACTAAGTCTAATCTATCACTATCAGCATTTTTAATAACACTATTGCTACATTTGGCGAAAGTATGCGTAAAAAGCCAACGTCAATGCGATGGTTGAGATTGCTTATTTCTCACCAGATAAGAAATTCTCGGGGCAGTGTTTGCTAGAGCACAACGGAGATCATCTTCCACAAGAAGTCTACTTCTGTATTTAGACTTGAGAGCTAACAAACTGGACAATCCTTGTTCGCAAAGGTATGTTGTTGGAAATGGAAGAAGAAGACGCAACACTGTCTCAGACAGAACAGGATATGACTGCAAACACTTGATCCAGAATTGTGTAAGTGGCATTGTAGAGAAATCAGTTCTTGCTGCATCGTTGTTAATAAGTTCGATAAACTCCTCTTGTGCTATCTCAGGAACATCTTCAACTTTGACTGTGAAAGGTCTTCTGGCAAGAGCAAATGGGGTTTCAGGTAAATTTGGAAAGTACAATGAAATTTCGTCATCAAGCATGTGCATGTGTTGTTTCACAGAAATTATCATTGTAATCCTTATGTTTAGTTCAATGTCATGTTCCTCAAAGAAAGCAGATAATGTAGGCAACATGTACATTTTATTTTCATCCAATTTTTTTTGCCACAGCTGAAGTTTCATTTGGAATGATCGGATCTTTTCAGACAGATCAAGGCATGTTGCATTTGGTCCTTGCAGTGATAAATTTAACTCATTCAAGATGGCAAAGATGTCAACCAAATAAGCTAGTTTAAGCAGTTTATTTTTATCGACGAAAAGTGCTTCGAACTGCGGTCTTGCTTTCTGATTAAAAAACGTTTTGAGTTCATCACGCAGGTCAAAAACCCGCTTTAAAACTTTTCCTCTCGACAACCATCTCACTTCAGTGTGAAATAGCAAAGTATTGTACGGCGCATCAAATTCGTTGCACAGTTGTGAAAATAGTCGACTGTTTAAAGTGCTCGCCTTTATAAAATTGACACAACTTATGACGCTTTTCATTATTTCCTGTAACTCTTGTGGCAGCGTCTTCGTTGCTAATATTTGCCGATGAATCATACAATGAGTTCCGATGACTTTTGGTGACTCATTCAGTACCAAACGTTGAAATCCTGATCGACATCCTAGCATAGCCGGAGCTCCATCTGTGCAAACACCACACACTTTTTCCCAAGAAATCATATGCATTTTCAGAAATGAACCAACTGTGTCTAATACATCACGGGCAGTTGTTGTCATTTCAAGAGGTTTGCAAAAAAGAAACTCATCTTTAAAGTCGCCATCATAAATGTACCTCACGTAAACCAATAACTGTGAACAGTTTGCAACGTCAGTAGATTCATCAATTTGGATACTAAAAATTGGAATTGGCGCAGATTTAATTTCCTGGATTACCTGCTCAAGAATATCATCAGACATGTCATCTATTCTTCTGCGGACAGTGTCATTAGATAAGGAAATTGCACTCAGTTTTGTTACATATTCGTCTCCGATCATAACTGGAACAATGTCTTTGGCCGCTGGCAGCAGTCAATCCTCAGCAATTGTGTGAGGTTTCATAGCTCTGGCGATTCTAAGTGCCACCGAATATGAAGCTTCAACGGCTGCTACGTTTTGTTTGTGCCACTGACCACCAGTGTCAAGTCTGGCTTTCTTAAGTCCATCAACTTTACTTCTAAAATAGTTGATATCCTTGCCGACAAAGGACGGATGTTTGCTATCAAAATGACGTTTTAGTTTGTTCGGCTTCATAGATTCAGCTGATAGACACTCACAACAAATAACACATTGCGGTTTCTCAATTCCTGCTGTAATAATTGAGGTAAACCCATATTGTAAGAAATCCTCACTATATTTTCTTTTCTTACCGGTAACGTTTTTATCAACACGATCCATGTCATTGGGTAACTTAACTGTGTGATATGTTTTACTCATTTACTGGGAAAAGTGAAAGTGAAAGTAAACACACTCTTTAATATTTAATGTGACTACACACAAACTCAGTTGGCTGAGTTGATAAATATATCCTCAATATCTTTAACAGTTATTTATAATTAGTCTCTGTACTTCAAAAGCATTAATCACAACAATTTCTGTGATAATTTAAACGTTTATAAAATGTTAAGTACACAGTAAACACGAGACAAGTTAAACATGCACAATGCGATCGTTTACAAATTGAAAGTTCTGACAATTTGCAACTATTTGTAAGCTGCTTTGTGATTCGCTGTAACTTTCAAAAATTAGTCCTTAACTTCAATGTGTTAGCGAATGAAACTTGAGTTTACATTTAATTAAACATGGTTTAGAATTGCTAGCTTTATTTATAAACAAGTATTTGGTGAAATAATTATTAAAAATGTTAATAAATAAAACAAAATAAGTTTTGACGAAAATGGAAAATTTTGTGTTGATGTGCAAAAAAATGTGTTTTTCGATGGCCTTTGGCGACCCCCTGGAAATGGGCATTCGACCCCCAAAGGGGTCGCGACCCACAGGTTGAGAACCGATGCAATAGATCCTGTAACATCTTGGTAGAGGTGTTAATATCTGCTTTGATGGCTTCCGAAGGAATTTCATCTGGTCCTGTGGCTTTACCATCTTTTAATAATTTGATGGCTTTCATTATTTCTTCTTTGCTTGGTTTTCCGCAGTTAACGTGTAACTCTTCTTCTGCTGGTAGTATATCTGGAGGATTATTTGAGCCGGGTCTGTTCAAAAGTTCTTCAAAGTGTTCTTTCCATCTCTCCATTTGTTCCCTTATATTACTAAGCAGATTTCCTTTCTTGTCTTTGATAAAGGCGTTGATCTGTTTGTATTTTCCACCTAATTTCTTTGTGCTGTTGTACAGTTCTTTCATATTCCCTTTATTTGCTGCTTCTTCTGCCTCTTTAGCTAGTTCATCTATATATTTCCTCTTATCCCTTTTAATGCATCGTCTCACTTCTTTGTTCACCTCTGTGTAAGCTTCCTGTGTCTTAGCTTTATTACTTCTTGTTTTGCTTTTATTTATGTCTGCTTTCTTGTTCTTTCTTTCTTTAATTTTATCCAGGGTCTCTGCTGTCATCCATGCCTTATTCTGGCGTTCTCTTTTCCCCAGTGTTTCTTCGCATGTCTCTTTCCATATATTTTTTACCTGTTTCCAATGATCTTCTATATTTATTGTATTTTCTAGTTGTTGGAGGACTTGGTATTTGTTTGATATTGTGACTGCGAATTTATCTTTAATTCCTTGTTCTTTAAGAAACCCTACATTGAAATACTTTCTACCCTTATTCGTTGTATTATACCTTTTTAATTTAATTTTAAGTTTGGCTAACAGAAGATGATGATCAGAAGCTATATCTGCCCCTCTATATACTTTTACATCCTGTAAGGATGACTTAAACTTATTATTAATACATATGTGATCAATTTGATTTTCCGTTCTATGATCTGGTGACACCCATGTAGCTTTGTGTATTCTTTTATGTTGGAATATTGTTCCTCCTAGGCTCATTTGATTAAGGGCGCAGAAATTCACAAATATCTCTCCATTCTCGTTTATATCTCCAAGTCCATGTTTTCCCATAATCTCTTCGAAGCCTCTGTTGTCTGATCCTACCTTAGCATTTAGGTCTCCCATCAAGATTATAATATCCTTGGCTCGTCTTGCATCCATCTGCCATTGTAGCTGTTTATAAAAATCATCTTTAACTGAGTCATCTTTATCGTTGGTTGGTGCATAGCATTGTATAATGTGTAATTTTATTTTGTTTTTGGTTGTTCTAAATGTTGCTCTCACCAGTCTTGGTCCCACTGCCTCCCATTCTATTAGTGTCTTCTGTGCATTTTTTGATAGCATTATAGCTACCCCTTCGCTATGTTGTGCTCCTGGTTCCTGGTGTCCTGATGATAAAATCATCTCCCCTGTATTCAATTTTATTCTCTCCGCTCCCAGCCATCTTGTTTCACACATTCCCAGAATATCTATCTTATAGTTGGTCATTTCTGCTGCCACTTGTGCCGCTTTTCCCTGTTCGTTAAGGGTACGAACATTCCAGGTGCCAATTCTGGATGATTTCCTGGTAGACAAAGGGTGAGTCGGCAACCCGGACTCCTTATGGCTTTCTCCGGATTGCGTCATACGTCTCTTAGACAGAGAGCCCTTCTCTTTCCTGGTTGACGGATTAACTTTATCTTTCTTTGACTTGTTCATGTTTGTGAAGTTTTTTCGGCTTACTATTTTTACAGTATGGGATAGCCAGTCCCATGCCTAACCCTCCTTTCTCGCATATAAGTTAGTGTGGGGAGTATATAAGTTAGTGTTGGGAGTATATAAGTTAGTGTGGGGAGTATATAAGTTAGTGTGGGGAATATATAAGTTAGTGTGGGGAGTATATAAGTTAGTGTGGGGAGTATATAAGTTAGTGTGGGGAGTATATAAGTTAGTGTGAAGAGTATATAAGTTTGTGTGGTGAGTATATAAGTTAGTGTGGGCGGTATATAATTAGGGTGGGGAGTATATAAGTTAGGGTGGGGAGTATATAAGTTAGTTTGGGGATTATATCAGTTAGTGTGGGGAGTATATAAGTTAGTTTGGGGAGTATATCAGTTAGTGTGGGGAGTATATCAGTTAGTTTGGGGAGTATATCAGTTAGCGTGGGGAGTATATACAAATTTGTCAAAGATTGATAGTTTTCCCACTTGTTTACAACTCTAGTATATAGCTTGAATGTATCATAGACGGATCATTACCAGATTACATTTCTAAAACAAGTAAATGATCAAGTCAAGAAAACTATCAATTAAAGATAGCTGTAACAAGTGTTTCCCAACAGGGAAGAAAGTGTGTGGATGAGGGAATGTTTGTGTGTTTGAGGGAGGAGGGGATACATTTCGTTAAGAGGCTGCATAACAAGACAAGACAAGAACACACGCTGTGGCCTAGAAGATCTCATTGTGAGGTACATAAAGTTGTCTTAAAGTTGTTTGGGACATCAGACAAAAATAACATAACATAGATACTTTAAGGAGAACGAGTAGTTAGGATCAGTAAGGATCAGATCTAGTCAGAAGAAAGAGACAAGCGTCAAATCAATCATATTGTAAGAAAAGAAACACGCAAAGCATCAACCAGGGAAACAAAGACACTGCAAATATTTATTAATACCGGTTTTAGAAAGGTATTTGAGATTAGGTGATGAGATACTACTAAAAGATGATAAACTTGGGTAAACAGGGAATCAAGACTTAGTGGAAGAAATGCTAAACTTGGGTAAACAGGGAATCAAGACTTAGTGGAAGAAATGCTAAACTTGGGTAAACAGGGAATCAAGACTTAGTGGAAGAAATGATAAACTTGGGTAAACAGGGAATCAAGACTTAGTGGAAGAAATGCTAAACTTGGGTAAACAGGGAATCAAAACTTAGTGGAAGAAATGCTAAACTTGGGTTAAACAGGGAATCAAGACTTAGTGGAAGAAATGATAAACTTGGGTAAACAGGGAATCAAGACTTAGTGGAAAAAATGATAAACTTGGGTAAACAGGAAATTAAGACTTAGTGGAAGAAATGATAAACTTAGGTAAACAGGGAATCATCCCTATTCCAGAAGAAATGATAAAAACACAATTGCGTCGAGATACAACAATCGATTAGATTGCTAACTACAAACCATCAGCAGACATGCTCAAACCTGGAACCTACAGCTATCTATCTTTCTTTCGTTCGACGATAGTACTGTCCATATCTGCAATGTCGTTCCTGTATACATTTTACTGTCTTTTGTAAATCCTGCTGTGGCCCATATAGTTTTGTCTTTAGTGTTGTATCTATGGGCCAATGGATTTTCCTCAGTTTACTATATTCAGTTCAGTCTTGAAGTATGTGTTCAGCAGTCTGGGTTGCCCTACATGTAGTTGAGGTGTCGATCTTGAATTTTTTATACATGTGACAGTGGAGTCGATTGTGTCCTGTTCTGAGGCGTATAATGATAACTTGTTCCCATCTATTCATATTATGAAAGGCATCCTGATTTGGGGCATGTGGTCTTCTGATTGATTTTATTATCTGTTTCTTATGATGGTATCTAAAGCGTAAGAGATAACTCTCTATCTCTCTCATTTTCTTTCTCAAACAATTGTCCTTATATAACGTAGATTATACATTCAATTGGTTTCTAGCCACACAGTTACTATCGAGCCTAGCTTCAAGGTAATGCAAAATATACACAATTTCAGCAATTCTAGCGTTAACTCTCGAAGTCCGGACTAACGACTGTGACGATCGAAAAGTCCAAATATCAATATAGCCAATGAACGATATATCCATGTGGTGAAATATTCAATCTTAACTTTTATTTCTACTGGGAAAATGGGAGACGAACACGTGTACTAGTACCTGGACAGAGAACGGATTGAGATTCACAGTTATCTGCAATCGTAAAGAGTGGCAAACAATACCTCATCCAAGCCGCACTCAACCACCGAAAGGTGGCAGACATTGCAGCTGTGTTGTAAACTAGCGACACAACGCATCTCTGCCAAATTAACGCCATTTTAAAGATGGACGATGAAGATGAATAGTCGCAGAAGAGAAGAAGAAGAAGAAGAAAAAACTTGAGAAGCTTTAATTAGAACAACAATGACAAAGATGAACTTGGCGACACAGGGCAGTTGGGAATTGAAAGTTAGATAACTCTGTCTAGAACTGCAAATGATTCAGGAAATGAAGAGTTAATGAAATTCCGAAAGCTTGTCCGTTTTTAATTCTTTAATTTGGACGGGAAGAAGGAATGGGTATCAGGGGTTAGAACATATTTATTCTCCTTTACTTCAAACTGCCAAAGAATATTTCCACAATAATTGTGGCTTTAATCAATGCACTTTTCTTTTCATTTTTTTTTTTACACAAAATTTCACCTTGTCTTAGTTTAAACAAAAACACAACACGCCTCCATGCCAAGGTCCACCCAGGTCACTAAGTCTGAATTAGAGTGTTGATTAAAGGATCCAGGTTTTTTCTTCTACAAATGGATTTAATAGCCTGCCCTTGATTGGTCTATTATTTGGAGGAGAGTTAGTTCCCCTGAAAGCTTGGGGGTTAGTTGTACTTGCTGGCAGTCCGGGTTGTCGTGACGTAAGCGTGTGACGTAAGCGTGGTTGATGAGAATGGTGGACGAGAAGGTTTGGCAAGTGGTTAACTGGGTGGTTCCAGCGTGGGGTGGGAGGTGTTGTTAGTTATAAAGTGGTTAACTGGGTGGTTCCGGCGTGGGGTGGGAGGTGTTGTTAGTTATAAAGTGGTTAAATGACAGGGGTTACAAGTTCTTGATAGTAACAAAGTGGTTAAATTATAGAGGTTACACGTTGTTAGTAACAAAGTGGTTAAATTATAGAGGTTACATGTTAGTAACAAAGTGTTTAAATGACAGGGGTTACAAGTTGTTGATAGTAACAAGGTGGTCAAATTATAGAGGTTACATGTTGTTGTTAGCTACAAAGCCGTTAAATGACAGGGGTTACACACTGTTGTTAGTTTAAAAAGCGTTAAATAAGAGAGTTGTACACGTTGTTGTTAGTTACAAAATGGTTAAATGACACGGTTACATGTTGTTAGTTACAAAGTAGTTCGACTGGAACACCAACGTAGCTGTGGAAGGAAATTCTCAACACAGAAGGGCATGAAAATACACAGAACGAAGATGAGGTGTGGGAATACAGCATCATTAGCTCAACAGTGCACTGTCTCGACAGATAAGATGTCAGAAGATCTCAGTCAGGAGTCAATCCACAGAACTGAGAACATTCAAGTTGAGCTGTCTGATGATGAATTCGCTCACCTCTTGGACGGGAAGAGAGAGAAGATCAAGTTTCCTCCCGCCTGCAACACAGTAGTCTGGGAGAAGTTAGACAAGTCATTAGCAACACAGTAGCCTGGGAGAAGTTAGACAAGTCATTAGCAACACAGTAGTCTGGGAGAAGTTAGACAAGTCATTAGCAACACAGTAGTCTGGGAGAAGTTAGACAAGTCATTAGCAACACAGTAGTCTGGGAGAAGATTGACAAGTCACTAGCAACACAGTAATCTGGGAGAAGTTAGACAAGTCACTAGCAACACAGTAGTCTGGGAGAAGTTAGACAAGTCACTAGCAACACAGTAGTCTGGGAGATGTTAGATAAGTCACTAGCAAAACCCCAAGACTGCCACCAACACAGTAGTCTGGGAGAAGTTAGAAAAGTCACTAGCAACACAGTAGTCTGGGAGAAGTTAGACAAGTCACTAGCAACACAGTAGTCTGGGAGAAGTTAGACAAGTCACTAGCAAAAGCCATAGACCACCAACAACATGGTAGTCTGGGAGAAGTTAGACAAGTCACTAGCAAAAGCCATAGACCACCACCAACATGGTAGTCTGGGAGAAGTTAGACAAGTCACTAGCAAAAGCCATAGACCACCACCAACATCGTAGTCTGGGAGAAGTTAGACAAGTCACTAGCAAAAGCCATAGACCACCACCAACACAGTAGTCTGGGAGAAGTTAGACAAGTCACTAGCAAAAGCCATAGACCACCACCAACACAGTAGTCTGGGAGAAGTTAGACAAGTCACCACCAACACAGTAGTCTTGGAGAAGTTAGACAAGTCACTAGCAAAAGTCATAGACCACCACCAACACAGTAGTCTGGGAGAAGTTAGACAAGTCACTAGCAAAAGCCATAGACCATCACCAACACGGTAGTCTGGGAGAAGTTAGACAAGTCACTAGCAAAAGCCATAGACCACCACCAACACTGTAGTCTGGGAGAAGTTATACAAGTCTCTAGCAAAAGCCATGGACCACCACCAACACAGTAGTCTGGGAGAAGTTAACAAGTCACTAGCAAAAGCCATAAACCACCACCAACACTGTAGTCTGGGAGAAGTTAGACAAGTCACTAGCAAAAGCCATAAACCACCACCAACACAGTAGTCTGGGAGAAGTTAGCAAGTCACTAGCAAAAGCCATAGACCACCACCAACATGGTAGTCTGGGAGAAGTTAGACAAGTCACTAGCAAAAGCCATAGACCACCACCAACACAGTAGTCTGGAAGAAGTTAGACAAGTCACTAGCAAAAGCCATAGACCACCACCTTAAACGACTGAACTTGTCCCAGAAGCTTGAAAGCATAGGCGAAGTGGTCTATTATTATTGCGCCAAGGAATTAGGCACGAAGGAAGTAAGGACAAGCACGAAACTACAGAAACACCTACGACAAAAACAAATATAAGAGATTAGGAAAAAAAAACCATGCCAGGAAACAATTCAAGAAAGCTACAGAAGCAGAGAAGAAAGCATTACATCAGGTATGGCAGCATCTAAAATCCAAACGTAAGAGCTATTTTGTGCCGAACATACAATGTAAGCCTTAGGTTAGGTTATTTAAACTATTTTCGAGTGGTTTATGTATTAAGTGGTAGTTATCTTGTGCCGAACATACGGTGTAAGCCTTAGAGGCAATGCAGCAGGAGGTCGACGCCTGGGAGTCATGACACAAGCGGGCCCACCTCCCCTAGAGTGTCAAGAAGCTAAAGGGCAGAAAAACTTGCTCGACGGGGTGGTTCCTTCTGATGATCAGATTGCCTCCTGCTGCGAAGCTCTGTACAAAGAGTTTCCTACTACAGGGGTACAAGTTGTTGTTAGTTACAAAGTGGTTAAATGACAGGGGTTACATGTTGTTATTTACAAAGTGGTTAATCTACCACTTACTGTCTACCAAATACTGCAAGTACTTTCATTTTCTAATTTTAACAAACCTGAGGTCACACCTACTTTATGCATTCAATCCTTTATGGACCGGTCAGGTTTTTTTTATATGAGAAAACCAACTATTGTTGACAGTAAGTGGTACATGTAACCCCTGTCATTTAACCACTTTGTAACTAACAACATGTTACCTCCGTAATTTAACCACTTTGTAACTAACAACATGTTATCCCTGTCATTTAACCACTTTGTAACTAACAACATGTTATCCCTGTCATTTAACCACTTTGTAACTAACAACATGTTATCCCTGTCATTTAACCACTTTGTAACTAACAACATGTAACCCCTATCGTTTAACCACTTTGTAACTAACAACATGTTACTCCTGTCATTTAACCACTTTGTAACAAACAGCAACGCTCTCATATAAGTTGTAAGTTACACAGTGGTTAAATGAGAGGGTTACATGTTGTTGTAAGTTACATGGTGGTTAAATTAGAGGGGTGTACATGTTGTTGTAAGTTACAAAACGGTTAAATGAGAGGGTTGTACATGTTGTTGTAAGTTACATAGTGGTTAAATTAGAGGGTTGTACATGTTGTAAGTTACAAAACGGTTAAATGAGAGGGTTGTACATGTTGTTGTAAGTTACATGGTGGTTAAATTAGAGGGGTGTACATGTTGTTGTAAGTTACAAAACGGTTAAATGAGAGGATTGTACATGTTGTTGTAAGTTACATAGTGGTTAAATTAGAGGGTTGTACATGTTGTAAGTTACAAAACGGTTAAATGAGAGGGTTGTACATGTTGTTGTAAGTTACATGGTGGTTAAATTAGAGGGGTGTACATGTTGTTGTAAGTTACAAAACGGTTAAATGAGAGGGTTGTACATGTTGTTGTAAGTTACATGGTGGTTAAATTAGAGGGTTGTACATGTTGTAAGTTACAAAACGGTTAAATGAGAGGGTTGTACATGTTGTTGTAAGTTACATAGTGGTTAAATTAGAGGGTTGTACATGTTGTTGTAAGTTACAAAACGGTTAAATGAGAGGGCTGTACAAGTTATTAAATAGATTTAGCTGCAGGGGCGGGAGAGTGAGAAAGATAGTATATAATGTGTTAGCAAGAAATAGTTCAGCAGGTGGTTTATAATCTATTTTGGGAGAGGGGAGGTGTGTAGATGAAGATGGAGTTTCCGGTAAGTGATCACCTAGGAGGTTTAATTTCTTGTATCCCTAACTTTTATTTCCCATTGACATCTCACTCCTGCCACCAAATGACCTTTCTCTCCAGAGTTTTCTTCCTTGAGATACAAGAACACAAGCTCAGCTCAGAGGCCCCTATACCGCTGCTTTCACGTACATCTTCGTAAATGACCACACTCGAAATTGGACATTTCTCCTTCATATCGACGAGGTACGTTCCGTTCAGTCTATGAGTATGTCCTCAGTATTATATTAAACTGTAATCGTCATTAACATATTGTAGCGAAATTATTCGTTTGGGTTGTAAGAAAGTAATACTGCGCTGTTTAAATTAGTGCGCTTCTAGTTGGGCTGTTTCAATAACACACAAAGTAGTGCACCAGCCGCGGAAGGATTGCGGGAATAGCCAGTTAAAAAAAAAAAAACATAACGTGCGACAATAGTAATTTGGCAAGATCAATATGGGACGTGTAAAGCATTCATAGCTGAACAGTGGCGGGTATTTAAAGTTTAGTCTGGAGGGGAAGAGTAGAAGGTCTACAGTAGCAATGTTCTTCTTGTGGGCCTAAGGTACCCGATAAACCAGGAACTGAAAGAAGACAGCGACTCATCATCATCATCATTAAGTGCCGTCTCCGCATCGAAGGTTGGCTACCATCAAAGCGCCATTCCGTTCTGTCTCTTGCTTTGATGGTGTATGTTGTCACAAGCTGACTCGTCCATCTTTTGATGTTATTCGTCCATGTTGGTCTTTGTCTGCCTCTGCCTCTTTTACCATGTGTTGTCCCTTCAAAGATTACTTTTAGTTGGCTGTTGTGTCTTTTAACATGGCCCAAAAATCTCCCTCAGCGACGCATGGCAGCTGCTGTCGTTAGAATCTGTGACCCCGAACTAATAAAGATCTTACTGTACGTCCTTAGGGTGAACCTAGTAATAGACTAAAGAGTCTGATCAAACGTGAGGGGATTGAAGAGGGAAATAGGTACCAAAAATGTGCTGAAGTTAGTTGAGATAGATCACACGTGAGGGTACTGAAGAGGTAACTAGTTACCCACAAATGTGCTGAAGTTAGGTGAGATAGATCACACGTGAGGGGACTGAAGAGGTAACTAGGTACCCAAAAATGTGCTGAAGTTAGGTGAGATAGATCACACGTGAGGGGACTGAAGAGGTAACTAGGTACCCAAAAATGTGCTGAAGTTATGTGAGACAGAGCACACGTGAGGGGACTGAAGAGGTAATAATAGAACAAAGAAGTATGTGTTAGCACTCGGAAAAATTGACAGACAAACAACAATAGAAAAAAACGAAGAACAATATATGGTCCGAAGTGGGATCGAACCCGTACTCAGTGGCACCGCGCCTTGCCACGAGAAGCCGAACGCTTGGCACACTGCCACGCAGCCAACTAAAAAATTGGCTATTGTAGCAGTGTCTTACACGATGACGTTCTCAATGACTATAGCATAGGGTAACGATCACAGACCGGAAATAAATTGTATATTTGTACTTTCCTATTAATGCAAGTATCTCCCAGTAGGGCTGAATACTTGTGTTGTAGACAAACATTTATTGGACGAAACAGCACGAATAGTAGTTTCCAGTGGTTATATACTGGGTACAAATAATAATACATAAATATTATTATATGGGGAACTTCCGAGGCGATAATAGGGAATAATAGAACAAAGAAGTATGTGTTAGCACTCGGAAAAATTGACAGACAAACAACAATAGAAAAAAACGAAGAACAATATATGGTCCGAAGTAGGATCGAACCCGTACTCAGTGGCACCGCGCCTTGCCGCGAGAAGCCGAACGCTTGGCACACTGTCACGCAGCCAACTAAAAAATTGGCTATTGTAGCAGTGTCTTACACGATGACGTTCTCAATGACTATAGCATAGGGTAACGATCACAGACCGGAAATAAATTGTATAATTGTACTTTCCTATTAATTATTTATTATTAGACTGAAGAGGTAACTAGATACCCAAAAAATGTGCTGAAGTTAGATGAGATAGAACACACGTGAGGGGACTGAAGAGGTAACTAGGTACCCAAAAATGTGCTGAAGTTATGTGAGATAGATCACACGTGAGGGGACTGAAGAGGTAACTAGGTGCCTAAAAATGTGCTGAAGTTAGGTGAGATAGATCAAACGGAGCAGATAGCGCAGCTTGGTGTAAACCACAACTCAACGCACCTACCTCCCCCCACCCCCTTCCTCAGTTAAACGTCCTGATCCGAAGATATATAGTCATCAGATAGCCGTACCTACATGAGCCGAAGTTGAAGAAGTAGCATGTGGGGCCTCGCTGAAAGAGTTTCTACATGGAACTGATAGGACTAAAAAACAAACAAAAAAGAAACACAAAAAAAAGGATTATACATACAGGCAACAATCACAAACTTGAAAAGATTGTGATGATAGAATCATAGAACTGCAGAGATTGTGGTGAAAGAATCATAGAACTGCAAAGATTGTGGTGACAGAATCATATAACTGTAAAGATTGTGGTGACAGAATCACAGAACTGTAAAGATTGTGGTGACAGAATCATGGAACTGCAAAGATTATGGTGACAGAATCATAGAACTGCAAAGATTGTGGTGACAGAATCATAGAACTGTAAAGATTGTGGTGACAGAATCACAGAACTGTAAAGATTGTGGTGACAGAATCACAGAACTGTAAAGATTGTGGTGACAGAATCACAGAACTGTAAAGATTGTGGTGACAGAATCACAGAACTGTAAAGATTGTGGTGACAGAATCATGGAACTGCAAAGATTATGGTGACAGAATCATAGAACTGCAAAGATTGTGGTGACAGAATCATAGAACTGTAAAGATTGTGGTGACAGAATCATAGAACTGCAAAGATTGTGGTGACAGAATCATAGAACTGCAAAGATTGTGGTGACAGAATCATAGAACTGCAAAGATTGGGAAGGCAAATTTATAGAACTGCAGATTGTGGTGACAGAATCATAGAACTGCAAAGATTGTGGTGACAGAATCATAGAACTGCAAAGATTGTGGTGACATAATCACAGAACTGTAAAGATTGTGGTGACAGAATTATAGAACTGCAAAGATTGTGGTGACAGAATTATAGAACTGCAAAGATTGTGGTGACAGAATCATAGAACTGCAAAGATTGTGGTGACAGATTCATGGAACTGCAAAGATTGTGGTGACAGAATCATAGAACTGTAAAGATTGTGGTGACAGAATCATAGAACTGCAAAGATTGTGGTGACAGAATTACAAAACTGTAACTTTGCAAAGCAATGGCAAATTACCGAGCTACTGTTGCTGTAACATGGCAAACTTTCTGAGCTACTGTTGCTGTAACATGGCAAACTACCAAGCTATTGTTGCTAAGCAACATTTTAAAAGCGCTTAAATAAATTCACAACATCAACAGACAACATTACAAGTAGGCAGACGGACATAGAACTGAATCAGAAAAACAGACAATACAGCTCTTTTTTCATGTATCAACATATGTTATAATTAGCTCTGAAGTACAACGAAATATAGAACTTAAATCTTTCAAGGAGGATTCAAAGTGTATCAACTCTCACTGCCTGTACCAAGATTCGAATTCGGGATTTTCACGTCCAAAGCCTAACGTCTTACGTCAAGACCGCCCCCACCCCCCAAACCAGCACCGCCCCGCATGTACACATGAAAAGGTAAAAAAAATAAGTAATTTTTCTGAAACAAACAATTAAAAAAAATAATAATTTTAGAATGAGTGATACAAACATCAACGTGAGTCACAAGTTTGTCCTACCCTCCGAATTCCGACCTATTTGACTCCATCAGAAACTGTGACCTGGATTCCATGATTCCTCTTTTTGTTTTACTTTAACCTTTCCGTAACTTTTCAATTATAAAAGTAGGTGGTGTCGATGGAAAGCCCATTGCCAACGCTGAATAGTCCAGACCCGCCTCTGGAAACAAGTTATGTCCGGACAATCAGAGTGACCTAGAGTGGAGGCTTTCATTTCCGGTAGATTATTTTGTATTGATTATTTTGTCGGGGGGGGGGGGGGGGGGGGGGGGGCTGGTCTTTTCTCCCCGGGTTCGTGGAGTGGAGATGATCTATGGCCGCCCTGGGGCGAAGTGTGGGATCGAGTGTGAGCGAGTGTACAGAACGTAACACACACACAAAAGGTCTGGCTTTTATGGTTCCTTTGAGACGTGAAGAATTTGACAACAGAGCAGTATTAACGAGTGCACAGGACTTCTTCTTCTTCTTCTTCTACAACCTTCCAGATCGTACCGCTGACAGACTTCATTAGCCTTCTCCATTTATGTATCATTTGTAATTCTTTAGAACTACAAAAGTCGAGACTGTCCATTTTTTAAAAATGTTATCTTTTCATCTCTTTCCCTACATCATTCTCCTTCTTGCTCATTTCACAATTTCTTGTTGTCTGGTCTTCGCTAAAATAAAAGATAGCTCTGGTAGATTCTGTTTGCAGAAAAAAAAGTTCGACAAAAAGGGAAGTTTTTTTATTTTTTATTTCAGTGGATTTAGGAAAATTGTATAATCGAAATCTAACTGACTTTGTATATAGCGCGTTCGATAACGACCAGAATGTTCTATGTACCATCCAAAGATTCTATTCTATTCTATTCTATTCTATTCTATTCTATTCTATTCTATTCTATTCTATTCTATTCTATTCATGGAACCAGTTTCACTACATTCAAGAATTCTCCATATTCACTCCACCACTTGTCACGGCATTTCCCAAAATGGATCGTTAAACTCCTCCATTGACAAGGTCGGTCAGTGCACGTCCTACTGGACGGTACAGGCGACGATTCCAAACCTCCTTAGTCGCCTCTTACGTCACGCGTGGCAGTGACTCTATTCTTTTCTCCCTTCACCTTGGAGGCCACGGTCGTAAACGACACAAACTCGGGGATTCCCTCAGTCTAAAAATGGGCACTGGAATTTTATTTTTCTGGGAAATGTAGGAGACCTGACCTGATTCTAGCTACATCAAACATAAAATGTGTCGTTTCCCATAATGTAGGCAATTGTTGATCGCATCCGTAATAGTATGGATATGGTAATTGTTTACTGTGTGCTCTTAAACTTGTGACCACGACTGTATATAGAATTATATTAAATTATAATATTTAGTTTTGTACTGCAAGTTTGTATTGTACTACACATATTACGCTGTAAAGTATTACATTTATGATTTCGTTTTATATTGCGTTTTACTTTAATGTATATTGCAATGTAAGGTTTCTATAACAAAACAAAAAATCGCTAAAGAACACACAAACAATCTGTGTAACTAAAACCATAGGATAACTACATCACCAATCAAAACATAATCTTTGCTACCCATTGTTCCTCAGACCTGGAATAGCTTTTAGCCACAATCTGGAAGACAGAAGGGTTAGTCTGGCTTGTTTCCGCTATATTGATTCGCTTTATTTTGGTGTAAACGCCAAACTTTTGTTCTTTCGACCAGAACTAAAATGCAGCATTTAAAGCGTTACGCTGTTGCCGCCAACTGAACACAACACATCGCTATGGGAATTATCAATGACGATTGGGCCGCGAACAATGTTTTACTTCCGCTATTCCAGACTATTAGATTAGTCCGCCGAGAATACGTTTATTTTTTTTTTATTTTATTTATTTTTTTTAATTATTGGTTTAGCTTTATAAAACGTGAGTATAAGTTCTATAGTGAAACACTAGACCAATTACTGAACCAAAGCTGAATATAGACAAGTTTAGCTTAATAAAACGTGAGCATAAGTTCTATAGTGAAACACTAGACCAATTACTGAACCAAAGCTGAATATAGACAAGTTTAGCTTAATAAAACGTGAGCATAAGTTCTATAGTGAAACACTAGACCAATTACTGAACCAAAGCTGAATATAGACAAGTTTAGCTTAATAAAACGTGAGCATAAGTTCTTTAGTGAAACACTAAACCAATTACTGAACCAAAGCTGAATATAGACAAGTTTAGCTTAATAAAACGTGAGCATAAGTTCTATAGTGAAACACTAGACCAATTACTGAACCAAAGCTGAATATAGACAAGTTTAGCTTAATAAAACGTGAGCATAAGTTCTATAGTGAAACACTAGACCAATTACTGAACCAAAGCTGAATATAGACAAGTTTAGCTTAATAAAACGTGAGCATAAATTCTATGGTGAAACACTAGACCAATTACTGAACCAAAGCTGAATATAGACAAGTTTAGCTTAATAAAACGTGAGCATAAGTTCTATAGTGAAACACTAGACCAATTACTGAACCAAAGCTGAATATAGACAAGTTTAGCTTAATAAAACGTGAGCATAAGTTCTATAGTGAAACACTAGAACAATTACTGAACCAAAGCTGAATATAGACAAGTTTAGCTTAATAAAACGTGAGCATAAGTTCTATAGTGAAACACTAGACCAATTACTGAACCAAAGCTGAATATAGACAAGTTTAGCTTAATAAAACGGAATAAAAACAAGGACCAAGTGAACAACAAATTATGAATAGAAAATGGAGATGGATTGTA
Organism: Megaustenia siamemsis; assembly: GCA_032433765.1. NCBI lineage: Eukaryota > Metazoa > Mollusca > Gastropoda > Stylommatophora > Ariophantidae > Megaustenia > Megaustenia siamemsis. Next base: position 29,792,734 of record JAVIAB010000160.1, on the reverse strand, counting down.
CACACAATACAAAAAAAAATGTCAGAATAGTAAGGCAGATAATGACATGGAACCCATAGGTGAATAGAAAGCAGGAGAAGCCTAGGAATACATTGAGTAAAGAAGTCAATGAAACTCCCAGAACATTAGCTTACACTGGTAGGAAGTAGAGAAAATGTCCAAGAATAGGTGAATGGAAACACATTGTCCGTGTTCTCTGCTCCAATAAGAGCAAAGTTAACAGGTCTAAAGGGTTCTGTTTGATACTGATTCATTTATACTCTTAATTTGAGACTTCTAGTAGAAGGGTACAGACAGAGGGCTACACTAAACTATGACCATGAGTATTGGCACATTAGCTGGACATAATCAGAACATTGTACTTAAGGTGTCAAGAAGAACAAACAACAGATGATCCAAGAAGCTACCGACCCCTATCCCTAACATCGTCTATAGGAAAATAGCTGAGAGTTTGATCTATAGCAGGCTATGCTGGTATTTGGAAGCCTCTAATAATCTGTGACATGAACAAGCTGGATTTAGGGCATGTAATAATACAGAAGACCAAATCTTCAGGTTAATGCAGCAAGTCTTGCAACAATCCTACCATCGAGTCTGACACAAACAACATACTCTAGCCGTCCTAGTTGACTTGCAACAATCCTACCATCTAGTCTGACACAAACAACATACTCTAGCCGTCCTAGTTGACTTGCAACAATCCTACCATCGAGTCTGACACAAACAACATACTCTAGCCGTCCTAGTTGACTTGCAACAATCCTACCATCGAGTCTGACACAAACAACATACTCTAGCCGTCCTAGTTGACTTGCAACAATCCTACCATCGAGTCTGACACAAACAACATACTCTAGCCGTCCTAGTTGACTTGCAACAATCCTACCATCGAGTCTGACACAAACAACATACTCTAGCCGTCCTAGTTGACTTGCAACAATCCTACCATCGAGTCTGACACAAACAACATACTCTAGCCGTCCTAGTTGACTTGCAACAATCCTACCATCGAGTCTGACACAAACAACATACTCTAGCCGTCCTAGTTGACTTGCAACAATCCAACCATCGAGTCTGACACAAACAACATACTCTAGCCGTCCTAGTTGACTTGCAACAATCCTACCATCGAGTCTGACACAAACAACATACTCTAGCCGTCCTAGTTGACTTGCAACAATCCTACCATCGAGTCTGACACAAACAACATACTCTAGCCGTCCTAGTTGACTTGCAACAATCCAACCATCGAGTCTGACACAAACAACATACTCTAGCCGCCCTAGTTGACTTGCAACAATCCTACCATTGAGTCTGACACAAACAACATACTCTAGCCGTCCTAGTTGACTTGCAACAATCCAACCATCGAGTCTGACGGAAAGGGATTCTGTTGAAGATGACAGACATGGGTATACTTGGACAACTTTACAAATGGGTCAAACACTCCCTAATCAACAGGACAATCCAAACCAAATTAAATGACTCTATATCAAAGAGGCTGTAGAAGAAGGGCTATCACAGGGATCACCACTTAACTGCTCCCACTTTTACATTAACGACCTAGTCAAAACCCTGATTAATGAAAACGCACTCTATGCCGATGATCGAGTTATCTGGTATACAAACGAAAACATTAGGATAGCAGAATCACAACTAAAAAAAGACACCAACGCTTAGAAGAATCTTGTAATACCTGGAAATTAAAGATATTTACCAAAAGTAACAAAACAGCTATCACAAACATCAAGCCTAATCTCCAACAGGGAGGTTTAGAAAACAAGGAACATACCACACACTTAAGAGCACAACAAGACCGTAACTGAACCTGAAGAAACATGTAGAAACCCTGACTAAGAAGGCAACACGAAGACTACAACTTATGAAAAGGCTTTCTAGTACTTCATGAGGAGCAGATAAGGAAGCTCTTAGAAACCTTTATCTGGGTTATTTTCGCTCTATTCTGGTAAATGGTAGTACCGTTACTAGTAACATGCAGAAAAATAACTAACATGTCACTTAACAGGATACAAAACAGTGCACTACGGCACATCAGTGGAGCATTGAGGTCCACGCCGAATATAGCATATGGAGTACGCTGCAATGTAGAACCTCTAGAGATGAGAAGTGACAGAGGCCACTATGGTGCTATATAAAAGACAAAAGACAGGATGAAATCGTGTTAAATACATGTCAAGGAAAAACCACCATAACAACATTAACAACGTATAAAGAAGATACCAAACCACCATCTTCAGACTGAGAATCGGTCACGTACCACTGAACAACCACATCAACAGAATACAACGAAACCAAACTCCAGCATGTCCACCCTGTGAACACCCACATGAACCAGCAGAGCATCACCTTTTTTTTATTGTCCACAGCTCACTGACATCAGAACAAACTCTACTTCACCTGATAAATGGAACACCTTGTTCCTTGACTACAAGAGAACTAAGAAATACCTGCAGATATCATTACATGGAATTGGGCCGAAGGGCGTCAGCTCAGAGGCTTTTGGATCCATAACAACAGCAACAACAACAACACTGGACGTGTCAATGTTATACAAGCGAAGGACTGACGCATCGACACACTCCAGTAAACGAAAGGAGTGAGACTCAGTGTGTATTATCACTGCCATTGCTTTTCATTATCATCGCCAATGCTTTACATTATCATCGCCATCTTTGTTCATTATCAACGCCATTATTGTTCATTATCATCTCCACTGCATTACATTGTCATCGCCATTGCCGTTCATTATCATCATCATTGCTAATTCATTATCACCGCCATTGCTGTTCATTATCATCGTCATTGCTAATTCATTATCACCGCCATTGCCGTTCATTATCATCGTCATTGCTAATTTATTATCATCGCCACTGCTGTTCATTTTAATCGCCACTGCCGTACATTATCATCGCCGCTGCCGTTCATTATCATCGCCACTGCTGTTCATTATAATTGCCACTGCTGTTCATTATAATCGCCCCTGCTGTTCATTATAATCGCCACTGCCGTACATAAATTATCATCGCCACTGCTGTTCATTATAATCGCAACTGCTGTTAATTATAATCGCCACTGCTGTTCATTATCATCGCCACTGCTGTTCATTATAATCGCCATTGCTGTTCATTATAATCGCCACTGCTGTTCATTATCATCGCCACTGCTGTTCATTATCATCGCCGCTGCCGTTCATTATCATCGCCCTGCTGTTAATTATAATCGCCACTGCCGTTCATTATCATCGCCCTGCTGTTCATTATAATCGCCACTGCCGTACATTATCATCGCCACTGCTGTACATTATAATCGCCACTGCTGTTCATTATCTTCGCAACTGCCGTTCATTATCATCGCCACTGCTGTTCATTATCATCGCCGCTGCCGTTCATGATAATCGCCACTGCGGTTCATTGCCATCGCCACTGTTGTTCATTATAGTCGCCACTGCTGTACATTATCATCGCCACTGCTGTACATTATCATCGCCATTGCTGTTCATTATCATCGTAAGTAGACCAAACGCCAGAAGCAGACTATGACGGTAACGTTATTCCAGCTTCAGGAGCAAATTTACTAAATGAAGGACAGCTCGGATATGATTCATATTCGGAATATTTGCTATTTAAAAATGTTTGTATCATAAATCCCGGGAGTTGATAAACTAAAGTAATAACATACTTGATATCATAACTACCCCTCATGATAACACAGTTATCACTACTTGATAACATTACTATACATGACAACAAAGCTAGCACTACTTGATAATAAAACTACCCCACCTCATAACACACTAACTTAATTACTTGATAACGTAACTATCCCTGGTGACATAGCTACTACCACTACTTGATAACATATCCACCCACTTTGTCAACACAGCTTCTACCACTACTTGATAACATAGCTACCCAACGTATCAACACAGCCACAACCACTACTTGATAATATAACTACTAAAAATGTGAACACCGATAATCACTACCTGATAACAAAACTACCAACATGTCAACACAGCCACTAATACTTGATAACATAACTACACCATATTGAAACACAGTTATCAATAAATCATAAAAATAACCAAAGGTATGGATTAAGGACGTGTACTCCAAGAATCAGAATATCCGGAGTAACAAGACAAAAGTCTTGTAGTGGTGAGATAAACAAATATTGACATTGATCCAGGATAGACAATTTCATCTCCCCACAAGATTCATGGAGTATGTAGACAGGGAATGAGAGAATGATTTTGTCTATGATATGAATGTAATGATAAAGATAATTCTATATCGTGATTTATTGTGATAAAGGATCGATCTAAGTTTCCAATATCTTCCTGGGAGAAATATTCCCCTTTACATGAAACATAAAAGATCCACATTCTTCACAAGCCCTATTCCAATCAAACACTCACTCCTCACAAGACCTGTTCCACTCAAAGACTCACTCCTCACAAGCCCTGTTCCACTCAAAGATTCACTCCACACAAGCCATACTCCACTCAAAGACTCACCCCTCACAAGCCATACTCCACTCAAAGACTCACCCCTCACAAGCCATGTTCCACTCAAAGACTCACTCCTCACAAGCCCTGTTCCACTCAAAGACACACACCTCACAAGCCCTGATCCACTCAAAGACTCACCCCTCACAAGCCCTGTTCCACTCAAAGACTCACCCCTCACAAGCCCTGTTCCACTCAAAGACTCACCTCTCACAAGCCATGTTCCACTCAAAGACTCACCCCTAACAAGCCATGTTCCACACAAAGACTCACCCCTAACAAGCCATGTTCCACTCAAAGACTCACCCTAACAAGCCATGTTCCACTCAAAGACTCACTCCTCACAAGCCCTGTTAAACTCAACGACGCATCACTCACAAACCCTGATCCACTCAAAGATTCACTCCCCACAAGCTCTATTCCACTCAAAGACTCACTCCTCACAAGCCATGCTCCACTCAAAGACTCACCCCTCACAAGCCCTGATCCTCTCAAAGATTCACTCCCCACAAGCCCTGTTCCACTCAAAGACTCACCCCTCGCAAGCCATGTTCCACTCAAAGACTCACTCCTCACAAGCCCTGCTCCACTCAAAGACTTCACTCCATATAAGCCCTGTTCCACTCAAAGATACTCCCCAAAAGCCCTGTTCCACTCAAAGACTCACCCCTCACAAGCCATGCTCCACTCAAAGACTCACTCCTCCCAAGCCCTGTTCCACTCAAAGACTTCACTCATAACAAGTCATGTTCCACTCAAAGACTCACACCTCACAAGCCCTGTTCCACTCAAAGACTCACCCCTAACAAGCCATGTTCCACTCAAAGACTCACTCCACACAAGCCCTGTTCCACTCAAAGACTCACTCCTCTCAAGCCCTGTTCCACTCAAAGACTCACTCCACACAAGCCATGTTCCATCCAAAGGCTCACTCCTCACAAGCCATGCTCCGCCCAAAGGCTCACTCCTCACAAGCCATGCTCCGCCCAAAGACTCACTCCTCACAAGCCATGCTCCGTCCAAAGACTCACTCCTCACAAGCCATGCTCCGCCCAAGGACTCACTCCTCACAAGCCATGCTCCGCCCAAAGGCTCACTCCTCACAAGCCATGCTCCGCCCAAAGGCTCACTTCTCACAAGCCATGCTCCACCCAAAAACTCACCCCTCACATGCCATGTTTTACTCAAAGAATTACTCCTCACTAACGCTGTTCCACTCAAAGACTCACTCCTCTCAAGCCATGCTCCACCCTAAGACTCATTTCTCACCAGGCATGCTCCACTCAAAGACTCACCCTCACAAGCCCATGCTCCACTTAAAGACTCACCCTCACAAGCCATGTTCCACTTAAGACTCACTCTTCACAAGCCATGCTCCACTTAAAGACTCACTCCTCACAAGCCATGCTACACTCAAAGACTCACTCCACACAAGCCATGCCCTACTCAAAGCCTCACTCCAACAGACCCAACTTCCTGCAAGCAGTGCTTTCCGAAATCCACACTTCAAACAAATAAACTCTACTCAAAGCCGCTTCACACCCTAAAGCCTCACTCCACACACAAATTCCCATGTCACAATCCACCCTCTACTTATAATCATTGCTTCCTTTAAATACGCTCAACATATAACCTCATTCCTCACAGCCCAGGCTCCACTCATAAGCGGAGACAAATAATAATAATTGAATATTATTATAGAGGGAAACTTCCGAGGCGACAGTTGGCCGTGTCCCTACTTATAAACCCCAGGGAAGCCGCGATAGCTCAGTGGTTGGTGAACTGGACTACAAAGGACAAGTGGTAGGGTTCGAACCCAACCGACGGCTTCCGGTTCACCCAGCCTTTAATGGGCACCAGATTTTTTTTCTAGGAAAGTAAAGCGGCAAGGGCGTAATACCGACTACGTTACCCCAAAAATCATGTGCCGAAGGTCTGTAAAATTTATGGTCACTAACACCATAGTCCCTATACGCCACTTGGCGTGACGGGGCTCTTTACTTTTTTTTTTTTTACTCATAAACCCCGTTGTCCTCTAGCAACTCTCCATTCCTAACCTCGCAACCCACACTCCATTTACAAGCCTCACTCTCCTCTAGCACCGTTCCACTCATAGTCTCATTCTTCACAGCCCAGGTTCCCCTTATAAGCCGTGCTCCGCTATAGCAAGACCCTACTCATAACCATATTTCTCATAAGCCACACTCCACTACCTCACTCCGCACAGTCCACACTCTGTTCATAAGCCTAAATGAAAGAATCATTAATACAACAAACCTTCATCCCTACTTTAAAAAAAAACCCACTCCCATGTTCCCAAATCATGTTGTTCCTAAATCTCCACACCCCACACAATACCACTGTCCACTAAAAATCTCCACACCCCACATGTCACTGCCCACTAAAAATCTCCACACTCCACATGCCACTGTCCACTAAAAATCTCTACACCCCACATGCCACTGTCCACTAAAAATCATACCTACCATACGGCACTCAAAACCTTACCCTCACACGCTAATAAAAAAAACAAAAAACCACCACCACCCATGTTCCTCCACACGTCACTCTCCACTCAAAATTCCCCTTAAAAAACCACTTTCCACTCAAACCGCATCCCCACACGCCACTCTCCACTCAAAATCCCCCCCTCACCCAAACAAACCACTCTCCACTCAAATCCTTCCTCCCCACAAACCACTTTCCACTCAAAACCTCATTCCGCCACTCACCACTCAAAAATTCACTTCCTCACAAACCACTCATATCCTTTCTCCCCACAAACCACTTTCCACTCAAAATTCCCCTCCAAACAAACCACTGTCCACTCAAAACCTCATCTCCACACGCCACTCTCCACTCAAAATCCCCCCACCCCCCACCCAAACAAACCACTCTCCACTCAAATCCTTTCTCCCCACAAACCACTTTCCACTCAAAACCTTATCTCCACACGCCACTCTCCACTCAAAATCCTCCCCCTCCCCCACCCAAACAAACCACTCTCCACTCAAATCCTTTCTCCCCACAAACCACTTTCCACTCAAAATTCCCCTCCAAACAAACCACTGTCCACTCAAAACCTCATCTCCACACGCCACTCTCCACTCAAAATCCCCCCCCCCACCCAAACAAACCACTCTCCACTCAAATCCTTTCTCCCCACAAACCACTTTCCACTCAAAAAAAATTCCCCACACGCCACTCACCACTCAAAACTTTACTTCCTCACAAACCACTCATATCCTTCCTTCCCACACGCCACTCACAACCTCACTTCCTCACAAATCACTCACCACTCAAAACCTCACTTCCTCACAAATCACTCATATCCTTCCTCCCCACAAATCACTCACCACTCAAAACCTCACTTCCTCACAAATCACTCACCACTCAAAACCTCACTTCCTCACAAATCACTCATATCCTTCCTCCCCACAAATCACTCACCACTCAAAACCTCACTTCCTCACAAATCACTCATATCCTTCCTCCCAACAAACTACTTTTCACTCAAAACCTCATTCCCCACACGCCATTCACCACTCAAAACCTCACTTCCTCACAAATCACTCATCACTCAAAACTTTACTTCCTCACAAACCACTCATATCCTTCTTCCTCACAAATCACTCACCACTCAAAATCTCACTTCCTCGCAAATAACTCACATCCTTCCTCCCCACAAATCACTCACCACTCAAAACCTCTCTTCCCCACAAATCACTCACCACTCAAAACATCACTTCCTCACAAATCACTCACCACTCAAAAAACCTCACTTCCTCACAAACCACTCACATCCTTCCTCCCCACAAATCACTCACCACTCAAAACCTCACTTCCTTAAAAATCACTCACCACTCAAAACCTCTCTTCCCCACAAATCACTCACCACTCAAAACCTCACTTCCTCACAAACCACTCACATCCTTCTTCCTCACAAATCACTCGCCACTCAAAATCTCACTTCCTCGCAAATAACTCACATCCTTCCTCCCCACAAATCATTCACCACTCAAAACCTCACTTCCTCACTAATCACTCATCACTCAAAACTTTACTTCCTCACAAACCACTCATATCCTTCTTCCTCACAAATCACTCACCACTCAAAATCTCACTTCCTCGCAAATAACTCACATCCTTCCTCCCCACAAATCACTCACCACTCAAAACCTCTCTTCCCCACAAATCACTCACCACTCAAAACATCACTTCCTCACAAATCACTCACCACTCAAAAAACCTCACTTCCTCACAAACCACTCACATCCTTCCTCCCCACAAATCACTCACCACTCAAAACCTCTCTTCCCCACAAATCACTCACCACTCAAAACCTCACTTCCTCACAAACCACTCACATCATTCTTCCTCACAAATCACTCGCCACTCAAAATCTCACTTCCTCGCAAATAACTCACATCCTTCCTCCCCACAAATCATTCACCACTCAAAACCTCACTTCCTCACAAATCACTCACCACTCAAAACCTCACTTCCTCACAAACCACTCACATCCTTCCTCCTCACAAATCACTCACCACTCAAAATCTCACTTCCTCGCAAATAACTCACATCCTTCCTCCCCACACATCACTCTCCCCTCAAAACCTCATTTCCCCCAAACCACTTTCCCATTCAAATCATCACTCCCAAACAACCTCACATTCCACAGATCTCGCTCCTCAATCAACCTCACTTTCCAGCACCCTTATTTCCCGAATCTTCCTTTCAAGTGTCTGTATCATCAATATAACCGGTATTTCGTGGCTCACCACGCCTCATGAAGCTCGCACCGACAAACTTTCAAGGTTCAGCACATTCTAAAAACCAAATAATTTCACTCTCATTTTCTGACTATTTTCCTAGTTTCCAACCTAATTTCCGTGATTATCCATTTATTCTAATGAGACGTGAGAGTTCCTAATGTCCTTGTCCTCCGAGGACTCTTCGAGTGTCATAACGAAAGCGAGTGGCCGGTCTTTGTCAATAGCCGTTACTCCCTAAGGACCAGCCAATCAAAAGCTGGCATTTTCTAGATCGTGCCGCTTTCATGGAATACTCTTCACCGGTTTATTTCCCCTGCGCTTACCCGGCTTGTAAATGCCGGCAATTTTCTCGTGAATTCTGTTTCATCCATTTTTATGGTAACATTGACCTGGCTTCTAACAGAAATCGGCTACAATCGTCACATACAGCAAGACATTCTAATGGAGATGATTTCCTTGAATGACCCGCCCTAAAGATGACCCTCTTCGAGAAGCATCCACTGTCTGATTCATCAAGGACCTTGTAGGATTTGCAGTATTCACCACAATATACAGAAAAAAGTAAGGTTCTCTCCACGCCTTGCTATGGGAGTATGTGGAATATTGTGTTAGTGGCCATATCTCCCCATATTCCATCGGAGCACCTATGTGTTCGACCAGCGTGCAGGTCTAACAGCAAAAAAAAATCGTTGGTACCCATTTTTAAAGGCTGGGTGAGCTTAGGTGTCTTGTCGGTTCAAAAAAAAAAAAAATAAAAAACCCGTCATTTCTCGGTATTGAACTCGAACCGTTCTCATCAGGAAACGAGCGCACTAACCAGCCACCGAGGCTCTCTTCACCACAACACATGTGTTATGTTTATATACGAGGGTACCTCATGCAGGGTTACAGTGGATCATTGCTGTTTTACTAAATGTAGCTATAAAAATCAACCGTTGGTAACAAGGAGCTTACAACACATTGGAAACAACCAAGATATAAACCAAGAAGAAGGTGAAATGAGGCTGAAGTTTTCCATACAATAAAATAATATAATATCACTTTGTACCAAGCCGTATAAAGTGCTTTGTTAGAAAACACTTCATTGACTTAAGCCTCCGACGCCTACCGGTTAAAAGCAGAACAGGGTGAAAGAAAGAAAGAAAGAAAGAAAGAAAGAAAGAAAGAAAGAAAGAAAGAAAGAAAGAAAGAAGATAACTGAAAAGTTATGTAAATATTATATGGTAAAACTAGTTTGATGGGATTTCTCAGAAGAATGTTCAAAGTTCCCTTGACAGCTAAAAAGACCAATGAGGAAGTTCTCAAAGAGACCAATACAAAAAGGGAGCTCCTTAAAAACATCAGAAAGAAACAATCAACATTTTTCGGGCACATCATGAGAAGGGGAAAGTTGGAATACTTGGTTACAACTGGCAAAATAAAAGGAAAGAGAGATCGCGGACAACAAAGAGAGAAAATACTGGATAACTTGGTGTCATGGCATGGAAAACAGTCAACAAGAGAACTGATGCGATGCACTGTGGATAGAAGATTGTGGAAGGACATGATCGCCTACGCCAACTGGAATGGCACATGATGATGATGAATACTTGTTTGCCCTTTGTGCTTGCAGTGATGAAAATGGCTAAGTAAAAAAGAAAGAAAGAAAGAAAGAAAGAAAAAAAAAAAGAAAGAAAGAAAGAAAGAAAGAAGATAACTGAAAAGTTATGTAAATATTATATGGTAAAACTTGTTTGCCGTTTGTGCTTGCACTGATGGAAATGGCTAAGTATGTTGCAGCGTCCAGTCGTGTAGGTCAAACTCCTAATCGGGAGAGACTACTATAAAAAGTTTGATATGTTGCACCCATATGCAAATCCAAGTGCAGAAAGGTGTGTTACGTCAATACCAGATGTGTGTAACACATCAAACGTTTTTATATGGGTCTCTCCTAATCAATAGTTTGACCTACGTAACTGGACACAGCAAAGCTAACCCCATTACAAATTTGGTTGTAAGTAATTAAATTCTAGAAGCTGGAAGAAAAAGCTAATGAGGTGTTCAAAAATTAAGCACAGACGGATTTTGCATAACTGAAATTCTTTCTGTATCGATGCTACAGCTAGTGTTTGCAAGGATAGAGGGGTTTTATACATATTTCAGAATACCTGGAAAACCAAGAGGGTGGCGTTAAAAAAAATGGTAAAACCTTAGATGATTCACATCAAATTTCATAATTCTTAAAGGTAAATGTAAAAATAAAGATAAAGATAAAGGTAAAGATAAAGGTAAAAAATAAAGGTAAAGGTACAGGTAAAGATAAAGGTAAAGGTAAAGATAAAGGTAAAGGTAAAGATAAAGGTAATAGTAAAGATGAAGGTAAATATAATAAATAATATAAAATATATAAATATATATAATATAAAATAAAAAAAATAAAGGTAAAGATAAAGGTAAAGTACGAGACTTGAATCGACGTCTTAGAACGCAAGTTTTCACCCATATGTGCTCGGCCGCCTATTGAGAAGTGTCCGAAGACTTCTGGATAGTGTCGCTTCAAGCATTGAAACTCACGATCCGAGGCAGCATTCCTCACCTTCCCAGAGCACTACCCTGCTACCTATTTCTGCAAGTGGCTGGGTCGACCGCGGGGGTATTTTCTTGTCCAACCACGAATACAGCACACACTGCTTCCAGCGGGAATCGAACACGGGTTATCTATACGTCGGCAGCCCAGTCGGGTGGTTTTCTCAACTAGACGATCGTGGCCTCCTCAAAATTCTTATTGTGTTGATGAGAAACATAGACAATATCAACCAGGAATATAATGAAAATGCAGGCATTTATTAACAACTGCTTGAGGTTGATATTTCAGATCACGTGGCCAATAACCTTAGGAAGATGAACTCAGCAAAGATTAAATCAACTCGCAGTGAAAGAAATTATAAATAAACAGAGATGGGTAGAACACACGCTTAGAAAACCAGCAACAAACATAGAAGACAGGCTCTCACATGAAACCAACAAAGTTGAAAGGAAAAAGGAAACAGTGAAGGTCTGGAAACATGAGGAGGCAAAAACCTGTGACAAGGATCACAAAGTAGAATAGATAAATCTAATCAGGATAATAATAGAAAAAAATATCAACTGACATCAAACATAGGTGAACTCTAGTTGATTGTCTATGTCCAAATTGAATGTTAAAAAAGTCTAGAATAAAGGACAAAATAAAATCTCAGCTTCGTTTGATACTCATCATCATGTACCACACCGGTTGGCGTAGGCGATCATGTCCTTCCACAATCTTCTATCTACAGTACATCGTATCAGTTCTGTTGTTGACTGTTTTCCATGTCATGACACCAAGCTATCCAGTATTTTCTCTCTTTGTCGTCCGCGATCTCTCTTTCCTTTTATTTTGCCAGTTGTAACCAAGTATTCCAACTTTCTTCTTCTCATGATGTGCCCGAAAAATGTTGATTGCTTCTTTCTGATGTTTTTTAGGAGCTGCCTTCGTTTGATACTAATGAATTATTATATTTGTAACTTTCTGATCCCGTTGGTGTATCCTTCTATAAACTAACTTTAGCACAAGGATATCGTAAAATATTCCAGCTTCTTCATAGTATCTATCTCTTCTGAATATTTCTTCTCTTTAACTTTTCCCTTATTATTTCTGCCTTCTTATTTCTCTCTGTCTTTTTCCCTTTTCTTGCTGTTCGAATTAATTAACTTCTAAATGATATGCAGAAACGCTGCGCTGTTCTTTATAGTAGAAGAACATTAGAGGCACCGATGTGTTGGCATTACTCATTTTTTCATTCATTTTCCTCTCGGGCCGAAGACGGCACATTATTCTTCACGGCTGTTGAATTGCTGCTAGTACTTGGTTGTTTCTTAGTCCCATGGTTGAGCCTTCCCTAGTAATTGTTCTGCATAGCGATTCTTTTGACCTGCTTTGTTTCCGTTTACCAGATGATTTCGAGATGAATGCCTGAGGGGAAATTAACATTACTGCCTACGTCATTTCATTGGTATCGGATTATTTATGAGATCATCATCATCATGAACATCATCAAGTACCGTGCTGGCGTAGGTGATCATGTCTCTCCACAACTTTCGATCTCGACTGGTATTTATCATTTCCGTTGTTGGCCTTCTGCCAAGCCATTCCTTAAGCTGCCTGGTATCTTTTCTCTTTGCTTCCCTCTATCTCTTCGTCCCTCAATTTTTCCACTTGTTACAATATATTCCAGCTGTTCCCTTCCCATAACAAGGCAAAAAAAATGATGATTGTTTCTTCCTAATATTGGATATTAGCTGTCTTTCTACTTTGGCCTCTTTCAGAACGTTTTCATTACTCTTCTTAGCTGTCCATGGTATTCTCAACATTCTTATGTAAAAACACATTTCTACAGCCTCCGGTGATCTTCTTCTTGTTGTCCTATTGTCCATGATTCACATCCATATGTTAAGACTGGCTCTTTTATTTATGAGTAACGTAGCCATTATAACGTTGTCAACACTACGTCATGTGCCAAAGAAACATCTCCAGGAACAATTATTATCGGAAGTAAACGCCAAAGATATGTCGATGAAAAAATAAAAAGTGGTGCTATTGTGGGATTATCACCGACCACCTGGCCAGCGGTGTTGATGTATTAAAACAGACATACATGATATATTGCATGTTTACAGCTTCACTCTCCATCAACATTCATGATTATCCCGATGGTATTCAGACATACTCTAAACACGTCCATACAGTGAATTCATTCATTATTTATTTTCCTCTCGGGCCTATATCGGCACATAGAGTGGATGTCGTAGTTCTCCACGACTGACGATTTACTGCTAGTTCTTGTTGTTTTTTGTTGTTTCTTAGTCGAGCCTTTCCTAGTAAATTGTTCTGCATAGCGATTCTCTTTCTCTGCCTTGGTTTCTTTTACCAGATAGTTCCCACTTGACTGCCTGACGGGAAAGTCTTTCTTCATTCATTCTTAGCACATGACCGATGTATTTCGTGCTGGCCTTCTTCTTATAAAGCTTCGACACGCATTCCTGTTTTGATTCGTCTATATTATTATCTGTTCATTTTAAAATGTATTATTTCCAGCTTATGTTTGAGATCCTACGAAGACATTTGTTTTCAATGGCATTTAATTTCCTATCGAAAGTATTGTTGGATTTCCAACTTTCACATCCATATGTTAGTACTGGTATCACATCCATATGTTAGTACTGGTATCACATCCATATGTTAGTACTGGTATCACATCCATATGTTAGTACTGGTATCACATCCATATGTTAGTACTGGTATCACATCCATATGTTAGTACTGGTATCACATCCATATGTTAGCAAAGGTATTAGAGCCATATGTTAGCACTGGTATCACATCCATATGTTAGTACTGGTATCACATCCATATGTTAGCACTGGTATCACATCCATATGTTAGCACTGGTATCACATATTAGCAATGGTATCAGATTCATGTTAGCACTGGTATCACATCCATATGTTAGCACTGGTACCACATCCATATATTAGCAAAGGTATTAGAGCCATATGTTAGCACTGGTATCACATATTAGCAATGGTATCAGATTCATGTTAGCACTGGTATCACATCCATATGTTAGCACTGGTACCACATCCATATATTAACAATGGTATCAGATCCATGTTAGCACTGGTATCACATCCACATGTGAGCACTGGTATCACATACATATGCCAGCACTGGTATCACACTGGAGGTGAGCGTTCTAAGTTTTGTTAGTTTCTATACATTGTATGCCAGAAGAAAAAATGAAAGAGGTTTAGATAAAACAGCAAGGAAGAACATTGATTGGTCGCCTCCAGTTGCTGTGATGTAGTTTACGAAGCTACAATGTTACTATCTCACGACATCATACAAGTGTTTGGACACAACAAAAACTGCACCAGAAAAAAAAAAGAAAGAGCTTCAGATAGGACAAGGGCAGCCTAATGGAGAACAGTAAAGAGAAATCAACAATACGGCTGAGACAGGACAGGGTTGGTATGAAAGCAGTCGGCAACTCATAGCTGATTGCTGGCGTCAGGATTAATTAGCTTGCAATGATTAAGAAACAGACTAACTATTCAGGGGAAGCAAGTATGGATGAAAAAGAGAATGTAAACTCGGCACCCATCCATTACATGTTCAAGTCGATGTGTTGAGTCAAATTGTAGATATTGCAGTTTGTTGTAAAACACGACACATTTGAACTACGCCCCTTTAACGCCTGTTTAAAGAAGGGCGTTAAAGAAGAGTAATAACGGAAACGGATGAGAAGTTCTAGTGTTGCTGGGTGTTTATGCCGTACTCCTACGCTTTAATTATGTATTCTATCGTTGTCGTTCTTTGTCTTGCGCTTCTTCTACTTGATCAGCTGTTGCAATATTTTCTGATTTTCTTTATTTAAATCATGACAAGACCAGAATGAGAGCCTGTGGTCGAATAGATAACATGTCAGGCTCCAAACTAAGAGATTACGGGTTTGAACCCAGGTAGGGTCAAAAGTTTTTAATTTTTTTCTATCAGGGGCTGAAATAAAATCAAACACCTCGTGACGACTGCACTGGATAAGCGGTCTTCATTCTCTGGTCCTACAATTCTCCCGGCAGACATTAGTTTTGGTGAAAAGCCGTAAAGATAGTTTAAAGAAAAGACCAAAGAAAGTATGTTGCATCTTTTTTTCCCCTTTAATGCTCTTCCAAAAGTTCTCTTTGTGCAATTCATTCTAGACTTAATCACTACTTCTTTCTACTATTCATGATAGACTTCTACCACAAAGTCATTACATTCTTGTTACATTCACAATATTCTAGCTTGCTCGTTAATTATATCAATAATGCACTTTTGTATAGGGAGAATTGAAGAAAAAAAAATAGAAAAAATTGTATGGTAAAAGCTTTACGTTTTTAGTAGACGACATGGATTTGAACGACGTTTCGGCTCAATAGGCCTTCAGCAGGAACAAACAAACAACACGCACACACAGAAATGTAAGTAAATAAAACTAATCCTACTTAGCTAACTAGTAACGAAACATACAGAAAATAAAATAATGGCAGTCTAGTAAACGGTTTAAACTAAGATATATGTACTGGAGTAAACACTTAGGACGAAATAGAAACATTAAGTAGCAGCGGTATTGTACTAGTAATGGGTTAAGGCAAAGAAATGCAAATGAATACATAAAAATGCGAAGCTGTAGTAAAGATAAATGTGAGGGAAAATTGAAAAAAAAAAGATAAAATGGTATGGTAAAAGCTTTACGGTGATTAGTAGACGACACATATTTGAACGACATTTCGGCTCAATAGGCCTCCAGCAGGAACAAACAAACAACACGCACACACAGATATGTAAGTAAATAAAACTTATCCTTCATAGCTAACTAGTAACGAAACTCCAAAAATAAAATAATGGCACTTTTGTATAGCAGGACAGGATAGTACTGCTCCTAAATGTGTTTAGGACAGGTTTATAGTTGTGTATTGGGAACAGCTGTACAGCAAGATTTGTGGGCGAAATCTTGCTATTGACAAGAGATCGTATTCGATCTCAATCGCCGGCGTCCACATCACCTTAAATGTGGACCGAAGATTTTTATTGGAAATAAAGACACTTTCAGCGTAGTGTTGTCGACATTACTCTAAAAATGTAAGCACTGACACGGAGAGTAAAATACACAAATAATATATGTTTTAGCTTAACTGGTAAGAACATAGTCCCTTATAGACTAGTACGACACCACGCTAGAAGCATGGCATCGTTCTATATTCTTTCTCGCCCCTTGTGTGTGTATGTCTACGCCAATTGTATATGACATTTTAAAATAACACAAATAATGATTAGCAAGATAACAATGGGTGTCCGGTTAGCGCAATCGATAGGCGGTTGGCTTACCACGGCAACAGCCGGGGTTCGTAATCCTGGCGAGGACACCTGGGTTTTACTAATTCCCTAAAAATTAGTATAGCTCAGTGGTTAGTGAACTGGACTACTACGGACAAGGGGTAATCCCAACCGACGGCTCCGGGTTCACCCAGCCTTAAATGGGTACCGGATTTTTTCTGGGAAAGTAAAAGCAGCACGGGCGTAATACCGACCACATTACCCCAAAAATCATGTGCTGAAGGTCTGTAAAATATAGGGTCACTAACACCATATTTCCCTATACGCCACTTGGCGTGATACTTGATAACAACGTTTTAGGGTGTAATATGACCAAGTTATGATCAAGTAAAAATTATTCGCGGGAAAGTAGACAGTACCCCCTGTAGGACTTGCAACAAGGGATGTCCTCTAACAGACAGAAAATTTGGGAGCCCCTGCCGCTGAGTGTTGCCATGGAGTTGATTAGCGTCCATGTTCAGACCTGACAGCGCAAACACGGGGTCAAAGGTTAATGGATTGCGTTTACGACGTGTCTTTCATGGCCAATTTGTTCCTTCTCCGACCAATTTGTTCCTTCTCCGACCAATTTGCTTCATCTCCAGGAAGCGACGGAGCAAATCTAGAAATGTAGGAGTTATGGTCTGGTGTACACGGCTATGGCTATGTAAAGTGACACCACGACACGAACTGGCTTCTCTCAGAGTTGGAAACGTTCCGTTCACTTTGAGAAACGACTTTTGATGTGTATTTGCTCTTGCCGTTATTAGACGAGTCGTTTCTCTACCTTATTTACCCTTTAATGGGCGTTAAAATTGCCATTTTGATGTTATGTCGTTGTGTACAGCAAACTGCGATACATAAATCTTGTGGAAGATATCCGACTTCGGCAGGCACTGGGGTTTTCCGCCTTTTTTGGGATTGGGGGGGGGGGGAGGAGGGGAAACACGTGTTCAACCTAAAGTATAATCTTGTAGGCTAATATGAAACACATGCAGTGGCAATTTTTAAAAAAATATATAATTAAAACTCTGTGGCCAAGGGCAGAAAAAACGTCTTTATTGTTTGTTATGCCCTTTTACATAAAAGAAATACAGCATGAAAGAACATACATTTTAAAATATTTCTCCCATCTCTGTCATCTACTCAAAAGGCGGGAAGGGGGTGTGGGGGGGGGGTTGGACTAGGAGGTCTTAAGGTAACACGTTCGAACGTTTGTACAAATTGTGTTTGTAATTATATCTGGCAAAGTGTAGCATTACGGCGTCTAGTACAAGAATGGAGATAGAAGCAGTAAATGGCGGCGATAACATGGCTTGTTGCACAGAGCGTGGTTCACGCAGTCTTGGTGGCTGACGCGTAAAGTATGCTACAAAAGACTGACATACAGTGTCTGCGGCAGGAGTGGATGCAGCTCTTGGGTGGTTCTACAATGAACATACTAACCCGGGTGTAATGTCCAGGGCACGCTGGTGTACACGGCAATAAAATAGCCGATAAGTTCGCTGGTAGCTCTTTCAATGAGTGTGGCTTGACTCTGGACAAAGAAGACATCGTAAAGTTTGTTCCTCATTCATTAAGAGAAGAGGAGGAGAATGAATAGGACAATGACGTATGCACATTGAGCGACTGAGGAATCTATAGTTGGCAAAGGGGCCTGGTCGGTAGGAAGTGCTTAGTACGAAAAGAAGATGTATCTACAATCAACACCTTACGAGAGCAATCAGTCTTTATAAGCTTCGAGAAATGCTGGGACGGACGGTGGAGCTGGTTTGGGAATACCCCGACTGTAATGAAACTGGTACCATGAATAGAGTAGAACATCACAATTTACCAGAGCACACTTTAAATAAAATAAAGAATGTCCAACAACGTGGAAATACTGTTCAAGGGATATAAACATAGTTTAACATCAAAATTTATAATCGCTAAAAGCACTAGTCAAATCAAAAATATTATTAAGAAAATTAACATTTAAATTCTGACTTTTTATAATTCTGCCATTTTTTTTTTAAATTCTGACTTTTTAAAATTCTGACATTTCTTTTTTAAATACTGACTTTTTAAAATTCTGGCATTTTTGTGTGTTAAAATCTGACTTTTTACAATTCTGACATTTTTTTTAAAAATTCTGACTTTTTACAATTCTTACATTTTTTAAAATTTTTATTCTGACTTTTTAAAATTCTGCCTTTTTTTTTTTTTAAATCTGACTTTTTAAAATTCTAACATTTTTTTTTTATTCTGACTTTTTTTTAGGTTCGGTCTTCAGCTAGGTAGGCATATCTGAATTCTCTTCCTTTTCCTTTTTTTCCCTTCTTTAACAACACGCACTTACATTTCTGACAAGCTCCGTTAGTTATCAGCTGCAACAAGTCACATATTTCGGGAATGCAAATAGAATGGTGAAGCGCGATTAGCAATTGTCTTGGAGGCAATAAAAACAAATACAAGCAACATAAAAGGGGCGCCACAAGAATAACAAATTTAACTCAGCGATGTCTGGCCCTAAACAATCAGGAAACAGTGAAGAGAAACGGGTAATTAATTTACGATTGTGCATAATGTCGATTTCGGGAGAGGGGGGGGGGGAAGAGAAAATAACCAAAACACGAGCAATTTTAGTGAGAAAGAGATCAAGAAAATACCCCAAATGTCTCTTTAGACTTATGAATTAGGCATAATTGTGTGTATGAGAATACAAACAGAACAAGCCTGTTGTAGATTTGAGATAATGAGAGGGTTGTTGTAGATTTGAGATAATGAGAGGGTTGTTGTAGATTTGAGATAATGAGAGGGTTGTTATAGATTTGAGATAATGAGAGGGTTATTATAGATTTGAGATAACGAGAGGGTTGTTGTAGATTTGAGATAATGAGGGGGTTGTTGTAGATTTGAGATAATGAGAGGGCTGTTTTAGATTTGAGATAATGAGAGGGTTGTTGTAGATTTGAGATAATGAGAGCGCTGTTGTAGTATTAAGGTAATGAAAGGGTTGAAAATTTTAGATAATAGGAGAGCTGTGGTATATTTCAGTTAATAAGAGGGTTGGCGCAGATCTGAGATAATGAGGGGGTTGTCGTAGATATGAGATATTAAGAGGACTGAAGATCTGA
This sequence comes from Megaustenia siamemsis, assembly GCA_032433765.1. NCBI lineage: Eukaryota > Metazoa > Mollusca > Gastropoda > Stylommatophora > Ariophantidae > Megaustenia > Megaustenia siamemsis. The sequence continues at coordinate 29,772,403 of JAVIAB010000160.1, read as the reverse complement.
GATAAAGAGGGGATTTTTCTAGGTCTCACATAATGAGAGGGTTGTTATGGATCTGATATAATAAGAGGGTTGTTATCGCCTTGAGAAAATAAGTGGGTTATCTAAGATCTGAGATAATGAAAGCGTTGTTACAGATCTGACATAATGAGAGGATTGTTGTATATCTGAGATAATGAAAGCGTTGTCGGAGATCTGAGATAATGAAAGCATTGTCGTAGATTTGAGATAATGAAAGCGTTGTCGTAGATTTGAGATAATGAGAGGATTGTTGTAGATCTGAGATAATGAAAGCGTTGTCATAGATTTGAGATAATGAAAGCATTGTCGTAGATCTGAGATAATGAAAGCATTGTCGTAGATCTGAGATAATGAAAGCGTTGTCGTAGAATTGACATAATGAGAGGATTGTTGTAGATCTGAGATAATGAAAGCGTTGTCATAGATTTGAGATAATGAAAGCATTGTTGTAGATCTGAGATAATGAAAGCGTTGTCGTAGATCTGAGATAATGAAAGCATTGTCGTAGGTCTTAGATAATGAAAGCGTTGTCGTAGATCTGACATAATGAGAGGATTGTTGTAGATCTGAGATAATGAAAGCGTTGTCGTAGATCTGACATAATGAGAGGATTGTTGTAGATCTGAGATAATGAAAGCGTTGTCCTAGATCTGACATAATGAGAGGATTGTTGTAGATCTGAGATAATGAAAGCGTTGTCGTAGATCTGAGATAATGAAAGCGTTGTCGTAGATCTGAGATAATGAAAGCGCTGTCGGAGATCTGAGATAATGAAAGCGTTGTCGTAGATCTGAGATAATGAAAGCGTTGTCGGAGATTTAAGATAATGAAAGCGTTGTCGTAGATCTGAGACAATGATAGCGTTGTCGTAGATCTGAGATAATGAAAGCGTTGTCGTAGATCTGAGATAATGAAAGCGTTGTCGTAGATCTGAGATAATGAAAGCGTTGTCGTAGATCTAAGATAATGAAAGCGTTGTCGTAGATCTGAGATAATGAAAGCGTTGTCGTAGATCTGAAATAATGAAAACGTTGTCGTAGATCTAAGATAATGAAAGCGTTGTCGTAGATCTGAGATAATGAAAGCGTTGTCGTAGATCTGAGATAATGAAAGCGTTGTTGTAGATCTGAGATAATGAAAGCGTTGTCGTAGATCTGAGATAATGAAAGCGTTGTCGTAGATCTGAGATAATGAAAGCGTTGTCGGAGATTTAAGATCTGAGATAATGAAAGCGTTGTCGTAGATCTGAGATAATGAAAGCGTTGTCGTAGATCTGAGATAATGAAAGCGTTGTCGTAGATCTGAGATAATGAAAGCGTTGTCGTAGATCTGAGATAATGAAAGCGTTGTCGTAGATCTGGGATAATGAAAGCGTTGTCGTAGATCTGAGATAATGAAAGCGTTGTCGTAGATCTGAGATAATGAAAGCGTTGTCGTAGATCTGAGATAATGAAAGCGTTGTCGTAGATCTGAGATAATGAAAGCGTTGTTGTAGATCTGAGATAATGAAAGCGTTGTCGTAGATCTGAGATAATGAAAGCGTTGTCGTAGATCTGAGATAATGAAAGCGTTGTCGGAGATTTAAGATCTGAGATAATGAAAGCGTTGTCGTAGATCTGAGATAATGAAAGCGTTGTCGTAGATCTGAGATAATGAAAGCGCTGTCGGAGATCTGAGATAATGAAAGCGTTGTCGTAGATCTGAGATAATGAAAGCGTTGTCGGAGATTTAAGATAATGAAAGCGTTGTCGTAGATCTGAGACAATGATAGCGTTGTCGTAGATCTGAGATAATGAAAGCGTTGTCGTAGATCTGAGATAATGAAAGCGTTGTCGTAGATCTGAGATAATGAAAGCGTTGTCGTAGATCTAAGATAATGAAAGCGTTGTCGTAGATCTGAGATAATGAAAGCGTTGTCGTAGATCTGAGATAATGAAAACGTTGTCGTAGATCTAAGATAATGAAAGCGTTGTCGTAGATCTGAGATAATGAAAGCGTTGTCGTAGATCTGAGATAATGAAAGCGTTGTTGTAGATCTGAGATAATGAAAGCGTTGTCGTAGATCTGAGATAATGAAAGCGTTGTCGTAGATCTGAGATAATGAAAGCGTTGTCGGAGATTTAAGATCTGAGATAATGAAAGCGTTGTCGTAGATCTGAGATAATGAAAGCGTTGTCGTAGATCTGAGATAATGAAAGCGTTGTCGTAGATCTGAGATAATGAAAGCGTTGTCGTAGATCTGAGATAATGAAAGCGTTGTCGTAGATCTGGGATAATGAAAGCGTTGTCGTAGATCTGAGATAATGAAAGCGTTGTCGTAGATCTGAGATAATGAAAGCGTTGTCGTAGATCTGAGATAATGAAAGCGTTGTCGTAGATCTGAGATAATGAAAGCGTTGTTGTAGATCTGAGATAATGAAAGCGTTGTCGTAGATCTGAGATAATGAAAGCGTTGTCGTAGATCTGAGATAATGAAAGCGTTGTCGGAGATTTAAGATCTGAGATAATGAAAGCGTTGTCGTAGATCTGAGATAATGAAAGCGTTGTCGTAGATCTGAGATAATGAAAGCGTTGTCGTAGATCTGAGATAATGAAAGCGTTGTCGTAGTTCTGAGATAATGAAAGCGTTGTCGTAGATCTGAGATAATGAAAGCGTTGTCGGAGATCTGAGATAATGAAAGCGTTGTCGTAGATCTGAGATAATGAAAGCGTTGTCGTAGATCTGAGATAATGAAAGCGTTGACGTAGATCTGAGATAATGAAAGCGTTGTCGGAGATCTGAGATAATGAAAGCGTTGTCGTAGATCTAAGATAATGAAAGCGTTGTCGTAGTTCTGAGATAATGAAAGCGTTGTCGGAGATTTAAGATAATGAAAGCGTTGTCGGAGATCTAAGATAATGAAAGCGTTGTCGTAGTTCTGAGATAATGAAAGCGTTGTCAGAGATTTAAGATAATGAAAGCGTTGTCGGAGATTTAAGATAATGAAAGCGTTGTCGGAGATCTGAGATAATGAAAGCGTTGTCAGAGATCTGAGATAATGAAAGCGTTGTCGTAGATCTGAGATAATGAAAGCGTTGTCGTAGATCTGAGATAATGAAAGCGTTGTCGGAGATCTGAGATAATGAAAGCGTTGTCGTAGATCTGAGATAATGAAAGCGTTGTCGTAGATCTGAGATAATGAAAGCGTTGTCGTAGTTCTGAGATAATGAAAGCGTTGTCGTAGATCTAAGATAATGAAAGCGTTGACGTAGATCTGAGATAATGAAAGCGTTGTCGGAGATCTGAGATAATGAAAGCGTTGTCGTAGATCTAAGATAATGAAAGCGTTGTCGTAGTTCTGAGATAATGAAAGCGTTGTCGGAGATTTAAGATAATGAAAGCGTTGTCGGAGATCTAAGATAATGAAAGCGTTGTCGTAGTTCTGAGATAATGAAAGCGTTGTCGGAGATTTAAGATAATGAAAGCGTTGTCGGAGATTTAAGATAATGAAAGCGTTGTCGGAGATCTGAGATAATGAAAGCGTTGTCAGAGATCTGAGATAATGAAAGCGTTGTCGTAGATCTGAGATAATGAAAGCGTTGTCGTAGATCTGAGATAATGAAAGCGTTGTCGGAGATCTAAGATAATGAAAGCGTTGTCGGAGATCTAAGATAATGAAAGCGTTGTCGGAGATCTAAGATAATGAAAGCGTTGTCGTAGATATGAGATAATTAGAGTGTTGTCGCAGATCTTAGATGAGAGGGTTGTCCTAGACGTCGGCCAGAATGAGTTTGTCCTAGATGTGGACTAAGGTCAAGCACTGTGCATTGTTCCAAGCTCTAAAAGCATGCACCCATCCCATTATTATGTTTTAGAGTGTGTTCCTTTTTTCTTAGCTAGAGAGACTTCATAACGTTATTAAGGTCAGTAATTCTATTTGCACGGTTTATCACTTTGTCTATGTCTCTCAGCTGGCCTGATCTTTGATCAAATATCTCTCATTTCTTCCCTTCCTAGTTCTTCTTCATTTTATTTTTTCCTTCTTCAACAATAACATATCTCTATCTCACTCGGTCCTAGTCCATAATTTATAGTGTCTCATGTCTGGCCCACACTGTGCACCTACTGTTTTCTGCCAGATCATCTTTCACTGTTCCTCCTTCGGATTATTCCCGATAACCATTTCAATTCAGTTATTGTAACCATTTCTAGATCACATCTGAGTATGTGACCTATCCAGCTTTAAATTCTTCCTGTTAACATGAGAAATGTGGGCCGCTCAGCAACAGGGCTGAAAGCTGTCAGCGAATCATAGCTGACGTCTTGCGCTAGGATCGGTGAACCAGAGCTACTCAGACCCCACTCCACCTACTCGTGGAGCCCCTAGATGATCATCAATCTAGCCAGCCCATGTGAATAGGGATCGAGAGGGATCAATCTAGCTAACCAATGTGAATAGGGATCAGTCTAGCCTGCCCATGTGAATAGGGATCGAGAGGGATCAATCTAGCTAGCCCATGTGAATATGGATTAAGAGGGATCAGTCTAACCTATCCATGCGAATAGGGATCGAAAGGGATAAGTCTAGCCAGCCCATGTTAATAGGGATCAGTCTAGCCTGCCCATGTGAATAGGGATCAAGAGGGATCAGTCTAGCCAGTCCTTGTGAATAGGGATCAAGAAGGAAAACAACCCGGTACTAAAAAATCTCATGCTGAAATCGGATATCTTGGGCCGTATGGCGTAAATCACAGTTCTACCGCAAACCACAACACACCGTGTCCACGCTTACCTAACGTCCTTTTAAGGGTGAATGAAGAAGAGGTGAGATAATTCCTGTTATCGGTTGAACGCAAGCAAGGAACATGACAAATATATAGTAACAAATAATGTGTCCCGTCACGCCAAGTGACGTATAGGGAATATGGTGTTAGTGACCATACATTTTACAGACCCTCGGCACATGATTTTTGGGGTAATGTGGTCGATATTACGCCTGTGCCGCTTTACTTTCCCAGCGAAAAAAAAATCGGGTACCCATTTAAGGCTGGGTGAACCCGGAAGCCGTCGATCAGGATCGAGCCCGCTCTCGTCCTTTGTAGTCCATTTCACTAACCACTGAGCTATCGCGGCCCAGTAATTAAGTGTAACCGAGCGCATTCTGTAGTCACTCAACGTTGACTTCATAACCTCAACATCGTGGGATTCGTTACAAACGCTCACGCTTCAGTCAACCCCACTGCATATGAGGACAGTTGGCTGAGATGAAGAGCACAAGCCGTCTCGCGTTCAACTGGTATGGGTTAGTTCTACAATATAAATTATGCAATGGGTTTGTGCTATAATATAAACTATTCAATGGGTTTGTGCTATAATATAAACTATTCAATGGGTTTGCACTATAATATAAACTATTCAACGCGGGTTAGTACTACAATTTAAACTATTTCAATGGGTTAGTCTATCAATCTATCTATTGACCTTTCGAGCCGTAGCCGGCCCATAGGGCGTAGACCAAGATACTCCTTCTCTTATCTGAATTTTTGTTCTAGCAGTTTTCAATTGTTTTAAAGATATTTTATCAAATCGCGCCGTGTGTCTGTTCTGTGCAAGCAGCTATATCTCATTGAAGGAGCCGATTCCTGTTGCTTCTGCCTCTCTCAGCATTGTTCTTCTCAGTGTCTCTCTGGGTCTTCCTCTTTTTCTCTTACCTGTTGTTTCCCACATGAGGGCTTGCTTTGCTATTACTATCTCTTCTCATCACATGTCCAACATATGACTATCGTCTTTTCTTTATTACTGAAGATATTAGTGGTTAATTGGCGATTTCTCTAATTTCCTCGTTTGTTTTGAATTCATTCCACACTATACCACTAATATCTTCAGTAATAAAGAAAAGACGATGGTCATACGTTGGACCTGTGATGAGAAGAGATAATAATCGAATAGCAAAGCAAGCCCTCATATGGGAAACAACAGGTAAAAGAAAAAGAGGAAGACCCAGGGAGACACTGAGAAGAACATTGATGAGAGAGGCAAGAGCAGCAGGAGTCGGCTCCCTCAATGAGATAGAACTGCTTGCACAGAACAGAGACAGATGGCGAGATTTGATAAAATATCTTTAAAAGAAAACTGCTAGAACAAAAATTCATATAGGAGAAGGTGTATCTTGGTCTACGCCCTATGGGCCGGTTACGGCTCGAAAGGTCAATAGATAGATAGATACCATTCTACACTATATATACTATTCTACACTATAATGGGTTAGTGCTACAATATAAATAATTCAATGGGTTATTAATCATCAAGTACCGTGACTGCTGACGTGGGTGATCATGTCTCTCCACAACTTCCGTTCTCGACAGTTATTTATCATTTCTGTTGTTGAACTTCTACCAAGCAATTCTCTTAAGCTGTCTGGTATCTTTTCTCTTTGCTTCTCTCTATCTCTTTGTCCCTTAATTTTCCCAGTTGTTACAATATATTCCAGCTGTTCCTTTCTCATTACATGGCCAAAAATGATGATTGTTTCTTCCTAATATTAGAAATTAACTCTCTTTTTGCTTTAGCCTCTTTCGGAACGTTTTCATTACTCTTCTTAGCTGTCCATGGTATTCTCAACATTCTTATGTAAAAACACATTTCTACAGCTTCCAGTGCTTTTGTTGTTTGTTGTTCTATTGTCCATGATTCATATCTATATGTTAAGACTGGCTTCACATAACATTTAAGAACTCTTTTTCTTGTTTCTATTGTCAAAAATGGATTGCACAGTTTCTTCCCCATTTTTGGAATAAACAATCATTATTTTTGGCCATGTAATGAGAAGAGAACAACTGGAATATATTGTAACAAGTGGGAAAATTGAGGGACGAAGAGATAGAGGAAAGCAAAGAGAAAAGATTACAGACAGCTTAAGAGAATGGCTTGGCAGAAGGTCAACAACAGAAATGGTAAATAACTGTCGAGATCGAAAATTGTGGAGAGACATGATCACTTACGCCAGCAGGCCCGGTACTTGATGATGATGATGTTTTAATATTGTTCCACTTGTCTTTATTGTTCATTACAGGTTAGTACTATAATATAAACTATTCAATGGGTTAGTACTATAATATAAACTATTCAATGGGTTAGTACTATGATATAAACTATTCAATGGGTTAGTACTATAATATAAACTATTCAATGGGTTAGTACTATAATGTAAACTATTCAATGGGTTAGTACTATAATATAAACTAGTCAATGGGTTAGTACTATAATATAAACTATTCAATACGTTAGTACTATAACATAAACTATTTCACAAAACGCCAGCATTATAATACTATGTGATTATATATCCTACTGCTGCATTGTTGCAGGTGTACAACACAAAATTGATTGATTGATTGACTGATTGTCACGAGTTGATACGAGCTTGCTGCTCTTTGACTCATAAGATGTGGCGGGTTGTAATGGCTTTCTTGACATTCCTGGATCTTACTGGAGAGATTGGAGTTCGTCTGTCCCATGCTATGCTGGGAAACTACCAGTCCAGCCCAGAGGTACTGCAATACTGGGTCCTCTATATCAGTAACAGCCACCACTACGGGGAACACAGCGATCCTAGCTTCTGTTAGCCAGCCTGTTTTGACGCAGAATGTTACAAGGGGAGACCGCGGGGAGGTAGAAATACTAGGTCTTGGTCAGCTGATGGTGCGCCGACTTTGCTATTGCGACCGCAGGTCGCAGGTGCATGTACTCACAACTGACAACTTTCCATACATTTGTTTGCTTGCTCATCATATTTTTCCAGAAGAATGGCATCTTTAGAATTATCAGTTTTGAAGAAAACAAAAGCCAGAATCGATGCCAGTAGCTGTAGCTACCAGAATCCCGGTTGCTAATCATTCTTCTGTCGTGCTCATCACTACATTCAGTCGGGATTTCAGAAAATTTGATGATTTCTGCTGTTCATTTCAATATTTCAGATTCTTTGATGATTTCTGCTGTTCGTTTCAAGATTTCAGATTATTTTGTGATTTCTGCTGTTTATTTCAAGATTTATGATGCTTTTATAACTTCTGCTGTTTATTTCAAATTTTCATATTCTTTGAAGATTTCTGCTGTTCATTTCAAGATTTCAGATTCTTTGATAATTTCTGCTGTTCATTTCAAGATTTCAGATTCTTTGATAATTTCTGCTGTTCATTTCAAGATTTCAGATTCTTTGATAATTTCTGCTGTTCATTTCAAGATTTCAGATTCTTTGATAATTATTGCTGTTTATTTCAAGATTTCAGTTTCTTTGATAATTTCTGCTGTTTATTTCAAGATTTCAGCTCCATCGTACAGTTTCTATGGTTAATAAGTTGTCCTTACTGAAATCACCTTGACATTTGTCATGTCACTGGATTAAATGGGGCATGGACGCGAGAGTGGGGCTGAAATTGAGAAACTTTCATAAACTGAAATCCAGTTCATGCACAAGTCACTCACCATGTTATCAAATAACCCAACTCAGGACTTCCGGTCAATACGGCGGATAGGCGGCAAGAACCATTGAGGTTCAGTCTGAAAAGCGTTTCTTGTTGCAGTTTCCTCATATTTCAAGTCCGGCTGGCTGTCTAGCTACTGAATTAGTGCTCTGTGCACACCGTCAGCTGTGTTTCTCTTCCGGATTGTGTTTCGATATTCCGATTGCTAACGATGAATGATGATATCGTATAACGAAGGACAGTTCAACTGCGTTCATTTTCGGTGCCGCTTGGCCTTACGTCTTTTGGCGTGTAATGTAGCTGCTATGATGGTGGCTGCAGCTGCCTTTCTTTGTTTGTATCCTTTAATGAGATGAGTTTTAATTCGGATGATTCCACTGACACTGGCTGTTGAGCAATTATGGATTTTAATTCGTTTGCAGCGATGCCGGGGCCTTCCACTAACCATAACCATATCATATCGCACAAATATTTAAATGTATTTTACTCTTGCTATTTTCTCGTACCACAGTTTTCAAACAAATAGAGATCAAATATTACGCTTATATGAAGTAACTCACTTGCATCGACAAAATTGCAACACATTGAACTGTAGTAATCGCAGAAAGAAACAAAACAAGTAATTTTTAGATGTTCAAAATAATACAGGCACGCAATTTTCCAGCACTGGTTTCTGTTGCCATGACTACAGTCACACATCCCATAGGACAAACACACTTTAACAAAGGGGAGATAAGGTTGTGCGAAAAGTCGAGTAATTTGTTTGGGCACGTTTAACGATAAGCGAAGTAGAAATATTTCTTCATCTCGATAACGACCGAGAAGTGTCTATTTCGATATTTGGATCCGATATGAAGAGTCTAATATAACATTTGGACAGATTTCAGTAGAGCAATCTAAGAGATATACACCATTGAAATCACATGCGTCAGGCGCATGATAAGTGTCAGCTAGCACAGTTGGTTGTGTTTAGTATAAAGGTGACATTTTAGCTGTGGTCTTGAAAATGTTGCAACACTTCTAGATGTTGATGTCTGGAGTCCGATATATTCCACTCACTCTAAAAATTGATATTTCATGAAAGTGGTTTCAGTTAAAGAAGATTAGCAGCTGGGGGCCTCGGTATCCTAGTTGGGAAAACCACCAGACTGGACTATCGACGTTCGGACAACCCGTGTTCGATTCCCGCAGTGTGAATTGTACTCATGGTTGGAAAAAAAAAATACCACCACGGTCGACCCAGCCGTTGGCAGAAATGGGTACCAGGATATTACCCTGGGAAGGTGAGGAATGTCGCCTCGCATCGTGAGTTTCGATGCTTGATGCGATACTATCCAGAAATCTCCGAAAATTTCTGGATAGGCGGCCGAGCACATATGGGTGGAAACTCGCGTGCTAAGATAGGCGGCCGAGCACATATGGGTGGAAACTCGCGTGCTAAGATAGGCGGCCGAGCACATATGGGTGGAAACTCGCGTGCTAAGACGCCGGTTAAAGTCTCGTTCTTTACCTTACCTTAAGATTAGCAAAAGTAATATACAAATTATATGTCGTGAAGAACTCGTATCACAACATCAGCAAGGCAGAAAAATTAAAATTACTGAGGCCATCTATCTTCCATTTAGCAACATATGGTTGTGAATCATGGACAATCTCGCAAACAGCAAGGAAGAAAATTGATTGATTCGAAACAAAATTCTACAGAAAAATCCGTAAGATACCTTGGATAATGAATTCTTCTTCTTCTTTCCTTCCTCATTTGCTTTTCATCGTCGAGGGAGGATATAATATGCGGTCTTCTACTTTTGTGCTCGCTTCTGCTGCTGTTATGCTTCCTAGTGTTTCCAATATTTCGTTAATCCATCTTTTTCGTGGTTGGCCCTTAGGTCTGCTGTTCTCGCAATGTTTGTTGAAGGTTCGTTTTGCTGTGTTTTGATCTCTCTGCTCTAGTAGTAGTCTTTGTCAGTCACATTTGATTGGATTTTTCAGCCCCCCTAGAAATGTTTTTTTTTTCTTTTCTTTCCTGCGCGAAGGCGCGCCTCACAGCACCAGAGCTGGAAGTTGTCAGCGACCCATAGCTGATGGCTTGTGCCAGGATCTGTGAACCAGAACCACCCAGACCCTGCTCCACCTCTCCGTGATGCCTCTAGTAACAGACTAACCTGTCTAGTCTGGCCAAGCGAGTAGGGATCAAAGAGGGAAGACAACCCTGTACTCAAAAATGTCATGCTGAAGTCGGATGTGTTGAGCCGAAAGGCGCAAATATCACAATTATACTGCAAACCACAACACAACGCAGGCACGCCCACTTAACGTCCTTCTAAGGGTGGATGATGAAGAGGTACACTCCTTTAGTCATCGGTCGAACGCAAGCAAATCTGTCTGCTCATAGTCTGAGTTGGAGCTTTAGAGTGTGTTTCCAAAGATTGCGGTCTGCAGCAATTTCTTCCCAGGCTACAGGGTTTATGTTCAGAGTCTTCATGTCACGTTTAAACACGTCTACAGATTGAAGTTTTGGGCGCTCCCTAGTCCTTTTGCCATCTGCTACTTGCCCATAGAATATATCTTTTGGTAGGCGGCCATCTTTCATATGGTGTACGTGGCCAAGCCAGCGTTACCCACGCCGTTTGAGCAGCGTGTAGATGTTCGGGAGGCCTATGTGAGTCATAACCACGTTTATTACTTTATCCTCCCAGGTGATACCAAGAACGGCGCAGACATCGCATATGGAATGCATTTAGCCTTCTCTCTTGCTTTGCATAAGTTTTACAAGATTCCCTGCCATATAGGAGGATACTAATGACTTCTGCCTTATCACATACCAGGCTATTTCCTATCATTCCTCTAACACGTTTCATCTCGGTAGAAGTTATTTTTCTTATTATTCTTGCATCTAGGGCCCAGGACTGGCATTGGTAGCACAACGTTGGGATAGAGAGTGTATTGTTGAGTGCCCATTTTGCCTCTAGAGTTATTTCCTTGTTGGAAAATAGTGGTGATACATGTCTAATGATTTGACAAGCTTTGTCGCATCTTGAGTCTAACTGTGCTGTTTGTGAATTGTCGTTTGTCACTAGTAAATATTTATTATGGATTTAGTAGAACAATGCTCAGAATAAAGATCAGTTATTAGCATATTTGAGAGTTTCAGACTGTGCAATGTTAAATGACAATTGTTATTTTATTTTAAGATATAGCTTTTACTAATCTTCTTCTTCTGGGTACACCTCAACATTCATTCACCATTCTACAGAGGAAATTAAAATACTTTGGTCGCATAAAAAAAAACAGCGTGCTGGAAAGAACAATACTGGAGGGCGTAGTTCCTTGGCGACGCAACAGAAGCAGACAATGAAAAATGTGGTATAAAGACGTCGTGAAGACCATGAACATGACAACAGAAGAAGTGGGAAATCTGGATTATTTCCGACAGGTTGTTGTGAATGCAACGGCTGGCGACACCACAAAAAAGCTTGTCCCGATATGGTACCAGTGATGACCACAAGAGCCTTCTCTGTTCTTCATATGTTGGGCATGGTTGTAGCAGATTTTCAGCAGCTTATTCTATAATTAACTTAGAATCATAGACAGTAAACAAATAATGAAAAGACGATTAGAGGTTAGAATCATAGACAGTAAACAAATAATGAAAATACGATTAGAGGTTAGAATCATAGACAGTAAACAAATAATGACAAGACGATTAGAGGTCACAGAGATGGGGTTTCTCAGAAGAATGTCAAAAGTTCACTGTACAGCTAAAAACACCAGCGAGGAAATTCTCAAAGAGGCCAACATAAAAAGGGAGCTCCTTAGAAACATCAGCATTTTTCGGGCATATCAAGAGGAAAGGAAAGTTGGAATACTTGGTTACAACTGGCAAAATATAGGGAAAGAGAGATCGTGGACGACAAAGATAGAAAATATTAGATAGCTTGGTGTCATGGCATGGCAAATCAGTCAACAACTGAACTGATACGATGCACAGTGGATAGACGATTGTAGAAAGACATGATCGTCTGCGCATACCGGTATGGAACATAATGATGATGATGATGATGGTACAACAACTCCAGCTCAGGCTCCTGCATTATCCCTCTGCCCCACTTTCCATCAAATTAAAGCTAACCTATTTGCTACGGTCCAACATTCTATCCAATTCAGATAACTCTATATTACAATGCTCAACTTAAATATCAATTCAAACACCTCTATTTTCTAGTGTCAAACTTAAACAAAAATTCAAACTACTTATTTTCTAGTGTCCAATTTTAATGCAATTAGAACTCCCATATTTTCTAACATCGAACTTTGACACCAAATAAACTCCTGTATTTTCTCATTTTCAGCTTTGACACCAATTAGAAATCCTCTATTTTCTAATTTTCAGGTTTGACACCAATTAGAAAACCTCTTTTTTCTAATATTCAGCTTTGACACCAATTAGAAATCCTCTATTTTCTAATATTCAGCTTTCACACCAATTAGAAATCCTCTATTCTATTTTCTAATATTCAGCTTTCACACCAATTAGAAATCCTCTGTTTTCTAATATTCAGCTTTGCCACCAATTAGAAATCCTCTATTTTCTAATATTCAGCTTTCACACCAATTAGAAATCCTCTTTTTTCTAATATTCAGCTTTCACACCAATTAGAAATCCTCTATTTTCTAATATCCAACTTTGACACAAATTAGAATTCTATTTTCTAATATCCAACTTTGACACCAAATAGATCTCCTCTATTTTCTAATATCCAACTTTGACACAAATTAGAACTCTATTTTCTAATATCCAACTTTGACACAAATTAGAACTCTATTTTCTAATATTCAACTTTGACACAAATTAGATTTCCTCTATTTTACAATATCCAACTTTGACACAAATTAGAACTCTATTTTATAATATCCAACTTTGACACAAATTAGATTTCCTCTATTTTACAATATCCAACTTTGACACAAATTAGAACTCTATTTTATAATATCCAACTTTGACACAAATTAGAACTCTATTTTATAATATCCAACTTTGACACAAAATAGAATTCTATTTTCTAATATCCAACTTTGACACCAAATAGATCTCCTCTATTTTCTAATATCCAACTTTGACACAAATTAGAACTCTATTTTCTAATATCCAACTTTGACACAAATTAGAACTCTATTTTCTAATATCCAACTTTGACACAAATTAAAACTCTATTTTCTAATATCCAACTTTGACACAAATTAGAACTCTATTTTCTAATATCCAACTTTGGTACTAGTGTCACCCCTCTTTGTATATCGTCTAAGCCTAACCAAAACTGCACATCCCTTTGCTCACAGCGAACTCTTGTGTTGACCATTCAATCCAGTTTCTGTGCGGCTTAGCTTACCCAAGCCAAGCGTCTGTTTTTATTGTTTGCATTTATTCTTGGTTCCTCCTATTGATCAGTTCATGATTGCTACTTGTATCTGGCCAAAACATCAGAATTTTCCCAAACAGATTGTATGACCTAATTATAATATTTGATCTAATATAGAACGTGGATTACTCATTCGTTCTTCGTTAGGCCATATCAATGTGTCTGTTCTGACAGTGGAAAGAAAGAAATTAGATCTCCCAAATAATAAATTATCATAAATCTTCAATACGTTGCCACAGGTTCTAGAAAATCGAAAGAAAATTATGCGTTGCATTTAACAAGAAAACAACAGGAAACAACGACCGCTAAAAACACACACAGAAACACAAACATTCATAATTTAAATTATGTTGCTATGCTTCGATCGTCATCGATCAAGAAACCCGTGTGATAGTGCTCAACTTTTGAGGACACAAGTATAATGAGTTGTAATAGTGCTCAACTTTTGAGGACACCAGTATAATGAGTTGTGATAGTGCTCAACTTTTGAGGACACAAGTATAATGAGTTGTGATAGTGCTCAACTTTTGAGGACACAATTATAATGAGTTGTGATAGTGCTCAGCTTTTGAGGACACAAGTACAATGAGTTGTGATAGTGCTCAACTTTTGAGGACACAAGTATAATGAGTTGTGATAGTGCTCAACTTTTGAGGACACAATTATAATGAGTTGTGATAGTGCTCAACTTTTGAGGACACAAGTATAATGAGTTGTGATAGTGCTCAACTTTTGAGGACACAAGGATAATGAGTTGTGATAGTGCTCAACTTTGAGGACACAAGTATAATGAGTTGTGATAGTGCTCAACTTTTGAGGACACAATTATAATGAGTTGTGATAGTGCTCAGCTTTTGAGGACACAAGTATAATGAGCTGTGATAGTGCCCAACTTTGAGGACACAAGTATAATGAGATGTGATAGTGCTCAACTTTGAGGACACGAGTATAACGAGTTGTGATAGTGCCCAACTTTTGAGGACACAAGTATAATGAGTTGTGATAGTGCTCAGCTTTTGGGGGCATTAGTATAATGAGTTGTGGTAGTGTTCAACCTTTGAGGACACAAGTATTACGAGTTGTGACAGTGCACAGCTACTGCATACACAAATATAAGTGTGCCGTAATGCATAGTCTGTCCGGGCAAGGCGCTATGAGAAGGAGTAGGGTATCGACCCTGCTTCGGGCTGTCTATTGTTCTTTGTTCATTATATGTTTGTCACAAGTATAATATGTTGTGTTTGTCCCCAACTACTGCCGACACAACTAGACGTTTTTGTCTCCAACTACTGTCGACACAACTAGACGTGTTTGTCTCCAACTACTGTCGACACAACTAGACGTGTTTGTCTCCAACTACTGTCGATACAACTAGACGTGTTTGTCTCCAACTACTGTCAATACAACTAGACGTGTTTGTCTCCAACTACTGTCAATACAACTAGACGTGTTTGTCTCCAACTACTGTCGACACAACTAGACGTGTTTGTCTCCAACTACTGTCGACACAACTAGACGTGTTTGTCTCCAACTACTGTCGACACAACTAGACGTGTTTGTCTCCAACTACTGTCGATACAACTAGACGTGTTTGTCTCCAACTACTGTCGATACAACTAGACGTGTTTGTCTCCAACTACTGTCGACACAACTATACGAGTTTGTCTCCAACTACTGTCGACACAACTATACGTGTTTGTCTCCAACTACTGTCGACACAACTATACGAGTTTGTCTCCAACTACTGTCGACACAAATATACGTGTTTGTCTCCAACTACTGTCAATACAACTAGACGTGTTTGTCTCCAACTGCTGTCGACACAACTAGACGTGTTTGTCTCCAACTACTGTCGATACAACTAGACGTGTTTGTCTTCAACTACTGTCGATACAACTAGACGTGTTTGTCTCCAACTACTGTCGACACAACTATACGAGTTTGTCTCCAACTACTGTCGACACAACTAGACGTGTTTGTCTCCAACTACTGTCGACACAACTATACGAGTTTGTCTCCAACTACTGTCGACACAACTATACGAGTTTGTCTCCAACTACTGTCGACACAACTAGACGTGTTTGTCTCCAACTACTGTCGATACAACTAGACGTGTTTGTCTCCAACTACTGTCGACACAACTATACGAGTTTGTCTCCAACTACTGTCGACACAACTATACGTGTTTGTCTCCAACTACTGTCGACACAACTATACGAGTTTGTCTCCAACTACTGTCGACACAACTAGACGTGTTTGTCTCCAACTACTGTCGACACAACTATACGAGTTTGTCTCCAACTACTGTCGACACAACTATACGAGTTTGTCTCCAACTACTGTCGACACAACTATACGTGTTTGTTTCCAACTACTGTCGACACAACTATACGAGTTTGTCTCCAACTACTGTCGACACAACTATACGAGTTTGTCTCCAACTACTGTCGACACAACTATACGAGTTTGTCTCCAACTACTGTCGACACAACTATACGAGTTTGTCTCCAACTATTGTCGACACAACTATACGTATTTGTCCCCAACTATTGTCGACACAACTTTACGTATTTGTCCCCAACTATTGTCGACACAACTATACATATTTGTCACCAACTATTGTCGACACATCTATCACCTCCTGTGCTTGTCCCCGACTACTGTCGATAGAACTATACGAGTTTATCCTCAACTATTGTCGATACAACTATCACCAGTAGTGTTTGTCCCCCAACTACCGTTGACACACAACTACCACTTGTACAAGCAACATAAAACTGTCATGCACTTACAAGAAAGAAAGAAAAACGTAGTAGAATACATTATTCAAGACTATCAGTCGTTTGAGAGGAGCAGAGTGATGAAACCTCTCAAACTCTCCTGCCCAACTGACTGTACCGAGTTAATGAAACGTTTGCTATCGACCATTTAATGAGAGAAATAAACATTATTACATGAGAGATAGGCCAGACACAAATCGTATAAGAGAAATGGTCGTTAGTATAGGAGGGCAAGACAGACAATGATATTATAAATTATAAAGAAAGTTGCAGTAGTTAATTGGAAGGTAACGGAAAAGGTGAACAAGTCCTGATGAAGAGCAAGATAGCACGAGATTGAGTAAACGTGTAAGAGAGTGTAATCAAAAGAAAGAGGTAAAAAATTGTAAAATTAGTATGAGTGAAAGATGAGAATTTTTGGGGCATGTTAAAAGACACAACAGCCTACTAAAAGTAATATTGGAAGGAAAAACACAAGGTAAAGGAGGCAGAGGCAGACCAAGACTAACATGGACGAGTAACATCAAAAGATGGACAAGTCAATCTATGTCAGCCTGCACCATCAAAGCAAGAAACAGAGTAGAATGGCGATCCATGGTAGCCAACCTCCGTTGCGGAGAAGGCACGCGAGGATGATGATGATGAAAGATGAGAACTAACAAGCATAAACAAGAGACATTATAAATGAGAGGGCGAGCTAACGGGGTTAGGAGAAGAGAGATAGAGAGACGGGTAATTATATACATACACACAGATAAATAAATAAAAAGAAAGAAAGAAAGAAAGAAAGAAAGAAAGAAAGAAAGAAAGAAAGAAAGAAAGAAAGAAAGAAAGAAAGAAAGAAAGAAAGAAAGAAAAAAGAAAGAAAGAAAGAAAGAAAGAAAGAAAGAAAGAAAGAAAGAAAGAAAGAGAAATAATAGCTATAACACAAAAATGGAAAACGTCAACATCACGTTTCCTCTCATTGCACGCGCGAAATCACTTTGACAAGAACTCTGTAACTGAATTTGATTGGCCCGTGTTTTGAATGTGGCTCAATGTTTATTATTATCAAATCAATGCTTATATTGTCGTCATAATTTACTTTGATCTGACAGAGACGAACCGGTCATTTATTCAAAACAATAAATGATCAGTTAGTTAGAAACAAGAACCCAGTCAGACGAGAATCGCACGATGCGAATGCAAGTAAGCGACACGAAGGAAGAAATGTTAAGAAACAAACGAGCAACGTATACAAATTTTGTTGTTTACAAGAAATACTAATCTAGAGCCTAGTTAAGGAGAACAGGTGAGATGAATCTTGTTTTAGTGCACGTGCCAAAAAAAAATATGCTAATTTAACGTGAGGGGAAATACCATCTCGTGCCATTTCTATTTTTAAAATAATCTATCACAGAAACTTTAAAAAAAATTGCACTTGACTTAAGTGAAGAAAAGAAAAACGGGCATAACTTCCTCTTCTTCAGTATTCACTCGACGACTTTTTATTTCATCGCCGGGCCTTAAAAGGGCGTTAGATGGGCGTAAAAGCGTCGTTTTGATGGTTTATGACTAACAGCGATATCTGCGCCATTTCTCCAGAAACATCCGTTTTCAATATGGCATGTTTGGGTTTCAGGCTGCCTTTTCTCTTCGATCCATGTACGCTTGGACACATTGGGTAGTCTGTTCCATAGGCACAACTGGGAGGTGGAGTTGGGTTTGGATCCGCTCTGTTCTTCACCGATCTCTGACGCAAGTAATCAGCTATGGGCCTCTCAGACTACTCCAAGCTCAGGTGCTGGTGAGCGTCCTGGTGCCCGAGCTCTACTTTCATAATTGTTGAATGAACTGACGCATCATCAGGTCGCATGTCCTTTGTAGAACCTTGCATCCACCGCATCCCGTCTAACAGAATCTCTTTCTCTAGCCACATCTCCCACAGAACGTTGCATTCATCACACAGCTCGTCTGAAATAGTCTATGTCTCTAGCCACATCTCCCACAGAACGTTGCATTCATCACACAGCTCGTCTGAAATAATCTCTGTCTCTAGCCACATCTCCTACAGAACGTTGCATTCATCACACAGCCCGTCTGAAAGAATCTCTGTGTCTAGCCACATCTCCTACAGAACGTTGCATTCATCACACAGCCCGTCTGAAAGAATCTCTGTCTCTAGCCACATCTCCCACAGAACATTGCATTCATCACACAGCTCGTCTGAAATAATCTCTGTCTCTAGCCACATCTCCCATAGAACGTTGCATTCACCACACAGCCCGTATGAAAGAATCTCTGTGTCTAGCCAGATCTTCCACAGAACGTTGCATTCGCATTCACGACAACCCATCTGAAAGAATCTGTCTTTAGCCAGATCTCCCATCGAATGTTGCATTCACGATAGCCCTTCTGAAAGAATCTCTGTGTCTAGCCAGATCTCCCATAGAACGCTGCATTCACAACAGCCCGTTTGAAAGAATCTGTCTTTATCCACATCTCCAACTTCTTCAGTTGTCATGTTCAAGGTCTCCCTCATGTTTTGAAACCACCTTCTTCTTGGTCTGCACCGGCTGCGTGGCCTAGGAAATATGCCTTCCATTATTGTTCCTTCCAGTCCGCTTTGTCTTGTGACGTGCCCATAGTATTTTAATTTCATCTGTAGTATGGTGTTTATAAACCAGTTCTGATTATTTTTTAAAATTTTGTAATATGTCTTCATTGCACTTTTTCATTAACCGAGGTATCTGAAGATTTTTCTATAGCAGTTTGTTTCGAATGAATCAATTTTCTTCCTTGTTGTTTGCGAGATGTGTATTTACTACATTAGAATATTGTAAAGTTGTTCATAAAGTACTGACACTGAAGTACAGCCTCCTGCAACTAATTCAACAAGATGCCAATGCTTTCAATTATATGACGTCATGAAACCTTTGGAAAATAGGACTGTGTACGTGTTCGTGCTTAAAGTACGTCCATTATGCTTTCTTGTTAAGTCATTGGTCATGTCGAAGAACATCAAATAATAACATAAAGAAAAAGCAGAAAAGGATTTTTTTTTAAATTAAAGTAACCCCGTCACGCCATGTGGCGTATAGGGAATATGGTGTTAGTGACCATAAATTTTACAAACCTACCGCACATGATTTTTGGGGTAATGTGGTCGGTATTACGCCCATGCCGCTTTACTTTCCCAGAAAAAAAATCTGAGATTGAGAAGGTGGCGCACAGTTTATTAGATGTCGCTAGAGATACATTCCTACAGTCATTAGTGATACTTAATGGCGAGTGAAGAAGTGACTCTTAATGGTGAGTGAAGAAGTGACACTTAATGGTGAGTGAAGAAGTGATACTTAATGGCGAGTGAAGAAGTGACACTTAATGGCGAGTGAAGAAGTGACACTTAATGGCGAGTGAAGAAGTGACACTTAATGGCGAGTGAAGAAGTGACACTTAATGGCGAGTGAAGAAGTGACACTTAATGGCGAGTGAAGAAGTGACACTTAATGGTGAGTGAAGAAGTGACACTTAATGGCGAGTGAAGAAGTGACAGAAGTGACACTTAATGGTGAGTGAAGAAGTGACACTTAATGGTGAGTGAAGAAGTGACACTTAATGGCGAGTGAAGAAGTGACAGAAGTGACACTTAATGGCGAGTGAAGAAGTGACAGAAGTGACACTTAATGGCGAGTGAAGAAGTAATACTTAATGGCGAGTGTGGAAGTGACACTTAATGGCGAGTGAAGAAGTGACACTTAATGGCGAGTGAAGAAGTAATACTTAATGGCGAGTGAAGAAGTAATACTTAATGGTGAGTGAAGAAGTGACACTTAATGGTGAGTGTGGAAGTGACACTTAATGGTGAGTGAAGAAGTAATACTTAATGGTGAGTGAAGAAGTGACACTTAATGGCGAGTGAAGAAGTGACACTTAATGGTGAGTGTGGAAGTGACACTTAATGGTGAGTGTGGAAGTGACACTTAATGGTGAGTGAAGAAGTAATACTTAATGGTGAGTGAAGAAGTGACACTTAATGGTGAGTGAAGAAGTAATACTTAATGGTGAGTGAAGAAGTGACACTTAATGGCGAGTGAAGAAGTAATACTTAATGGTGAGTGAAGAAGTGACACTTAATGGTGAGTGAAGAAGTAATACTTAATGGTGAGTGAAGAAGTGACACTTAATGGTGAGTGAAGAAGTAATACTTAATGGTGAGTGAAGAAGTGACACTTAATGGTGAGTGAAGAAGTAATACTTAATGGTGAGTGAAGAAGTGACACTTAATGGTGAGTGAAGAAGTGACACTTAATGGTGAGTGAAGAAGTGACACTTAATGGTGAGTGAAGAAGTGACACTTAATGGTGAGTGAAGAAGTGACACTTAATGGTGAGTGAAGAAGTGACACTTAATGGTGAGTGAAGAAGTGACACTTAATGGTGAGTGAAGAAGTGACACTTAATGGTGAGTGAAGAAGTGACACTTAATGGTGAGTGAAGAAGTGACACTTAATGGCGAGTGAAGAAGTGACACTTAATGGCGAGTGAAGAAGTGACACTTAATGGCGAGTGAAGAAGTGACACTTAATGGCGAGTGAAGAAGTGACAGAAGTGACACTTAATGGTGAGTGAAGAAGTGACACTTAATGGCGAGTGAAGAAGTGATACTTAATGGCGAGTGAAGAAGTGACACTTAATGGCGAGTGAAGAAGTGATACTTAATGGCGAGTGAAGAAGTGACACTTAATGGCGAGTGAAGAAGTGATACTTAATGGCGAGTGAAGAAGTGACACTTAATGGTGAGTGAAGAAGTGATACTTAATGGCGAGTGAAGAAGTGACACTTAATGGCGAGTGAAGAAGTGATACTTAATGGCGAGTGAAGAAGTGATACTTAATGGCGAGTGAAGAAGTGACACTTAATGGCGAGTGAAGAAGTGACACTTAATGGCGAGTGAAGAAGTGACACTTAATGGCGAGTGAAGAAGTGACACTTAATGGCCAGTGAAGAAGTGACACTTAATGGCCAGTGAAGAAGTGACACTTAATGGCCAGTGAAGAAGTGACACTTAATGGCGAGTGAAGAAGTGACACTTAATGGCGAGTGAAGAAATGACACTTAATGGCGAGTGAAGAAGTGACACTTAATGGCGAGTGAAGAAGTGACACTTAATGGCGAGTGAAGAAGTGACACTTAATGGCGAGTGAAGAAGTGACACTTAATGGCGAGTAAGGAAGAAAGTATCAATTATCGCGTTGTTTTTTTTTACCCACACTTCAGGGAGCAAAGAATTGTGTACCAAAGCGGGAAGGGCAAAGATTTTCCTTAAATGCTACTGGATTTTATTCTGGGAAAATAAAGCGGCACGGGAGTAATACCGACCACATTACCCCAAAAATAATGTGCCGAAGGTCTGTAAAAAAAATTATGGTCACTATCACCATACTTGCTACACGCTACTTGGCGTGACGGGGCTCTTTGCTTACTTTTTGTTTAACATCATTGATTGGAGATAGGCACAACGTATCGCCAGGCTGAGATAAGTACTGGTACTTCCTGTTTGTTCATGTATTTGTATTAGCATTAGTTTTGTATCTGATGAAAGCTTTGCCGCAACTTTGTAATTTGTCTCGTCACTTAACAGGTTCGGGTGTCCGGTTAGCGCAATCGATAGGCGGTTGGCTTACCACGGCAACAGCCGGGGTTCGTAATCCTGGCGAGGACACCTGGGTTTTACTAATTCCCTAAAAATTAGTAGGAGCCGCGATAGCTCAGTGGTTAGTGAACTGGACTACTACGGACAACGGGTAGGGTTCGATCCCAACCGACTGCTCCGGGTTCACCCAGCCTTAAATGGGTACCGGATTTTTTCTGGGAAAGTAAAAGCAGCACGGGCGTAATACCGACCACATTACCCCAAACAAATCATGTGCTGAAGGTCTGTAAAATATAGGGTCACTAACACCATATTTCCCTATACGCCACTTGGCGTGACGGGGGGTACTTTACTTTACTTTTACTTAACAGGTTCAGCTGCTTATTATCATGGCATGCGTATGTTTCCAAATCACCGATGAATGAGCTAATAAAAGAAGGTGTGAGTACACGATTACGATGATAATGATGATGATACTGACAATGAATAATAATAATAGACAAGACAAATGAGATTTGGGGGCATGTTAAAGGACACAGCAACCTACTAAAAGTAATCTTGGAAAGGAAAATACAAGGTAAAAGAGGCAGAGGTAGACCAAAACTAACATGGACGAGTAACATCAAAAGATGGACAAGTCAGCCTATGACAGCCTGCAAAATCAAAGCCTTACTGCAGCTTCGCATTTGTATGCATTCAATTGCATTTCTTTGACTTAACCACCTGCAAAATCAAAGCAAGAGACAGCGGAATTGCGCTTCGTGGTAGCCAACCTGCGATGCGGAGACGGCACTCAATGAATAATAATAATAATAATAATAAAACAATAATAATAAAATGATACTCCTGAAGAAGAAGGAAAAGAAACCGTGATACTTATTTGGGGACCTGTGAAAATAATTCTGTGACAATAAAAAAAAAATAATGTTATAATGACTAACATTATGCACCATCATTTGTATCAATTGTTTCGCTCGTTTCTTCACGAATACGTCGCCATCAGTTATAACACGTTTGGCTTTGCATAGCTTAACTGGCAACAACTTGTCTTTACCAATTTGTTACTTGGTCCGGTTTTCGGGTTGCTTTAATTCTATTACGATTATTTTCCGAGCTGATTTGTACGGAACAAGTTTGGCTTGTCCCTTTTTATGGTTATATGAACTAAAGAGAAAGTGAGCCAGGAAAAGACATTATATCTTAAATCTATACAGGCTAGAAGAATATTAGCATTTGCTTTTATATAAATTTAGCTCGTCTGCATCTATACAGACTAGAAGAATACTAGCATTTGCTTTTATTTAAATTTAGTTCTTGAGCATCTATACAGACTACAAGAATACTAGCATTTGCTTTTATTTAAATTTAGTTCGTCTGCATCTATACAGACTAGAAGAATACAAGCATTTGCTTATATTTAAATTTAGTTCTTCAGCATCTATACAGACTAGAAGAATACTAGCATTTGCTTTTATTTAAATTTAGTTCGTCTGCATCTATACAGACTAGAAGAATACTAGCATTTGCTTTTATTTAAATTTAGTTCGTCTGCATCTATACAGACTAGAAGAATACTAGCATTTGCTTTTATTTAAATTTAGTTCGTCTGCATCTATACAGACTAGAAGAATACTAGCATTTGCTTTTATATAAATTTAGATCGTGTGCATCTATACAGACTACAAGAATACTAGCATTTGCTTTTATATAAATTTAGTTCGTGTGTATCTATACAGACTAGAAGAATACTAGCATTTGCTTTTATATAAATTTAGTTCGTCTGTATCTATACAGACTACAAGAATACTAGCATTTGCTTTTATATAAATTTAGTTCGTGTGTATCTATACAGACTAGAAGAATACTAGCATTTGCTTTTATATAAATTTAGTTCGTCTGTATCTATACAGACTACAAGAATACTAGCATTTGCTTTTATTTAAATTTAGTTCGTGTGCAAGTGCAAAAAGGTTCATATATTTTTTTAAATTCAAAAATTGTTTGAAGAAAAATGCTATCAGAATTTCTCGACGCCATTAATTGTTTAATTGATAATACCAGAAATGATTGATAATACCAGAAATGATTGATAATACCAGAAATGATTGATAATACCAGAAATGATTGATAATACTAGAAATGATTGATAATACCAGAAATGATTGATAATACCAGAAATGATTGATAATACCAGAAATGATTGATTGATAATAACAGAAATGATTGATAATAACAGAAATGATTGATAATAACCTTGTCCCTCTAGTGGCACGATTGGATTCACTTTAAAGTAGTTTCCAGGATAATTTGGAAAATATTGGTTTAGAAAATATAATTTCAAAGTGAAATCGTCCTTAACGAGTAAGAACAAATGAGAAATGTGTCCTACAGTTTATTTTTAAAGGGATATGATTGAATGCTTGAACCAGAGAATTAAAGTCTTTGAAATGTGGATTTATAGAAGAAAAGGAAGAATTGGATGGAAAGAAAATAAAACAAACGATGAAGTCTTAAAACAACTAATAATGAAAAGAGAACTACTAAACACAATTCAAACAAGACAAATGAGATTTTTGGGGCATGTTAAAAGACACAACAACCTACTAAAAGTAATCTTGGAAGGGAAAATAGAAGGTAAAAGAGGCTAAGGCAGACCAAGACTAAAATGCACGAGTAATATGAAAAGATGGACAAGTCAGCCTATGACAAACTGCACTATCAAAGCAAGAGACAGGGCGGAATAGCGCTCCATGGTAGCCAACCTTCGATGTGGAGACGGCACTGGATGATGATGAATGAGCTTGAACTTTAAAAAACAGAAGTTGGAAGTGTTGACTATTTTAAATAAGACTAGATATGAAACAAGACTAGATATGAAACAAGACTAGATATGAAACAAGACTAGATATGAAACAAGACTAGATATGAAACAAGACTAGATACGAAACAAGACTAGATACGAAACAAGACTAGATACGAAACAAGACTAGATACGAAACAAGACTAGATACGAAACAAGACTAGATACGAAACAAGACTAGATATGAAACAAGACTAGATATGAAACAAGACTAGATATGAAACAAGACTAGATATGAAACAAGACTAGATATGAAACAAGACTAGATATGAAACAAGACTAGATATGAAACAAGACTAGATATGAAACAAGACTAGATATGAAACAAGACTAGATATGAAACAAGACTAGATATGAAACAAGACTAGATATGAAACAAGACTAGATATGAAACAAGATTAGATATGAAACAAGACTAGATATGAAACAAGACTAGATATGAAACAAGACTAGATATGAAACAAGACTAGATATGAAACATGACTAGATATGAAACAAGACTAGATATGAAACAAGACTAGATATGAAACAAAACTAGATATGAAACAAGACTAGATATGAAACAAGACTAGATATGAAACAAGACTAGATATGAAACAAGACTAGATATGAAACAAGACTAGATATGAAACATGACTAGATATGAAACAAGACTAGATATGAAACAAGACTAGATATGAAACAAGACTAGATATGAAACAAGACTAGATATGAAACAAGACTAGATATGAAACAAGACTAGATATGAAACATGACTAGATATGAAACAAGACTAGATATGAAACAAGACTAGATATGAAACAAGACTAGATATGAAACAAGACTAGATATGAAACAAGACTAGATATGAAACAAGACTAGATATGAAACAAGACTAGATATGAAACAAGACTAGATATGAAACAAGACTAGATATGAAACAAGACTAGATATGAAACAAGACTAGATATGAAACATGACTAGATATGAAACAAGACTAGATATGAAACAAGACTAGATATGAAACAAGACTAGATATGAAACAAGACTAGATATGAAACATGACTAGATATGAAACAAGACTAGATATGAAACAAGACTAGATATGAAACAAGACTAGATATGAAACAAGACTAGATATGAAACATGACTAGATATGAAACAAGACTAGATATGAAACAAGACTAGGTATGAAACAAGACTAGATATGAAACAAGACTAGATATGAAACAAGACTAGATATGAAACAAGACTAGATATGAAACAAGACTAGATATGAAACAAGACTAGATATGAAACAAGACTAGATATGAAACAAGACTAGATATGAAACAAGACTAGATATGAAACAAGACTAGATATGAAACAAGACTAGATATGAAACAAGACTAGATATGAAACAAGACTAGATATGAAACATGACTAAATATGAAACAAGACTAGATATGAAACAAGACTAGATATGAAACAAGACTAGATATGAAACAAGACTAGATATGAAACAAGACTAGATATGAAACAAGACTAGATATGAAACAAGACTAGATATGAAACAAGACTAGATATGAAACAAGACTAGATATGAAACAAGACTAGATGTGAAACAAGACTAGATATGAAACAAGACTAGATATGAAACATGACTAGATATGAAACAAGACTAAATATGAAACATGACTAGATATGAAACAAGACTAAATATGAAACATGACTAGATATGAAACAAGACTAGATATGAAACAAGACTAGATATGAAACAAGACTAAATATGAAATAAGACTAGATATGAAACAAGACTAGATATGAAACAAGACTAGATATGAAACAAGACTAGATATGAAACAAGACTAGATGTGAAACAAGACTAGATATGAAACATGACTAGATATGAAACAAGACTAGATATGAAACATGACAAAATGTAGTCTTCGCGTTCTGTCACCGTCCACGCGTTCAGTGGGCGTAGCTGCGCTGTGTAGTTACAGTCCTTTCATAAATTCGTGAAAATATTGACAAAATCCATAACCTTCTGAGAGAATGAATCCAGACTTGATATGTGCACTTCCGACCTTATTGAAATATAGGGTGTTTATAAAGTCTCACTACACTTGGTATCTAGGTCAATTTGAAAAAAATGTTTATGACGTCATCACAATATGTGCTTAATGGTGAGTTCACTTGTTGCGACAGTTTTCTTAATGACTTGTCTGGACTTTTAAGGATTCTGTCTTGGATATCTAAACATATTTCATCATTCACAGCAGGCCTACCAGATCGTGGAGCATCTTCCACATTTCCAGTAGCAATAAACTTATTCAACAAATTTCACTGACAGTGGGAGCACATATTGTGATGACGTCATAAACATTTTTTTTCAAATTGACCTAGATACCAAGTGTAGTGAGACTTTATAAACACCCTGTAGCTTGTCATTAGAGAACAAATCTCCTATAGGATTTTTCTTATTTAAGTTATGTAAAAAATATGCTTCCATTCGGTTAATGCACACCACTTTCATTATATAGCTTAACCGCATGAAACAAAACTCTATTTTTTTCCTGAACAAATCTGCACCGCTTCATAAATGGCGTATTTTATCGTTGCCGTCAATGATCAATGTTGTCGTTGCATATTTTGCATAGGTGTCTTTATATACAAGATTTGGAATTGTGTGCCATCGAACGAAAGTGTGAAATGGTTACCTGAATATAAGAATCAAAATGAGATTGAAGTTTAAATTCAAAAATGTAGCTGTAATGTGACAAAATATAACTGTAATGTGACAAAATATAACTGTAATGTGACAAAATATAACTGTAATGTGACAAAATATAACTGTAATGTGAGAAAATATAACTGTAATGTTGTACATGCATTTCTGTAAGTGCCGCGATAGCTCAGTGGTTAGTGAACTGGACTACATAAGACAAGAGGTCGGGTTCGATCCTGATCGACAGCTTCCGGGTTCACCCGGCCCTAAATGGGTACCGGATTTTTTTATGGGAAAGTGAAGCGGCACGGGCGTAATACCGACATTACCCCAAAAATCTTGTGCCGAAGGTCTGTAAAAATTATGGTCGCCATATTCCCTATACGCCACTTGTCGTGACGGGGGCTCTTGACTTTTTTATTTTATTTCTTTAAGTAAGCTAAAAGGGGTAGGTTATATCACCATATCAAGGCACAAGAAAAGATAACACGACAAGCGCTGAGTGCAGCTAGAACACATTTCTTTCGATGGACAGGACATTGTGATCTGTAATGGGTACGGTCAATCAAGGAAGACAAAAAAGTATAATGATTTTCACAACGATGTTATTAAACGTGAGATTTTGAAAATGGTTCAGGCCAATCAACGTGTTACTCTCTGCAGACTGAAAGTTCGGCTGCAATCAGAATGTAATTTTGAACTGTTAAATACATTCTTAAAAATACCCTTTGGAAAGTTGTACGAAGCGTAGGATTCACCTTTAGAAAATCTGTTGGCAGCAGGAATTATTGTGAGTGAATGCACCTAATTGCTGCCCAAAGCAAATACCTGAGGCAGATTCAGGAACAAAGAATGAAAGGCTACGATGTTGTATATTTGGATGAATCGTTAGTTAATGCTCGCCATACATATAACAAAGAGTGGCAATTAGTTGACAGAGAAAATAACAGGGGAATTCCCTGCAGCAAAAGGCAACACAATATCTGTAACTCTTGGCCCTACTATCAGTCTACGGCATGGGTAGATATTTAACTGCTTAACAGCGTTACCCATTCAGCGGCCATTTGAAATCTTTTTTCTACCTTTAATTACCAATCGTTCTTTCATGTAAGTAGATGAAACGTCCATTTTTTTTTTCAACATTATTGAAGAGCGCAAGATATCGGACTTCACTATCCAGAGGCGGTTGGTTGGGAAAGGTGAGGGGGTAAAGCCACGGAACAAAAAAAATAACATTTCTGAATGGAAAAATGTTCACCACTTGTAGCGGGATTCAATCCAGACACCTTCTTGTTCGGAGATCGATGTCTTAGCTCTGTGTCACCCAACACCCTATTCACGAATATAATGGCAAATTGCATCACGTTACACTACTCTACACTATTCTATGTCCTACTGTACTCTACCTTAGTATGTATATATATATATATATATATATATATATATTAGCTTACTAATTTTTACAATGTATCTACTTTTACCCTTCGATATATAGCACATTTCTCTTTCGCTTCATCATTTCATCTCTTATCCCTCTGTTTATTTCTCCTTGATTTAGCTGTCCATCTCATCCTGGTTGTAGTTAAGTTTATCTTTATTTCGTTGTTCGTTTGTGTTGTTTCTCGTTTGCTGAGGATAGCTGCATGCAGACCGAAACGTCAGTATTTTGTTGTGTTCCTTTTTTGTAAAGCTATCACCATACCTTCATACCTTGTAGGAGTGTACGTTACACCCAACTACTTGTTCCTGCTGCCAGCTTTACCGCAGCACTGAAATTATTTGCCTCTAGTCTAACGTACTTTGGTAGCCGCGATAGCTCAGTGGTTAGTGAACTGGACTACAAAGGACAAGAGGTAGGGTTCGATCCCAATCGACGGCTTCCGGGTTCACCCAGCCTTAAATGGGTACCGGATTTTTTCTGGGAAAGTAAAGCAGCACGGGCGTAATACCGACCACAATACCCCAAAATCATGTGCCGAAGGTCTGTAAAATTTATGGTCACTAACACCATATTCCCTATACGCCACTTGGCGTGACGAGGGCTATTTATTTTTTTACTTTACTAGCGTACTTTAATACAGGGCGACTGGGAGGTCTAGAAGTAAGACATCAGCCTCTGGATAAGGAAGTCCAGGGTTTAAAACCCACCACAGGGAGGTGGGAATTTCTCACTTCGACATCCGTGCTATCTTTGTGGCTTTACCTTCTCCACATCTCTGGATAGTGAGAATCGAACCCTCTCAGATACCAACGAAAAACAGAAGGTTCCGAGTGCACTCCGCGCACGTTAAAAACTCTAGGCAATTGGAAATCGGAAAGAGTATGCAACTGATTGCCGATGCCCAAGCACAATTTAGAGTAAAAATCTAGCGCCCCGCTCCCCCCCCCCCTATTTCCCATTCACTCCGTTTCCCTTAAAAAAATACAAAAAGACCTCTCGAAATAAAATAAAAAAATTAGAAAACCTCTGAAGTTGGAGAATATTTGCCTGTACAGCGAGGAACACCTGAGCGCAACTCTGTCGGTGTGAAATGTAGGAGAAGGCTATGCTCATGCAAGATTCAGTCCCTTGGGGACTTCGCAAGAGATATAAAACAGGAGTAGACAAACAAAACAACATTTCAGCAATACACATTTAAAGCAATAACAAATTAAATTAGTTAGCCAGATGGAGAGACAGAACAAATAAACTCAATTCACATCTCTATCAAGAAACATATAATAAACAGACAACAAACAATAGACCGAGACCGTCCTAAAAAAGATGGATAGTTAAAATATTACAAACGCATGGAACATGATGGAAGGTAAAGCCAACCAAATAGCAAAAGCACAATTATCTCTCGATCTGACGCATAAAAAAGCAAATAGGGAAGGCAATAAGAAGAATGAGAAACACACAACTATTCTGCTAGTCTCGGATGAATTGTTTACTTTATGTTGTGTGAAAGTCTACTTTACCTTGCATAAATTGTCTACTTTATCTCGTAGAAATGCTTACTTTCTCTCGAATGAATTCCGACTTTCTCGCGAATGAACTCCGACATTCTCTCGAATGAATTCCCTACTTTCTTTCGAATGAATTGTCTACTTCATCTCGTATGAATTGCCCACTTTATCTCGTAGAAATACATACTTTATTTCGTATGAATTGCCTACTTTATTTTGTATGAATTTCCTACTTTATCTCGTATGAATACCTACCTTATCTGGTATGAATTGCCTAATTTATCTCGTACGAATGCCTAGTTTATCTCGCATGAATTGCCTACTTTATCTCGTGTGGATGTCTACTTTATCTCGTATGAATTGCCTACTTTATTTCGTATGAATTGCCTACATTATCTCGTATGAATTGCGTACTTTATCTCGTGTGAATGCCTACCTTATCTGGTATGAATTGCGTACTTCATCTCGTGTGAATACCTACCTTATCTCGTATGAATTGCCTACTTTATCTCGTATGAATTGCGTACTTTATCACGTGTGAATGCCTACCTTATCTCGTATGAATTGCCTACTTTATCTCGTATGAATTGCGTACTTTATCTCGTGTGAATGCCTACCTTATCTCGTATGAATTGCCTACTTTATCTCGTATGAATTGCGTACTTTATCTCGTGTGAATTGCGTACTTTATCTCGTATTAATTGCCCACTTTATCTCGTATGAATTGCCTACTTTATCTCGTATGAATTGTCTACTTTATCTCGTATGAATTGCGTACTTTATCTCGTGTGAATGCCTACTTTATCTCGTATGAATTGCGTACTTTATCTCGTGTGAATGCCTACCTTATCTGGTATGAATTGCGTACTTCATCTCGTGTGAATGCCTACCTTATCTCGTATGAATTGCCTACTTTATCTCGTATGAATTGCGTACTTTATCACGTGTGAATGCCTACCTTATCTCGTATGAATTGCCTACTTTATCTCGTATGAATTGCGTACTTTATCTCGTGTGAATGCCTACCTTATCTCGTATGAATTGCCTACTTTATCTCGTATGAATTGCGTACTTTATCTCGTGTGAATTGCGTACTTTATCTCGTATTAATTGCCCACTTTATCTCGTATGAATTGCCTACTTTATCTCGTATGAATTGTCTACTTTATCTCGTATGAATTGCGTACTTTATCTCGTGTGAATGCCTACTTTATCTCGTATGAATTGCGTACTTTATCTCGTGTGAATGCCTACCTTATCTCGTATGAATTGCCTACTTTATCTCGAATGAATTGCGTACTTTATCTCGTGTGAATTGCGTACTTTATCTCGTATTAATTGCCCACTTTATCTCGTATGAATTGCCTACTTTATCTCGTATGAATTGTCTACTTTATCTCGTGTGAATGCCTACTTTATCTCGTATGAATTGCGTACTTTATCTCGTGTGAATGCCTACTTTATCTCGTATGAATTGTCTACTTTATCTCGTGTGAATACCTACCTTATCTGGTATGAATTGCGTACTTTATCTCGTATGAATGCCTACTTTATCTAGTGTGAATGCCTACATTATCTCGTGTGAATACCTACCTTATCTCGTGTGAATACCTACCTTATCTCGTGAGAATACCTACCTTATCTCGTGTGAATGCCTACATTATCCCGTATGAATGCCTACTTTATATCGTATGAATGCCTACTTTATCTCGTATGAATGCCTACATTATCTCGTATGAATGCCTACATTATCTCGTATGAATTGTCTACTTTATCTCGTGTGAATACCTACCTTATCTCGTGTGAATGCCTACATTATCTCGTATGAATGCCTACATTATCTCGTACGAATGCCTACATTATCTCGTATGAATGCCTACATTATCCCGTATGAATGCCTACTTTATCTCGTATGAATGCCTACTTTATCTCGTATGAATGCCTACATTATCTCGTATGAATGCCTACATTATCTCGTATGAATGCCTACTTTATCTCGTATGAATGCCTACATTATCTCGTATGAATACCTACATTATCTCGTATGAATGCCTACATTATCTCGTATGAATGCCTACTTTAATGCATTATGCAAAGCTGAAGTAAATACGAAGCGATGTTTTGATAAACCCTAGGAGACATCCCTTGTAGACGTGAATCAGAATGCATTGTGCTGATACTGGACAATCAAATACCGCAGTATTGAAAGAAGATAAAAGTCTACAACGGAACAAACAAACAACATTAGGGACACGGAAGTGCGGAATTTCTCATCGATTACAGCTAATCGGCGCGACGCACGACTGCGCTCATCAGCCTTTCACTGCGCGCACTCACATTTCATTGGCTCGTTCTGAAAGTAAGACTGTCACGTGTTGTATATAAGTTGGCGGAGCAGGAACTTCTAGAACTAATCCAGCCGTGAACTGATACTACATCTGACTCAGCGCGCAGCAGTAAGAGCATCAAGCAGCCGGGCGGAAGAAAGATATTTTTTAATTGCTTTTTAAGTAAGTTTTCAGCACTCAAAGTGTATGACCATCATTTAGGTTCAGCCACATCCATCAATAGAATTATAAAAGGCCCGCGGGCTGAAAGGAATCACTCAAAGTTTGTAGCGTTTTCAGTTTTGTGATTGTGAGACATTAGGCAAGAAAACAGAACAGAAAATTGAAGCCTTTGAAATGTGGATATATAGAAGAATAGGTACAATTGGGTGGAAGGAAAAGAAAACAAACGACGAAGTCTTAAAACTACTAAGAATGAAAAGAGAACTACTAAACACAATTCAAACAAGACAAATGCAATTTTTGGGCCATATTAAAAGACACAACAGCCTAATAAAAGTAATCCTGGAGGGGAAAATACGAGGTAAAAGAGGCAGAGGCAGACCAAGACTAACATGGACGAGTAACATCAAAAGATGGACAAACCAGCCTATGACAACCTGCACCATCAAAGCAAGAGACAGAGCAGAATGGTGCTCGATGGTAGCCAACCTTCATTGCGGAGATAGCACTCGATGATGATGATGATGATGAAGATAATTGTTAGTAAAATGACATCAGGGGTAAAGGCATAAAATGTATGTAGACACATGAACATGGGAAGCTGCTGTAAAGCCGATGATGAATTTGTAAGGGAAATAAAAAGTATGGTTACAGCTTAACTTCATGACTCGATCACAAGCAAGGAGTGCAGAGAAGTTTATTTTTACTCATTTTAATATTATTATAGTTTATAGATATTATTTTACTATATAGTGTAACGTTTATTTGCTTACATAACTATGCGTGTGTGTGTTCTCCACTCTTCCCGCTGAAGGCCTATTGGGCCGAAACGTTGTTCGATTGTATTGCGTTTCACTTAAGCTGTAACCAAAACCTGTTTTCTCTTTTTTTTTTCTCTTCACCTAAAATTACATCAGCCGTCCACAGATACAGCGTTACTGATATCTCCTTAGTTACTTAGTTATGGTCAACGTTAGTGATATCTCCTTAGTTATCGTTTGACGTTAGTGATATCTCCTTAGTTATGATTGAACGTTAGTGATATCTCCTTACTTATCGTTTGACGTTAGTGATATCTCCTTAGTTTGGGTGAACGTTAGTGATCTCTTTTAATCCGTATGCGCTGTTTGGGAGGAGAACTGTGCCATCAGTTCTGGAATTATGTTGATATTTTTTTGAAAGGTTAAATTTCCAAAATGTCATCATTTCTTACATTTCTCATGATGTTCTCAGAATAGATGTTGAACAGGTATGGAGAGAGGATACTTGCCTGCCCCACCCCTTTCTGTAGTTCAAACCAGTTTGATGTTTCGCAAACTGTTCTGATAGCTGCTTGCTGTTCGTGATGTAGTGGTGATTCGGTAAGTTGTATTTTGTGTGCAGGAATGCCCATATCTTTCAAGATGTTCCACAGTCTCTGATGTTGTACGTAGTTAAAAGCCTTACTGTAATCTATGAAGCAAGTATGCAGTTCTATGTTGTATTCCCAAAACTTCTCAAAGATGTTTCTCGTGTTAAAGGTGTGGTACCTGGTGTCTCTGCTATGTTGTATTCCCAACATTTCTCAAAGATGTTTCTCGTGTTAAAGGTGTGGTACCTGGTGTCTCTGCTATGTTGTATTCCCAACATTTCTCAAAGATGTTTCTCATGTTAAAGGTGTGGTACCTGGTGTCTCTGCTATGTTGTATTCCCAACATTTCTCAAAGATGTTTCTCATGTTAAAGGTGTGGTACCTGGTGTCTCTGCTATGTTGTATTCCCAACATTTCTCAAAGATGTTTCTCATGTTAAAGATGTGGTCCCTGGTGCCACTGCTATGTTGTATTCCCAACATTTCTCAAAGATGTTTCTCGTGTTAAAGGTGTGGTACCTGGTGTCTCTGCTATGTTGTATTCCCAACATTTCTCAAAGATGTTTCTCGTGTTAAAGATGTGGTCCCTGGTGTCTCTGTTATGTCTGAAACCTGCTTGAACTATATGAAATTTATGTTCAAACTTTCGTCCTATCCACTTCATAATGATCTGCAAGAGCATATTAATGGCATGGCTTAATAGGGCAATGATTCGATAGTTGATACAGCAGCTTCAAATTCCTTTCTTTGGAATGGCGTTGGGAACTGATGATGTCACTTCCTAGTTAAGAAAAAAGGTGCATCCGTCATCATCAATGTTAAAAAAAAAAAAAAAAAGAATTCGCGTCCATCACGTTTTGTGGCATATTCTGATATGATGTTAGTGCCTATTGGCACATTTATGAGTTATGATGTCACGCCAGCTCTTTTCCCCAGAAAAATATCTGAAACCAAAAAATTCGCTATCTTTAGGGCACTGAATCTGGACTCATTGGAATGTAGACTGGTGCACTAAACGACTTTGCTACTGCGGAGTCGCTGCTGCTAAAATCATCATCAAGTGCCATCCTCGCATCGAAGGTTGGCGACCATGGAGCGCCATTCTGCTGTCTCTTGCTTTGATGGTGCAGGTTGTCATAGGCTGGTTTGTCTATCTTTTGATGTTACTCGTCCATGTTAGTCTTGGTCTGCCTCTGCCTCTTTTACTTTGTATTTTCCCCTCCAGGATTACTTTTAGTAGGCTGTTGTGTCTTTTAACATGGCTCAAAAATCGCATTTGTCTTGTTTGAATTGTGCTTAGTAGTTCCTTTTTCATTTTTAGTTGTTTTAAGACTTCATCGTTTGTTGTCTTTTCCTTCCATCCAATTCTACCTATCCTTCTATATATATCCACATTTCAAAGGCTTTAATTTTCTGTTCTGTTTTCTTGTCTAATGTCCATGTTTCTGCACCATATAGGAATGTTGAGAAGACATAACATTTTGCTATTTTTAGTTTTAGCCCTGGTGTTATTTGTTTTGATGTTAATATGTTCTTCATGGGATTAAAATTACTTTTTGCCATTCCTATTCTTTTGTTTAGCCGCTAAAATATATCAACAATATTTTGTAGACAGAATACATTTTCTTGTCATCTGTATTTGGTTTAACTTGGGAATCAACTGGGATAAAATAAAAATAATGAAAAGTACAAATATCTATCTAAATCGTCAGACATTGGAAAGAGTAAACCACATATATACCTTGCGAGTAAAACAATAATATCTTACTCTATAGAGTCAATTCTGGACTATGGAAGTGAATCATGGACAGCAGAGAAAAAAATAAATAATCGATTACAGGCCCCAAAGATGGGATTTCTCAGAAAAATTTTGAAAGTTCCCTGGACAGCTAAAAAGACTAATGAGGACATTCTCAAGGAGGCCAACACAAAAAGGGAGCTTCTGAAAGACATCAGAAAGAAACAATCGACATTTTTCGGGTATATCATGAGAAGAGGAAAGTTGGAATACTTGGTTACAACTGACAAAATATAGGGAAAGTGAGACTGCTGGCGACAATGAGAGAAGATATTAGATAGTTTGGTGTCATGGCTTGGAAAACAGTCAACAGAATTGATACGATGCACTGTGGATAGAAGATTGTGGAGGGCCATGATCGCCAATGCCAACGGGTATGGTGATCATGTCAGTGGTGGAAACATTAAAAAGAACACTTATAAGAGAAGTAAAGTTGGCAGGCATAGACTTATAAGATAAGATCGATCATATCTCCAAGAATAAAGATGGTGGCGAAAAACACT
Organism: Megaustenia siamemsis; assembly: GCA_032433765.1. Lineage (NCBI taxonomy): Eukaryota > Metazoa > Mollusca > Gastropoda > Stylommatophora > Ariophantidae > Megaustenia > Megaustenia siamemsis. The sequence continues at coordinate 29,735,432 of JAVIAB010000160.1, read as the reverse complement.
ACGAGCCCAATGCGACCTCTATCGACGCTGGAAGGATCCAGATTTTATATAAACACTTCTTCGCGTTATTTTGTCCAATTCTTTCAGCACGGGCTTCGCCCATGCACTTCCGATCTCCACTAAAGCTTTGCGTCATGCTAAGACCAGTATTTTTGTTTGTTCTTTGCAGGCATCGCTTATTATTTTTTTTAATCCGTTTAGTTTCAGAAAAAAAAATTATCTATTTGATAACAATATCCTTTACAATTTTGTATTATCAATTTATGGACACATTTAATGTGCCTTGTACAAAAGTTGATTTTTCGAGGCTTCGAATTGACAAAGTGATAAACTTTGCGTAACACAATACTAATAATAACGTATTATAGCAATTATAAAATACTAATAATAACGTATTATAGCAATTATAAAATACTAATAATAACGTATTATAGCAATTATAAAATACTAATAATAACGTATTATAGCAATTATAAAATACTAATAATAACGTATTATAGCAATTATAAAATACTACTAATAATAATAATAATAATAATAATAATACAAACATTTAATATTTCTTTTTTTTTTCGTTCACAATATAAATAAAAGCTCTGTTTAAACGAGCAGTTATGTCCCCCGTATGACATTTCTCGGTTTCAGCAAACTTATTGGGGTAACGCAATTGGGACGATAGTGTTGACTAAATAGAGAATAAAAGAATGTAAACCACGGAGATGGTGTTTAATACTCGTTAGTAGAGAGTAAAGGTACCAGGAGAGTGCTTAATGGAGAAGGTCGTGATTCAGTCATGAAGTCTGCCCGGCCGAACAAATTAACTCCCTTTACATACGGTTTGTGATAGGAGACAATTTTTTTTTCAATCCAGAAACAAATAATCTATACCAGCGGTCGTGAAACTTTTCCAGTCAACAGAGCTTTAACTCTTAACCACAAATCACCGCGGCAGTATCTTATATTAATAATGTAAAAAAAAAAATCATATTTAATAGCATCTTAACAGCATATTTAATATGTTATATTGATTGCGGGGGTTAGTTTTGGGTATACATTAAATATAGTGTCGTTTTGTAATCAACTTACAGTGTGATATTTGTATACTGAAACAAGTCAGTGGGAAGAATGAGATTGGTTCATCCTCAGTAGGTCTTCAAGTCTGGAAATTACTATTTTAATCTCTCTCTCAAAGTTCAAATGATGTTTGTACTTGCTTTTGATGGCTGCCAATGCTGAAAACCCGGTCTCATATAAGTAGATAGTCGCAAAAGGAGTTGCAACTTCTAGGGTCTTCTTGCCTACTACTGTGTATTCTTGTTTCAACAAAGCTCCAATGAAAATAAGAAAAGGGATATCTCGGGCGATATAGAGAAATAATATTAGCTTAACATTGTGGTACAAGAGCAGTGAAGTTGATGAGTTGTACTGTGGGTAGAGGTTTATGGAAAAACATCACCTAAATCGGGCATGACACTTTATGAAGATGATAATGATGTCCGTGGAGATCCTAGCAGGCACTTGTTGAACAACTGGCGCCACCCGCGTACCACAGTTTGACGACCACTGATCTTTACATTTAATGTTTGAAAGAGGAATTCAGGAAATTACAGGGGGGTGTTTAAAAAAAAAAGACGGATTTTAAACAAAAGGTCAAAAAGAGCTTGGAATCAATCAGCCTACAGAAGCTTATTTCTGTTTTCTGTCTTTTCAGGTCTTGTCAATAAATACAATTAGAGATTCGGACATTCCAAATCGAGAGAAATGGGAATTGTTATAGTTCAGTCCCCTTGTTTGCATCTTAAAGAGTGAAATTGTAGTGGTGTAGCCATGCCAATTATATTTGGTGAGATCTTTCACTGGCAGTGACGTATTAAAGTGGGGTGTTGTTATGGGCGACACTGGGCATGTGTGTACAATTAGTACACAAAACAGTGCAAATACGTGTGTACAATCGGGTAACATAAAGAAGAGACATCCACTTCACATAATATATATAGAGTGTGCTAGTACTAAATCGCACAGTAGCACATTCCAGGAAAAACGCGTCGACAAAGCGCTAAACCTTTTTCTTTTAATCATCTTCTGCCCGACAATCCGTCTTCATCGACTCTTAATTAATTGGACGCTAAAGAGAAGAATATGCAAAAGTGGCGTGGTTCACAGCAATCTGTGACATCTGCTCCTTTTGGCCCAGTACATCCGACTATGCGCATATTTAATAAGTACCGGGTTGCCTTTCTCATTCAATGCCTGTTTGACTAGATTAGTGTTCCCTCTGGGATCTTGATCACTTTTGGTTCATTATGTTGGCACACGCAGTTAGATATGAGTTGATGTAGCCTAGTTCCATTAAGACTAATGAGTCTTAGGCCCATTCCCAAAACATTATATTTTTCACCATTAAAAAGAAATAACAATTATATATATATATATATATATATATATATATATATATATATATAGAGAGAGAGAGAGAGAGAGAGAGAGAGAGAGGGGGAACAAAGAGAAAAGATACCAGACAGTTCAAGAGAATGGCTTGGCAGAAGGTCAACAACAGAAATGATAAATAACTATCGAGATCTAAAATTGTGGAGACATGATCACCTACGCCAGCAGGCCTGGTACTTGGTGATGATGATGATATATATATAGTATTTTACAAAAAGAAATGTTAGTCTTGTTGCTGAACTAAAGAGGCTGAAACCTTATTAAACATTATGTTCTGCCCCATAATTGTACTCCGCTTAGTAAACAATTGCTACCAAAAATAAACAACAAAACTAATCAAGCAATGGCCTTTTTTATTAACAATAACAGGTTGCATAAATGTTTTTTAATTTTTTTTTTAAAGCCGCCTTTGTAAATAAAAGTAAAAAAAAAAAAGTTGTACAATGTCGCATGCAGCTAATCAGTGTGTATGGAAGTGTATCATGGACGATCATTGAACAAATAAGAAGGCACTTGAAGGCCACCAGAGTGTGGTTCTACTGAGGAATTTTGAGAATACCTTGAACAGCTAACAAGAGAAATGAACAAGTTCAGAGATGGACTAGAACATCAAGAAACATTTATAATTATATGAGAAAAAAAAAGACAACACACTGTTTAGGGGCGTCTGATGCACAACAACGTGTCACAGAGAAAGATCAACAGTGAAGCTGATAAGAATCGCCAAGGTAAGAGAGAAACGGAGAATATAAATCTAGAAATACATAATCATCATCGAGCGGCATGCCCTACAGAATTTGCCGATCGTGTTTCTCCATTTGGCCTACTCTTTTCGATGTCCAGCTGCCAAGTGTTATTTAACGTGCTCAATGTGCACACGTGACCTCCTGTTTTTCGTCGTTTTCCAATATGGCTGAACACCAGATCTCACAACCCAGAGACGAGGGGACGGTAAAACCACGGATTCCATTCTATTTCTGTTTTTATTTTCCACCGCCTGTGATGAGAATCGAACCCCAGACGTTCTTGACTAGAGGCCGACGTCTTACCTCTAGACCACCCCATATGCGTTCTTTCAGTTTACATGTGTATGTACCAGTATGCTGAAGATCAACATAAAAACCTGAAATCCCTTGCCAAACAACAATGATTATCGAATAATATGCTAATCGTTAACTAGTATCGCGATTAGTGTGGCAGCAAAGAGATCTAGTTGTCCCGTGCGTAACATTTCAAGAGAAAGAAGAAAGTAGTAATGATAAATAAATGAAAAGGCAGGTTAGAGGACGCAATATTAGCCTTACCTTGGCAATCTACACACCTGCCGTCATCATTATCGGGTGCCATGCCGGTTGGTGTACACGATCATCTTTCTCCACATCTCTTGATCCTTCATGCATGTCATAATTTCAGTCAATGATTTTTTATTACGTCACTTGTGTAAGCTATTCAATATGTTGTCTCTCGGTTTTCATCTGCTCATCATCATGTGCCATACCAGTTGGAGTAGGCGATCATGTCCTTCCACAATCTTCTATCAACAGTGCATCGCATCAGTTCTGTTGTTGACTGTTTTCCATGCCATGACACCAAGCAATTCAGCATTTTCTCTCATTGTCGTCCGCAATCTCTCTTTACCCTGTATTTTGCCAGTTGTAACCAGGTATTCCAACTTTCCTCTTCTCACGATGTGCCCGAAAATGTTGATTGTTTCTTTCTGATGTTTCTTAGAAGCTCCCTTTTTATGTTGGCCTCTTTGTGAATTTCCTCATTGGTCTTTTGAGCTGTCCAGGGAACTTTCAACATTCTTCTGAGAAATCCCATCTCTGTGGACTTTAATCGTCTTTTCATTTGTTTGTTTACTGTCCTTGATTCGCTTCTATTGGTCAGAATTGGTTCTATATCGCACTGGTGAACTCTCTTTCTCACTTCTATTGACATAGATTCTTGTATAAGATGTTTTTCATTTTCTGGAATGTTATTTTGGCCTGAGCTATTCTGCTCTTTGGGAGCCGCGATAGCTCAGTGGTTAGTGAACTGGACTGCAAAGGACAAGAGGTAGGGTTCGATCCCAACTGACGGTTTCCGGATTCACTCAGCCTTAAATGGGTTGGGTACCGGATTTTTTTCTGGGAAAGTAAAGCGGTACGGGCGTAATACCGACCACATTACCGCAAAAATACCATGTGCCGAAGGTCTATAAAAATTATGGCCACTAACATTCCCTATACGCCACTTGGCGTGACGGGGGCTCTTTACTTTACTTTTTTTTTTTTTTTTTAAATTCTGCTTTTTATTTCTGTGGTGTATCTTCCATCTGATGTTATTATTGTGCCCGAGTATGTGACGCGTTGCACTTGTTTCATCTGCTACTCTGTCCACTCAGTCTGCCCATTGTTATAGTATTCTCCCTATACTTACCTTACCTCCCACGTTATCAACTCAGGCTACAACACTGACTACTACTGCTCTTTTCTACTGCTAATATTCTCGAATGTACAACAATGATTCACAGTCAACACTATTTAATAACCACTCCATCCCATAATTAACCACCTCAACACGACCAATCTGCACTAGTTAACTAACCACAGCATAATAAGCAGCAAAGAGAATTCGCTAATGAAGAAACAAACACGCTGTAGCCTTCAATTATATAGCAACTGTAGCATTTACGTGATTACGTCGTATGTGTTATATCTGAACGAAATATTTGACAAGTTCAGTGGAAATGTAGATATGTTGGAAAGCGGTATAGTAAAATTAGCTGAGAGAGAGATATATAGAGATAGACAGAGAGAGAGAGAGAGATAGAGATAGACAGAGAGAGAGAGAGATAGAGATAGACAGAGAGAGAGAGATAGAGATAGACAGAGAGAGAGAGTGAGATAGAGATAGACAGAGAGAGAGAGAGAGAGAGACAGACAGAGAGAGAGAGATAGAGATAGAGAGAGATAGAGATAGACAGAGAGAGAGAGAGAGAGACAGAGAGAGAGAGATATATAGATAGACAGAGAGAGAGAGAGAGAGAGATAGAGATAGACAGAGAGAGAGAGAGAGAGAGATAGACACAGAGAGAGAGAGAGAGATAGAGATAGACAGAGAGAGAGAGAGAAGGAATAAGTGAAAGACTCAGAGGAAATGAGCAACATACACGGCGTTAGAGAAGAAAACTAAACGAATAAGATGATGGAGCGTGTATGAGAAAGGGTAGAGTGAAAGTGAATAAGATGATGGAGCGTGTATGAGAAAGGGCAGAGTGAAAGTGAATAAGATGATGGAGCATGTATGAGAAAGGGCAGAGTGAAAGTGAATAAGATGATGGAGCGTGTATGAGAAAGGGCAGAGTGAAAGTGAATAAGATGATGGAGCGTGTATGAGAAAGGGCAGAGTGAAAGTGAATAAGATGATGGAGCGTGTATGAGAAAGGGCAGAGTGAAAGTGAATAAGATGATGGAGCGTGTATGAGAAAGGGCAGAGTGAAAGTGAATAAGATGATGGAGCATGTATGAGAAAGGGCAGAGTGAAAGTGAATAAGATGATGGAGCATGTATGAGAAAGGGCAGAGTGAAAGTGAATAAGATGATGGAGCATGTATGAGAAAGGGCAGAGTGAAAGTGAATAAGATGATGGAGCATGTATGAGAAAGGGCAGAGTGAAAGTGAATAAGATGATGGAGCGTGTATGAGAAAGGGCAGAGTGAAAGTGAATAAGATGATGGAGCATGTATGAGAAAGGGCAGAGTGAAAGTGAATAAGATGATGGAGCATGTATGAGAAAGGGCAGAGTGAAAGTGAATAAGATGATGGAGCATGTATGAGAAAGGGCAGAGCGAAAGTGAATAAGATGATGGAGCATGTATGAGAAAGGGCAGAGTGAAAGTGGGTAAAAATGAGACAGGGGATTGACTTGAGGCAGAACGAGAGAAAACAAATTAAGAAATAGAAAGAAAAGGTTTATGCCAAAGTGCAAGAGAGAGAGAGAGAGAGAGAGAGAGAGAGAGTGAGTGAGAAAGAAAGAAATAAGTATGCCAGAAAGATAGCAAAAGTGCCAGAATGAGAGAGAAAAAAAAAGTATTCTAGGAAAAAAGCAAGAATGTCAGAGACAGACAGAACAAGAGGAATAAAAAGTGTTCGTGTGTATGAAGGAATACAACAGTGCCAAAGAGAGAGATAGAGAAGGCAAGAAATACACGGTGTTAGATACATTTTCAGAGAACGATTAAGTGAAAAAAAGGAGAGAGATAGAGAGAGAGAGAGAGAGGGAGAGAGAGAGGGAGAGAAAGAGAGATTAGAGAGCACGAGAAAAAGACAGTAAGAAAGTTTGGTCTAAAGGCTACTGATAATTGCTGATATAAAGTAAAGTGTTGACGGAAGTAGAGGAGTGACGATTGATTATGTTTGTGACTGAAGGAGAGAAGCGACAATTGTTTATGTTTGTGACAGAGGGAAAGAAGCGACAGTTGATTATGTTTGTGACTGAAGGAGAGAATCGACAATTGTTTATGTTTGTGACTGAAGGAGAGAAGCGACAATTGTTTATGTTTGTGACAGAGGGAAAGAAGCGACAATTGATTATGTTTGTGACTGAAGGAGAGAATCGACAATTGTTTATGGTTGTGACTGAAGGAGTAATCGACAATTGTTTATGTTTGTGACTGAAGGAGAGAATCGACAATTGTTTATGTTTGTGACTGAAGGAGAGAAGCGACAATTGTTTATGTTTGTGACAGAGGGAAAGAAGCGACAATTGATTATGTTTGTGACTGAAGGAGAGAATCGACAATTGTTTATGTTTGTGACTGAAGGAGAGAATCGACAATTGTTTATGTTTTTGTGACTGAAGAAGAGAATCGACAATTGTTTATGTTTGTGACTGAAGGAGAGAATCGACAATTGTTTATGTTTGTGACTGAAGAAGAGAAGCGACAATTGTTTATGTTTGTGACTGAACGAGAGAAGCGACAATTGTTTATGTTTGTGACAGAGGGAAAGAAGCAACAATTGATTATGTTTGTGACTGAAGGAGAGAATCGACAATTGTTTATGTTTGTGACTGAAGGAGAGAAGCGACAATTGTTTATGTTTGTGACTGAAGGAGAGAAGCGACAATTGTTTATGTTTGTGACTGAAGGAGAGAAGCGACAATTGTTTATGTTTGTGACTGAAGGAGAGAATCGACAATTGTTTATGTTTGTGACTGAAGGAGAGAAGCGACAATTGTTTATGTTTGTGACAGAGGGAAAGAAGCGACAATTGATTATGTTTGTGACAGAGGGAAAGAAGCAACGATTGATTATGTTTCTGACTGAGTGAGAGAAACGACTATTGATTATGTTTGTGACTGAATGAGAGAAGCGACAATTGATTATGTTTGTGACTAGAGAAGAGAAGCAACGATAGATTATGTTTGTGACTGAGAAAGAGAAGAAACTATTGTGAATGAAAGAGAGAAGGAAGTGACTATTGAATAAGTTTGTGATTGAATGAGAGAAGCGACTATTGAGTTTGTGACTGAAGGAGGAAAGCGACTATTGATTACGTTTGTAACTGAAGGAGAGAAGAGACTATTGTAACTGAAGAAGAGAAAGCGACTATTAATTAAGTTTGTGACTAAAGAAACATAGCGGCTATTGCGGCTGAAGGAGGGTAGCGACTATTGATTAAGTTTGTGATTGAACGATCTAAGAGAGAAGCGACTATTGATTATGTTTGTGATTGAACGATCTAGGAGAGAAGCGACTATTGATTAAGTTTGTGATTGAACGATCTAAGAGAGAAGCGACTATTGATTAAGTTTGTGATTGAACGATCTAGGAGAGAAGCGACTATTGATTAAGTTTGTGATTGAACGATCTAAGAGAGAAGCGACTATTGATTATGTTTGTGATTGAACGATCTAAGAAAGAAGCGACTATTGATTATGTTTGTGATTGAACGATCTAGGAGAGAAGCGACTATTGATTATGTTTGTGATTGAACGATCTAAGAGAGAAGCGACTATTGATTAAGTTTGTGATTGAACGATCTAAGAGAGAAGCGACTATTGATTATGTTTGTGATTGAACGATCTAAGAGAGAAGAGACTATTGATTATGTTTGTGATTGAACGATCTAAGAGAGAAGCGACTATTGATTATGTTTGTGATTGAACGATCTAGGAGAGAAGCGACTATTGATTATGTTTGTGATTGAACGATCTAAGAGATAAGCGACTATTGATGTTTGTGATTGAACGATCTAGGAGAGAAGCGACTATTGATTATGTTTGTGATTGAACGATCTAAGAGAGAAGCGACTATTGATTATGTTTGTGATTGAACGATCTAAGAGATAAGCGACTATTGATTATGTTTGTGATTGAACGATCTAGGAGAGAAGCGACTATTGATTATGTTTGTGATTGAACGATCTAGGAGAGAAGCGACTATTGATTATGTTTGTGATTGAACGATCTAAGAGAGAAGCGACTATTGATTAAGCTTGTGATTGAACGATCTAGGAGAGAAGCGACCATTGATTAAGCTTGTGATTGAACGATCTAGGAGAGAAGCGACTATTGATTATGAGCACAATGGAAAGATCACGTGATCTGACTTCAAATTTGATTACAAGGTGAACTCTGCACCACAGCACCGCATTAACAAAAATATAACATTACCACAAAACTACGGTTCAGCACAGGCATGGAGGTAACCCATGATACTTCAAATATTTCACATCTACTATTCTAGTTTCCATACTTCATAAGTCTGACTCGGTATTTTTTCTACTTTATAACTTCCATTAATTGTTGCCTACTTCATACTTTTGTCTCATCTATTTCCGATTTAATACTTGCAGACCGATTGCTACCAATGCCAGGTCTGGACCCTAGATGCAAGAACAACAAGAAAATAACCTCTACTGAGATGAAATGTGTTAGACGAATGACAGGAAACAGTCTGAGAGATAAAATCAGAAATGAAGAACTGAGAAAAAAGCTAGGAAGAGCCTTCGCCATAGAATATATAAGGAAACAACAGATGAAATGGTTTGGCCACGTGACACGGTAGAGTGATAAAAACACAACATAACGAGCCCTCAATAAACGTTACGATAATACCAGACCCAAGGGTCGACCACGAAAAAGATGGATTGATGGAATATTAGAAGCACTAGGAAACATAACAGCAGCAGAGGCGAAAAGAAGAGCAAAAGACTGTAAATTATATCTCCCCTCGACGCTGAAAGGTAGATGAGGAAGGAAAGAAGTAGAAGAAGATCGTTTATTTTTTTTACTTCTGCATCATGATTCTGTCTCATTTTTTTTACCTTATAATTCAGACTAATCTCTTTCCCATGTGTTTCTTGCTTTTCTATTGGCCTCCTCTGCTGTAAAACCTCCGAAAGTTTCTTGCTTTTCTATTGGCCTCCTCTGCTGTAAAACCTCCGAAAGTTTCTTGCTTTTCTATTGGCCTCCTCTGCTGTAAAACCTCCGAAAGTTTCTTGCTTTTCTATTGGCCTCCTCTGCTGTAAAACCTCCGAAAGTTTCTAGCGTTCTATTGGCCTCCTCTGCTGTAAAACCTCCGAAAGTTTCTAGCGTTCTATTGGCCTCCTCTGCTGTAAAGCCTCCGAACGTTTCTTGCTTTTCTATTGGCCTCCTCTGCTGTAAAACCTCCGAAAGTTTCTAGCGTTCTATTGGCCTCCTCTGCTGTAAAACCTCCGAAAGTTTCTTGCTTTTCTATTGGCCTCCTCTGCTGTAAAACCTCCGAAAGTTTCTAGATTTTCTATTCGCCTCCTCTGCTGTAAAACCTCCGAAAGTTTCTAGCGTTCTATTCATGCACCTCTTCGTTGGTCGTGTTCTGGTTTCGTTTGTTGGTGACTCGTATTAGATTTAGTTATTTAGGTTTTATTACATGTCAGAACTACTTAATCTGTTCTCACTTTATGTACAAGAACTGGTCACGTTCCTAGTCTTCATTTCTGATTGTATTTCTCTTGCTGTTTCCTGTCATGCGCCGGACATGCTTAATTTTTGTGTTGGTTATTTTTCTAATAGTTCTTGAGTCTAAGGTCCATGTCTGGTACTGGTAGCACAAAGTTCGGATAGTCTTATAAATAGCTCACTTCGCTTTTAACGTGACTTCTTTGTTAGACAGTAGTAGTGAAAGCTGTCCAAAACCCTGACAAGCTTTGTTACATCTTGAATTTATTACTGTTACTTGTCATAATTCAGACTACTCTCTTTTACTTCAAAATTCAGATTCATTTTTTTTCTTTTCATAGTTTCGACTCATTTTGTCCTACTTCATAAGTATGAAACATTTTTTCCTACTTTAAAATGTAACTCATAATTCTGACTACTCAGTCTTTCATAACTTTATAATTCTGTCTCATTTTTCCTACTTCATAATTCTGTCTCATTATTCCTACTTCATAATTCTGACTCAGTATTCTTACCTCATCACTCGGACTACCTTTTGTTTCATAACCCTGACTCCACACACAACCTCTACTAACATGGCCACTCCTGCTAGATTACTTTCACCAGGGGCCGAAGGATACAGTGAATGAGGAAGGAGGGGGGAAGGGCAAATAAATGCAGTGCTGCGGTAGCTCTGTCCAGTTCTCTTTCACTTACCAGTCCTTACCATCCTAGATGAAGTAGCATTTATCTGTACCGCATCGTTTGTTATTGTTGTCCTCGTTCCCTGAAGAAGGCCTCATGTAGGCCGAAACGTTAGTATTTTATTGCGTTCCATTTTTGTAAAGCTGTCATTACCAGGTAGGAGTGCGTGTTACACCCCACTACAGGAGATAATTAGTAAAGAGAACAGATCATAATCTAACTCACCTTCATATAAAAGTAAAGTACCCCCGTCACGCCATGTGGCGTATAGGGAATATGGTGTTAGTGACCATCAATTTTACAGACCTTCGGCACATGATTTTTGGGTAATGTGGTCGGTATTACGCCCGTGCCGTTTTACTTTCCCAGAAAAAAATCTGATACCCGTAAAGGATGGGTGAACCGGAAGTAGTCGGTTGGGATCGAACCTTACCTCTTGTCCTTTGTAGTCCAGTTCACTAACCACCGAGCTATCGCGGCTTCCTCACCTTCATATGGTGACCGATAAACAAGGGGGGGGGGGGAGAATCGATGTAGAAAGGTAAGCCTGATACCCAAACAATTTCTAGCTGCTGTCGGAGTATTGGGCCGAAATTTGCAGACATAGCTGCTTAAACCATGGAATAACATAATTCACGCCCATTTAAAATAGTTTTAATAGTGGAAAAGAGGATTCCGTAGAGGCAACCATTGGGTCGCATCTTCATTAAGTACCGGCCTAGCTGGCGTAGGTGATGGTGTCTCTCCACAACTTACTATGTCTACAGCCGTTTATTAGTTCTGCTTTTCTCTGACTTACTATCAAATCATTCTACAATTACTACAATTAATTTTGTGCTACTACTATTATTATGTTTTACTACTACTACCACCACTACTTATGTTGTTACTTTAGTATTACTGCTGCTATTGTTACTGTTAAACAGGACAAATCTGAAACAAGTGCAACGCGTCAAATACTTGGGCACAATAATAACATCAGATGGGAGATGCGCCACAGAAATAAACGGCAGAACAGCCCAGGCCAAAATAGCACTTCAGAAAATGGAAAATATCGAATGCAACAAATCTATGTCAAAGTGAGAAAGAGAGTGCTATCATCAGTGCTATATAGAATCAGTTCAGACTTATGTAAGCGAATAATGGACAGTAGACAGACAAATGAAAAGACTTTTAGAGGCCAAAGAGATGGGATTTCTCAGAAGAATGTTGAAAGTTCCCTGGACAGCTAAAAAGACCAATGAGAAAATTCTCAAAGAGGCCAACACAAAAAGGTAGCTCCTAAAAGTCATCAGAAAGAAACAATCAACATTTTCTGGCACATCATGAGAAGAGGAAAGTTTGAATACTTGGATACAACTGGCAAAATACAAGGATAGAGAGATCGTGGACGACAAAGAGAGAAAATACTGGATATCTTGGTGTCATGGCATGACAAACAGTCAACAACAGAACTGATACGATGCACTGTAGATATAAGATTGTGGAAGGACATGTTTGCCAACGCCAACTGGTATGGCACATGATGATGATGACGAGTGTTATTGTTACTATTATACATATATTACTTCTACTACTACCACTATTGCTACTATTACTACCACCACTATTACTACCACTACAGCTACTACTACTATCGTTACTACTATCATTGCTACTATTACTATTCTTACCAATATTAACTCTATCACTACTACTACCAAAACAATAACTACTACCATCATTACTACTACTACCACTAAAACAAAAACTACCACTACTATTACTACCAAAACCACCACTACTACCATTACCAATGTTGCGTCTATCACTGCTACTACTACCACTACAACTACAACTACTACCACTGCTATTACTACCAACACCAATACTGCTACTACTCTCAAGCCAAGTCTCATTATTTTTCTAATATCCTGAAGCATCACTCAATACGATTACTACTACAACCACTACTACCACCACCACAACTTCTATCACCACCACTACAACTAAGATGTATTTTTCTATTGTCGCTCAATATAGTTAAATCCAGCTTAACTCCAAGAATACAGCCCAGGTGATGCTATTATTGGCAGAGCTCATTCATGCTGTCTTAATGTCAGCCCGCATTCTCTAAACTATATCCACACATTAAACGATATAAACAATAAAACAATCCCCTCTTCTCTTCACGCTCTTTTGTCCTTCAATTATCTTTTTTTTTTTTTTTTTTTTTTTTTTACAAAACAAGAACACTTATCATGCACGTCTAATCAGCAGTAGCCAAAACACATTTAAAACACATTACAAGGATCAGCCGCTAGCCAACCGGGGGCAATCAAGCTGCCCAACAAGATTATTGATTGGTCGGTAGAAAGAGGTCCATGGTTGCCATAGCGACGCAGACCTAGACAATGGCTAACTAAATATTCGGACACAAAACAACGATTTCGATCGCTAGGTTGAAAGAAAGACATCTCATAAATAACAGCCGTATAAAAAATAAAAAAACGTGTATTGCGCGCACATAAAATAACAAAGGGGAGTCATTGTATAATTTATTGTGTAATCTCCCCCCATCTCGATGTAGAAATGTGATAGCTTTATCGATCGTTTGGAAAGGTCAAAGTTCACAGATTCTACTTGACAGCTTTGGGTAGCACGCAATTGTCTCCATTTCCCTACCCCCATTGAGCGTTGTTTGAGTCGGGAATTAAACAGCAAGTAAAGTATAACGTAATTGTCCATGTATTATAATATCTCTCGTTGGAGGCAAACGCGCGTCACAGCAGCAGAGCTGGAAGTTGTCAGCGACCCACAGCTGATGGCTTGCGCCAGGACCGGTGAACCAGAACCATCAAGACACTCCTCCACCTCTCCGCGGTGCCTCTAGTAACAGACTAACCTGTCTAGTCTGGCCAAGCGAGTAGGGATCGAAGAGGGAAGACAACCTGGTACTCAAAAATGTCGTGCTGAAGACGGATGTGTTGGGCCGAAATATCACAGTTATACTGCAAACCACAACAGAACGCAGACACACCCACTTAACGTCCTTTTAAGGGCGGATGATGAAGAGGAATTCTATAGTCTACGAATACTCTAGAATACTTTAGTCATCGGGCAAACGCAAGCAAGCAAATCGCTCGTTGTATCAAACTATACACAAGAGTAAGGTTGTACACAGTCATACAATACAGTGTTGCTGCTAGCTGAAGTTTAGTACGACACTCTACTTCTCTTGAGCACAATTTTTCAATGTTTGGGGAGTGAGGCCGGTATGTCTTTGCTTCCCTGTTTAGTGTGTCCCCTCTCTGGCCGAAGACTGTACAGAGGGTGGAAGTCAGAGTTACCTATAACTAACGATTTGCTGCTAGTTCTTGAAGGTAAGATCAAGGCAAAGAAATGCACGTAAATGCATCCAAATGCGAAGCTGCAGTGAAGCTCTCTTCATCATCATCATGCCCGGGGCCTGCTGGCGTAGGTGAACATGTCTCTCCACAACTTTCGATCTCGACAGTTTTTTATCATTTCTGTTGTTGACCTTCTGCCAAGCCATTCTCTTAAGCTGTCTGGTATCTTTTCTCTTTGCTTCCCTCTATCTCTTCGTCCCTCAATATTTTCCAGCTGTTCCCATCTCGTCACTTGGCCAACAAATGATGATTGTTTCTTCCTAATGTTGGAAATTAGCTCTCTTTTTGCTTTGATCTCTTTCAGAACGTTTTCATTACTCTTCTTAGCTGTCCATGGTATTCTCAACATTCTTCTGTAAAACCACATTTTTACAGACTCCAGTGATTTTCTTATCTGTTGTCCTATTGTCCATGATTCCCATCCATATGTTAAGACTGGCTCTACATAACATTTAAGAACTCTTTTTCTTGTTTCTATTGTCAAGCTCTCTTATGAAGGCTTATTGCGCCGAAACGTCGTTCTGGTTTGTGTTGTTCACTTGTTACGTGAAGCTTTAACGATACCGTTTTTTTCTTTCCATATTTTTTCATTTCTTCTAGTTCTTGTAGTTCTTCTAGTTCTTGTAGTTCTTGGTTGTTCTTTTTTGTCCCATGGTTGAACATTCTCTAGTGATTGCTCTGTGTCGAGTTTCTTTTGCACTTCCTAGTTTTCCTTTACCATTCATACTTTAGCACCTAATGTTTTTTTCTTCATGAACGACTGATGGAGAAGTATTTCTTCGTCTATTCTGAGCACAAGGCCGATGTATTTTCAACGCCGCCTTCTTATAAACACGTGTTTTTGTTTGGTTAACTTATGTGTGAGAGCACTCTTGAACATATTTATTTTCAACGCCGCCTTCTTATAAACACGTATTTTTGTTTAGTTAACTTATGTGTGAGAGCACTCTTGAACATATTTATTTTCAACGCCGCCTTCTTATAAACACGTATTTTTGTTTAGTTAACTTATGTGTGAGAGCACTCTTGAACATATTTATTTTCAACGCCGCCTTCTTATAAACACGTATTTTTGTTTAGTTAACTTATGTGTGAGAGCACTCTTGAACATATTTATTTTCAACGCCGCCTTCTTATAAACACGTCTTCTTGTTTATTTAACTTATGTGTGAGAGCACTCTTGAACATATTTATTTTCAACGCCGCCTTCTTATAAACACGTCTTCTTGTTTATTTAACTTATGTGTGAGAGCACTCTTGAACATATTTATTTTCAAAAGCATTTAATTTCTATTCTAAGGACTGGGTTGATTTCCGGCTTTCACATTCATATGTTAGTATTAGCTTTGGTATCACACAGGAGTTGAACAACCTCAGTTTTGTACAATTACTGAGCACTATGGATCTCCAGCTGTTCGTCAGTTTGTTCAAAGCATTTTGGATGCGTGTCATTATTGTCCCTTACCTTAGGCCAAATCAAGGTAAGGTCAAGGTAAAGTACGAGACTTGAACCGGCGTCTTAGCACGCAAGTTTCCACCCATATGTGCTCTGCCGCCTATCCAGAAATGTTCGGAGATTTCTGGATAGTGTCGCTTCAAGCATAGAAACTCACGATGGGAGGCAACATTCCTCACCTTCCCAGGGGTACCCTGGTACCCATTTCTGCCAACGGCTGGGTCGGCCGTGGGGGTCTTTTTTTTTTCCAACCACGAGTACAATTCACACTGCTCCCAGCGGGAATCGAACATGGGTTGTCCGAACGTCGGTAGTCTAACCGGGTGGTTTTCCCAACTAGGCTACCGAGATCCCCAAGGCCAAATCAAATGCCCAACCAGCTGGATCGACTAGAATGTACGTGTCCAACCAGCTGGATCGACTAGAATGTATGTGTCCAACCATGGTGGTGCGGATAGAAAGCGAGTTTCATAATGTTTCGCGAATCCGTCCTATTGTTTATTGTGCTCTTAAAAAAAAAAAAAAAGATATGTCCCATGGCATATATTATGTGGTAAGTGAGTTATCAAATGTAACCAAGCTCAGCCACAACACTCGGAGGTTAGTTGATCAATGCTATTCCTCGAGGTCCATAACCCTCTCCCCTACTCAAGGAACTAGATACTCATTCCTTCTTCACGAGAATCAACTGAAACAAGTTTCGTCATATGTGCCAGAATTCACACAAACATTAAACTTGAAAACTGACATCTTGGGCGTGTCTTTAAAAGTGCTTCTTTTGTCCATCTTGTGGGTCAGCTAATACAACACTATGTGTCCATCATCTAGGTGATGAGATAGATAATAATCCTAGATAATGGACACATTGTGTTGTATTAGCTGATCCTAGATGATGGACACATTGTGTTGTATTAGCTGATCCTAGATGATGGACACATTGTGTTGTATTAGCTGATCCTAGATGATGGACACATTGTGTTGTATTAGCTGATCCTAGATGACGGACACATTGTGTTGTATTAGCTGATCCTAGATAATGGACACATTGTGTTGTATTAGCTGATCCTAGATGATGGACACATTGTGTTGTATTAGCTGATCCTAGATAATGGACACATTGTGTTGTATTAGCTGATCCTAGATGATGGACACATTGTGTTGTATTAGCTGATCCTAGATGATGGACACATTGTGTTGTATTAGCTGATCCTAGATGATGGACACATTGTGTTGTATTAGCTGATCCTAGATGATGGACACATTGTGTTGTATTAGCTGATACTAGATAATGGACACATGGTGTTGTATTAGCTGATCCTAGATAATGGACACATTGTGTTGTATTAGCTGATCCTAGATGATGGACACATTGTGTTGTATTAGCTGATCCTAGATGATGGACACATTGTGTTGTATTAGCTGATCCTAGATAATGGACACATGGTGTTGTATTAGCTGATCCTAGATAATGGACTGATTGTGTTATATTAGCTGATCCTAGATAATGGACACATTGTGTTGTATTAGCTGATCCTAGATGATGGACACATTGTGTTGTATTAGCTGATCCTAGATGATGGACACATTGTGTTGTATTAGCTGATCCTAGATAATGGACACATGTTGTATTAGCTGATCCTAGATAATGGACACATGTTGTATTAGCTGATCCTAGATAATGGACACATGTTGTATTAGCTGATCCTAGATAATGGACACATTGTGTTGTATTAGCTGATCCTAAATGATGGACACATTGTGTTGTATTAGCTGATCCTAGATAATGGACACATGGTGTTGTATTAGCTGATCCTAGATGATGGACACATTGTGTTGTATTAGCTGATCCTAGATGATGGACACATTGTGTTGTATTAGCTGATCCTAGATAATGGACACATTGTGTTGTATTAGCTGATCCTAGATAATGGACACATTGTGTTGTATAACTGTACACAGCAATTACATCTGCGGGTCGCCTTTCCTTTTAAACTCCTTCACTTCATTGACATCATTTAACATGCATCCAACACTCACCCGTCCAACCCTTTCCCGAACTCCAATCTCCACATAACCATGTGCTGTCTTTGCAACCTGAGTTGACTACCATAGAACGTCATTCTCTACTCTCTCTACCTATCTCTTGTCCCGCCCATTCTATGAAATTCCCCAACCATTCTAAATTTTCGGCCCGCTAATATTTTGATCTGAATTTGTTTAGTTTCCTGCCTACCATAGAACGACATTCTCTACTCTCTCTATCTATCTCTTGTCCCGACCATTTTCGGCCCGCTAACATTTTGACCTGAATTTGTTTAGTTTCCTGCCTACCATAGAACGTCATTCTCTACTCTCTCTCTCTCTCTCTCTCTCTCTCTCTCTCTATCTAGCTCTTGTCCCGCCCATTCTATGAAATTCCCCTACCATTCTACATTTTCGGCCCGCTAATATTTTGACCTGAATTTGTTTAGTTTCCTAGCTACCATAGAACGGCATTCTTTACTCTCTCTCTCTCTCTCTCTCTCTCTACCTATCTCTAGTCCAGCCCATTCTATGAAATTCCCCTACCATTCTACATTCTTGGCCCGCTAATATTTTGATCTGAATTTGTTTAGTTTCTTGACTACCAAACGGTTACATTTTGCCAAGTTGTGGACAAACATGATCACGTACGCCAGTAGGCAACGGTGATGAAATATTTCATTCCACATACACCATTTTTAAATAATGGGGAACCGTTACAATATTATCTAAATTATGCGAATATGTTACATATCATAAACCCGTTCCGACACCAATGAAATATGAGTAACTCTATACTCTGCACTTTAATAATTCAATGAGCAATGCTATCAACCTGGTTTGCCAATGTCCCAGCCTTCCACCCTAACGTTACGTGAGTGAATGATGTCTAATCCTAGCTGATTACACGCTGACCGGCATCTGCTAGTCACGGACCCGTCATTTTTAGCCCCATTGCCCGCTAGATTACTTTTTCCCATCAGCCGATTTCGCAAGATCACTTATCGACAAAAGTGACACATCAATCATACTTATGAATAAAACATGTCGGCTCTTCACGTTGCATTTGCATATCAAAAGTCAAAAGAATAAATGGCTGGCATTTATATTTGCATAGGGGATATTTTGACTATATTATCGGGGGGCGTGGTTTGAGTATGTGTGCGCACGTTGATCCGAATACAAAGACAGCCGATTATAAAAAGGAAATGCTAGCGCCGAGGATCGTGTGCATGCAGATGGCAGTGGATAGGAAAGGACAATGGAAACTAGACTTTTTATAATTTCAGCAGACCTGGGTTATTTTATGGATTTGGTGCGTGTGCGTGTGTATTATTTCTTTCTTTCTTTCTTTCTTTCTTTCTCTTTCTTTCTTTCTTTCTTTCTTTCTTTCTTTCTTTCTTTCTTTCTTTCTTTCTTTCTTTCTTTCTTCCCTCCCTCCCTCCCTCCTTTTTCTTCCTCCTTCCCTCCCTCCTTTCTTTCTTTCTTTCTTTCTTTCTTTCTTTCTTTCTTTCTTTCTTTCTTTCTTTCTTTCTTTCTCCTTTTCCTTTCTTCATTTCCTTCCTTTCTTCTGTCCTTCCTTCCTCACTCCCTCCCTCCTTTATTTCTTTATTGCTCTCTTTTTTTTTTTTTTTTTTTAACATTGATTCTTGCGATATTCATTGACTGCATTTCGACACACTGCCATCATATAGAATGCTATTTCCCAAACTGTGATGTCTGTGCTTGTTCTATTCTCGCAAGTCTGGGTCCAGAAATAATTAAAATCAGAATAATAACCTCTACTGAGATAAAGTGTTTTAGGTCAATGACAGGAAACAGCCTGAGAGACAAGATCAGAAATGAAAAACAGATAAAAGATAGGAATAGCCCCGCCATAGAATATATAAATAAAAAAACAGATAAAATGGTTTGGCCACGTGACAAAGCAGAATGATCAAAATACAACACAACGTGCCTTCAATAAAAGTTGCGAGAAAACAGACCTAAGGGCTGACCACAAAAAAGATGGATTGACGGAATATTAGAAACACTAGGAGACATAACAGAAGAGTAAAAGACCACAAATTATATTTCCCCTTGACGCTGAAAGGTAAATGAGGAAGGAAAGAAGAACAGCATATTTTTGGTGATGTGGTCAGTATAACACCATACCGCCCTTACTTCCAAGAAAACTCTCTGGTACCCATTTACAAAGGCTGGGTAAACCTGATTATATATATGGCCCTTTACGTCTTGTCAGACGATCTAGTGGAGGCTATTGTGTATTTTTTAGGTTTTTTTTTTGTCAAACAGCTTCTCTCGTGGTTAATTCTACCAATGTTTGACAAACACACGCGGTCACAGAATGAACAAGTCAGGCCCACTGATCCACAGAGTTTTCCATCCTTTTTCATGAGTCTTTTCTTCTAAGTTTTTGCCTTAGCACAGTCTCAAATGATGTTATACTGTTCCTTATACATGCTCCTCATGATGTGCGATCACGTGCCAGATGTTCCCAGTCATATTCACATATAGAGAAGTAAACCTGATTACCTTGTCACACAATATATACATATATATTACAGGACACATAGAACTAAGTCTAAAATTTTGAAAGTAAAAAAATTAATGTAAATTTCTGTTAATCAAGTACACATTTACAGATAAGATGATTGTAATTTAGTTGATATACCTATTTTCTTCCCTATATGCTTAATGATGGATTATGTTGTAGTGTGTTCTGGAGTTTGCAAATATGAGCATCCGACTTCAGAACACACCTGTTCATGGCCGCTTCCCTAGCTTTAGAGCAAAAGCAAATAAATAGTACCAGATAGTCCATATTTATAAACACTCACCTCCTGCCAGTACCAGCTTTTACAGCGTCACGATTGAAATTTGTGTTGGACAAAGAGAAATCTTCAGCATTAGCACAGAGAAGCTTCGGGAAAACAGATTGCCGCTCATAGCGCTCCATGTCATCATAGATGTTCCCATACATAAAACCATTCATGAGTGTGGAATGTGCATGGAGGTCTATGTAGAAGTCCATGTCATGTTTCTGTTGGAGAAATACAAGAAGAATGAGAAGAGGCAGGGACCACTCATTTCTAGAAATTAGGATTGGTCTATTGTGAAGTCTATGTAGAAGGTAAAGTATGAGACTTGAATCAGATTCTTACCACACGAGTTTTCACTGGGTTTTCAAGTCTTCAGAGACTTCTGGATAGTGTTGCTTCTAGCATCGAAACTAACGATGCGAGGCGGCATTCCTCACCTTCAAAGAGTAATACCCTGGTACCCATTTCTGCCAGCGGCTGGATCAAACACGGGGGTATTTTTTTCTAACCACGAGTACAATTCACACTGCTTCCAGTGGAAATCGAACACAAGTTGTCCGAACATCAGTAGCGCAGTCACGTGGTTTTCCCAACCAGGCTACCGAAGTCCCCAGTCTATGACAATTTCCACTGAAATATAAGGAGAATAAAATATTATTTCTTCCTTTTCATGGAATTAGTATGAGTCTATGTAGAAGTCCATATCATGTTTCTGTTGGAGTAGTACATGAACTCCCATCGATCATGGCAATACTTATGATTCATAGACGAAGGTGGCTGGGACATGTAAGAAGAATGGCAAACAATTGTATTCCCAAACAGATATTGTATGGTGAACTTAAGGACGGAAAGAGACCAAATGGCAGACCAGTGCTAAGATATAAGGATGTTTGCATGGATTCCTTGAGGGAATTTTCTATAAGTAAAGGAACTGGGAAAATGTGGCTGTAGACTACAGCACATGGAGAACAAAAATAAAAAAATGGCACAGCAACTTTCGAGACAGTGCTGATATAAAATTAAGAAGACAAAAGGCGCAAGAGAAAAGAGACAAAGCCAGGTACTGCAAATACACCTTGCTCGTTCTGTGGATGAATCTGTGTCCAAGACCACAAATTATATCTCCCCTCGACGCTGAAAGGCAAATGAGGAAGGAAAGTAGAAGAAGAAGATATAGAAAAACCATCAAACAAATGTTTGTGGTAAATTTGGCTGCTGTTGAGGGCTCTTTTTGATCTCCATAAAGCTTTCATTACAACATTAAGTCTTTGGGACAAAGAATTCCTCATTACTGGTCAAATACAGAGCAATTTTCTTGTAAATGTTCCATTATAAGATAATTTAGCTCACAAGTGCACAGTGGGGTATTTGACGACCACAGAAGTTTATGCACGTTTTTATTCATTTTGTTAAGATAATTTTTTAAGCTTGAAAATAAAATAGAATTCCCTAGTCAGTGTGTATGGTAATCATTAAGATTATACTGCTCTCTTCTGTAATATTAAACCTTTTATATAAGGTCATTTTTATTGCCATGAAGAACATTGGACACAGTTAGCTGTCAGGCAGTAACATTAAAATTACTAAAGTCATGCATTTTCTTGATAGCAATATGTGGTTGTGAATCATGGACAATCTTGCATACATGAAAAAAGAAAATTGACTCATTCAAAACAAAATGCTATAGAAAAAATCCTAAGATTTTTGGATAATGAAAAAGAACAGTTAAGATGTATTGAAAGACTTAAAAATGAGAAAGAACTGGCTCATAAATGCCATTCAACTGAGAAATTTAAATACTATGCCACGTCAAAACTCACAGCGGGCTGGAAAGAACGATGGAAAGCGTGGTTCTAGGAAGATGAGACCGGGGCAGATCAAGAAGAAGGTGGTTTCAAGACAATAAAGAGACCTTGAACAAGACAACAGAAGAATTGGGTAACCTGGCTAGAGACAGAGATTTTGGGCTAGAGACATGCTGGGGTAAACGTAACAATCTGCAAAGGACATGCGACCTGATGATGATCATTACAGAACTAAGGTAATATTCAACAAGATTGCCCCAAAATACAAAAGTCAATTCGAGGGCAATAGGCACTATATCCAAAACCAAAATGTGGATGCTCTTCAATATAATCTAGAAAATACAGAGATTGAACAGACAAAGCCTCATCAAAAGGAAAGCAAAAAGTGAAGAAAAAAAAAGATAGTATTCATCAGCATCTTGTTCTGCCTCGAATTGTTTTTTGGTTTCACACGAAGATCTTAGTACAGAGCAAGAATTCAGAAATAGTGATGGTGGCTAACAGGAACAATTGCATGTATATGTTAAAAGCCTAACTGTTGATATCATATCATCATTTTAGACTGTTTTACAACACATTCTCCGGCAGCACAACAATAACACTGACATCAGAACTGCAACAAAAGAGATCAGTTTACCTGATTGCGATCAAGCTCCATGAGCAGATTCTTAGTGGCGTACAGAGTTGGGTGGGCCCATGGAGATGGTTCCTGCCAGTGACGGTTCAAGTCAAAGCCCATCAAGGAACATCTGAAGAACAACATCATTTATATAATTCCAAAATGCATTGAATTCCATGTAAACTTTTCCATATTTAAGTCACTTCCATCACTATTTTTCAAAATTGTATTTACCCATTTTCCAACATTTTCACATAGTATGAACTCTACTCCTTACTTTCTCAGAAAAAAATCCGGTACCCATTAAAGGCTAGATGAACCGGAAGCCGTCTCTTCTCTACTTTTATTAATTTTGTTGAACTTCCTTTTCAAAAGTGAACTTAAGCACACTTTATTTTTGTTTAATACATTAAGAGAATATAAACACAAACAAGCCAATTAATTTAGTTGTCTTCAGTACTCTACTCAGACAGACCTGTAATTACCAAGGTACACACCATCAGGATTTAGCATCGGCACAATCTTGAACACAAGATGCTCTCGGAGGACTTTAGCTATGGGATTGTTACTCACTAAAAAGTCTATAACACCTGGGAATATAAAAATAATTGATTTTTACTGACTGATGAAAGTGGTGTATATTTTACATTTGAGGATATAAGAGTAGTTTATATACGTTACATCTTGAAATGTAAGAGTGCTGTATGTTTAACTCTTTAACTCCAAATTACTGCTCCTGGCAATTCTAAAGTGTTATGTCCCAATAAGCTTATGTTTTACAATGTTTTCTCTGAATTTTAATTTTTACAAGTTTTAATTAAAAACAACAAAATTCTACAGGAGTTTGAGCTTATTTTCAGGAGCTCTCTTTTAGTGTTGGCCTCTCTGAGAATGTCTTCATTGGTCTTTTTAGCTGTCCAGGGAACTTTCAACATTCTTCTGAGAAACTCCATCTCTGTGGTCTCTAATCATCTTTTAATTTCTTTGTCTACAATCCATGATTCGTTTCCACAGGTCAGACTTGGCTCTATATAGCAAGATATTATTATATTACTAGCCAGATATGTGGTTTATATGTTGTTTACTCTATTTGACACTTGACAAATATAATGATACTTATAAATCAACAAAATATTTTGGATGAAATGTAAGAGTAGGATATGTTTATCATCTGTAAATGTAAGAATATCATATATTTAACTCCTGGAAAGGTAAAGTAGTGTATAAATAACACCTGAAAATTTAAGAGTAGTGTATTTTTAGCACCTGGAAATGTAAGAGAATTGTATATTTAACAGATGGATGTAAGAGTGGTGTATGTTTAAGATTTGAAAAGTGAGAGTAGTTTCTATTTGCATATCTGGAGATATAATAGTAATATCAATATAACACCTGGAAACATTAACCACAAAAATTCATTCCAAAAAGCAAATTAGACAAAAAAGTTGTTGGCAGTCTTAATAAAGAAATGAAACAAAAAGCATTAAATGCATGCTTTTATATAAGTTGGGACTACCGGTCAATATGGCGGTTAGGTGGCAGTTTACTCATATTCCAAGTCTGGCTTGCTGCAGGAGCTACTGAGTTTAGTGCTCTGTGCACACCATAAGCTGTGTTTTTCATCTGGATCATGTTTCAATATTCCAATTGCTTACGATGAATGATGATATCGTATGACAAAGGACAATTCAGCTGCGTTCACTTTTTGCGCCGCTTGGCCTTGTGTCTTTTGGCATGTGCTGTAGTTGCTATGATGGAGACTGCAGCTGCCTTTCTTTGTTTGTATCCTTCAATGAGATGAGTTTTAATTTAGATGATTGCACTGGCACGGGCGGTTGAGCAATTATGGATTTGAATTCGTTTACAGTGATACCGGGGCCTTCAACTAACCATAACCATTCTATATTAGTTATTTACTATCAACTTGATCAACTGAGTAGTTTTTTTTTAAATCTACCATCATGAGTCATTCTTGTCATACACCAGTTCTATAACTACATAACTATAATACTATAATCTGTCCCATTTCAGAATTTTAGTTAAAAACATAATCCTTAATATAACCTTCCAAAAATCATGCACAACACAATACTCTTTAAAAAAAAATATAATCCACAAAAAGTTCACAAACATGATACAACTCAGAGAAAGCAGTAAAAAGCCTGGTTCCCCAACACACCTTATTTCTACTAGAAAAACCACCAGAATAGGCACCTGGAATGTGCTTTCTATAAACAAGCAAGGAAAAGCTGCACAGGAAAAAGCAGAAATGAAGAGCTAAAGTCAACAGAAAATATTACATGACAGGTTTTTTTTTTTTTAATTCCATGAGGAGGAGACAAGGAGGAAAGCCAAAATATACTTGGGGAGGACAGATGGAAACAGATGGGGAAAACACGGAATGGTCTTTAGAGAATAACACTAAACAAGACTGCTTGGAAAGAGTTTGTTGGAGACCTATACTCCACAGGGAATTGAAAAGGAAAAGAAGAAGAAGAAAGTAAGTCATACACCCCATATACTACACAAATGTTATTGTATTTATATTATATTTAGTATCCCCAATGCATCGACTGTTAATATAGTTTACAACTGCCTTTGAAGTACTTTTATGTTTCAGAATGTTAACGGGGTATGTGTTATGTATGAATATTTATTATCCTTTAAAGCACACAGCCTTTGTTATTTCCCCTGACAGACCCCCAAAATTGGATAAAGCAATAATATCTATTGTCTTTGTGTTTCTGTAGTGAGCTCTCATAAAGAATATTCTCTTATATGTTAATGTCATCATGCATATATACATAATCAAAAGAATAAAGAATTCCATTAGGCTATATGACATTTAGGCTATATTATTTCAGTGCCAATATTGTTTTTCCCACCAGCTCAGCTTTGGGTAATGTATAAACATTATGAAATTGCTGTTTTCTAACACAGCTTTGGGTAAAGTATAAGTATTATGACATTGCTGTTTTCTAACACAGCTTTGGGTAATGTATAAGTATTATGACATTGATGTTTTCTAACACAGCTTTGGGTAATGTATAAACATTATGACATTGCTGTTTTCTAATACAGCTTTGGGTAATGTATAAGTATTATGACATTGCTGTTTTCTAACACAATTTTGGGTAATGTATAAACATTATGACATTGCTGTTTTCTAACACAGCCTTGGGTAATGTATAAGTATTATGACATTGCTGTTTTCTAACACAGCTTTGGGTAATGTATAAGTATTATGACATTGCTGTTTTCTAACACAGCCTTGGGTAATGTATAAGTATTATGACATTGCTGTTTTCTAACACAGCTTTGGGTAATGTATAAGTATTATGACATTGCTGTTTTCTAACACAATTTTGGGTAATGTATAAGTATTATGACATTGCTGTTTTCTAACACAGCTTTGGGTAATGTATAAGTATTATGACATTGCTGTTTTCTAACACAGCTTTGGGTAATGGATAAACATTATGACATTGCTGTTTTCTAACACAACTTTGGGTAATGTATAAGTATTATGACATTACTGTTTTCTAACACAGCCTTGGGTAATGTATAAGTATTATGACATTGCTGTTTTCTAACACAGCTTTGGGTAATGTATAAGTATTATGACATTGCTGTTTTTTAACACAGCTTTGGGTAATGTATAAGTATTATGACATTGCTGTTTTCTAACACAGCTTTGGGTAATGTATAAGTATTATGACATTGCTGTTTTCTAACACAATTTTGGATAATAACTCAGTATAATTATAACATAAAATATATATAACATATATAATATAATGGCCGCGCCAACGAAAAAAGCACAAGTCGCGAGCGAGATGGATAGATACGATCTAGATATTTTAGGATTAAGCAAAATGCGCTGGCTTGGAAAAGGTAGGAAATCTGTTGATAATAAAATAGTAGTTTTTTCTGGAAGGGAAGGTGGAAAACACCGTGAAGGAGTAGGCATAATGATGACAGACATAGCTGCAAGAAGTTTATTAGAATGGGAACCGGTAAATAGCCGTCTGATACGAACACGCTACAAAACAAAATATGGAAGACTTTCAATTGTTCAATGTTATGCGCCTACAAACGAAGTGATGAAATTAAGGACGATTTTTATAACCATCTACAACATCTTATAAACAAAATACCCAAACACGATCTTTTAATTGTAATGGGAGATTTCAACGCCAAAGTGGGAAAAGACAACGCAGGAGTGGAGCATGTAATGGGGAGAGAAGGCTGTGATACTACAAGTCAGAATGGAGAAAGATTAATAGAATTATGTTTAATAGAAATTTTAGTTATAGGTGGGACATTATTTCCACACAAAAATATTCACAAAAACAACATGGATATCTCCTGATGATAGAACCTCAAATCAAATTGACCACCTGTGTATTAAACAACAATTCATATCATCATTAATAGATGTAAGAGCATACAGAGGTGCTGATGTTAATAGTGACCACAACCTGTGCATTGGGAAAATAAGATTAAAATTTAAAAGCCAACAGAAAAGATCAACTACACATAAATTTGATAGTCGTAAACTGAAAGATGAAGCCATAAAAGAAAAGTTTAACATAGAGCTAAGTAATTGTTATACAGCACTCGGTGAAATAGACTTGATACAGTAATGCGTGAAGAACAGCCTGGGTTTAGAAAAGGGAGAAGCTGCCTTGACCACATTTTTACTCTACGACTTATATTGGAGGAACACATTGAAAAGCAAAAACCTTTTGTACTTAACTTCATCGACTTCAAAAAAGCATTTGACAGTATTCATAGAGATTCTTTGTGGAAAATTCTGAAGCAATATGGCTTACCATCAAAAATCATAAATATTATTAAAGACATGTATGATGGTTACACATGTGCAGTTCAAACAGAGGAAGGACTGAGCGAATGTTTCACAATAGAAACTGCGGTTAAACAAGGATGTATTTTATCACCTTTGTTATTTGGAGTTGTTATGGACTTCATAATGAAGAAATGCTGCACTTGTAATAAAGGCATTGAATGGATACAAGGAGACCATTTGGAGGACCTCGACTTTGCTGATGACATAGTTCTCATCTGCAGTCAGATAAAAACGATGCAGGAAAACACAAATGAACTATCATCAATAGTCAGCAAAATTGGGCTTGAGATCAATCATGAAAAGACTAAAGTCATGAAAAGCTTAATTCCAACAGACCACAAAATATACATGGAAAACAAACCAGTGGAAGAGATCGATCACTTTATCTATCTTGGAAATCACATTGATTGAGAAGGGGATACAAGCAAAGAAATTAGAATCAGAATAGCTAAAGCAGCAATGTCGCTTGAAAAGTTGTGGAAATAAAAACTCATCAGCACAAACACAAAACTATTTGATTCAAATCAAATGTACTATCAACCCTTACATATGCGTGTGAAAGCTGGAAAACAACAAGAGATATAGAAACAAAGTTGAACGCATTAAAAAATAAACGTCTAAGGAAAATACTTGGTATAGCGTGGAACGAATTCAAAACAAGCGAGGAAATTAGAGAAATTAGCCAATCAACCACTGTTATCTTCAGTAATAAAGAAAAGACAATGGTCATATGTTGGACATGTGATGAGAAGAGATAATAACCGAATAGCAAATTACATTAAAAGAAAGAATAATTGTATGTGGAGACTTTAACAGCCACTCACAGAGCTGGGGCTATGAACATATGGACAAGAGAGGTGAAGAGCTTGAAAATTGGCAGGATGACAATGGGCTTATACTATTAAACCAGGCAACAGATCCACCAACATTCTACTCCAGATCATGGCATACCACATCTACACCAGACCTTGCTTTCCATTCACCAGACCTGGATTGGAATATCACACGAATTGTTGGGAAACAACTTGGAGGCAGCGACCACCGACCAGTCTTTTTAGTGGTACAAAATAAGGCCATCAGGGAGAGCAGCACTCTCTCCAGATGGAATTACAAAAAGGCAGACTGGAAAATGTATCAACACTACACCAGTGTACTGACTAAAGATATAAATACAAATAGAGACATCAACAAAATAGTTGATGAATTCAGTAGACTAATAATACAAGCTGCCAGTGAAACAATACCTAGAGGGGCACGGAAACACTACAAACCATACTGGAGTAGTGAGCTAGAGCAACTGCACAATGACATGGAAACATCTCGAAAGCAAGCAGAAAATAACCCTTGCCAAGAACACCACAACAACTACCAGCATGCTAAAGCCAAATTTCAACGGGCTAAACTACAAGCCAGACGGAGAAGCTGGAAAGAAAAAACAGAGTCCTTGAATCTTGAACGAGACACAAGAAAAGTGTGGAAGCTTGTAAAACAGCTGAATGATGAGGGTACAGAAAGGAACACCAAAATTACACTGAAGAAGGATGGAAACATTCTAACAGGTAAACATGCAGCAAATTACTTTGCAGACTCCTTTGCAAATGACAATAATATTGAAATTAGCCTAGAAAAACGACAAGAGACCGTTTAAAACAACAAAATGCAAGACAAGAAGAGACCACACATGAAGTAATGGAAACACCCATTACACAAAGAGAGCTAGAGCTGGCAATATCCAAATTAAAAATGAAAAAGTCACCAGGCAATGATGGAGTGTCCAATGAAATGATTAAGAACTTGGGAACTGCAGCTAAAGCAAAACTACTGCAGATCTAGAACATTTGCTGGATCACAGGTAGAGTGCCACAGGCATGGAGAGAAGCAATTATGATACCATTACTAAAGCCAGGAAAAGATGGTTCAATGACATCCAGCTATAGACCAATCAGCCTTACAAGCTGTTTGTGTAAAACAATGGAACGTATAATCAATCTTAGACTGCAGTGGTACCTGGAAAGTGAAAATCTCCTTGTCCCACAACAAGCAGGCTTTAGACAGTGTTACTCTACCGAAGATCAAGCAACCTATCTTTCCCAGGAAATTGAAGATGCGTTTCAAGAAAAGAAACTGGTACTAGCAGCATGGATAGACCTAAAGAAAGCATTTGATAAGGTATGGAAGGAAGGGCTTTTGAAGAAACTGAGAAATTATGGAGTAAATGGCAGGATGTACAAATGGGTCAAAGCATACCTGCATAACAGGAGAGCCAGAGTGCAACTGGATGGTCTTAAGAGTAAGAAGGTCTTATTGCGCCAGGGCGTTCCACAAGGAGGGGTACTATCTCCAACACTTTTTCTGATCTACATCAATGACCTAGTT
The DNA here is from genome assembly GCA_032433765.1 of Megaustenia siamemsis. Classification (NCBI taxonomy): domain Eukaryota; kingdom Metazoa; phylum Mollusca; class Gastropoda; order Stylommatophora; family Ariophantidae; genus Megaustenia; species Megaustenia siamemsis. The sequence continues at coordinate 29,705,015 of JAVIAB010000160.1, read as the reverse complement.
ACTGAACTACCACATGGCATCAAAGTGGCAATGTATGCAGATGACTTGGTAATGTGGTGCACAGAGGAGTATGCAACAGTGGCCTCCAAATTGCTACAAAGAGCTATGAATGCACTGAATTCATGGACAAATAGATGGTGTATCAGCATCAATACAGACAAATGCAGTACTACACTTTTCACACTCTCCCCAAAACAAAAAGCAGGAGCCATCTACATAAACAATGAGCCTGTGAAAGAAGACATACAAGCTACATATCTCGGAGTTACATTTGATAACAAACTATCTTGGAAACAGCAGATAAATAAGGCAACCCAAAAAGCAAGGAGGAAATTGGCTATTCTAAGAAAGTTGTGTGGAACCACATGGGGTGCGAGTGGGAAAATACTCAGTAAAGTTTACCAACAGAGTATACGCCCACATTTAGAATATGGATCATCCGCATGGTGCTCAGCATCAAACACCACATTGCAAGAACTGGATAAAGTACAAAACCAGGCACTTAGGGTCATCACAGGAGCAATGAAATCAACACCAATATTGGAGATGGAGAAATTGTGGAGGATACCAGCACTGAGAGAACGGAGAGACACAAAGGTGCTGATACAGGCAGAAAAATTTGTATGCATGCCGAGACATCCAATGAAGGACAGATTCCAAAATCTTGCATTCGGACGACTTAAGAGAAGCAGCTTTATCCACCAAGCCAAGCGTATTAGTAGACAAACACCAGACATGCCAAGAGTTGTTAAACCCCTTCTGCCCATACCAGAACAGACTCCCTGGACAGATGAATCAGGATTATCAGTTCAAATACGGACAGAAGTGAAAGGAATAGTTGACAAAGAGGAACAAAATAGTCTACAGCGAAAAACAATAACTCTCAGTTTCCTGGATGAAGAATACCCACAAGACCTATGGATCCGTGTGTACACAGATGGATCAGCACAGAATGCAGTAAAGAATGGGGGAGCAGGTGCATATATAGAGTACCCAAATAACACTAGGGATATGAATAAAATAGCAACAGGGAAATATTGTCACAATTATGATGCAGAAATACAAGCAATAAAGTTGGCAATAGAAAAACTGCTGAACAGTAATCTTAGCCCACAGCCTGTAGTGTTTTTGACAGATGCAAGATCAGTACTCCAGGCACTACAATCCAGAAAATTACCACATCTGCAGACCTTATTGACTGAACTCTGCAAGCACCACAGGGTTGCCCTGCAGTGGATCCCGTCTCACTGTGGAATACCAGGAAATGAGAAAGCAGATCAGTTGGCAAAGGAAGGTTCAACAGGCACACAACTAGATACACCAGTTACATACCATCATAAGAAACAGATAATCAAATCAATCAGAGGACCACAAGCCCCAAATCAGGATGCCTTTCATAATATGAATAGATATGAACAAGTTATCATTATACGCCTAACAACAGGACACAATCGACTCCATAGTCACATGTATACAAAATTCAAGATCGGCACATCAACTACTTGTACATGTGGACAGGCACCCCAGACTGCTGAACACATACTTCAAGACTGCACTGAATATAGTAGACTGAGGAAAATCCATTGGCCCATAGATACAACACTACAGACAAAACTATATGGGCCACTGCAAGAATTACAAAAGACAGTAAAATTTATACAGGAAACGACATTGCAGATATAGACAATACTTCAGGCGAACGAAAGATAGATAGACTGAACAATGTTTCTACCTCTGTATCCTATATCTTTAGGCCGGATGTAAAATGTGTTAACTTCACAGTATTAGTCATAGACTATGAAACTGAAGGTGCCAGTGCTCTTATTCACTTTACTTGCCTTAATAAATTCTGTCAGGCAGGAATGCATAATTATTAGTTGGGACGAATGCAGCAGGAGCAAATGTACCAAAACGTTTGAGTCATGAAGGTAGCATGGCACAGATATGTTATTAACACACTTAACATAAACCACCTCATATGTGATTCTTATCTACTAACCTAGACATTAACTTTAAGTTATGTGAATCAGATTAACTATCCTAGACATAAACTTTAACTAATATGAATAAGATTCACTAACCTAGATATAAACATTAACTACTATGAATCATATTCAATAACCTAGACATAAACTTTAACTAATATGAATAAGATTCACTAACCTAGATATAAACATTAACTACTATGAATCATATTCAATAACCTAGACATAAACTTTAACTAATATGAATAAGATTCACTAACCTAGATATAAACATTAACTACTATGAATCATATTCAATAACCTAGACATAAACTTTAACTAATATGAATAAGATTCACTAACCTAGATATAAACATTAACTACTATGAATCATATTCAATAACCTAGACATAAACTTTAACTAATATGAATAAGATTCACTAACCTAGATATAAACATTAACTACTATGAATCATATTCAATAACCTAGACATAAACTTTAACTAATATGAATAAGATTCACTAACCTAGATATAAACATTAACTACTATGAATCATATTCAATAACCTAGACATAAACTTTAACTAATATGAATAAGATTCACTAACCTAGATATAAACATTAACTACTATGAATCATATTCAATAACCTAGACATAAACTTTAATTAATATGAATAAGATTCACTAACCTAGATATAAACATTAACTACTATGAATCATATTCAACAACCTAGACATAAACTTTAACTAATATGAATAAGATTCACTAACCTAGATATAAACATTAACTAATATGAATCATATTCAATAACCTAGACATAAACTTTAACTAATATGAATAAGATTCACTAACCTAGATATAAACATTAACTACTATGAATCATATTCAATAACCTAGACATAAACTTTAACTAATATGAATAAGATCCACTAACCTAGATATAAACATTAACTACTATGAATCATATTCAATAACCTAGACATAAACATTAACTACTATGAATCATATTCAATAACCTAGACATAAACATTAACTACTATGAATCATATTCAATAACCTAGACATAAACTTTAACTAATATGAATAAGATTCACTAACCTAGATATAAACATTAACTACTATGAATCATATTCAATAACCTAGACATAAACTTTAACTAATATGAATAAGATTCACTAACTTAGATATAAACATTAACTACTATGAATCATATTCAATAACCTAGACATAAACTTTAACTAATATGAATAAGATTCACTAACCTAGATATAAACATTAACTAATATGAATCATATTCAATAACCTAGACATAAACTTTAACTAATATGAATAAGATTCACTAACCTAGATATAAACATTAACTACTATGAATCATATTCAATAACCTAGACATAAACTTTAACTAATATGAATAAGATCCACTAACCTAGATATAAACATTAACTACTATGAATCATATTCAATAACCTAGACATAAACATTAACTACTATGAATCATATTCAATAACCTAGACATAAACATTAACTACTATGAATCATATTCACTAACCTAGACATAAACTTTAACTACTATAAATCATATTCAATAACCTAGACATAAACTTTAACTATCATATCAAATCATCATCATCATCGAGTGCCATCTCCGCAACGAAGGTTGGCTACCATGGAGCGCCATTCTGCTCTGTCTCTTGCTTTTATGGTGCAGGTTGTCATAGGCTGGTTTGTCCATCTTTTGATGTTACTCATCCATGTTAGTCTTGGTCTGCCTCTACCTTTTTTACCTTGTATTTTCCCCTCCAGGATTACTTTTAGTAAGCTGTTGTGGCTTTTAACATGGCCCAACAAATCACATTTGTCTTGTTTGAATTGTGTTTAGTAGTTCTCTTTTTATTTTTAGTTGTTTTAAGACTTCATCGTTTGTTTTCTTTTCTTTTCACCCAATTCTACCTATTCTTCTATATATCCATGGCTTTTTCTGGAAAAGTACATATCCAATAACCTAGACATAAACTTTAACTATCATGAATCATATCCACTAACCTAAACATAAATTTTGTAACGTAAATCAAAAACAATAACTTTGACATGAACTATACCAGATGTGAATCTGATATATTAACTTTGATATAAGTTAAAACAGATGTGAATTAAATCAACTATCCTTGACATAGTCTATAATGGATGTGAATCATATCCATTAATCTTGACATAAACTACAATTATAGGAGATGTAAACTACAACCACTAATCTTGACACCAACTAGATGTGAATTACATTCACTAACCTTGACATGGACTATATAAATGTGAATTACTTTTATTAACCTTGACATATATAAAGATATGAACTACATTTACTAACCTTGACATAATTATAAAAGATGTGAATTAGATCAATTAATATTGACATAATTATAAAAGACGTGAATTATATCAATTAATCTTGACATAATTATAAAAGATGTGAATTACATCAATTAATCTTGACATAATTATAAAATATGTGAATTACATCATCTAATCTTGACATAATAATAAAGAATGTAAATTATATTTACTAACCTTGACATAATTTATAAAAGTTATGAATTACATTAACTAATCATGACATATTTATAAAAGATGTGAAATATATCAGTCAATTTTGACATAAACTACAAGAGACATGATTTACATACATTATTCTTAACATAATTTGAGCAATTTTAATTAAAAAAATATGACATAAACTGTAACAGATGTGAACATTAAGTTCAGCATAAACAAAAACGAATGTGAATCATCCACTGACCTTGACATACAAAGGATGAAGGGGTTTCCCCAGGATGAACCCTAGCAGTAATTAGAACAGTCTTAAGTTTGTCATTGTCTGTGGCATGTAGATTTGGACTAGCAATTGTTAAAAGGTCAAGCCGCCGTTGTTGCTGGAAAATAAAAGCATAAATATTCACAATTTTCAATATTCTGATTATAGAGCAGACTGATTAGAGTTGATTATAGAACAGACTGTACAGAGTTGATTATAGAGCAAACTGTACAAAATTGATTATAGAACAGACTGTACAAAGTTGATTATAGAACAGACTGTACAGAGTTGATTATAGAACAGACTGTACAGAGTTGATTATAGAGCAAACTGTACAGAGTTGATTATAGAATAGACTGTACAAAGTTGATTATAGAGGAGACTGTTTATAATTGATTATAGAGCAAACTGTATAGAGTTGATTATAGAGCCAACTGTACAGAGTTGATTATAGAACAGACTGTACAAAGTTGATTATAGAGCAGACTGTACAGAGTTGATTATAGAACAGACTGTACAAAGTTGATTATAGAGCAAACTGTACAGAGTTGATTATAGAACAGACTGTACAAAGTTGATTATAGAGCAGACTGTACAGAGTTGATTATAGAACAGACTGTACAGAGTTGATTATAGAGGAGACTGTTTATAATTGATTATAGAGCAAACTGTATAGAGTTGATTATAGAGCAAACTGTACAGAGTTGATTATAGAGCAGACTGTATAGAGTTGATTATAGAGCAAACTGTATAGAGTTGATTATAGAGCAAACTGTATAGATTTGATTATAGAGCAGACTGTATAGTTGATTATAGAGCAAAGTATACAGAGTTGATTATAGAGCAGACTGTACAGAGTTGATTATAGAGCAAACTGTATAAAGTTGATTTTCTAAAGTAGACTCTTTTCTTGCTTCTTTTTCTTTTGCTGCCTGATATAACAATTCTGATCTGTTGTTCTGACAGATCTCAGAAAATATAGTCATTTTTTGTTTAACATCTAAGTATAAATCATAATTTTATGTGACAAAATTAGATATTTAAAAAAATATTTATATTTTTTATTCATTTTAAATAAAATATCAAATATGACAAGCAATATAATAACAAATGGTGCCCACGGAATTTATCTGTAATTGGAAGTGTGTTTGAAAGTATCAGAAGCCTGAATATCACTGGTTTTAAAACATTCATGTCTGTAATTTAGCATTTGTTTTTATTGAAGCATGGCTAATGTATGTTGACAATTAACCTCAAAAAGAAAGAAACTACCTTTCACAAGTACATACCACTGACAAGGAAACTACCTTTCACAAGTACATACCACCGACAAAGAAACTACCTTTCACAAGTACATACCACTGACAAAGAAACTACCTTTCACAAGTACATACCACTGACAAAGAAACTAACTTTCACAAGTACATACCACTGACAAAGAAACTAACTTTCACAAGTACATACCACTGACAAAGAAACTAACTTTCACAAGTACATACCACTGACAAAGAAACTAACTTTCACAAGTACATACCACTGACAAAGAAACTAACTTTCACAAGTACATACCACTGACAAAGAAACTAACTTACACAAGTACATACCACTGACAAAGAAACTACCTTTCACAAGTACATACCACTGACAAAGAAACTACATTTCATAAGTACATACCACCGACAAAGAAACTACCTTTCACAAGTACATACCACTGACAAAGAAACTATCTTTCACAAGTACATGCTATTGATAAAGAAACTCTTTCACAAATAAATACCACTCTTAAAGAATCTCTATTTCACAAGTACACACCACTGATACAAAAACTCTCTTACACAAGTACATAGCACTGACATAGAAATCATGTTTCTCATACACATACCACTAACCATGAAGCTTTCTCTGCCAGACACAAATCACTGGCAAAGAAACTCTTTTCCCTAGATATATCCATGTCAAAGAAACTCTTTTCCCTAGATATATCCTTGACAAAGAAACTCTTTTTCCCAGATATATCCCTGACAAAGAAACTCTTTATCCTAAAAATATCCCTGACAAAGAAACTCTTTATCCTAAAAATATCCCTAACAAAGAAACTCTTTTACTTAGATATATCCCTAACAAAGAAACTCTTTTTCCTAGATATATCCCTGACAAAGAAACTCTTTTCCCTAGATATATCCATGACAAAGAAATTCTTTTACCTAGATATATCCCTGACAAAGAAACTATTTTCACCAGATGCTTATCCCTAACAAACAAAGAAACCCTCTCTTGTCTAGATACAAATCACCAACACACAAAGAAACCCTCTGTTTTCTGGACACAAACTACCAACACACAAAGAAACCATCTCTTTCCTAGACACAAATTACCAACACACAAAATAAACTTTCTATTTCATAGATACATACCACTGGGAAACAAAGAAACTTTCACTTACATAGACACCATACCACTGACAAACAAACAAACTTTCTCTTCCATAGATACATCATCATCATCATGTGCCATACCGGTTGGCGTAGGTGATCATGTCCCTCCACAATCTTCTATCCACAGTGCATCGTATCAGTTCTGTTGTTGACTGTTTTTCATGCCATGACACCAAGCTATCCAGTATTTTCTCTCTTTGTCGCCCGTGATCTCTCTTTCCTTTTATTTTGCCACTTGTAACCAAGCATTCCAACTTTCCTCTTCTCATGATGTGCCCGAAAAATGTTGATTGCTTCTTTCTGATGTTTTTTAAGAACTCCCTTTTTGTGTTGGCCTCTTTGAGAACTTCCTCATTGGTCTTTTTAGCTGTCCAGAGAACTTTCAACATTCTTCTGAGAAATCCCATCTCTGTGGCCTCTAATCATCTTTTCATTTCTTTATCTACTGTCCATGATTCGCTTCCATTGGTCAGAATTGGTTCTATATAGCACAGATGAACTCTCTTTCTCATTTTTATTGACATAGATTTGTTGTATAAGATATTTTTCATTTTCTGAAATGCCATTTTGGCCTGAGCTATTCTACTTTTTATTTCTGTGGTGCATCTCCCATCTGATGTTATTATTGTGCCCAAGTATTTGAAACGTATAGATACATACCACTGACAAACAAAGAAACTTTCTCTTCCATAGATACATACCACTGACAAACAAAGAAGCTCTCTCATGAAGAAATCATAATTCCTCTTCTCTAGATTATCAAGGTAATTCTGTAACTTTGTGTATGAGTATGGGTAGCAATAGGCAAATTGGTAGACATCATCCTCACGGTCAAATATGAAAGCAAATGACATAACATAATTCTTTCGATGGTCTGGGCAGCGATAGTAGTACACATATTTGGCTGGAATACGAACCCTGGTAATTGAGGATACAAAATGGCAGGATCAAATGTAGTAAAAGAAAATACAATAAAAATGTGTGGGTGCAGGCATTCCTGCATATAAGTATGTGACATGAGAATGTATTCAATGTTTATGTTTTTTTTTAATGAAAAAGCTTGAAAAACACAAAAACAATGTACTTCCTTTTTTTTCCTTCTGTCGCTTTATTCCAACACTATCATAAATTTGACCATCAACAATATTAATTAATTCATCATCATCATGTAACATGCCTGCTGGCGTAGGTGATCATGTCTCTCCAAAACTTTCTATCTTGACAGTTATTTATTATTTCTGTTGTTGACCTTCTGAAAAGCCATTCTCTTAAGCTGTCTGGTATATTTTTCTCTTTGCTTCTCTCTATCTCTTTGTTCCTCAATTTTCCCAGTTGTTACAATACGCTCCGGCTATTCTCTTCTCATTACATGGCCAAAAAATGATGATTGTTTCTTCCTAATATTGGATATTAGCTCTCTTTTTTGCTTTGGCCTCTTTCAGAACGTTTTCATTACTCTTCTTAGCTGTCCATGGTATTTTCAACATTCTTCTGTAAAAACCACATTCCTACAGACTCCAATGATTTTCTTGTCTGATGTTCTATTATCCATGATTCACATCCACATGTTAAGAGTGACTATACATAACATTTAAGAACTCTTTTCTTGATTAATTAATTACTGGACACATTTCTTATGTTTGTTAGGAAAACAGTGCTACAGAAGAATATTTAGAATATCATGAACAGAAAAGAGAACAATCATATCTTATGTTTGTTAGGAAAATAGTGCTACAGAAGAATATTTAGAATATCATGAACAGAAAAGAGAACAATCATATCTTATGTTTGTTAGGAAAACAGTGCTACAGAAGAATATTTAGAATATCATGAACAGAAAAGAGAACAATCATATCTTATGTTTGTTAGGAAAACAGTGCTGCAGAAGAATATTTAGAATATCGTGAACAGAAAAGAGAACAATCATATCTTCCAACAATTTAATATTCCAGAGAAACTGGTTGCTAAAGAATACAAAAACATAAAATAAAATATTTGGTTATCTAAAAGTACATGAAAGCCTGGAAAAGATGATAATGGAAGGAGTTGTACCAGGTAGATGTGAGGGAGGAAGATTAATAAGTAGGTCAGTGTAAAATGTCACAAATAAGCTGGGATTGAATGATGCAGATACTTGAGATCTTGTGTTGAACAGAAAATACTTAAAAGTAGCTGCCATGAGAGACAAGTTCCAACAGAGACAACCAAGATGATGATGATGATTAGGAAAATAGAGACATTTACAATGACACAACAAATTTTTTTGAAACTCTAAATCTAAAACAGAAATTGTGTGTTACATTCTGACAAAAAAACATTCATTACCAAATCATGTAACGCAGTGATTCTCAAACTGGGATTCACATAATTCCAGAGCGACAAGCCAAAACATTTAACTCTTTCCATACGTTTTGACGCACTGAGCCACTCTCAATTTGTTTAGTGTGAACCGTTATCAAACCATATTCTTTTAACATGTCTTGTATCATCTTGGTATTGGTGAACTCTACCTTGTTCTATACCTTGTTCAATTATCTAAATATCCACATAAATATGTTATATGTTAGATACATATAAATACAAATTATTTTTCTCCGGCTTGGCATAGAACCGTTGATCAGAGGTTTAACAAGCCGCTATTGTAAAAACGATTTTGTTAGTGAAACATAGACCTGATACAGAATGTGCAAATTAGCAGTAGATAATAGTGATAGTTTTTTCGGCCCTAAAACAACAACAAAAATAGGATTCTGGAATGTACGAATAATGGCCGCGCCGACGAAACAATCACAAGTCGTGAGATGAATAGATATGATCTAGATATTTTAGGATAAAGCGAAATGCGCTGGCTTGGAACAGGTAGGAAATCTGTTGATAATAAAATAGTAGTTTTTTCTGGAAGGGAAGGTGGAAAACATCGTGAAGGAGTAGGCATAATGATGACAGACATAGCTGCAAGAAGTTTATTAGAATGGGAACCGGTAAATAGCCATCTTATACAAACACGCTAAAAAACAAAATATGGAAGACTTTCCATTGTTCAATGTTATGCACCTACAAACAAAGCTGATGAAGTTAAGGACAATTTTCATAAGCATCTACAACATCTTATAAACAAAATACCAAAACACGATCTTTTAATTGTAATGGGAGATTTAAACGCCAAAGTGAGGGAAAGACAACGCAGGAGTGGAACATGTAATGGGGAGAGATGGCTGTGATACTAAAAGTCAGATTGGAGAAAGATTAATAGAATTATGTTTAATAGAAAATGTAGTTATAGGTGGGACATTATTTCCACACAAAAATATTCACAAAACAACATGGATATCTCCTGATGATAGAACATCAAATCAAATTGACCACCTATGTATTAAACAACAATTCAGATCATCATTAATAGATGTAAGAGCATACAGAGGTGCTGATGTTAATAGTGACCACAACCTGTGCATTGGGAAAATAAGATTAAAATTTAGAAACCAACAGAAGAGGTCAATTACACATAAAATTGATAGTCATAAACTGAAAGATGAAGCCATAAAGAAAAAGTTTAACATAGAACTAAATAATTGTTATGTAGCAATCGGTGAAATAGACTTAGATATCAATGAAATGTGGGACTCACAGAGCAAAATACTAATGAAAGCAGCAGAAGCAAGTGCCAGACTGAAGAAAATGGAAAAACAAGCTTGGATTTCAGACACCACATGGAAATACATCAAAGAAAGAAGAGAAGCGAAAAGAGCCATGACTAATGTAAAGACATATCTTGGAAAGGTCCTGGCAAAAGCAACATACAAAGAATTAGACAACAAAGTGAAAAGTTCAGCAAGAAGAGATACAAGAGCTTATATAGACAATTTGGCAGAGAAAGCAGAGACAGCTGCAATTACAGGAGACAGCAGAACTCTTTATACTGTACAAAAGATGCTGACAAACACCTATACATCCAGTGGAACACTAATTCTAGACATATCTGGATTAATGCTAACAACAAGCGCAGGCATAAAAGTCCCTTTGACGGAACACTTCAAGGAAATTCTTAACCGTTCACTACCCCACAGTTTAATAGATTTTGAAGTTGAAACACCAGCAGCAGAATTAGATGTAAATTTAGATGACTTCACCTTGAGTGAAATAGAAACCACCTTAAAGTGTATGACCAATACCAAGGCTGCTGGAGAGGATAAGTTAACAGCTGAGATACTCAAGGCAACTGATAGCCATAATTTAATAAATCTCCAGAAAATGTTCAACATCATTTGGAAAGCAGAGCCTCATAAATGGAAAAAAGGAATCATTGTTAAGATTCCAAAAAAGGGCAATCTTAGAGATTGTAACAACTGGAGAGGCGTGACCCCTTTTGTCAGTTGCCTCAAAGTTATTCTGCAAAATCATCCTAAATAGAATAAAGGATTCAATAGATACAGTAATGCGTGAAGAAAAGGCTGGGTTTAGAAAAGGGATAAGCTGCCTTGACCACATTTTTACTCTACGACTTATATTGGAGGAACACGTTGAAAAGCAAAAACCTTTTGTACTTAACTTCATCGACTTCAAAAAAGCATTTGACAGTATTCATCGAGATTCTTTGTGGAAAATTCTGAAGCAATATGGCTTACCATCAAAAATCATAAATATTATTAAAGACATGTATGATGGTTACACATGTGCAGTTCGAACAGAGGAAGGACTGAGCGAATGTTTCCCAATAGAAACTGCGGTTAAACAAGGATGTATTTTATCGCCCTTGTTATTTGGAGTTGTTATGGACTTCATAATGAAGAAATGCTGCACTTGTAATAAAGGTATTGAATGGATACAAGGAGACCATTTGGAGGACCTCAACTTTGCTGATGACATAGTTCTCATCTGCAGTCAGATAAAAACGATGCAGGAAAACACAAATGAACTATCATCAATAGTCAGCAAAATTGGGCTTGAGATCAATCATGAAAAGACTAAAGTCATGAAAAGCTTAATTCCAACAGACCACAAAATATACATGGAAAACAAACCAGTGGAAGAGATCGATCACTTTATCTGTCTTGGAAATCACATTGATTGAGAAGGGGATACAAGCAAAGAAATTAGAATCAGAATAGCTAAAGCAGCAATGTTTTTCAGAAGCTTTGAAAAGTTGTGGAAATCAAAACTCATCAGCACAAACACAAAAATTTAGACTATTCAAATCAAATGTACTATCAACCCTTACGTATGCGTGTGAAAGCTGGAAAACAACAAGAGATATAAAAACAAAGTTGAACACATTCGAAAATAAATGTCTAAGGAAAATACTTGGTAGAGCGTGGAACGAATTCAAAACAAGCGAGGAAATTAGAGAAATCGCCAATCAACCACTAATATCTTCAGTAATAAAGAAAAGATGATGGTCATATGTTGGACATGTGATGAGAAGAGATAATAACCTAATAGCAAAGCAAGCCCTCATGTGGGAAATAACAGGTAAGAGAAAAAGAGGAAGACCCAGAGAGACACTGAGAAGAAGACTGATGAGAGAGGCAAGAGCAGCAGGAATCGGCTCCCTCAATGAGATAGAGCTGCTTGCACAGAACAGAGACAAATGGCGAGATTTTATAAAACATCTTTTAAAGAATTGAAAACTGCTAGGACAAAAATTCAGATAAGAGGAGTATCTTGGTCTACGCCCTATGGGCCAGCTACAACTCAAAAGGTCAATAGATAGATATAAATATGTAGATTGATTCCTAAACCATGAAAAATGTCTCTGAAATCTCTTCAGTTGCATCAATAAAAAGCTTCCATACAGAAAGAGTTAAGGTTGCATGAAAGGAATTGAATAATGGCAAGTATGGCACATATGTCAATAGTGTAAGACAAAATATTCAAGTCAATTAACTAAACTAATTAACTAATACAAGTGTAAATATATTAATTAAAGCAGTGTAACTTTTTAAAAAATGCATTTTGGGATACATTTGCTTGAATTAATCGCATCATGTGAGTTTAAATGTAAGTATATACATGAGGCCATCAAATAGCATTTTCACTCATCTCTGAGTCAAAGAAACTGAGATCCAAACACTGTGGTGAACACATCAGACAAGAGGCTATTCCATTATTCTCCCATCTATAAGTCCCCTCAGCAGACCCCAGTAAATAGAAAGTGCCATAGAGATAGTTTTTTCTTTTCAGAATCATCCAAATTAACTATCTTAAACAATTCAACAAAAAGATATTGTGAACAAAAACAATTGCAGAAGCCTAAATATTATAAAGATAAATTCAACATTTACAGATTACACAGGAAAAACGATAAAAATGTGTATTTGAATCGCTTTTAATTTTCCTTAATAAATATTGATATTTACAACTGCCTAACAACATGTGAAAGCCACTGTACAGCAGTGGTTAATGACCTGGTCTGGTGATGACAAGAGGTTGGGTTTGATCTTCACTGACAGTTCCTAGGTTCACATGCCTGCTCTGAAGATGATCATGTCTCTCCCTAACTTGATCATGTCTCTCCCTAACTTGATCATGTCTCTCCCTAACTTGATCATGTCTCTCCCTAACTTGATCATGTCTCTCCCTAACTTGATCATGTCTCTCCCTAACTTGATCATGTCTCTCCCTAACTTGATCATGTCTCTCCCTAACTTGATCATGTCTCTCCCTAACTTGATCATGTCTCTCCCTAACTTGATCATGTCTCTCCCTAACTTGATCATGTCTCTCCCTAACTTGATCATGTCTCTCCCTAACTTGATCATGTCTCTCCCTAACTTGATCATGTCTCTCCCTAACTTGATCATGTCTCTCCCTAACTTGATCATGTCTCTCCCTAACTTGATCATGTCTCTCCCTAACTTGATCATGTCTCTCCCTAACTTGATCATGTCTCTCCCTAACTTGATCATGTCTCTCCCTAACTTGATCATGTCTCTCCCTAACTTGATCATGTCTCTCCCTAACTTGATCATGTCTCTCCCTAACTTGATCATGTCTCTCCCTAATTTGATCATGTCTCTCCCTAACTTGATCATGTCTCTCCCTAACTTGATTATGTCTCTCCCTAACTTGATCATGTCTCTCCCTAACTTGATCATGTCTCTCCCTAACTTGATCATGTCTCTCCCTAACTTGATCATGTCTCTCCCTAACTTGATCATGTCTCTCCCTAATTTGATCATGTCTCTCCCTAACTTGATCATGTCTCTCCCTAACTTGATCATGTCTCTCCCTAACTTGATCATGTCTCTCCCTAACTTGATCATGTCTCTCCCTAACTTGATCATGTCTCTCCCTAACTTGATCATGTCTCTCCCTAACTTGATCATGTCTCTCCCTAACTTGATCATGTCTCTCCCTAACTTGATCATGTCTCTCCCTAACTTGATCATGTCTCTCCCTAACTTGATCATGTCTCTCCCTAACTTGATCATGTCTCTCTGTAACTTGATCATGTCTCTCTGTAACTTGATCATCTCTCCCTAACTTGATCATGTCTCTCCCTAACTTGATCATGTCTCTCCCTAACTTGATCATGTCTCTCCCTAACTTGATCATGTCTCTCCCTAACTTGATCATGTCTCTCCCTAACTTGATCATGTCTCTCCCTAATTTTCTTTCTCTAAAATTGTTTATTTGGTTCTAATATGGACCCATGATTATACATAGAAGTTACAACAGTTGTTTTCTGTTGCCTTCCGTCAGTTTGTTTACTGTTGACTCCGCTAGCCTTTTACAAAAAAGTCTCACCCACAAGGCAGTGAGGTTGTTTTACTTTAGGGTACCCTCCCTTAGCCGTTTACTCTCCTAAGCATACCTGCAAGTCAGTAGGGTAGCCGCAGGTTGTACTGTCTACTGCATACAGTAGCAGGTAAAATTATCAGACCTGACTCCATTATAGTGAATATATGGACTCCATTATAGAGAAGAAAAGCAAAAATAAAGGACTCAGCCTTTATAGCAAAAAGACAGAAGTAATGGTAGCAACAAAGAAAAAGACATCACAGCAAAGCACAATGAAGACAAGTGGAACAATATTAAAACAGGTAAATGAATTTAAATATCTGGGAACAATGTTAGACTCATATGGTAGCTGTACAACAGAAGTGAGATGCAGAATGGCTCAGGCAAAAGCTGCCTTCCAAAAAATGAGGAAGATACTGTACAATGCATTTTTGACAATAGAAACAAGAAAAAGAGCTGTTAAATGTTTTGTAGAGCCAGTCTTAACATATGGATGTGAATCATAGACAGTAGGACAACAGACAAAAAAATCACAGAATGTTGTAGAAGTGTGGTTTTACAGAAGAATGTGGAAAATACTATGGACAGCTAAGAAGATTAATAAAAGTGTTCTAAAATAGGCCAAAGCAAAAAGATAGTTAAATTTCCAAAATTAGGAGGAAACAATCATCATATTTTGGCCATGCAATGAAAAGGGAATAGCTGGAATATATTGTAACAAGTGGGAAAATTGAGGAACAAAGAGATATAGGGAAGCAAAGAGAAAAGATACCAGACAGCTTAAGAGAATGGCTAGGCAGAAGGTCAACAACAGAAATGAAAAATAACTGTCGAGATCAAAAGTTATGGAGAGACATGATCACCTACGCCAGCAGGCATGGTACTTGATGATGATGATGAATATGGACTCTCTGGTAAACCATTCTTTTAGACCATCTGGTATCTTTTCTCTCTGTTTTCCTTTATCTCTACTTCCCTTAATTTTTCCCAGTAGTCACAATATATTCAATGGGCTCTCTTCTCATTACATGGTCAAGAAATTATTTGCTCCTGTTGTAAGCTTTCTTTTCTCATGGCTTCTTTAAGATAACACTGCCTGGCACTCTTCAGCAGACCCAGCTGATAAAAGAGTGGGTACCAGTCTCACAAAGTTGGGGACAAATTACTGACAGCATGGAACAGCAGTGTTACCTTCTCCATCAAATGCTGTGACCTTGTATGGTGAAATGTTTTATTTCACTCCCATATGATACATGTGACACAATACATATTAATGAGTATTTCATTTTTTACTCATTTAGATCATCCTCAATACTCTTTCAGATTGTCTTCATTATTCTTTTAGAGGGTCCTCATTACTCTTTTAGATTCTCCTCATTACTCTTTTTAGCTGTCCTCATTTCTCTTTTACATTGTCCTCATTTCTCTTTAACATTGTCCTCATTATTCTTTTAGACAGTCTTGATTACTCTTTCAGAGTGTCTTCATTACTCTTTTAGGTTGTCCTCATTACACTTTTTAGTTGCCCTCATTACTCTTTTAGATTGTCCTCATTATTATTTTAGACAGACAGTCCTTAATATTCTTGTTAGCTGTCCAGGTATTTCAACAGACTTTTGTAAAACCAAATTTGTGTGCCCTACAAGATTTTCTTGCCTGATTGTCCAGAATTCACTTTCATTGGCATTTTTTTCTAGAAACAAAAGACAACATTGGCCTGGCATAGTGCTGTCCACACAATCCTCAGAAAAGTGTCAGTGGTAAAAAAAATATGGCCACAATCACCATATTCCCCACGTAAAAAAAAAAACGTAAAGAGCCCCCGTCACGTGAAGTGGCATATAGGGAATATGGTGTTAGTGACCATAAATTTTACAGACCTTCAACACATGGTAATGTGGTCGGCATTACACCCATGCTGCTTTACTTTCCCAGAAAAAAATTCGGCACCCATTAAAGGCTGGGTTGACCAGAAGCCGTCGGTTGGATTCGAACCCTACCTCTTGTCCTTTGTAGTCCAGTTCACTAACAAATGAGCTATTGCGACTCCCCATATTCCCTGTGTGCCGTACTCATAATGCAATCATGTGAGCTTTTTTTTTTTTTTTTAAACTGAATGAGTTGAATTGACTTGTTGAGCAGATTTGACTACTCTTGTTCTCAGAAACCAAAAACTAACATCAAGAAATATTTACCATTTTGATCTGCTTGTGGATTTCACCATTGGGGTCATTCCATCTCTGTACAAAGATTTTGTTTTGCTAAAGTTGACTATGTTGAATATAACCCTCTGTGGATTTATCATTAAGTAATGCATTGCCTCATAACGGGATCAATGATAACACAACATTTAGTAAATTACTATCTATCTCTATCTATTGACCTTTCGAGCCGTAGCCGGCCCATAGGGCGTAGACCAAGATGCTTCTTCTTTTATCTGAATTTTTTGTTCCAGCAGTTTTCAATCCTTGTAAAGATATTTTATCAAATCTCGCCATTTGTCTCTGTTCTGTGCAAGCAGCTCTATCTCATTGAGGGAGCCGAATCCTGCTGCTCTAGCCTCTCTCATGTTCTTCTTAGTGTCTCTCTGGGTCTTCCTCTTTTCCTCTTACCTGTTGTTTCCCATATGAGGGCTTGCTTTGCTATTCGGTTATTATCTCTTCTCATCACATGTTCAACATATGACCATCGTCTTTTCTTTATTACTGAAGATATTAGTGGTTGATTGGCGATTTCTCTAATTTCCTCATTTGTTTTGAATTCGTTCCACGCTATACCAAGTATTTTCCTTAGACATTTACTTTCGAATACGTTCAACTTTGTTTCTATATCTATTGTTGTTTTCCAGCTTTCACACGCATACGTAAGGGTTGATAGTACATTTGATTTGAATAGTCTAAGTTTTGTGTTTGTGCTGATGAGGTTTGATTTCCACAACTTTTCAAAGCTTCTGAAAGACATTGCTGCTTTAGCTATTTTGATTCTAATTTCTTTACTTAGTAAATTACTATCTAGTTTGAAAATAATCTAGAAACTGATTAGATTAAATGACAATGTGAAGTAAATTAAATCTTCTTCTTCTTCTTTCCTTCCTCATCTGCCTTTCAGCATCGAGGGGAGATATAATTTGTGGTCTTTTGCTCTTCTGTTCGCCTCTGCTGCTGTTATGTTTCCTAGTGCCTCTAATATTCCATCCATCCATCTTTTTTGTGGTCGACCATTGGGTCTGGTATTCTCACAACGTTTGCTGAAGGCTCGTTGTGTTGTGTTTTGATCTTTCTGCCTTGTCAGGTGGCCAAACCATTGTATCTATTGTTTCTTTATATATTCTATGGCAGGGGTTATTCCTAGCTTTTTTCTCAGTTCTTCATTTCTGATCTGATCTGTAAATTAACTGCCAGTCTAAAAAACCTAGAAAGTGGACAAATTAAACAATAATATTATGTGGAGTATTTTAATCTCCCCCGTGTATTACCGGGGCCTCACTATGTTGGAAGTAAAGAATAGTGACACTGTGACCTTCCAGGCATGTCGTAAGAGGCGACTAAGGAGGTTGATCGATGGCTTGACAAGCTCTCATTGTAAAAAGCATTGTTATGGAAACAGACCATAGATTTTAGAAGCAGTGATCTTTGCAATATGTGCCATTTTGGCACGCAAGGTTTCTGTTTTTGAGATTGTGATTCTGCCCTATGTGCCGTCTTCGGCTCGAAAGGAAGATAGATAGATAGATAGATTTTAATAATTTCTTAATGCTTCCATTGTTTTTTTTTTCTCTGCCATTTTATACTCAAATGACTTTAAAGGGAATGGGAATATAAAATAGCAGAGAAAAAAAATAAAGGTGATAAGAAATTAAATTTTTTTTAAATAATAGAAACCATTAAAATAACCTCAGGTATACTAATGATACAGTCTTAATCGTTAAGAGTGAAAATGAATTACAAGAAATGTTAGATATTATACTGAGGGAAAGTAAATATAAAGGACTGAGCCTCAACAGCAAAAACTGTGAAAAAAAAATAGATTGATTGAACATTAGAAAAGCTAGGAAACATAACAGCAGCAGAAGCCAACAGAAGAGCAAGAGACTGCAAACTATGTCTCCCCTTGAAACTGAATAAAGGCAAACAAGAAAGGAAAGAAGTTTCAATGGAAATTTATGAAAGTACTTTAAATCAGATGACTACACTTCCTTCCACAAGCAAATCCAAATCAAAGCAAAGTATTTTGGAACAGTGTTACCCCTCATTAAAATAAAAATAAACAAACCTAAGACAAATGTTTAAATGGTGTTGGTGAAAATCATTACTTTCTCAGGACAGCTGGTTCTGTCAGTTTCCACATTGATAAGATGGGTAGTTGAAAGTTCTAGAATATTTCAAACCCTTCTTCAAGAGTTGCAGAAAACCAGTCTGTTTAGAGTGTTCTCATTCCGTGGCAAGGTATGGAATTTTAAGAAAGCATTTCCTCCTTTATTTTTCTTGCTACTCTCTTGCTTGCTAGGTGTGTGGTGTGGTCTTAATTAGCAGTTAAAAACTAATCATCACTGGCAACTGTCACAGTGTGTTTCTGCTTAATTGACTGCCAAAAAAAAATGCTAACTTTCAAAACTCAAAAAATACAGTTAACATATTTTTATGCACAAAACCAGAAACTAAACCTCTGGTATATCATTTTCTCATGTATTGTAAAGAACATCATATCTCAACTCATTTTTTACATGACGCCCCAAATAATATCTCAATTTTTTAATACTTTTTTTCTCTCTCAAAGTTTGTCTTGCAAAAAAAAACATTTTAAAATCTCATCTAAAAGTACTTATTTAGCACAAGACATGAAGGACAAAAATACTACTCCACTTAGTAAAACCTCTTCAACCCTGAAATATGGCAATTATAATCTATGTTTCAGTTTCTTGTTTATGATAAGTTTGCACATACGTTCTTATTGACTTTTAATAACATGCTTAGAGGTCAATTCCTTATGTCCTTGGTATTGCGATTGTCCAAAACCCAGTTAGGGCAGAGAGAATATGCATTTCTTATAATGAACAATGTTAAATTAACTAGGTTTCAACAAATGAAATGTTTTGAAAAGTAATAATGATCATTATGTAAAGAATAAATGCTAGATAATTAAAGGCAAATACAAATGTACAAATTTTGGAGGCAATATTGTCAAGATTGGAAGAAAAATAATCATATATGTCAATGCCAGGATTATCAGAGCCATGTTTGTTCTGACTTCTGTGTGTGCAATATATAAAATAAAGAATAAACAATTTGGAAATTGGGGCCAATGACACATAAACAATATTTCTTTTTATAATTAATTTCTAATAATGAAAGTGTAATTGTTTGCTTGATAAATAGAGGCTGTCCTACAAATATTATAACAGCATAATCTCATAAATAAAATAAGGAAAAGACAGTCACAGCTCCTTCTGACAAGAGAGAAGATGGAGCACTTCATCGTGGAAACATAGAGGTAACATTTTAAAAAATACTTTCCTGAGTTAAAACTGAACAAGAGATGCAGATATTTATAAACAGCTGTCAGAGAAAAATTAAGAACATCAGATAGCACTAATGCTAAAGAATATTTAAACAAAATTATAATAACAAATTTTTGTCACATAAAATAACATGGTGGTCTATAGGTTATCATTTTGGAGAGCGTGCTACCAGAGAGATGAGAGAGAGGAAGACCAAGATGAAAGTGAGTGCAAAGATATCACATAAGAACTGCAACACAGACACTGCATCTTAATCAGAACACAGAAAATTTCAGAAATAAATGTCATGGCAGGCAGGTTCCAAAAAGGGCAAGTAATATAATTATGGTAATGATGATCTTTCTATGTGTTTAATGCAGGACGTAGTTTCAATAATTTTTCTGATATTGTCGTTTTTTTTTACATCTCTTCTAGTGGCTGTAATGGTCTTTTTTTTTTTTTAGCACTGTAGATAGGGACTATATATGTTACTGATATATGATGTTCAGTGATAATAAAGAACAGTAAAAATATCAACTGAAGGATCAAGAGAATGCACTATCCACAATATAATTGACAGTTTCATATGAAGCAAATTAATAAAGATAAAAACACCATTTTAAAGTTCATCATTTCTAAAATGTAAAAATGTTTCCAATCTCAATTTATGGCCCTGTATATCACAAGCTGCAGAGAGGAACTGTAACACCATTCACCATTGCATGAGTTATATAAAGAAGAAAAATGTATTTAATTACCTGGTCATTCTTGACATTTTCCACAGTAAAGTTGAACCAAACCCTAAAACGAGGATTGCAGGTGTCTGGGCGAATGAACAAGTCATATTCTGTCTCTGTGATGTAATCCACACGACCTAAATTGCCTGCATTCAAAATAAAAAATCTCAATAATGTAAAAAAAAAAAAAAGTAAAGTGTCCCGTCACGCCAAGTGGCCAATAGGGAATATGGTGTTAGTGACCATAATTTTTACAGACCTTCAGCATATTATTTTTGGGGTAATGTGGTCAGTATTACGCCCGTGCCGCTTTACTTTCCCAAAAAAAAATCAGGTACCTATTTAAGGTTTGGTGAACCCGGAAACCGTTGATCAGGATCGAACCCGCTCTTGTCCTTAGTAGTCCAGTTCACTAACCACTGAGCTATCGTGGCTCCCTCAATGATGTAATGCACATGGCAAAAACTGCATGCTCTAACTTTTTCCATATGGAAGCTTTTTAATCAATGCAACGGAAGAGATTTCAGAGACAACATTTTTCACGGTTTTAAGAATCACTGTACATATTTATATTTATCTAACATATAACATATTATAAAAAATGTTTCGATAATTGAACAAGAATTTAACCAACACTAAGATGATACAAGACATGTAAAAAAAAAATTTGGTTAGATGACGGTTCACACTAATCAATTTGAGAGTGACACACTATGCGGCAAAACATATGAGGCAGAAATTGGCTTGGCGCACAGTGCATTGAAACATACAGAAGGATTTAAGAATATGTTTGAGACCCTACATCACCTTCTCATTATGGTTTGAAAACAGACAAATCACCCTGGTCAACTGAGTAAGGATAGCTAACCTGGGATTTAAAAAATAGTTGCACCAAAGTTAGATGTGTCAAGGCGAAAATTGTAAACATCTCATCATCATGATGTGCCATACCGGTTGGCGTAGGCGATCATGTCCCTCCACAATCTTCTATCTACAGTGCATCGTATCAGTTCTGTTGTTGACTGTTTTCCATGCCATGACACCAAACTATCCAGTATTTTCTCTCTTTGTCGTCCGCGATCTCTCTTTCCCTTAATTTTGCCAGTTCTAACCAAGTATTCCAACTTTCCTCTTCTCATGATGTGCCCGAAAAATGTTGATTGCTTCTTTCTGATGTTTTTTAAGAGCTCCCTTTTAATAGGGTCTAAAATGTAAACATCTCAGCTTGCTGAAAACCATGGCACAATGTAACGTATGCCAATTTCATGCCCTATTTTAGGCCGACAAGCAAAAAGGTATCATCTTTACGAATGTCAACAGACTTTATTATGACAGAACTTTAAAACAGCTGACATGGAACAACACCCAAATTTCAGGATTTCATGGGCAAAGAAATATCGTATAGATCAATTTTTCTACTATCGCTTTCTTCCCACCTTGTTTTTTTTACTATTTCGTCCCAAGTTGAGAAACACTTGACAGATCATGATAAGGAAATACTGGACAGATCATGATAAGGAAACACTTGACAGATCATGATAAGGAAACACTGGGCAGATCATGATAAGGAAACATTGGACAGAACATGATAAGGAAACACTGGACAGATCATGATAAGGAAACACTGGACAGATCATGATAAGTTAACACTGGGCAGATCATGATAAGGAAACACTTGACAGATCATGATAAGGAAACACTGGGCAGATCATGATAAGGAAACATTGGACAGATCATGATAAGGAAACACTTGATAGATCATGATAAGGAAACACTGGACAGATCATGATAAGGAAACACTGGACAGATCATGATAAGGAAACACTGGACAGATCATGATAAGGAAACACTGGACAGATCATGATAAGGAAACACTTGACAGATCATGATAAGGAAACACTTTACAGACCATGATATGGAAACACTTTACAGACCATGATATGGAAACACTGGGCAGATCATGATAAGGAAACACTGGGCAGATCATGATAAGGAAACACTGGGCAGATCATGATAAGGAAACACTTGACAGATCATGATAAGGAAACACTTTACAGACCATGATATGGAAACACTTTACAGACCATGATATGGAAACACTGGGCAGATCATGATAAGGAAACACTGGACAGATCATGATAAGGAAACACTGGGCAGATCATGATAAGGAAACACTGGACAGATCATGATAAGGAAACACTTGACAGATCATGATAAGGAAACACTTTACAGACCATGATAAGGAAACACTTTACAGACCATGATATGGAAACACTGGGCAGATCATGATAAGGAAACACTTGACAGATCATGATAAGGAAAAACTTGACAGACCATAAGGAAACACTTGACAGACCATGATAAGGAAACACTTACCACTCTCAAAGCAAGCATCAAATATTAGGTGACCCCTCTTTGGTTTCCCAGAGTAAGTGGGAGGGACTACAGCAAATTTATTTACATTTCCCACAACAGGCTCCTCCGTGCTGTCAGAATCACTCCCTGCAATGTCAATTAGCAAGTTTTATAAAAATGTTAATACACAGTTATTATAATATAATAGACCTGGAGACAGCTCAGAACTACAACTACCTTGGGCATACTATAACCAGTGATGGAAAATGTACAACTGAAATAAACAAAAGAATAGGAATGGCAAAAAGTAATTTTAATATCATGAAGAACATACTAACATCAAAACAAATAATCTATCTATCTTTTGTCCTTTCGAGTCGAAGACGGCACATAGGGCAGAACCACAATCTCAAAAACAGAAACCTTGCGTGCCAAAATGGCACATATTGAGATCACTGCTCTAAAATCTATGGTGCTGTTTCCATAACAATACTTTTTACAATGACAGCTTGTCAAGCCATCGATCAACCTCCTAAGTTGCCTCGTACAACATGCCTGGAAGGTCACAGTGTCACTATTCCTTACCTCCCTCAGAATGAGTCCCCGGTAACACACGAGATTTAAAAAAAAAATTATACAAAATATTTTTTATATATTTTAGCGACTAAACAAAAGAATAGAATAGGCAAAAAGTAATTTTAATCCCATGAAGAACATATTAACATCAAAACAAATAATACCAGGGCTAAAACTAAGAATAGCAAAATGTTACATCTTCTCAATATTCCTATGTGGTGCAGAAACATGGACATTAGACAAGAAAACAGAACACAGAATTGAAGCCTTTGGAATGTGGATATATAGAAGAATAGGTAGAATTGGTTGGAAGGAAAAGAAAACAAACGATGAAGTCTTAAAACAGCTAAAAATATAAAGAGAACTACTAAGCACAATTCAAACAAGACAAATGCGATTTTTGGGCCATGTTAAAAGACACAGCCTACTAAAAGTAATCCTGGAGGGGAAAATACAAGGTAAAAGAGGCAGAGGCAGACCAAGACTAACATGGACAAGTAACATCAAAAGATGGACAAATCAGCCTATGACAACCTGCACCATCAAAGCAAGAGACAGAACAGAATGGTGCTCCATGGTAGCCAACCTTCATTGCGGAGATAGCACTCGATGATGCTGATGAATACACAGTTAAAAACAGCAAATATACAAATAATCAATGACATCACTAAAGCATACTTATACTTACACTAAAGGTAACGGTAAAGTATGAGACTTGAATCGGTGCCTTAGTACACAAGTTTTCACCCATGTGTGCTTGGCTGCCTATCCAGAAGTGTTAGGAGATTTTTGGACAGTGTCGCTTCAAGTATCGAAACTCATGATGCAAGGCGGCATTTCTCACCTTCCCAGAGTACCTATTTCTGCCAGCAGATGGGTCGACCGCAGGGGTATATTTTTGTTTCCAGCCACGAGTACAATTCACACTGCTTCCAGCGGGAATCAAACATGGCTTATCAGAACGTCAGTAGCCAAGTATGGTGGTTTTCCCAACAAGACTACCAAGGCCCCCTACTTACACTATCCATAACTATGAAGTAATGTGAACAAATCCACACTCATGGTGTTAACTACACTATATTGGTCATCAATTTATTTTTTATCTTTATAACACTTGGCACATTTGGTATAATGCTCTATTTTTAGCCAGTAATTTTCCCCTATATTCTGAACTCTTCAAGTAGAGAGACTACTCTAAGCATAAAACCATGTAAAGGTTAAAGTCATGGATAACATACACAAAAAATGTTTTTGGATGATGATGCCATCAAGGGTTAGCTTAAACAAATATTTAACATCTTCTGTCTTGTGTACTTGCAAAACATTCTCATCAGTCATCTCTAGCTGTTACTCTGCTAATTTTAGTTTTGTTGTCCGCAGCCCTCACCTTTTCATCATAAAATAACTTACAACAAAGTATCTTACCATACCTCATTATGTACTAAAATATTTAATGTATCTTCATTTCTTTCATTGTTTCTTGCTCCATTCATGGTTTTTTTTTTTAACCTGTGCTTTTTTATGTTCAATTTCTCATTCAATGAAACGTTTTTATTTTATAGAGGGGCAGGTCCTTAACTTTTAAAGTAAATTGTAGCAATATATTTATGTAAAAAAATTAGAGTGCCCCCGTCACGCCAAGTGGCGTATAGGGAATATGGTGTTAGTGACCATAAATTTTACAGACCTTTGGTACGTGATTTTTGGGGTAATGTGGTCTGTATTATGCCTGTGCCGCTTTACTTTCCCAGAAAAAAATCAGGCTGGGCGAACCCGGAAACCGTCGGTTTGGATCGAACCCTCCCACTTGTCAGTAGTATTTAGGGACTAAGAGAATCACCCCCTGCTGTTCTCTGGTAGCTTTGAAATTAATAATGAAACCTCAATAAAGAAATCATTTGAGTTATATTATTGTGACAGAATCTCAGGCCATGCTTTATGACTTTATTAAGTCTAAAAATGTTACCAGTGCAAAGTATATAATGCAGTTTGGTTAATCATGAACTTGTTTGGATATACTGTCTTGGTGACTTGTGAACTTTGTTATGACGTAGTTAACAGTAAAGTCAGGAACAATTGAAGGCTATGCATGAAAAGTGCTCCTTGCTGCAGTTTCCTCATATTCCAAGTCAGGCTTGTTACAGGAGCTACTGAGTTAAGTACTCTGTGCACACCGTGAGCTGTGTGCCTCATCCATTTTGATCATGTTTCGATATTCCAATTGTTTACAATGAATGATGATATCGTATGACAGTGAACAGGTGGCTGTTTTCACTTTCTGCGCGGTTTCACCTTATCTCTTTTGGCGTGTGCTGAGACTGCTACGATGGGGACTACAGTTACCTTTATTTGTTTGGGAGATGAGATATTAATTCAGATGATTCCACTGGCACGGGCAGTTGAGCAATTATGGATTTTAATTCATTTTCAGTGATACCGGGGCCTTCCATAACTAAAAAACCAAATAACAGTAAAGTCACACTAAGACTAACAGTAATGTAATGCTAAGACTGACAGTAATGTAACACTAACACTACTAACACTGACAGTAATGTAACACTAACACTACTAACACTGACAGTAATGTAACACTAACACTACTAACATTGATAGTAATGCAACACTAACACTACCAGTAATGGAACACTATTAACACTGACAGTAATGTCATACTAACACTGACAGTAATATAACACTAACACTACTAACACGGACAGTAAAGTAACACTAACACTACTAACACTGACAGTAATGTAACACTAACACTACTAACACTGACAGTAATGTAACACTAACACTACTAACACTGACAGTAATGTAACACTAACACTACTAACACTGATAGTAATGCAACACTAACACTGAACAGTAATGTAACACTAACACTGACAGTAATGTAACACTGACAGTAATGTAACACTAACACTACTAACACTGACAGTAAAGTCACACTAACACTACTAACACTGACAGTAATGTAACACTAACACTACTAACACTGACAGTAATGTAACACTAACACTACTAACACTGACAGTAATGTAACACTAACACTACTAACACTGACAGTACTGTAGTAATGTAACACTAACACTGACAGTAATGTAACACTAACACTACTAACACTACTAACACTGACAGTAATGTAACACTAACACTACTAACACTACTAACACTGACAGTAATGTAAAATTAACAGTAATGTAACACTGACAGTAATGTCACACTAACACTATTAACACTAATGTAACACTAACATAACACTAACTGTAATATAACGCTAACAGTAATGTAAAACTAACACTACTAACACTAACAGTAATGTAACACTAAGACTACTAACACTAACAGTATTACTCATGAGCAAAGTGTGTAAACATTCATCAACCTGACATAATTAACAAGTCTTTTTCAGACTTTCTGTTATTTATATATTTGTATTCGAAAGAGCATTGTTACTTTAATTAAAAACTATAATATTATTTGATTGATGAAGTCTCAGTTTCTGAGTATCCTTTGCTTTAAGATTATATATCTAACTCATTTGAATGATTTTAAACCATCAAATCAAAATTCAAAATGAATTGAATGGCAAATGTAAAACTTAGAGTAGAGTTGTAGCCTAATCATCTTATTTTAAACCCACTATATTGGAGTAGTAGTAGTTACTATCACTGACTATCTATACTATATAAATGACTATATAGAGTATGTATTGTATAGATTACGCAACGCAACTCGTGGCTATTTAACTAAACTACTACACCAACAGTTTAGTATATTTGCTTAAGATTTCAAAACTAAGTTACTTTTACTTGATTTAAGTATTTTATAGTTATTTTACTAAATTTTACTATGTAGTAGTAATACTAAATACTAACTAGTTAAAAAGTTTAAAAGTGTACGGTAAGAGATAAAGACTTTGAAAGTAACAAAAGAGTTATTGAAAGTAGCTACAATCTTACATACTACTACATATGCCATGCTGATACTACTACTAAAATAATTATATTATTGTATCATTTAGTTTACTAATTTTAATTTACTTATATAACTGAAGTAGTTAAATTATTTATTACTTATATAAATGTATACATACTGTCTCATACTATATTTTAATTTGCACCTTACTACAACGTACTCCAGCTACTGTACACAAATTATTAGTCTAAGTCCCTAAGATAAGATACTCTTCTTACTAAAAAAAAAAAAAAGTCAAAGATCTCACTATTCTAAGTTACTCTACATCTCACTAATCACTGGCTAATCAGCATTACATTACAAAAGTAACAATACATACATGATTTTATTTAATTAATTGTCATTTTCATTTTGTCATACTCACATACTGATACTCTTTCTAAATTATTTTCGCAACTCTGTATCATCCAATTTGTAGTTATTTTAGTGCATCTATATTAGTTTTACATTTTTCCAGCTTTCTGTGAATTCCTGACTTCCAAAAATATAAAAACAAACACAAAATATGTGCGAAAATATTGAAACAAACCTGAGTCGCTGTGCTTGTCAGCCATTTTGTAACTGGACGCTTGTACTTCACAACGGAAGAAATACCAAAGTTGCATTTTGATTGGACGTCCTCAAAAAGTTAGTCCAATCAGAAAGCGAGATATATGTGCGTTAGGAAACGAACCCATTCTTCTTCATTTCGCGCTGAAAATAAAATTAAATGTTTCACAATTTACAACTAAATTGTGCATCTTACGGCTCTACACATACAATTTCACCACTGCAATGCTAAGCATACTCTCTCTCTCTCTCTCTCTCTCTCTCTCTCTCTTTCTGCGATCAGGACTCAGGAATCAGAGTAGATCCCAGACTCCCACATGAAGTCAGCTGTCAGGTTAAGTGTGTTGATCGCCCCACCAAAAGAACATCACAATTAGAGTCTGCGCCAGATCCACTCTGACTGAACACCCGTTAAAACGTTGCACTGTGTTCTGCGCCAGTGGCCCAGTGCATCCGATTTCAGCCAGCATTTTATTCAGGTTTGCTTTCCCTAGCCTTTGATTGTCCCCAATCTTCCTGCAAAGCAGCAGGTGATCTTTTCTGTAGGGGGATTCTGCCCTTAGATGGTCGGCCCTCCCAGGTTTACGAGCACCATCTGCCCGAGTCACTAGAGATGACTAACACAGACATGCACACACAAAGATATGAGATGTGACAAACACAGACATGCACATAGTGATACGAGGCATGACTAACACTGACATACATCAATATATATGACACATGACTAACATAAACATGCACATAAAGATATGAGATATGACTGACATAGACATGCACCCACAAAGAAAGTACACATGTCTAACATGGACATGCACACAAAGATATGAGATATGACCAACATAGATAGGCACACACAATGATATGAGATGTGACTAGCATAGCCATGCAAACACAAGGATATGAGATGTGACATACACAGACATGCACACACAAAGATATGAGATATGACTAACATAAACATACACACATAGATATGAGATATCACTAGCCCAAACATGCACACACAAAGATATGACACATGACTAACACAGATACACACAAAGATATAAGATATGACTAACATAGGCGTACACACACAAAGATATGAAATGTGACTTACATAGCCATGCACACACAAGGATATGAGATGTGTCAAACACAGACATGCACACACAAAGATATGACACATGACTAACACAGATACACTAAGTTATGAGATATTACTAAACTCAGACGCACATAAAGATATGAGACATGATTAACACGGACACACCAAGATATGAGATATGACTAACATGACACACACCTAGATATCAGCCATGGCTAGCACGCACACACACACAAGCTAAGATTTGAGCCAAAGCTAGCACAGAAACACATCAAGAGATGAGCCATGACTAGCACGGAAACACATTAAGATATGAGTCATGGCTTCAAGGAAAAACACCAAGAAATGAGCCAAGTCTAGCACATAAACACATTGAGGTATCCATATGCTTGGGTTAGTCTGCAGACTTCTTAACGTGTGAATCATCGACATACGAGATGCAGGCCCCGAATAACTGTTCACAGGTTTCATTCAAACAGTTGTCCGGAGATTTGAGAGCAGTCGGACTCATAGAACGTTCCCTTGCATGCACAGTTCCCGGTTGACTGTTCACAGTACGTTTCCTTGCACGTACAGTCTGCACTTTCCGGGTCACATATGATGTCACAGCCATCAGAACACGTCTGTTCGCAATGTAGCCCAAAATTACCATCGGGACAAGTGTTATTACATGTATAGCCAGGATGTTTACATTGTAGACATTTTCCGGATTTTTCTCACATAAAGGACAGACACTAGGACAAGACCTGGAGCAGTCGAGTCCATAGATCCCATGAGAACATTTGCCGTGACACGTACCGATGATGACGCTTTTATCTATCAACAACCCGCTACACACTGCACAAAACGACCAAGAATACCCGTCCAGACAATAGGTAATAATACAGGGTAGGATATTAACCAGTTTTTATTCACACGACTATAGTGAAACAAAGCAAAAATAAAGGACTCAGCCTTAATAGCAAAATGTGTTTGTTTGTTTATTTGTTTATGGAAGGCCTCGGTATCACTGCAAAATTAAAATCCATAATTGCTCAACCTCCCGTGCCAGCGTAATCATCCGAATCTCATCTCCCAAAACAAAGAAAGGTATCTGTAGTCTCCATTGTAGCAATCTCAGCACACGCCTAAAGACATAAGGCGATACCGTACAGAAAGTGAACACAGCCAACTGTTCCCTGTCATATGATATCATCATTCATCGTAAACAATTGGAATATCGAAACATGATCAAAACGATTAGACACACAGCTCACGGTGTGAACAGAGCACTTAACTCAGTAGCTCCTGCAACAAGACGGACTTGGAATATGAGGAAACTGCAACAAGGAACACTTTTCATGCATAATCTTCAAATGTTCCCGCCGCCCGCCGCCTATCCACCATATACCGGAAGTTCGCGTCCCTTAATAGCAAAAATACATAGGTAATGGTAACAACAAAGAAAAAGACATCACCTCAGTGCAAAATAAAGACAAGTGGAACAATATTAAAACAGGTAAATGAATTTAAATATTTGGGAACTTTGTTAACCTCAGACGGAAGATCTACAAAAGAGGTGAGATGCAGAATGGCTCAGGCAAAAGCAGTTTTCCAAAAAATGAGGAAGATACTATGCAATCCATTTTTGACAATAGAAACAAGAAAAAGAGTTTTTTTTTAATTACGTAGAGCCAGTCTTAACATGTGGATGCGAATCATAGACAATAGGACAACAGGCAAGAAAATCACTGGAGTCTGTAGAAATGTGGTTTTACAGAAGAATGTTGAGAATACCATGGACAGCTAAGAAGGGTAATGAAAACGTTCTGAGAGAGGTCAAAGCAAAAAGAAAGCTAATTTCCAATATTAGGAAGAAACAATCATCATTTTTTTTGGCCATGTAATGAGAAGAGAACAACTGGAATATATTGTAACAATTGGAAAAATTGAGGCGCCGAAGAGATAGAGGGAAACAAAGAGAGAGAAAAAAAATAACAGACAGCTTAAGAGAATGGCTTGGCATAAGGTAAACGACAGAAATGATAAATAGCTGTCGAGATCGAAAGTTGTGGGGAGACATGATCACATACGCCAGCATATATATATTATATATATATATATATATATATATATATATGAACTGGAGTCGTCAGTCGCTGGACACTGAGGGAATTGCTGAGGAGGGGATCTGAGCACCT
Source organism: Megaustenia siamemsis (assembly GCA_032433765.1). NCBI lineage: Eukaryota > Metazoa > Mollusca > Gastropoda > Stylommatophora > Ariophantidae > Megaustenia > Megaustenia siamemsis. The sequence goes on along the minus strand of JAVIAB010000160.1, from coordinate 29,673,099 downwards.
ATGGACATGTTCGGAGTGCAATGATGATGACCCGCAAATAACTCAATAACTTAATATATATATATATATATATATATATATATATATATATATATATATATATATATATATATATATAATATGTTTCAGACATCATCGCTTGTTTTCTGTTTGTTTTTTTCATCCAAATGCAACAATAGAGAAAGAAAATAAAAGCAGATTTAAAAGACGAAAAAATAAAATGACAAAACAAATATCAAAATGAGCACCATGCAGGAGACACACTCCCATTCTCTGACCTTAATATTCTATTTTAAGTCTATCAATCTATCTATCTATCTATCTATCTATCTATCTATCTATCTATCTATCTATCTATCTATCTATCTATCTATCTATCTATCTATCTATCTATCTATCTATCTATCTATCTATCTATCTATCTATCTATCTATCTATCTATCTATCTATCTATCTATCTATCTATATAGGGTGTTTATAAAGTCTCACTACACTTGGTATCTAGGTCAATTTGAAAAAAATGTTTATGACGTCATCACAATATGTGCTCAATGGTAAGTTCACTTGTTGCGACAGTTTTCTTATGACTTGTCTGGATTTTAAGGATTCTGTCTTGGATATCTAAACATATTTCATCATTCACAGCAGGCCTACCAGATCGTGGAGCATCTTCCACATTTCCAGTAGCAATAAACTGATTCAACAAATTTCATTGACAGTGGGAGCACATATTGTGATGACGTCATAAACATTTTTTTTTCAAATTGACCTAGATACCAAGTGTAGTGAGACTTTATAAACACCCTGTATCTATTCCTTGCAGAATTTCATTTACTGGGATATCACTTCTCAATGTGACGATTGAGCACAGCTTTACCAAATCGTGTGGTTATCATGGCAATTGCTGATTGATAATCCAAAACTCTCTCGTCTACATATCTGATGTTCAAACATCGGCCTGCACTTAAGACTTCTTGCATATTTACCACAATCATCATCATCATCATCATCAGGTTGCATGTTATTTGCAGAACACTGCATTCATCTCAGCCGCTTTGAAAGAATGTATGTCTCCATCCAGATCTCCCACTTCTTCTGTTATCGTTTTCAAGATCTCCTTGATGTCTTGAAACCACATTCTTCTTGGTCTGCCCCTGATGTGTGGCCCAGAAACCATGCGTTCCATAATTGTTCTTTCCAGCTCACTGTGTCTTTTGACGTGGCCACGGTGTTTTAGTTTACTCCGTAGGTTGGTATTTATAAGCCAGTTCCCTTTAATGTTGAAATCTTTTAATATGTCTTCATTGCACTTTTTCCTTATCCACGGTATCTTAAGGATTTTTCTGTAGCATTTTGTTTCGAATTAATCGATTTTCTTCCTCGCTGTTTGCAAGATTATCCTTGATTCTCAACCGTATGTTGCTATAGGGCAGATACATGTTGTTAGTAATTTTAATTTTACTGCTGTTCTGGTAATGTGTCACATGTTTGCTTCATGTACATCTGCAAGGTATGTCTATATTGAAAGTGGAAGTACATAGCGGAAAAAAACAGAGCTGATCCAGACAACACTCCACCTCAGTGCTGCTGGAACAACAGAGCTGACCCAGACAACACTCCACCTCAGTGCTCCTGAAACAACAGAGCTGATCCAAATAACACTCCACCTCAGTGCTCCTGAAACAACAGAGCTGATCCATACAACACTCCACCTTAGTGCTCCTGAAACAACAGAGCTGATCCAAACAACACTCCACCTCAGTGCTTCTGGAATAACAGAGCTGATCCAGACAACACTCCACCTCAGTGCTCCTGAAACAACAGAGCTGACCCAGACAATACTCCACCTCAGTGCTCCTGAAAAAACAGAGCTTATCCAGACAATACTCCACCTCAGTGCTCCTGGAACAACAGAGCTGATCCAGACAATACTCCACCTCAGTGCTCCTGGAACAACAGAGCTGATCCAGACAACACTCCACCTCAGTGCTCATGGAACAACAGAGCTGATCCAGACAACACCCCACCTCAGTGCTCCTGGAATAACAGAGCTGATCCAGACAACACTCCACCTCAGTGCTCCTGGAACAACAGAGCTGATCCAGACAACACTCCACCTCAGTGCTCCTGAAACAACAGAGCTGATCCAGACAATACTCCACATCAGTGCTCCTGAAACAACAGAGCTGATCCAGACAATACTCCACCTCAGTGCTCCTGGAACAACAGAGCTGATCCAGATAACACTCCACCTCAGTGCTCCTGGAACAACAGAGCTGACCCAGACAACACTCCACCTCAGTGCTCCTGAAACAACAGAGCTGATCCAGACAACACCCCACCTTAGAGCTCCCGAAACAACAGAGCTGATCCAGACAACACTCCACCTCAGTGCTCCTGAAACAACAGAGCTGATCCAGACAATACTCCACATCAGTGCTCCTGAAACAACAGAGCTGATCCAGACAACACCCCACCTTAGAGCTCCCGAAACAACAGAGCTGACCCAGACAACACTCCACCTCAGTGCTCCTGAAACAACAGAGCTGATCCAAATAACACTCCACCTCAGTGCTCCTGAAACAACAGAGCTGATCCAGACAACACTCCACCTTAGTGCTCCTGAAACAACAGAGCTGATCCAAACAACACTCCACCTCAGTGCTTCTGGAATAACAGAGCTGATCCAGACAACACTCCACCTCAGTGCTCCTGGAACAACAGAGCTGATCCAGACAACACTCCACCTCAGTGCTCCTGATACAACAGAGCTGATCCAGACAATACTCCACCTCAGTGCTCCTGAAACAACAGAGCTTATCCAGACAATACTCCACCTCAGTGCTCCTGGAACAACAGAGCTGATCCAGACAATACTCCACCTCAGTGCTCCTGGAACAACAGAGCTGATCCAGACAACACTCCACCTCAGTGCTCATGGAACAACAGAGCCGATCCAGACAACACCCCACCTCAGTGTTCCTGGAATAACAGAGCTGATCCAGACAACACTCCACCTCAGTGCTCCTGGAACAACAGAGCTGATCCAGACAACACTCCACCTCAGTGCTCCTGAAACAACAGAGCTGATCCAGACAATACTCCACATCAGTGCTCCTGAAACAACAGAGCTGATCCAGACAATACTCCACCTCAGTGCTCCTGGAACAACAGAGCTGATCCAGATAACACTCCACCTCAGTGCTCCTGGAACAACAGAGCTGACCCAGACAACACTCCACCTCAGTGCTCCTGAAACAACAGAGCTGATCCAGACAACACCCCACCTTAGAGCTCCCGAAACAACAGAGCTGATCCAGACAACACTCCACCTCAGTGCCGCTGAAAGAGCTGACCCAGACAACACTCTACCTTAGTGCTCCTGGAACAACAGAGCTGATCCAGATAACACTCCACCTCAGTGCTCCTGAAACAACAGAGCTGATCCAGACAACACTCCACCTCAGGGCTCCTGAAACAACAGAGCTGATCCAGACAACACTCCACCTCAGTGCTCCTGAAACAACAGAGCTGACCCAACCTCAGTGCTCCTGAAACAACAGAGCTGATCCAGACAACACTCCACCTCAGTGCTCCTGAAACAACTGAGATGACCCAACCTTAGTGCTCCTGAAACAACAGAGCTGATCCAGACAACACTCCACCTCAGTGCACCTGGAACAACTGAGCTGATCCAGATAATACTCCACCTCAGTGCTCCTGGAACAACAGAGCTGGTCCAGACAACACCCTACCTCAGTGCTCCTGAAACAACAGAGCTAATCCAGACAATCTTGCTATCAGTATATCACAGCTTTGCCGCACAAAGCACAATACAACGCATCAACATCAACTTAACGCCTATAATTGAGGCCAGACGATGAAGATGAACACCAGAAAGAACCCCAATAATGAGCAAGAATGAAATAAAAGGTGAAACCAAACTACGAAAAACAATTTTTCTTAAAAGATTGGTGACGGAGGAGAGAGGAGTGGGATGTTTTTATGTTCGAACCAGCATCCTGTACTTCGCCACTGTTCAATAGTTTTCCGATCAACGAGTATAACCCTCGTATCCAGATATCCGACTATCTTGACATCATTTTCCATCCCAAAATGGCATCTCTTCCCACCTACGTTCAAGGACACGAATCATTACTATCTTCTCTTCTCGTTCCCTTGCCCCAAACAGCTCGTACCGACTTTTCGTCCCTGACCTATGTTCGACGTATCTGCCAGGATGATAAAGATTGTCTCCAACAGACCAATCTGATGTTAAGTTTCTTTAGACGTCGTATCTATCCTGAATCGGTTCTATAATCTGCCATTCCAACGAGCTCTTGGCATTTTCCGTCCGGTGGCACTTCCCCTATCCACCCGCCGCTCATCCGATAGGACTATATTCACCCTCATTTACCACCCTCACAACTTGGCTGTGGTGAGGATCCTTAACTGGTATCGCTCCATTCTCCACTCGGATCATACCACCTTCCTACTTTTCAGTGATCCTCATTTGGTATCCTTCAAACGCGACAGGAGTCTGAGAGACATTATTGTTAAGAGCTACGTACCCTGCTTAAAAAACAAACACATAGGAACCGCTCGATGTGGACGTCAAGTCTGTAACACTTACAACCATGTACTTTGCACCGATTTCGTCCTGTTCTCCAAAGGGCGATTTGTTTTCAAGGAGAGGCTTACATGTATTTCACGGAATATCATTTACGCCCTAATATGTCAAAGGGAGCCGCGATAGCTCAGTGGTTAGTGAACTGGACTATAAAGGACAAGGGGTAGTGTTCGATCCCAACCGACGTCTTCGGGTTCACCCAGCCTTAAATGGGTACCGGATTTTTTTCTGGGAAAGTAAAGCAGCACGGGCGTAATACCGACCACATTACCCTAAAAATCATGTGCTGAAGGTCTGTAAAATTTAGGGTCACTAACACCATATTTCCCTATACGCCACTTGGCGTGACGGTGGTACTTTACTTTTTACTACCTAATATGTCAGCATTGCCAGATGACGTATATAGGTGAGACTGGGAACGTCTGTATGATTGATTTGGTTGGTGGTTGGTTGCGTTCGCCCGATGACTAAAGTATTCTAGAGTATTCGTAGACTGTAGAATTCCTCTTCATCATCCGTCCTTAAAAGGACGTTAAGTGGACGTATTTGCGTTGTGTTGTGGTTTGCAGTATAACTGTTATATTTGCGCCCTTCGGCCCAACACATCCGACTTCAGCACGACATTTTTGAGTACCGGGTTGTCTTCCCTCTTCTATCCCTGCACACTTGGCCAGACTAGACAGGTTAGTCTGTTACTGGAAGCAACACGGAGAGGTGGAGCAGGGTCTGGATTGTTTTGGTTCACCGATCCTGGCGCAAGCCATCAGCTGTGGGTCGCTGACAACTTCCAGCTGTGGTGCTGGTAGGCGCGCCTTCGCCTCCTTATGATGGATTTTGCGAGCATCTCCGTGATGTTGAGCAGAAGACTGGGAGTCCGGTGTCGCCCTGCTTCAATTCCCCAGGCCACAGTGGGAAACCCGACATACAAGTCACTAGCAGTGTCTCGTGTAACTCTAGCAATCATAGTCGGTTCGCATTTGAGAATAGTCTCATAGTCCAGTTGTGTTCACTGTCACCCACAAGACATGAACATATCGATCTCATATACACGGATACCTGCTACGTGCACATCTTTTCGTTGTGCACACCCAGATAGTTGCAGATATACACATATTTATGTGTTAGCTTTTTCCACATGGATTACCTTCTTGAGAATCAACTCATATAAACGTTTCCAGTAATAGTAGTGACTAGGATCTTGTACTGACATATTTTTAGAACCCTTCCCGCCTTACTGTATTTCCCACCTGGGTCACGCCCCGTTGGCTGGCCATATACATTTCAATCCAGTCGTTGCCTGACCAAGCTCTGACCACGGGGAAGTGACTTATTTTCCTTTTTTAAGAGTCTAGCATATTTTGGCACGCAAGGTTTCTGTTTTTGAGATTGTGGTTCTGTCCTATGTGCCGTCTTCGGCTCGAAAGGACAATAGATAGATAGATAGATATTATCACCATGCAGTTATACATTTTTGTGTATATCCATATGTAGTTTTGTGTTGTTATTTCTAGTTCCAGATGAATGCCTTTCGGCCCAAACGTCTTTCTACTTTTGTTTTGTTTCTCAGCTACGTAAAGCTGTTACCACACCACTTTTTTCTTCTGTATAAAAAAAAAAAAAAAACTCTCCTTATATCCCGACAACACAAGCAAATTCTCAGTGTAATGCACTAATTCTATGACACCACGTGTCAATGGCAAGGACACTTTTTGCTGTCTATGCAGACACAAAAGAAGCAGCAACGTTTTAGAACGAAGTCAATGTCTGGGCGTTAAATCAGTTGCCTGTGTAGTCTGGCGTAACGCCAACATTTTGTGCCTTATCGGGTGCCCTGTTATCTTACCGCTTCCACACGGTTTTTCTTTCTTCTTTAATTCCAAATGAAAGCAAAAACTACTGCCTGGAGTATTATTTATTAAATTGATTCACTTGAAACTACTGCTATCAACACAGTAATTTCAAACAAAAGGACAGGTGAACCGTTTTGACTAAGTGGCTGGCAGCTGCTTTACACTGAGCGTTAAATACGTTGGACGTTATATGAATGAGTTCTATATATTATTACGTGACGTTAACAAGTAACAAAATACGTTGGACATTATATGAATGAGTTCTATATATTATTACGTGACGTTAACAAGTAACAAAATACGTTGGACGTTATATGAATGGGTTCTATATATTATTACGTGACGTTAACAAGTAACAAAATACGTTGGACGTTATATGAATGAGTTCTATATATTCGTACGTGACGTTAACAAGTTACAAAATAACCAAACCACTGTAAACAAAAATACTTCAATCTACGAAAAGTGTGAGATTGAAAAGACGGTGCCTCACATGGAAAGGCAAAGGAAAAAAGCAACCCAGTAAGTTCGCTACTAGATGGTGGTTGTACTGGGCACGTGATTTTTGTTGATAATCCCTTAGTTTTAATTACCTCTCCCACCCCACCCCCAATTTCCAAATCTCATGTTCTCTCAGATTCTAGAAATAAAAAAATGACAGTGAATTCCACCCCACCCCACCCCCAAACACTTCCTTAATTTGGAAACGAGTTTCTTTTAGTGAAATTTGAAGGAGCTTGTTTATGGAAGATATACGGTTGACACCAACCATTGAAACTGACAGGATGAACGATGTGATATATGTATCTGGGGGACTGGTTGGTCTCGAGGCAAGACGCCGACCTCGAGAAGTAGAGGTTGTCGGTTCAAATACCTGCTGCACCGGTCAGGATTTATATTTATGATTTCTCTCCACGGCAACCACCTCTGGTCTCAGCAGCGAGGCCCAACATGAAATTTCAATTACTCATCAACGAAAAAATATGAGTACCTCCAAAGACGGAGTTATCTGCATGTGCGGCGAGAGATTCATGTGCACACGGCTGCCAGGTAAAAAATACGGATTAACACGCAAAATTCAGTTCATAGTTTCTAGGGACTACGTCAGAGGTAAAAGCTGGCGAACGAAAAAAAAAAGAAATTGCTTTCGAAACTGACAAGATGAACGATGTCATAGGTGTATCTACTTGACTCACAGCAAGAAATACTCGACCTGGAGGTTGATAGTGTATCAACCTTACTATTATTAATAATGCAGTAAGCTTGGATGTTAGCCATGTGTGGCTACCGGAGTGAGGGTAGAAAAGAATACAGCTGATCTTACCTGCCACACATGTTGTAAGAAACGAGTAATGCGTTTCGAAATCGTCGCCTGCTCTGTCGAGTAGGACGTACACGGAGCGACCTTGTTAACCGAATGTATCGATGCATTTTGAAAAATTCTGTGACTAGTGGTGATGCGGATATGGTGAATTTCTTACTGCAATTAAACTGGTTCCATGGATAGAATAGAATAGAATAGAATAGAATAGAATAGAATAGAATAGAACAGAACAGAACAGAATAGAACAGAACAGAACAGAATAGAATAGAATAGAATAGAATAGAGGAGAATGTTACCCATTAAATAAATAAATAAACAACACATTTTACACACCTGCTAGATTCAGAATAAATGTGACATTTTAAATCTAACTGGGAGGTCAAACTCGGCCTTTTGTCAAACAGGTGGACGCTGGTTAGATTCCAATAAAGTCAAGATTTTTTTTTTAATGGCGGTGTAATAAAACTATAACATACACACTGCTTAATGACTGCACTGAGCACGTAAACTTTTATTCTTAACTCATCAGTAAAACTCAATAAAATTGAAGAAATTGGAAATTAAAAGGAAAAGAATTCCGACAGTCTCATTTTAGAAACAGATTTCTTGGCGTCTCAGACTTGATGTCTTCTACATGGTCGCTTCATCGTTCTCAGGGGGCTATACCTTTCTCCTCCCACTCCTTCTATTCGTATTATTGATATTTATATGTATTTTATCAGTATAATATAACGGACAAGAGGAGCCATAATTGCGTTAGAAAACACATGGAAATAAAAAGACATTAGGTTAAGAAATAACTTTAAAAAAGTAAATCTTCAGCTATAATGTTAAATCCGTACTATTGTGTGTGTGTGTGTGTGTGCGCGTGCGTGCGTGCGTGCGTGTGTGTGTGTGTGTGTGTGTGTGTGTGTGTGTGTGTGTGTGTGTGTGTGTGTGTGAAACAAGGAGAGCAAAGCAATAAATTAATTTTAAAAAATAGTCATGAATATACCGATTTTCATTAATGAGAGCTTGCGTAGAATGAAAGGTTGTAAATGGAAGGACAAAAACGTACAACTTGGAAAGTATCAGTCAAACACCTGCGGACAAAGGTGTACGACGCAAACAATGACGTTGGATAGGACACCTTGTGGAAGTCAACTGAAAGTTATATACGACAGGCCAGTTCTCAGATTCCACAGGACAGGAGACAATGGGGAAGCCAAAAAATATACTTAGAGAAGAGAATTGAAAACAGAACTGGTGAAGACAGAGAAGACATGGGTGATAATAAGAGACGAACAAGCAGATACTTGCAGTGCTGCGGAAGCTGGTAGAAGGTGCAAGTAGTGGGAAGTACACTTCTACAAGGTATGGTGACAACCTCACAATAAAGGAACACAACCAAATACCGACGTTTCGGCCTACATGAGGCATTCCTCAGAAAATGAGAACAACACAAACGAACAACGAAATAAAGATAAACTTAACTACATCTAGGATGAGCGGTACAGGTAAATCAAGGACAAATAAACAGAGGGATAAGAGATGAAATGATGAAGCGAAAGAGCTACATATCGCAGGATAAAAACTGATAAAATGTGAAAATTAGTAAGCTAAATATATATGTGCGTGTGTGTGTTCTGAAAAAGGTCAAAGCAAAAAGAGAGCTAATTTCCAATATTAGGAAAAAACAATCATCATTTTTTGGCCACGTAATGAGAAGAGAACAACTGGAATATATTGTAACAACTGGGAAAATTGAGTGAACGAAGAGAAAAGAGGGAAGCAAAGAGAAAAATATACCGGGCAGCTTAAGAGAATGGCTTGGCAGAAGGTCAACAACAGAAATGATAAATAACTGTCGAGATCGAAAGTTGTGGAGAGACATAATCACCTACGCCAGCAGGCCTGGTATTGATGATGATGATGATACATATAAATTTACAGCGATACTTGAGTGCGGCAAGTTTAAATATTTGGTTGTGTTCCTATTGTTGTAAAGCTGTCACCATACCTTGTAGGAGTGTACGTTACACCCAACCACTTACTTCAGATATCATAAGAGAAGGGCATCAAATGGGGTGGGTTGGAAAGTGCTGGACAAGACTTATGTTTCACAGGGAGTTAAAAAGTAGGTGACTATAATATCTTCTTCTTCTTCTTTCCTTCCTCATCTGCCTTTCAGCGTCGAGGGGAGATATATTTTCCGGTCTTTTGCTCTTCTGTTCGCCTCTGCTGCTGTTATGTTTCCGAGTGCTTCTAATATTCCATCGATCCTTCTTTTTCGTGGTCGACCCTTGGGTCTGGTGTTCTCACAACGTTTGTTGAAGGCTCGTTGTGTTGTGTTGTGTTTTGTTCTTTCTGCCTTGTCACGTGGCCAAACCATTTTGTCTGTTGTTTCCTTATATATTCTATGGCGGGGGCTATTCCTAGCTTTTTTTTCACTTCTTCATTTCTAATCTTATCTCTCAGACTGTTTCCTGTCATTTGTCTAACACATTTCATCTAAGTAGAGGTTATTTTTCTTATTGTTCTTGCGTCTAGGGTCCAGGTCTGGCATTGGTAGCACAACGTTGGGATGACTATAATATATATATAATATATATAATATATATATATATATATATATATATTTCATGTATATATAGTCTCCTTATCAAAGACGTTCATTGACTTCATTAAATATGTTCTCCTGTTCTCTCCACAGAAAGCAGAAAGCTAAACTAATAGCAGCTAATTATTTACACACGTTAATAACTGGCACCAGCATAAACTAATTGTGCACACACTAAACTCATTTATAACCTTTAACGCCCACTTATTTCATCATCATCAACATCGTGTGCCGTCTTCTCATCGAAGATTGGCTACCATAAAGTGCTATTTCACTGTGTCGCTTGCCTTAATTGTGCACCCTGTCCTATGTTCTTCTGTCCATCTCTTGATATCGTCAGTCAATGTTAGATTTTGTCAGCTCTTGCCTTGTTAAACTTTTGTTTTCTCTTCCAAGATGCCATTCAGTAGGTTACTGTGTCTCTTTTCGTGTCCTAAAGATTGTATTGTTATGTTTTAAAGTGTTAAATTGTTCTTTATTCATTTTCAGCATTAAGCCACAAATTATTCTTTGTTTTGTTCTCAGTCTGCTCAATTCAGCAGATTCTTCTGTAAATCTATTTATACGCTGTAAAAGTAAGTAAAGCATCGAGTCCCATTACGTCACGTGACTTATAAGGAACACAGTGTTAGTGAATATAATTGTTATAGACCATCGGCACATGATCTTTGGGGTAATGTGGTCGGTATTACGCCGGTGTCGATTTACTCTCCCAGAAAAAAATATATCCAGTACACTTTTAAGGCTGGATGAACCCGAAAGCCATCGTTCAGGATCTAACCCTACCTCCAGTCCTTTGTAGTCCATTTCATTAACCACTGAGCTATCGCGGCTTCTATTTCCATACTGTAGATATTTGTAAATCCCTTGTAGATTTTGTGTTATCCCTATTTAGTATTAAATTTTTAGTCTCCTGTATCCACTCAATATCAATCATCATTTTTTGGCCGTGTTATGAGAAGAGAACAACTGGAATATATTGTAACAACTGGGAAAATTGAGGGACGAAGAGATAGAGGAAAGCAAAGAGAAAAAAATACTAGACAGATTAAGAGAATGGCTTGGCAGAAGGTCAACAACAGAAATGATAAATAACTGTCGAGATCGAAAATTGTAGAGAGACATGATCACCTACGCCAGCAGGCCCGGTACTTGATGATGATGATCCACTCCATGTTGAGCCCGTTCTGTTCTTGTTCCCAGCTTGAGCTATCCTCTGCAGCTAAATAGAAATTCTCACAAACCGTTTTGCCAAATCATTACTTATTTATTTTTCCTGGAATTGCAACTTTGATGTGCAGATTTTAACAGTCATAGATTTTAATAAAAGTAGCGCCAGTATCCGACACGGCACTCTCCACGCACGATTATCTGTGATCGATATTGTTAGATGTCTCAGATTTATGGACAATAAAACTGTACCGCTGCCCTTGTTCATTTTATTTGCTTAATAGTCTGTCTCAACAGAGGAAGTGTATTTAGTGATAAAAAGGGAGTCTGGAGTTGGGTATACAACCTAGTCAGACGAGATAGGGCTCTTTTATCTTCGGACATAGCTACTGGCATTATACAATATTCTTCTTTCCTTCCTTATCTGCCTTTCAGCGTCGAGAGGAGATATCATTTGCGGTCTTTTGCTCTTGTGTTCGCCTCTGCTGCTGTTATGTTTCTAGTGCTTCTAATATTCCATCGATCCATCTTTTTCGTCGTCGACCCTTGGGTCTGGTGTTCTCACAACGTTTGTTGAAGGCTCGTTGTGTTGTGTTTTGATGTTTCTGCCTTGTGACGTGGCCAAACCATTGTATCTGTTGTTTCCTTATATATTCTATGACGGGGGCTATTCCTAGCTTTTTTTCTCAGTTCTTCATTCCTGATCTTATCTCTCAGACTGTTTCCTATCATTCATCTAACACATTTCATCTCAGTAGAGGTTATTTTTCTTATTGTTAACACAATATTAACTATATTTATTAAAGACTTATTGTCATGGGTAAAAGAACGAAAATGAAAAACTACGAACGTGTTACAAGATCTACAAGCTTTGCAATGACCATCTTTGAGGACAAAATGCCATGTAAAAGAAGACAAAGGAAAAAGTGGGAAGACAACTCCAGATAATGGGCAGGATTAGTTTTCGTCACATCTCAGGAAGCAGCTATTAATGGTGAAGGTCGGGAGGACATTGAGAAGAAAGACGTTATCAAGTGTGCACCAATGACCGTCTAGGATCCGGAACTTATAAATGATGATATGTACTGCTCGACATTCATTCGTTCTTTTATCGCCAAGTTCAAGTTCTGCAACATTAGTCTCGGCCTTCATTCATACGAGAAGGCTGAACGACCTATATTTTTATGTCATTTATGTGATTCATTCTTGGTGCAGTTTTAACAAATTTTCTAATGTTATAAATTCTCATTATTTCTCTTATTCTTAACGATTTTTATGAACTATTCTCTTATTAGTTGTTATTCTTTCTTTCTTCTTTCTTCTTTCTTTCTTTCTTTCTTTCTTACATTTCTGTCCTGTATTTCTTTCTTTCTTTCTGCATCTGAAAAATGCAGCATGTTTTGGGTTGATAACACAAATATATGACATTAAACTTATGTTGTTATCTTTATTTTTTGTAGTCGTGCCCATATTTTTTTTCAATTTGTTGTTTTCTTGCTGTTTCCTTTATAGCTTGAACTAAGATGACAGATGGTATTACCTTACGTATCATGTCATATCACTGAAAACGTGAACATTGACCCGCCCGCTGTTCTAGGAGCATTTGTTGAGTAAACGGCACTCCATGCGATGATGGAAAGATGATCTTTCCGATATTTTCCCATGACCTTCCACAGGTTTAAGGCGATAATGTGTCTGTCTAATGACCGCCCTACTTTTCCAAATAAAATCTCTTAAATCCATTTTCAAAGGCAGGATAAACGCCAATGTTCGAAAAGAAATCGCCACATTTGAGAATTAAACCCGGACCTGTCTGGTTAGTATACGAATGCTATAACCACTTCGCTACTGACGCTTTATATAAAATATCTGTGTCCTGGTAAACAGACAATCGATGCAACACGACAAACCAAATATTGGGACAACTAGCACCTTTACTTCAGCACAGGACAGTACATATCATCATAAAGAAACATTTTATACAGAGTATATTCATTACCCCAGCTTACTACCGGAGCTACTGAGTTTAGTGCTCTGTGCACATCGTCAGCTGTGTTTTTCATCCGGATAGTGTTTCGCTATTCTAATTGATTACGATGAATGACGATATCGTATGAAGAAGGACAGTTCAGCTGCGTTCACTTTCGGTGCCGCTTGGCCTTATGTCTGTTGGTGTGTGCTGTAGCTGCTATCATGAGGACAGCAGTTGCCTTTCTTTGTTTGTATCCTTCAATGAGATGAGATGTTAATTTGGACGATTCCACTGGCACGGGCGGTTGAGCAATTATGGATTTTAATTCGCCTGCAGTGATACCGGGGTCTTTGACTAACCATAACTACATTCATTCCTACCTTGTGATATTAATATCAAACGTAAGTAAAAGTAAAGAGCCCCTGTCACGCCAAGTGGCGTATAATGAATATGGTGTTAGTGACCATAAATTTTACAGACCTTCAGCACATGATTTTTGAGGTAATGTGGTCGGTATTACGCCCGTGCCGCTTTCCCAGAAAAAAAAATCCGGTACCCATTTTAGGCTGGGTGAACCCGGAAGCCGTAGGTTGGGATCGAACCCTACATCTTGTCCTTTGTAGTCCAGTTCAATAACCACTGAGCTGTCGCGGCTCAATATCAAACGTGGTCGCTCACAAAAAAACATAAAAGGAAGCTAATCACAACAGAAATGAGATGTTTGCCTTTAGTTGTTTGTGTTCACCGGCTTTATATCTGTAGTGAAGTCCCGAAGGACTGAATTTTGTGTGAATATCACTGGTTTCTTTTTTTTCATACTGGCAGCCGTGTGCTTGGGTCTCCCCTGCCATACAGGCAAATATTCTCCAACTTCAGAGAGGTATTCTCATAAATTTTTTTATCGGAGAGAGTTTAAAACGTTTTGGGTAGATTTTTCCTATGATATTTGTCCACGCAGCGGCCATTTTTTGGCCAACTCTTTTCGGTCTCTTACCGTCAAGGGTTCTTTAACGTGCGCAGAAGGCACACGGAACCTGCTGGTTTTCGCCGGTTTCCGAGATGGCTGAGATTAGATTTCATTACTCAGAGACTAGGGGATGGCCACTAATTCGATTTCATTTATGTTTTTATTTTTAATTATTTTCTACCACCAGTGGTGAGAATCGAACCCGGGACCTTCTTGTCTTGAGGCCGACGTCGTAGATCGCCCAGCCCCTATGAAGTGAGAGGAAAACTCAAAGTAAGAGGGACTGACAACATTAGGGAAACGCTACAGCATCAATTGTTGAGGCAACGAGAAGGGCAAGAAACTAAAATCTTGTATATCTCTCGACTTTCGAACGGGTATAAGAGGAAGTAGAGAGAGAGAGAGAGAGAGAGAGAGAGAGAGAGAGAGAGAGAGAGAGAGAAAGAGAGAGAAAGAAAAAAGAGAGGGAGAAAGTAAAGAGAGAGAGAGAAAGAAAAGAGAGAGAGAGAAGAAAAAGAAATAAAGAGCGTGAGAGAAAGAGAGAGAGAGAGAGAGAGAAGAAAAGAGAGAGAGAGAGAGAAAGAAAAGAGAGAGAGAGAGAAAAGAAAAAGAAAGAAAGAGCGTGAGAGAAAGAGAGAGAGAGAGAGAGAGAGAGAGAAAGAGAGAAAGATTACCCTCCCTGAACTTAGAAAATAATCCCCGGAGTTAAATTATAAAAATCGAATAATTAAATATTTATATAACTCGTTATAAAACAATATCTATGGTTGTAAGATAATTAGAATGATACCAAGCAACATGAAACAATTTATATTATAGGAGTTTTTCAGTCACGAAAGATACAGAATTCAGATTTTAAAAAGATGGCTATATTATTTAAGATTTTAAATTGTCTTTCCTTTAAATCTTTACTCAGCCCCCCCCCCTCCCTCACTTCACCCTTTCCCTCCCGAATTAGAAAAAATACCCCCCCCCCCCTTTTTCGGAAAAGTTTTTTTTTTTAATGAAAGAAACACTGGTTCTGTGGCCTGCAGAATTCAGAGTATTTACTGCATCATATGAACATGAAAATCATCATCAACAAAACAGAATTAATCAAATTCGCGAAAGAGAAACAGAACATCAACATAACTATTGACAGCAGACAACTAAAACAAGTAGGGAAATATTTAAATACCTAGGAAGGTTAGTGACAAACGACTATTCACAAACAGCAGAGATAGACTCACAATGCAACAAAGCTTGTCAAATCATTGGACAGCTGTCACCACTATTGTCCAACAAGGAAATAACTCTAGAGGCAAAACGGGCACTATACAATACAATCTTCATTCCAACGTTGTGCTACCAATGCCAGTCCTGGACCATATATGCAAGAACAATAAGAAAATAACCACTACCGAGATGAAATGTGTTAGACGAATGACAGGAAACCACCTGAGAGATAAGATCAGAGATGAAGAACTGACAAAAAAGCTGGGAATAGCTCCTATCATAGAATGCAATAAGAAACAACAGATAAAATGGGTTGGCCACATGACAAGGCAGAAAGATCAAAACACAACACAACAAGCCTTCAGCAAATGTTGTGACAACACCAGACCCAAGGGTCGACCACGAAAAAGAAGGATCGATGGAATATTAGAAGCACTAGGAATACTTGATACTTGATGATGATACTCATATTCGCTATACTTCACTTGGCGTAATAGGACTTTTACTTGTTACTTATATGTGTGTGTGTGTGTGGAGTGTGTGTGTGTGTTGTTTTTTTTTCCTTTTTTATATAATAAATATATAATGCTTCCTACTTTAGCTTTTATATGCATTACGCGGATAAGGATGTTTGAAATCGTCGTTTGTGCAATCGAGTAGAACGTGCACGGAGCGAACTTGTTAATGAAATTTTACCGATGCAATTTCGGAACTGGTGTGTCGAGTGGTCGAGCATATATGGAGAATTCTTGACTGCAATAAAACTGGTTCCATGAATAGGATAGGATATATCTTTACTTGATTTATCCCTACCCCCTTTTGACCGTAATGAAAGATTCGGTTCAGTACCCCGTTGTCCCCAGCATGATACTCAAAGTAATGTCTGGTATATAATTTATTCGATCGTCTTCTACAACTACCGTTTCCTTTCTTTCCATTGTTTCTAAGTGTCAAGGCTCTTTATGTCAAGTAAGCGATCATTTTACATGTACAACATTTGATCTGTTGTTTCCTAATATAACTATGATGTTACACCAACTCTTTTAAAATCATTTGTAATTCTATCTCTTCTTGTCACATTAAAGTTTCTTCTTAAACATCTCAACTTCGCCATACCGATTTTTTTTCGTCCTTTTTGTTCCTTCAGCTGTTAATGTATAAAGCAATTTAAATTAAACATTTTAGATAAGTCCTTCCTACAGTCAGAATTAAACACTTAAAAAATTATATAAAATAACATATATATAATATATATGTATATATAAAATAAGAAATAATATATATGTCGTTTTTTTTGTGTTATATCTAAAATTTGACTTTATTGTCTTTTATTTGTTAATTTGTATTTTGTTTGAAATATTTGTTTATATAATTACTTCCTGTAATATTATCTCCAGATATGAAAACTTGTATGGTAATTCTGTAACAACCGACTTGAGCTTATTCAAATTACAGTCACGTGATACACACATTTCATCGATGACGCAGATGGGATGTCTGCTGGATGTACTTCACGTAAGGTAACTTTATCTCTTTTATTCAAATTTTAGAACCGTCTTGTTATTGACGGAAAGATGCCGATTAATTTTTTGAACGTTAGTGATTTGTGCAGCATGCCATAGCAAAATGGGAATGTTGAATTTGAAGATTATTCTTCTTCGTTCTGTTTGGGAATTTCAAATCTGGGGATCATTTTTGATGGCCGTACTTGACGGCAAGAAGAAGCAGCAGCGAGCCAGTGTTGTCAGTCACATCGTCGATGCCGATCTGCTGGCGATCGCAGCAGCAATGACATTCTTACTTTATGAATCAAGACTTCTCCTAAAATATCCGAAGATCTTGACTTTGAGAATCCCGAATTTATAACACGCTTCGGGAAGAAATGAACAAAAAAAAAACCCACACATATTTTATACAAATAACATGCTAGATAGATAGAAATCTCAAATAGAAATGAATATCATCATCATGTGCCATACCGTTTGGCGTAGGTGATCACGTCCCTCCACAATCTTCTATCTACAGTGCATCGTATCAGTTCTGTTGTTGACTGTTTTCCATGCCATGACACCAAGCTATCCAGTATTTTCTCTCTTTGTCGTCCGCGATCTCTCTTTCCTTTTATTTTGCCAGTTGTAGCCAAGTATTCCAACTTTCCTCTTCTCATGATGTGCCCGAAAAATGTTGATTGCTTCTTTCTGATGTTTTTTAAGAGCTCCCTTTTTGTGTTGGCCTCTTTGAGAACTTCCTCATTGGTCGTTTTAGCTGTCCAGGGAAATTTCAACATTCTTCTGAGAAATCCCATCTCTGTGGCCTCCAATCGTCTTTTCATTTGTTTGTCCACTGTCCATGATTTGCTTCCATAGGTCAGAATTGGTTCTATATAACTATATAGCACCGATGAACTCTCTTACTCATTTATATTTACAAAGATTTGTTGCATAAGATATTTTTAACCTTCTGAAATGCTGTTTTGAAATGAATATAACAAGCATACAAAAATATAAAACTTATGGAAGGTGGACTGCCATATGTTTTTATTAGTTGATCACTTTAGCAAACTCTTTGGCCATTGTTAATTTAGTATTTAATTTTATTATCACAGTTAATGATTTAACAACTGATTTTTGTTCTGAAATTCTCTGTTTCTTTATTATTATTATTATACATGCTAAGGAAAAAGATGCTAAGCTCCTTTAATTATTTAAGACCTTCTTATCTAGCATATAATATAATACTAATAAAGCTTCTAGAAAATCATCCTCATCGTCAAATGCCGTGACTGCTGGCGTAGGTGATCATGTCTCTCCACAACTTTCGATCTCGGCACTAATTTATCATTTCTGTTGTTGACCTTCTGCCAAACCATTCTCTTAAGCTGTCTGGTATTTTTTCTCTTTGCTTCCCTATATCTCTTCGTCCCTCAATTTTCCCAGTTGTTACAATATATTCCAGTTGTTCCCTTCTCATTACATGGCCAAATAATGCTGATTGTTTCTTCCTAATATTGGAAATTAGCTCTCTTTTTGCTTTGACCTCTTTCATAGCGTTTTTATTACTCTTTTTAGCTGTCCATGGTATTCTCAACATTCTTCTGTAAAACCACATTTCTACAGCATCCATTGACTTTCTTGTCTGTTGTTCTATTGTCCTTGATTCACATCCATATGTTAAAACTGGCTCTACATAACATTTAAGAACTCTTTTTTATGTTTAAATTGTCAAAAATGGATAGCACAGTATCTTCCTAATTTTTGGAAAACTGTTTTTTTTCCAGAGCCATTCTGCATCTCACCTCTGTTGTACATTCACCCTCTGAGGTTAACAATGTTCCCATATATTTAAATCTATTTACCTGTTTTAATATTGTTCCACTTGTCTTTTTCTATAATATAGATCACAGTTTATTATAATGCTAAATTTACAAAAAAAATGGTTCAGTAGGATATTTGTTCTAAATAAAAGAAATTATAAAATTTGTTTATTTTGATTATACATTCCTCTGTGCGCCTGCGACACTTCAGTGCAACAGTTGATGGATGAGAGAAAAGAAAAGAATTTTTTTTGTTGGTTTAAAAAGCTTAAGATTTAACATTTATTGAATTAATAATATATATTTTAAAAGGCAATATTCTTTAATCCACACTAATAATATGCTGGGACAATAACCATGAAGATATTATTGTGTATTAATATTAACAAAATTATGCCGTTCGAACATTATCTCAGCATTCTGTAGACTAGTGGAGTATTTTTAAACTCTTTACTTCTTGATACTGTTAATCTATTTACTAAATACTTTTGCAACATTGTTTAATGGTTTATATGTAAAATCGTCAATAGTGATACTTACTGAATTGTGTCTATACTATAGAATTATACACAAAAAAAACAAATAAAGGCCTATTACATTTCTTAAAAAGAATGAGTACTGTATTATAATCATTGTTCATTGAAGGGTTGCTCTGGGAAGGATGAAGTGTAGGGTTGCTCTGGAAAGGATGGAGTGAAGGGTTGCTCTGGGAAGGATGGAGTGAAGGGTTGCTCTGGAAAGGATGGAGTGAAGGGTTGCTCTGGGAAGGATGGAGTGAAGGGTTGCTCTGGGAAGGATGGAGTGAAGGGTTGCTCTGGGAAGGATGGAGTGAAGGGTTGCTCTGGAAAGGATGGAGTGAAGGGTTGCTCTGGAAAGGATGGAGTGAAAGGTTGCTCTGGGAAGGATGGAGTGAAGGGTTGCTCTGGAAAGGATGGAGTGAAGGGTTGCTCTGGAAAGGATGGAGTGAAGGGTTGCTCTGGAAAGGATGAAGTGAAGGGTTGCTCTGGAAAGGATGGAGTGAAGGGTTGCTCTGGAAAGGATGAAGTGAAGGGTTGCTCTGGGAAGGATGGAGTGAAGGGTTGCTCTGGAAAGGATGGAGTGAAGGGTTGCTCTGGGAAGGATGGAGTGAAGGGTTGCTCTGGAAAGGATGGAGTGAAGGGTTGCTCTGGAAAGGATGAAGTGAAGGGTTGCTCTGGAAAGGATGAAGTGAAGGGTTGCTCTGGAAAGGATGGAGTGAAGGGTTGCTCTGGAAAGGATGAAGTGAAGGGTTGCTCTGGGAAGGATGAAGTGAAGGGTTGCTCTGGGAAGGATGAAGTGAAGGGTTGCTCTGGAAAGGATGAAGTGAACAGTTGCTCTGGGAAAGATGGAGTGAAGGGTTGGGACCACACATAGTAAACAGTGCTCTTTGAACTTATATGTTTGTGTGTGTTTGTTTAGTATAAGTTGACCTGTTTGTTGAAGCTTTCTTGTTTCACCTCTATCCATGTATCCGATCAACTTTTCGTCACGCCTTTTCACCAGGACTTCAGGCCTTCCTATTGCGGCGCCCCCCCCCCCCCCACAGTTTTTGTTGTATGTCTGTGTCACAGGACCAGGTTTGATCTCGAAGTTTAGCACAGCATAGGCGTTGCACCCCAGAAGAAGATATTTAAGGATCGTGTCTTTCTTTCATAGTGGTATTCATGTCTGTGAGTTATATCTAGGCGGTGAATGTGTCTGCCTGTTCTAAGACGAAAAATGCTTTTCTGTGCATGCCTTAACAGCTAGTGTATTGGAGACCCGGTCTATCGTTTATTTGTAGATTATTCATTAAGCTTGTTCTGTATGTATTTCGTCTTGGCCTTTTTGTAGCTCACCAGAGAAGTGTAAAGGGCTTTCCTGCTTCCCGTTTTTAGAATTCAGTATATAACAAATTGTAGTGCATCAAAGCTGCTGTAAAAAGATGTTGATTGCCTAGGATGTCTAACAATCTGGAACCTCTGAAATATACATAGTTATTTTTTGGAAATTGTTACGTCACTTGCAATTACGTTTATGTTGTATTAATAATTTATGTTGGCTATTTGGCGATATTAATTTAGAGTGGTGTATGTTTATTGTAGATCAGATGCACCTATCAATAGTTAGTTAATGTTGATTGAAGACTCTTTTACGAAAATGCTATGGCAGAAAATTTGGGATGTTTACCGTAAAAAGAAAAAGAAACATTGAAACAAATTGTTGAATCAAAAATAATAACCGTTGCCATAGTTTAGAGTTCACTACATACAAATTTAGCGAATCAATTCAGAGGAAGAGGTATATTTACAGCACTCGGAAAAAATTACAAATGATCAACAGAAAAAACAAACAAAGAACAATATATGGATCGAAGCAGGATCGAACCCGTACTCAGTGGCACAGCGCCTTGCCATGAAAAGCCACACGCTAGTGAACACTGCTACTCAGCTAACTAGAAAATTAGCTATCGTGAACAATGTCTTTTCGCGCAGGTGTTTTCATGACTCTAGCATATGGCTACGATCAAAGCTCGGAATACATTGTGTATCTGTATTTTTTCCTATTAAGACAAGCATCTCCCGGATAGGGTAGGGCTGAATACTTGCGTTGCAGACAAACATTTAGGACGAAACAGCACGAATAGTAGTTTCCAGTGGTTTAGACTGGAGACAAATAATAATAAATGAATATTATTATAGAAGGAAACTTCCGAGGCGATAATCAGTGAATCAATTCAGAGGAAGAGGTATGTTTACAGCACTCGGAAAGACTTCGGAGATACTTGTCTTAATAGGAAAAATACAGATACACAATGTATTCCGAGCTGTGATTGCAGCCCTATGCTATAGTCATGAGAACACCTGCGTGTAAGACATTGTCCACGATAGCTAATCTTTTAGTTAGCGGAGTAGCAGTGTTCCCTAGCGTTTGGCTTTTCGTGACAAGGCGCTGTGCCACTGAATACGGGTTCGATCCTGCTTCAGTCCATTTATTGTTCTTTGTTTTATTTTCTGTTGTTGATTATTTGTAATTTTTTTCAGAGTACTGTAAACATACCCCTTCCTCTGAATTGATTCGCTGATGATCGCCTCGGAAGTTTCCCTCTATAAAAGTATTCATTTATTATTATTTGTCTACATACATATTTACTTGGATAGGTTCTCTCTCTCCCGCCTCTCCCTTTCCCTCTCTCTCTCTCTGGCACGATCTCTATTGCAGTTTCTTTCTCACCCCATCTCTTTTTAGTTCTCAATTTAATTCTCTATATTTCCACCCCTTCTTTATTTCCTTTTTTCTTCTCTCTCCCCCCACCCCCCCAAAAAAAATAAAAATAAAATAAAAAACTGCCTTTTTTCGCTCGATATATTTCCCCAAATGTTTTATCATGAAATGAATTCTTATTACGAGTGAAATAACGTTTTTGGTGTATTATCATGTACAATATGTATTTTGTATACATTAATATGGAATGGTTGTATGATCACAGCCTATTTTGTTCACATAGGGTAAGGCGTAATGGGAAGCTCTAACCAGAGCCATTTGTCTGGCACCAGTAGTTGTTTATGTCTGCTCTGCTTCTGCAGGATTTCTGTGATAATATCTTCAGACTTTTGGTCATCTCGTGCCTTCAAGCTAAATCATCACTCATCATAGGCGTACTACTGTGGTTAACTAGTTGGGGTTCCATTTTCTTGAAATATTAGATCGACTTTATTTTCGGTTCATTTTCTCTTCCCCCCCCCCCCCACCCCGTTTGCTTGATGCTGTAATAATTAATTAAAATTTTTTTCCGTCAACATTTCTTATTCTGGCTATTTTGATGCAAATGTAAAAATAAAATCGCATTTGATTTTTTTTTTTTATGTCTTAACTTCCAGCACTTTTTCTGAGCATTGCTGAGATATTAATAACAGTGTTCTTGGCAGCAACAGGATTGATACTGCACTGTTTGATTGGAATCTGAAGTGTGTCCTTATATCAGTCATTTTGTTCACAGTGTGAACTGCTAATTTCAGCTCACTATAAAATAATTTCTTTGATAGATACTGATAACTTACAACCTAGCTCATCTCAGATGTGGTGCTCATAACGTGGTGTGAATGATGACGTTGCGCAACTCCTCATCACTAAAAATTAAGTTTCACGCTCACGCTATTCATCGAATAGAAAAAAAAAACACACACAGACTTTCATTCTCTCCCATTCTATATGTCTCTCAAAGATACATCGGCGTGCCGTCTTCTCTTCTTCTTTTCCCTTCGGAAGCACAGACTGAGAAAGCAACCAAGTAACTTGTGGTGTCTTGTAGGACATCAACAATGTCCCTTCAATTAGCACAGTCGGTGGTCAAGTTTCTCGAGCTGCCTGTATGTGTTGAGACAGACACGCTCACACACTAGAGCAGCCTTGGTACAATAAAAGTCAAACTAACAAGATGACAACACCACCTTAAAATCTAAAAAAATAGCTTGATGCGATCCCTCTTTAAGACGTTCTTCTTGTGCATGTAAACATCGTCATCATCAGGTGCCATGTATGTTGGCATAAGCTGTCATTTCTCTCCACATTACTCGGTTCTTCATGCATGTTATAATTTCAGTCGGTGATCTTTTGCTATGCTACTTGGCTAAGCTGTTCTATATTATTTCTCTTGGTTTTCCCCTGCTCTCCTTTCTCGTTATTCTGCCTGTTGGTATAGTATTCTCAATGCCATCTTTTCGATGACATGCCCAATAAAGGTAGAGTATCCCTTTTCTTATGATTTTGATTATATTTCCGGTTTCTTCAGCTTGTTTTAAACATTATTAATTTATAATGTTTGCTATCCATGGAATTCGTAGCATTCTTGTGATAAACTACATCTCACCTGCCTCTAATGTTCTCTGTGTTGTTTTACTTATCGTCCTTGACTCACTTCCATTACAGGTTTGATGTAACACTTTAGGTCACTTTTTCTAACATTAATTGACATTCATTCATTACATATGATGTTTCTAATTTGATGGAATTCTGTCTTTGCTTGTCTTATTCTGCTTTTAATCTCTTTAGTGCAACTGCCATGTAATGTTATTATTTATCTCATGTATTTGAATCTACTCACTTGCTTCAGGATTTTTCCATTTAGTTTTACTCTACATTCTTGTGTGTTTATTTTCTTTGATATTATCATAGTTTTTTTAAATTGTTGATGTAGATCGTCAGACCTTTTTGTTCACCTTCTGCCACGCTTTCATCTAAAAGATTTGGTAGTCTTGTTGGTTTCTGCTATCAATAATATGTCATCTACGTACCTGAGATTTTTTATGCTGCTTCTCTACCCCCCCCCCCCCCTTTTTAATGCCAGGCTTGTTCACAGTTCTTAAAATATTTTGTTCTGTACTAAAAGAAAATAGATCTGGTGACAATACACACCCCTGTCGCACACCTTGTCTTATTTGTTGGTAGTCTCCATGTTTGTTTTCTATTCTAATGGCTGTTTCTTGTTTCCTGTATATATTTTTAATAATTCTCAGATCTTTACTATCTATATTGATATTTTCTAGCATCTTGATAATCTGTTCATGACTGTCTTTATTGAAAGCTCTGGTGTCGTCATAAAGCTTAGGTATTGATCTTTCTGTACGTACCTCTAAGGATCTCTCTGACAGTGTCTCGTAGGGTATAAATGGCATTTTGTGTTCCGTTTCCTTCAAGAAACCCAAAGTACGTGTAAACACGCTTGCGAAATATAAATATTGAATTGAGATGCTTTTGTAAGATTCTGACATCTTGTACTTGAACCATATTACAAGGAAACATGTCCAGCACAGAATGCGAACAGAAATGAATAACTCATCTATAAACATCGTTTAATTCATTTTGTTTAACGTAGTTGAAAATAAACCCGCACACATAAACATATAATAATGTAACCTTCTTCTTCTTCTTCTTTCCTTCCTCATCTGCCTTTCAGCGTCGAGGGGAGATATAATTTGCGGTCTTTTGCTCTTCTGTTCGCCTCTGCTGCTGTTATGTTTCCTAGTGCTTCTAATATTCCATCGATCCATCTTTTTCGTGGTCGACCCTTGGGTCTGTTGTTCTCCCAACGTTTGTTGAAGGCTCGTTGTGTTGTGTTTTGTTCTTTCTGCCTTGTCACGTGGCCGAACCATTTTATCTGTTGTTTCCTTATATATTCTATGGCTGGGGCTATTCCTAGCTTTTTTCTCAGTTCTTCATTTCTGATCTTATCTCTCAGACTGTTTCCTGTCATTCGTCTAACACATTTCATCTCTGTAGAGGTTATTTTTCTTATTGTTCTTGCATCTAGAGTCCAGGTCTGGCATTGGTAGCACAACGTTGGGATGAAGATTGTATTGTATAGTGCTCGTTTTGCCTCCAGAGTTATTTCCTTGTTGGACAGTAGTGGTGATAACTGTCCGATGATTTGACAAGCTTTGTTGCATCTTGACTCTATCTCTGCTGTTTGGGAATTGTCGTTTGTCATTAGACTTCCTAGGTATTTGAATTCCTCTACTTGTTTTAGTTGTCTGCCTTCTATAGTTATGTTGATGTTCTGTTTGTTTTTGGCGACATTCATGACTTCTGTTTTGTTGATGTTGATTTTCATGTTGTATTTTGTTCCTAAGATGTTGAGTTTGTTTAAGTGTTCTTGTAGGTCTTCTATTGTTTCATGTATTAGTGCCTGGTCGTCTGCAAATAGAAGCTCGTTGATCTCCTCTGTCTCTGATGTATGTAATAAACAGTAGGGGGGATAGTACGCACCCCTGTCTTACACCTGATCTAACTTCGAAGTGGTCTGTGTAGCCTGTTGCTGTTCTGACCCTGCAGCTGCTGTTGGCGTATAGACTTTTAATAAGGTTGGTTAGATGTTGGCTTACTCCGTATGTTGTTAGTATCTCCCACAGTTGTTCTCTGTTTACTCTGTCGAATGCTTTTTCCTGGTCAATGAAGGCTATGTATAAGTTTTGGTTGTGTTCTGTCGTTTTTTCTGCAAGCTGTTTTAGTGTGAATAGTGCGTCGGTACATCCTCTGTTTTTTCGGAACCCCATTTGAGAATCGCTTAACTGTAGTTCTATTATTGGTCTCAGTCTTTTTTCCAAGATTTTGGCGTATAGCTTTCCTACATGGCTGAGCAGAGATATACCTCTATATTGATTGCAGTCTCTTTTGCTACCTTTCTTTTTCCATATTGGTATGATGGTTGCCTGTTGCCAGTCTTCTGGGGCTTGTTGTTGGTGCCATGCTGCATTAAATATTCTGTGCAGCCATTGCATTCCTGTTTCTCCCGCTGCTGCTATTATTTCTATTGGAATGTTATCTATCCCTGGTGCTTTGTTTCTTGGTGCATATTTGATTACTTCTTCTATTTCCTCTTTCATGATGTTGGGTTCAGTATTTGTGAGTTCTAGCGTGGTTTTTGTTGTCTTGTTGGTAGTTGGTATGTTTAACAGGTCTTCAAAATATTCTTTCCATCTCTGTTGCATACATTGGTTGTTTGATATTGGTTGTCCGTCTTTGTCATTTATCAGCTCAGTAGGATCATGTTTTTCTTTTCTCGCTCTTGTGGCTTTTATTGCTTTGTAGAAATCTCTTGTGGCTGTCTTGAAGTCCCTGCTCATGTTTTGTCCGAATTCTGTCCAATTCCTTTGCTTAGCTTCTTTGATCAGCATTTTAACTCTTTTTCGAACTAAGGCATATTTTTCGTATTTTTCTTAGTTCTTGTTCTCCCTCCAATTTTTAAACAGTTTCTTCTTTTCTTTAATTGCTTCTCTGATTGTTTCGTTCCACCACGGGGTGCTCTTTTTCCCTTCTCTTGTTCTTAGCTTCGTTCCACAAACTGTTTTAGAGATGTTAGTTACTGTTTCCTTAAATTGTTTCCACTCTTCTTCTACTGTGCCTACTTCGTTAGGGAGTTTCTTGAATTCCTCTCTGAGTTTTTCTTCTAGGGTTTTCCTTGTTTCTTGATCGTTTAATTGTTTTATTTTTATTGTCTGTTCTTTTCGCTTCTTTTGTTTGTTTTCGTATATTCTCTTTGTTTTTGGCTGTCTTAGTGTGATCATAACCATCTTGTGATCCGTGTCGTCTGTAATATTTGGGATTGCTCTACTGTCGGTTACTCTTTTCTTGTTCTCTTTTCTTGTTAGTATAAAATCTATCTGGCTTCTGCATGTTGTGTCATTCCATTTGTACCAGGTGTATACTTGCGACTCTCTGTGTTTGAAGAATGTGTTGGTGATAAATAAATTGTTTTGATTGCATAGTTCCAGCAGTCTGCTTCCGTTTTCGTTTATTTCGGCTGTTTTATCGCCAAAGGGACCTAAGATGTCGCTGTTCTCACTGTTGCGTTTCCCAAGCCTTCCATTAAAATCTCCCATCACTAACATGTCGTCGCTTTCGTCAATCTTGTTAATAATTTCACTCAGTGTGTCGTAGAATTCTTCGCTGTCTTTTACATTGTTGTTGCATGGTGCATAGATTTGAATGTAATTGGTTTTTCGATCGTTTTCTAGCAGTTTAATTGAGATAATTCTTTCTGAATGGTATTTGATTTCTAGAATGTTCTTTGCGTGTTCTGGGTCGATGATAAAACCTACTCCATGTGTTGCTCTTTCTGTGTTGTCGACTCCCGAGAATATTTTCGTGTAGCTCATGTGTGTTTTCTTTATCTGTTGTCCTTTTACTCTGGTGTCCGCTAATCCTAGTATTTTAATTTCCCTTTTTGTCATTTCTTCTATAAGTTCGATTTCTTTATTTTTTATCCCGCATATGTTTATCGTTGCTACTTTGATCTCCATATTCTATGTATTTCTCTGAGCATAAATACAATTATCCCTTACCGACCTGCTAAGTCAGTCGTAAGTTAAGGGCTTAGTTTAAGAGAAACACACGATGGGGGTTTAGCCCGGCTGATGTTTCCCCCACGTGTGTGATCGCTAAGGTCTCACATGCGATCTTTTACGATCTAAATATAAAACTTTAGTTGGTTACATTTAAAAAGTACTTATCCGTTCTTATCCTCCTCCTTGGTAGAACACTTTACACAACTTTCTGAGAATTATATCCCGTTGGAAACGATAATGTAACATATTCAGATATGTGCAGAGATAAGAGCCACTTAATGAGCCTTATGTGTTGGTTAGTTGAATAACTCCCGTCAGACAATCATATAGAAATCTGTCACAATTATATTGCAGACCACAAACACAGGAAGTGTTAATATAGAGTAAGCATCACTATCTGTGGTCACAAAAAGGGTAGAAAAGGGTAGCATTAGAAGCTAAATTAAATAATAAATGTTTCAAGGAGATTAACAGAGGATAACGAGATGTGGACGTCTACATCCGTACTAACAGTCCGTGTAAATGCAGGAGAAGATTCAATTATCTGCTCAGAGCTGTCACGGTGTTAGCTTGTAACAGAAGTGAAATAATGAAAATATAGAAAGATTGTTACAAATCTGGATCGAGCTCTGTCGGATATATCCAAAGACGTGTCTAGGTTCACCAAGCCTTAATTGATTCTAGATCCTTCCCGCGCCGTTGGACGTCGCATTAGGCTTGTAGTGTTTTTCTCCACCCATCTCTATTCTGTTCGTGATGTTCAATCTTATCTAATGAGTCTATGCCTGCCAACGTTGCTTCTCTTATAAGTGTTATTTTTAGTGTCTTGTTATGCCTTCCTCTTTTTCTGTGTCCCGATGTTTCCCATAGAAGAGCCTGTTTTGGAACTCTTGATTCTTCTCAGCACATGTCCGACCTATGTCCATCTTCTTTCCTTAATTGTTGATGAGATCTTTGGTTGGATAGTCATTTCTCTTATTTCAATATTAGTCTTGAATTTATTCCATTGTACACAGAGTATTTTTCTTAGACATTTGTCTTAAAACGTGTTTTGTTTTTTTCTCAATCTCTCTTGATGTTTTCCAGCTTTCGCATGCTTAGATAAGTGTTGATAATACGTTTGAGTTGACTATTCTAAATATGGTCTTCTTCTATCTATCTATTGGCATTTCAAGCCGTAGCCGGTCCATAGGGCGTAGACCAAGATACCCCCTCTCTTATCTGAATTTTTGTTCTAGCGGTTTTCAATTCTTTTAAAGATATTTTATCAAATCTCGCCATTTGTCTCTGTTCTGTACAAGCAGCTCTATCTCATTGTTGGTCTTCTGGCATAGTATTTTTGATTTCCATATTTTGTCCAGGGTTTTTAAAATTCGTTGCTTCTTTTACTAGCCTGCTTCTGATCTCTTTCTCTTGTTTTACCTTCTTGGTCTATATTACTACCATGGTATATATAGTGAACTACTCTTTCCAATGCTTGGCGATTGAGGTATATATTGCCCTCTGGGGTATTGTTACTTTTAATTATTTTTGTTTTATCCCTGTTGATTTTAAGTCCTGTTTGCTACGCCATGGAAGGTAAGGTATCTGTGATATATTGCATCTCGTTGATGTTGTCATTTATTAATACTTATATCATTTGCAAAATCTAGATCTTCCTCCAAGTAATTCTTGCCATACATTTAATGCCATTATTGCCTTTGCAACATTTACTCATTATGTAATGCTCAATGGTAATTCCAAATAGCAATGGTGATAGTATACATCCCATTTTAACTCATGCTTCATCTCGAAACCAATGACTTATTGCCTCCTCTGTGCGAACTGCGCCAGTATAGCCGTCATGTATGTCTTTTATAATGTTGGTCATTTTTAGTAAAAAAAGTAAAGTACCCCCCGTCACGCCAAGTGGCGTATAGGGAAATATGGTGTTAGTGACCCTATATTTTACAGACCTTCAGCACATGATTTTTGGGGTAATGTGGTCGGTATTACGCCCGTGCTGTTTTACTTTCCCAGAAAAAATCCGGTACCCATTTAAGGCTGGGTGAACCCGGAGCCGTCGGTTGGGATCGAACCCTACCCCTTGTCCGTAGTAGTCCAGTTCACTAACCACTGAGCTATCGCGGCTCCTACTAATTTTTTAGGGAATTAGTAAAACCCAGGTGTCCTCGCCAGGGTACGAACCCCGGCTGTTGCCGTGGTAAGCCAACCGCCTATCGATTGCGCTAACCGGACACCCGTCATTTTTAGTGGTGTTCTGTAATGTTTCAAGATATTCCACAAGGACAATCTATGTATGCTGTCAAACGCTTTTTTTTAAATCAATGAAATTGCAGATTGAAGGCTATTGTTTTCTTTCTGTATGTTCTTCTAGTATTATCATTAGAGTGAATATTTGGTCATGACAGCTTCTCACCTTTCTCTCTCTCTCTCTCTCTCTCTATCTCTATCTATCTATCTCTCTCTCTCTCTCTCTCTCTGCGATCAAGACTTAATCAGAGTAGGATTCCAGACTCTCTCATGAAGTCAGCTGTCTGTTTGAGTGATTCGATTGCCCCATATAACTTCTCTTACAGGGAGGTGGGTGTGGACCATTGCTCTTCTCAGGTCTGTGTGCTGGGGGGTGTTACTGTAGAACATGTTTTGTAGTCATATTGTCCAGTGTACAGTGGCATAGGCTGGTTGTACCTATTTTGAATTTGGTGAACATATAATTCCGCACTCTATTGTGGCCAGTGCGTAGGCGAAGTATGATGACTTGATCCCTCCTTGATAGTTGATGGTATCCGTCCCTCTCGTTATGCTTTGCGTGTTCTCGTTTCCATTTTTCATGGAACTGACCCTTGAGGATGGATTTGCCTTCATCATAACTGAGCGGATGGTTCTCTTGTGGTAATCTCCCTCCCTCTTTAGCTAATTTGTCTGCGCGTTCGTTCCCGTGTATATTACAGTGTGATGGTATCCACTGAATGACTACTCTTTGGAAGTTATTGCATAGTTGGTACAGGGTTGTTCTCAAGTCGTCTAGTTCATTGTTCTTGGGGCTTTTTAGAGCTGATAGTTACTGAAAGAGCAACAGTCAGAATCACCAATTTATTGTGCATGTTATTTTTGAGTTGAGTAGCAAGTGTTGCAACATCTCTGAGGGCCTCAGTTTGTGCTTTAAAGTTGTTTGAGAATTTCCCAGAAGCTATTGACTTGGTGATATCGTCCTGGTTATTCAGCGTCAAGAACACACCACCCCCTCCATTTCTGGTGGCATTTGTAGCAGAGCCATCTGTGTATATGTGGGACCAAGAGTCCTGTGGGTAGGTATCGTGTATGTGTTTTTCTGCTACGTGTTTTCTTTCTGTGTCTGATTGGGTGCCTTTTTCATGATTCCTGTTATATTTTCCATAAGTTCTGTGTTTTATGTTTCCCATGAGGAGACATATCAGATGGGCCCAAGGGTTCGGTATTGTTTGGGAAAGTACTGGGTCTCCAGTAGTTAGTTCATTTGCGATTGCAGCGAAGTTGCTCCTCTTTAGTTGTACAATTCCTAAACCAGTAATTCTTTGATGCATGGGGTGGCTAAGGAGCCTTCCATATTTATCCGCTTGTTGCAATACTTTAGTGACCCGTCTGTCATCTAAGGGTTGTAAACCTGTTACTGTTTCTAGAGTTTTGATAGGTGTAGATTTCATAGCACCAGTGATGATACGGGCAGCTTGGTTCTGTTAATTTTGCTAAGGTGTGATTTGGAAGCCATAGCCCAGGCTGTGACTCCATACTCTAGGACTGGCCTGACCCTTCCTACGGATAGCCATTTCAAGATATTGCTATCTGCTTCCCAGTCCGTTCCTGCCAATTTCTTCATAATATTACTTCGATTTTTGGCTTTTTTTTCTTGCTCTGTTTATCTGATTTTTCCAAGTCATTCTGCGATTCATGGTGACGCCAAGATATGTTGGGTTTTGGTCAATAGGGAGTGTATGGTCTTTTATCTTCAAGTTTGCAGAGAGTGTGTTTCTTGATAGGCTGAAAATTGTACATGTAGTTTTTTTTTCGTTGATTGGTAAGAACCAGGTGTTCGTCCATTTTTCAAGTTCGCCTAGGGCATCTTACATCCTGGGTCCAGCCACCGACATACTTTCCTCGCGAGCCCACAACGCCAGATCATCTGCGTATATTGCTGAGTGTATTCGGGGTGGAATGTCCATTACGATGTCATTTATGAAAATTAGAAAGAGTGTTGGCGACAAGACTCCGCCTTGTAGGACACCTTGTTCGATTGTGACCTTCTTACTTAGTTGACCTTGAACTTGTACTCTGGCCGTTCTATCCTGAAGGTATTGAGAGATCCAATTGAATAAACGACCCTGGATGTCAAGTCTAAAAAGCTTGTTCTTTAAACCCTCTCGCCATACCCTATCAAAAGCCTTCTCCATGTCGATCAACACTGTCAGTGTATGTTTCTTTTCTTGTAGAGCATCCTCTTTTTCCTGTGCGATATAGGTTACCAGGTCTTCAGTTGGTCTCACCTTTCTGAATCCTTCTTGTTCTTCGCGTTTAATATTATCTACAGCATCTCTTATTCTGTTCAGCATTATTCTACAGAAAACATCGGAGGCAACAGATAAAAGCATAATTCCTCCTCAGTTATTGCAATCTTTAAGATTGCCTTTTTTAGGAAGTTTAATAATTATTATTTTCTTCCAGTTTCTAGGAACGTTTTCTTATCCCAAATTTTATGAAACAACTTTCCTAGGTGGAATAAAAGAAAAAGTAAAGTACCCCCGTCACGCCAAGTGGCGTATAGGGAATATGGTGTTATTGACCATAAATTTTACAGACCTCCAGCACATGATTTTTGGGGTAATGTGGTCGGTATTACGCCCATGCCGCTTCACTTTCCCAGAAAAAAATCCGGTACCCATTTAAGGCTGGGTGAACCCGGAAGCCGTCGGTTGGGATCGAACCTTACCCCTTGTCCTTTGTAGTCCAGTTCACTAACCACTGAGCTATCGCGGCTCCCCTAGGTGGAATAAGTTTTGATTATTAAATGCTTTCAGCATCTCTGCGGTTATTTTATCTACACCAGAAGCTTTATTACTAGCCACGTGTTTCACCGCTAATTCAATCTCTGTTATAATGATTTCTTTTATTTTGATGTCTAGATGCTGAGTTCATCTGTTTCAAACAGCATCAGACGACTGGGGTGTGGGTGGTTAAGAATATCCTGGAAATTTTCAGCCCATCGGGAATTTGTATTATCATTAGAAGTTAGTAAGGTGCCATCTTTACTCAGAACAGGCCCGCCATTTGATGTAAAAGAGCCTGTTATTTCTGTATATTATATATAATATTATATTATATAATACCTTGCTGTTTCCAGTTTGGAGGCTATATCTGCTTCAACTGTCAGATTATTTATATAAGTTCTATCGTCACATCTTGCGGAGTTGTTCACCCTTTTATCATGATCTTTATATATGGTTTTGGCTAGTATTTGACCTAAGTCAGTCTTGACATTTAACAAGGCTTGTTTGGATTCACGCCTGTTTTGGATATGCTTCCATGTGATGTCTGATATCCATGTTTTTCTGTCAATTTCTTTAAATCCAGCACTTAAATCAGCTGATGTCAATGTTGCTGTGTTGTGAATATCCCATAGTCTATCAATATTCATTTCATCCATCGCACCCAAAGCTTCTAGACGATTGTTGAGTTCTAGATTAAATTGTCCTTTGATATCTTCATCTATTAGTGTGTTACTATCTATATTCTTCAAGACGTGCTTTTTGTGGTGACTTTTCAGTTTAAGTTTGATCTTGCTAACACAAAGATTATGGTCACCATTGACGTCAGCTTCCCTATACGCCTAACACAAAGATTATGGTCACCATTGACGTCAGCTTCCCTATACGCCTAACACAAAGATTATGGTCACCATTGACGTCAGCTTCCCTATACGCCAAACACAAAGATTATGGTAACCATTGACGTCAGCTTCCCTATACGCCAAACACAAAGATTATGGTAACCATTGACGTCAGCTTCCCTATACGCCAAACACAAAGATTATGGTCACCATTGACGTCAGCTTCCCTATACGCCTAACACAAAGATTATGGTCACCATTGACGCCAGCTTCCCTATACGCCTAACACAAAGATTATGGTCACCATTGACGCCAGCTTCCCTATACGCCTAACACAAAGATTATGGTCACCATTGACGTCAGCTTCCCTATACGCCTAACACAAAGATTATGGTCACCATTGACGTCAGCTTCCCTATACGCCTAACACAAAGATTATGGTCACCATTGACGTCAGCTTCCCTATACGCCTAACACAAAGATTATGGTCACCATTGACGTCAGCTTCCCTATACGCCTAACACAAAGATTATGGTCACCATTGACGTCAGCTTCCCTATACGCCTAACACAAAGATTATGGTCACCATTGACGTCAGCTTCCCTATACGCCTAACACAAAGATTATGGTCACCATTGACGTCAGCTTCCCTATACGCCCTCACATCAATCAAGGGATTTTTTAATCGCCTTCTGATACACAAGTGGTTGATTTGGTTTCTAATTTTATCATCTGGAGATAGCTATGTTGTCTTGTGTATCTCCTTTGATGGAAATAATGTTCCACCTATAACTAGGTCTGTTAAACATGAATTGTTCTTTTATTATGATTATGGATGTATACTATCAGCCTCCAGGAAAGAAAGACGGTACTAGCGTAATACTGACCACATTACTCAAGTATGTTTCAATGGTAAAAGAAGAAAATACAGACACAATCACTATATTCTTTATACGACACGGGATGTGCCAAGGTTTTTCTTTCATTATAGCCAAACGTCTGCTTTCCTTCCTTATTTGCCTTTCAGCGTCGAGGTGATATATACAATAATAATTTGCGGTCCTTTGCTCTTATGTTTGCCGCTGCTGCTGTTATATTTCCTAGTGTTTCGAATATTGCATCAAGCAATCTCTTTGTTCAGCACGGGCGTAAGACTGACCACATTACCCCAAAAATCATGTGCTGAAGATCTGTAAAAGATTACAGGCACTAACACAATATTTCCTATACGCCACTTGGTGTGACGGGGCTCTTTACTTTTTTTTTTTACCATCTCTTTCGTGGTCGGTCCTTGAGTATGGTGTTCTTGCAACGTTTGTTAAAGTCTCGTTGTGTTGTGATATTGATGTTTTACCACCTGATCAAACTATTTTATCTCTTGTTTATTTATGTATTATTTGACATGGATTATTCCTAGCTTTTTTTCTCAGTTCTTCATTTCTGATCTTATCTCTCAAGCTGTTTTCTGTGATTTGTCTTACACATTTCATCTTGATAGTGGTTATTATTTTTGTTTTATTGTTCTTGCATCTAGGGTCCAGGTCTGGCATTTGTAGCGCATCGGTGATATTGTCCCCGTTTTGTCTCTTGAGTTATTTTCTTATTGAACAGTAGTGGTGATAGCTGCCAGATAATTTGACAGATGTTATCGCATCTTGAGTCTACTTCTGCTGTTTGTGAATTATCGTTTGTCACTAGACTTCCTAGGTATTTAAATTCCTCTACTTGTTTTAGTTGTCTGCCGTCTATCGTTATATTGATGTTCTGTTTCTCTTTTACGATATTCATGACTGATTTATTGATGTTGATTTTCATGTTGCATTGAGTGCCTATGCTGTTAAGTCTGTTTGAGTGTTCTTATGGGTCTTCCACTTTTCCATGTTTTAGTTTCTGATCGTCTGCAAAATAGAAGCTAGTTAAACATTGTCTCCAATGGGTTGGCTAACTTACAAATGTAGTCCATGTATGTAATAAACATTAATGGAGATAGTACGCACACGTGTAGTACTGCTGATCTAACTTCAAAGTGGTCTATGTAGCTGCTGCTGTACTGACTGTACAGCTGTTGTTGATGTAGAGACTTTTACATAGGCTAGTTAGATGTTGGCTTACTCCCATAGATGTTCCGTTTACTCGGTGGAATGCTCTTTCTTTGTCTATAAAAGTTGTGTTTAGATTGTGATTGTGTTCTGTTGTCTTTTCTAGTTGCTGATTTACGGTGAATTGTGTGTCCATAAACGTTTTTTTTTTTCCCGGAATCTCATTTGAGGATCACTGATCTGAAATTCTATAATGGTCTTAGCCGTTTTTTTCCGTATATTGTTTGCGTTTAACTTTACCACATAGCCAAACTAATTTCACTTAATATTGTTTCAGTTAAAGTCGTGATTTTAAGAAACCTAATCACGTCGTTAATCAAGGACATTTATAGGTCGATACGATGATCTTACAGCCACGAAGAAACGAGGGTACGGCAGTATCAATTTAGATACAAATCATTATTCCTGGACTGGGGACTGGGTTAGATTCAAAGGCAGTCAGGATCAAATAAAAATTGTGATGATATGCTTTCTAGGAATGGAAGGGTCGTAGCTTTGCAATTATAGCTATGGAGGCTGATAGAACTGAGGGTCATATTTGCATCTAATTCTTGACTATGTGTAGCGATGTATACATACACATAATACACACATATGCTTATATACAAACACCTTGGGATTGTTTTTCCTCCTTTATTGATGGCGGGGTAGAGGCTGTAAAATAAACATATTTGATTGTACACGTGGCACACATCTCAAATAATGATAACTAGACTTGAACTGTAACGACATGCAGGTGATGACGGCTCTCTTCCCATGTAAACAGACTGCATTCGTAAATCAATTACATGTAATCACTTCAACATTTCACTAGAACAGAAGCTTCTGTTACGTCTTTATCATCATCATCAAGTACCGGGCCTACTGGCGCAGGTGATCATGTCTCCCCAACTTTCGATCTCGGCAGCTATTTATTATTTCTGTTGTTGACCTTCTGCCAAGCCATTCTCTTAAGCTGTCTGTTAATTTTTTCTCTTTGCTTCCCTCTACCTCTTCGTCCCTCAATTTTTCCAGTTGTTACAATATATTCCAGTTGTTCTCTTCTCATTACATGGCCAAAAAATGATGATTGTTTCTTCCTAATATTGGAAATTAGCTCTCTTTTTGCTTTGACCTCTCTCAGAACATTTTCATTACTCTTCTTAGCTGTCCATGGTACTCTCAACATTCTTCTGTAAAACCACATTTCTACAGACTCCAGTGATTTTCTTGTCTGTTGTCCTATTGCCCATGATTCGCATCCATATGTTAAAACTGGCTCCACATAACATTTAAGAACTTTTTTTCTTGTTTCTATTGTCAAAAATGGATTGCATAGTATCTTCCTCATTTTTTTGAAAGCTACTTTTGCCTGAGCCATTCTGCATCTCGAGCCATTCTGCATCTCACCTCTTTTGTACATCTTCCGTCTGAGGTTAACAAAGTTCCCAAATATTTAAATTCATTTACCTGTTTTAATATTGTTCCACTTGTCTTTATTTTGCACTGAGGTGATGTCTTTTTCTTTGTTGTTACCATTACCTCTGTCATTTTGCTATTAAGGCTGAGTTCTTTATTTTTGCTTTCTTTCACTATAATGTCCAACATTTCTTGTAACTCATTTTCACTCTTAGCGATTAAGACTGTATCATCAGCATACCTTAGATTATTTATATTATGACCTTCAATTGTTATGCCAGGCATGTCCCTTATGGATCTTAAAATAATCTCACTATAAATATTAAACAAATCTGGTGACAGCACACAACCTTGTCTAACACACTGTTTTATTTGTTGAAACATTCCCAATTGGTTTCCATTTCTTATGGCCGCTGTTTGTTGCCAGTACATGTTCTTTATTATTCTTAGATCTTTGCTGTCTACGTTTATGCTTTCTAAAATTTTGATTATTTCTTGGTGCTTTACTTTGTCAAATGCCTTGGTGTAATCTATGAAACATAGGTATAGATCTGTTTTCACCTCTATGGCTCTTTCTACTAAAGATCTTTTGAAATAAATGGCATTGCTTGTTCCTTTATCTCTAAGAAAACCGCACTGTTGATCACTAATTTCTGGACTGATTTTGTTTCGCACTCTTCGCATGATGATTCTTAGTAATATCTTAGTCATGTGACTCATAAGGCTTATTGTGCGATGATCATCGCATTCAATCGCACCCGATTTCTTTGGTAGGGCTATGAATATTGATTTGAGCATATCGTCTGTGGAATAAACACGTCTTTATGAAATAACTGTAACCGTTGTTTGTAAAGTTGAATAATGAGGAAACTTCATTAAGATAAATGCGCCAGATTCGAGAAATGAAATACTTTATATTTATGTTAGTTGTTAAATAGTATTATTGTAATGTTCCTTATATTTATATATATATATATATATATTATTTGAAACCCCTACGTTCTCGTTATCACGTTAAAAGTAATAACAATTAAAAAAAAGTGGAGCACTATATATTGATTTGATATGAGAGTCTCCTGTAATTAAGCGAATATATGAGTTGCATGTTTTATACAAACTGACAAAGAATGAGCTATTTTAATGTTTCGAGATTTAAGAAAAAAGAAAAAAAAAGTTAGAAATGGGGACACGCGCGCGTGCATTAGGCCGCTTTGTGGCCCCACAGCCAGGCACGCGGTATAATCGGGCCGTGATGTGCGTTTTTGGCGGGTCAAAAAGAGAACGTCATTCGAGGTAAAAAAAAAAAAAAAAATACCACTAAGCGATTCATATTTTATTTAAAAAAAAAAAGAGTGAGAGAAAGAAAGGAACATTTGTATATATTGTTAGATTTAGAAGAGAATAAAGGCGGGTAGTATAAATGCGGGTGTGTTCTGTCTTCACCACCCCGTAACATACACCCTTTCCACCCCTTCTCAGTCTGACGACGAGGGTTAGGATTGGCTTGCACCCGCGCCAGATGCTGATTGCACGGGCCGTTATTGACAGACGCTGCGCTTGGCGTGATCTGATTGGCTGCCGAGAGCCCGGAATTAATTTACAGCCGCACTGGCCTAATGCTATTTATGCTGAGGTCATGTGGTAAAGCGCTGCATTCAGTGAACGTGAGCAGCACACGAGCTACTGTGCGTTCTGTCCGCGCATGCTGCAGCTGGGATCTGTCTTAGTCGTTTCTATAAGAGAGAAAGCGAGGGGAAAAAAGTGGGAGTTATTTTAAAACTTACGTCCACGATTCTTCAGTTTTATTTTGTCTTTGTTTGTTGTTTCAGTTTTAACTTAAAAATAAAATAATTATATAATTATATATATATCATCTAAATTCAGGTATGTACTATTACTAATATCGTGTGAAAAGATGGCTTAAATGTTTCATATAGTTATGTTTGTATCCCTTTCATGCTTCAGTGGTGATAACTGCTTCTACTTCTTCTAACTGTGGTAACTTGGTATTGAAACCGTGTGATATAGTGACAGTGCAGAACAAAGGACTACTCCCGTACTTCGCGCTTCCAAGCAGCTGCGGTGGCATGGCCCAAAGCTGCAGTCAGAATAGTTACCCGTTGTGTGCACCTGTTATGGTAAGTGATTCTTGGAACACATCAATCGTTGCTCATTTCGCGTTCACGTGTTTGTTCTCCTTAACCAATAACCCATTGTTGTTATGTTCTATAACTAGACATTGCGCCAGTTCTGACGCACTTATCTTTCATATGGCTTCCCTCTCACGTATTTATTATTTATTTCCTTTTATTTAACATCACACTAATCTATTTTGTAAATTGAAACATTTGTAATAGAAGCAAATTGAGGTATTAATTATGCCCACAGTCACACATACGCCGCCTTCTTTTCTAAACCATGACTATTGTAAGTTTGTTATGTATCTGTGATTGTAGTATTTGATATTGTATCAGTGAATATTATTGTTCGATACACTTCTTCTGGCTACTCGTTTATGGATTTTTCTTGTTGTTCAGGTCATGGTATCTCATATATTACTAATGAAGTAACCAAGATGTTCTGAGAGAGGTCAAAGCAAAAAGAGAGCTAATTTCCAATATTAGGAAGAAACAATCATCATTTTTTGGCCATGTAATGAGAAGAGAACAACTGGAATATATTGTAACAACTGGAAAAATTGAGGGACGAAGAGATAGAGGGATGCAAAGAGAAAAAAAATAACAGACAGCTTAAGATAATGGCTTGGCAGAAGGTCAACAACAGAAATGATAAATAGGTGCCGAGATCGAAAGTTGTGGAGAGACATGATCACCTACGCCAGCAGGCCCGGTACTTAATGATGATCTCATATATATATATATATATTGGTGTGGATTTAGATTTCAGAATACAGCTACTTCTGTTGTTATCACAGGAAATTATGTATTATTAGTGTGTTCTCACTCATTCATTCTGTCACTTACTCACTCACTACTCGCTCACTGCTTCTCTCACTCACTCTTTCTTCTTCTCTCCTCCACTCACTGATTTAACCAAAACTAGCCCACTCATGCTTTTCTATCTCCCTCATCATTCCCTCCCTTACACCATCAATCATTAACCCAATCACTCACTCGGTAGCTTACCCACTCACTTTTACTTCTCTCACTCTCTTCCTTACTAAATCGCTCATTCACTCACCAACATACTATTTACCTCCGCAATCACAGACATTCCTATCACACAAACTCACCAACTTCTTACACTT
Source organism: Megaustenia siamemsis (assembly GCA_032433765.1). NCBI lineage: Eukaryota > Metazoa > Mollusca > Gastropoda > Stylommatophora > Ariophantidae > Megaustenia > Megaustenia siamemsis. The sequence continues at coordinate 29,632,591 of JAVIAB010000160.1, read as the reverse complement.
TCCACTCTTCCACCTAGTCCCCACATCCAATCCATTCAGTTTCCCGTACCCGTGCACCACACTAGAATCATGTGCTGAAGGTCTGGAAAATGTATGGTCACTAACACCATATTCCCTATACGCCACTTGGCGTGACTGGGGGGGGGGGGGCGGCGCTCTTTAACTTTTTTTTTTATATACACCACACCAAGGCAGGCAAACCTATTACAAGGCATCCTCAGCTAGGCAAACACCGATGAGTAATGTTCTGCCTCCAATCAAATATTCCAAGCTTTAAACGAACTGGACGCAACCAGACCAGTAAAGTTAAACTTCACATCACAAATCGGATTACAGTTACATTGAAATGATACAATTAACATGATTTTGAATTTAAAACAAATATATATATATATATAATATATTATAGCAATCACAGTAGACTAATATCAGAGAGTAGTTAAATAGAAATAATGTACATGATATATTTGATCCACACCAGCTGCCCACATCTATTTCCATACACCCATACACCTCATTAAGGCGCGCAAACCCATTACAAGGCATCATCGGCTAGATAGGAGAGTGGGTGGCCAAATCGATACATTGCTCCTAATCAGGAGAACGTGGGATCGAATCGCAGTAGGGTCAAGCGTTCTTTCTGTCGGAGGTGAAATAAAAACTCAGACCCGAACACCTCGCGGCCACTTCACTGGGCAAGCGGCCTTTTTTCTCCGATCTTACAATTTCCTCCGGCAGACCCAGGTAATAGGAAACTGTAAAGCTAGTTTAAAGATAGTTATATTTGATCATTTTGTAGTATTCACCCTGTACCTGTAGTAGGAAAAATCATAACTAACGTGATATAGATGGATTATAAGACCTATACCCTCTGATAACAAATCTTTGAGCTTTAGAACACATTCGGCTGTAGGATGAACGTAGAACACATCGGGTGAGCATCATTATGGGATTATTAGGATTAAGCTGAAGCTGTTGGCATCATCGCCTGAGATGAATGACTACTAATTTTAATGATGTTCTTTTACAAGCTTCGTGATAAGCCAGTGCTGATAACAGGTTGTTTTTAAAAAATATATATATATATATATATATATATATATATATATATATTATATAAGGTACATAAATGTATATACCTACTTGCTGTTGGAGTAGCGATGTCGTTAGAACTTGGGCTTTTAAGACCAGTAGGATTTGTTTGTTGCTGAACACTGGTTATTGCAAAGATAGAGCTAAGAATTGTACATTAAAATTACAGTGGATCCCTGTCAATTGTGGCATAGCCTGCAATGAAGCGGCTGTCGGAGTAGCTAAATCAATGACTTATAAGGAACAATTAGTTAAAGGGAGAAGCATAAAACACAATCAAAAAGCAATACAGAAATATACGGAGAATAAGAAGAAGTAGCAAATCTCTTAAGACTCCCATCATCCTAAAGAGAATACAAATTAAAAATTTTTTTTAATTTTTTTTCAATTTTTCCTCGAATTCAGCTTTACTGCAGCTTCGCATTTTTATGCATTCATTTGCATTTCTTTGCCTTAACCTCTAAAGAGAATACAGCAGACTACAGACATCTGACTCTGAGCAGGACAATGTATACTGAACTTCCACTTCTACAGACTCCAAATGACTGTGAGCACACACTCTACATGTCAACCCGGTACACATACTCTAGAGCATGTTCTGCAAATATGTGAACTGTATATAGATGTAGAAACCAATGCTTGTCCAGATGAAAGACGTGCGGTGGGTAATGATGGAGCACTAATGATCATGCTGACGACTAGATTGATGAAGGCACCTCATCTCTCTTTTAGAATCTGCTGAACTTTGAAAAAATGTACTCAGCAGCAAAAAAAAAGAAGAAATCACATACAAAACATATACTTTACGTTATATGGTGGAGAAATATAACAAATAACAGAAGTAGCAGTCAGGAAAAACAAAGAAACATGCTTTTATAAATAAATTATTACATAAATACTGATAATGTATTATTTATAGTGGTAAGACTGAATTATAAACGGATGGGAAATAGCCAAACACCATTAGAGCGAGAGAGGCTGAACTAACATGTGGGCACTATAAGAGCTGGAAGTCAACTCAGACACCGTGTATAAGAAACTAGAGACGTAGATAACAAACAGGTGACAACGTGCACCATCAAGGAGGAGACAGAGTAAAATGGAGTTTCATGGTAGCTAATCTTCGATGTTGAGACGGCTCTAAATGAATGAGATTAAAAAAAAAAAAATAATCGTCTATAAAGAGTGCTGAAAACTATGTAACTGGAAGGATTTCGAATCAAGTAAAACAAAGAAGAAGAGATATCGACCAGGAATATTCCAACCTTCATAAAACAAAATTATAAAAAAGGCATTGGCCATGTATTGTGTATGCTACTAGATTAAATTAAAATTTAATTCCTTTTTTGACATTCTTAAAGACATTAAATAGCAACACGAAAAGAGGAAGGCCAAAAGAAACACTGCGTAAAACTATCCACACAGAAGGATGAGTTGTGAGTTAAACTAGCTACACCACTTACGTACATTAGTACTACAATGTCTGATGGACCCAGTAGTGTGAGCTGCCCCTTGTAATTGTATTTGGCTCTGGAGAAACTTTATTGTATACATTAGTAAAAGAAGTGAGAGAAAGCGAATGAGAACATAGAATTAAAATACCAGTTAAATGTTTAACAAGTTGGAGCTAGTTATACTGAACAATTGTCCACGTAATAAGAAGATCGATAAACATAAATCTATTTGGGTTACGGTAAAAGAGGATAGAACGTGTACAATTTAGCCAGTGACAGACACAAATAAAATCGTTTCTAAACATGTTCTCTACGAATGGAGATAACTCGCAGCAGTCGATCCGGCTGTAAATGTGTTCATGTCCTCCATATCTTAACCCACGTATTTAGTAACCCTTCAAGTGGCTGACCGCTGTAAATGTGTTCATGTCCTCCATATCTCAACCCACGTATTTAGTAACCCTTCAAGTGGCTGACCGCTGTAAATGTGTTCATGTCCTCCATATCTCAACTCACGTATTTAGTAACCCTTCAAGTGGCTGACCGCAACCAAATTCCTCTAATTCTCTTTCTCTACCGTCACTCGTTTTGAGTTGACAAAACTAAAGCCTGTCCAGTCTCTTATATTGTCTCCACATACTTGCCTATAAATATCGACGTATTCCCCGCAAAATTGTGTTCGGCTTAATGAGCCGTATACCAGTTCTTACCTTGAGTTTCTTCACGGTGCTCAGAAGGTGTTGGTGGGGATCTACATGTTGCCCAATTCTGTTGTGAAACTTTTCATTTGTAACATGGTCAACGTAGAACATGAATATGGTTTTTAAATCGAAAAGGTTTGGGCATGTAATGAAGTCGAAGAAGAGTAAATGTCATACCTCGGCCACATACTGTTGAAATTAATTTCTGGTTGAACCACCTCACATGCAAAAATTGAAATTTATATTGTGTGGGTTGAAACTGTCACACACAAGCGTTGAAACTTGATATTGTGTCGGCCATATTTAAACTTATTACTGGAACAGTGTGAATCTTAAGTTAGGAAAATCTGCTGAATGTGACACGGGCAAACATGAATCAGATCATCCACTACAGGAGTGTGCAGCATACATGATGACCAGAGAAAGGTGTGACCATCGCTGGTCCCCCACCTGGACAGAGTGTATGGCGATGTCGCCACTTGAGAGCTTACCAATGCTTACCTCCACATTTGTATGATTAGCTTCAACAAGAATACACAACAGACAAATCTACATACTTCTCTTCCCAACTTTTTTGGAAATATTTGTACGCACTTCACACCGTTAAGTCCATATGTGTTAATAACATATGATCCGTGAAAAGTGCCATAGTCTTTTTTTTTTATGTAAACATTATCTTTGTAAAAGTGCGACCATGAAGGCAAATGTTTACGTAATAAACTCAACCAGTTAGAATAGACGGGTTCAGCTGACTCATTCAGTGAAACAACAGCACGAGTGTGTGCTTTATGAGATACTGTTCCCGCTGTATTCTTCATTCTGTAAAAAACAAAACAACAATCAGTCAGGTATTGATGTGTCTGACTGGTGTTCTAATTATACCAAATAGCTTGTCGACATCGAATCCCGAAAGGTGCCGGTTTTATGTTCCTTTTATAAACTTCACTACACGTACTCATTAATAAAGACGAGAAGAGCGGAATAAATAAAGGCAGCGATTTTATTATTTCCTCATCCCATCAGATAGGTAATCTTTTATGCCACAATGCCGGATAGTTTTGTGTAGTCATTTTTGTTTTCACCATAGAGCTGCAACAACACCATTTTTGTCTCCACCATAGAGCTGCAACAACACCATTTTTGTCTCCACCATAGAGCTGCAACAACACCATTTTTGTCTCCACCATAGAGCTGCAACAACACCATTTTTGTCTCCACCATAGAGCTGCAACAACACCATTTTTGTCTCCACCATAGAGCTGCAACAACACCATTTTTGTCTCCACCATAGAGCTGCAACAACACCATTTTTGTCTCCACCATAGAGCTGCAACAACACCATTTTTGTCTCCACCATAGAGCTGCAACAACACCATTTTTGTCTCCACCATAGAGCTGCAACAACACCATTTTTGTCTCCACCATAGAGCTGCAACAACACCATTTTTGTCTCCACCATAGAGCTGCAACAACACCATTTTTGTCTCCACCATAGAGCTGCAACAACACCATTTTTGTCTCCACCATAGAGCTGCAACAACACCATTTTTGTCGCCACCATAGAGCTGCAACAACACCATTTTTGTCTCCACCATAGAGCTGCAACAACACCATTTTTGTCTCCACCATAGAGCTGCAACAACACCATTTTTGTCTCCACCATAGAGCTGCAACAACACCATTTTTGTCTCCACCATAGAGCTGCAACAACACCATTTTTGTCTCCACCATAGAGCTGCAACAACACCATTTTTGTCTCCACCATAGAGCTGCAACAACACCATTTTTGTCTCCACCATAGAGCTGCAACAACACCATTTTTGTCTCCACCATAGAGCTACAACAACACCATTTTTGTCTCCACCATAGAGCTGCAACAACACCATTTTTGTCTCCACCATAGAGCTGAAACAACACCATTTTTGTCTCCACCATAGAGCTGCAACAACACCATTTTTGTCTCCACCATAGAGCTGCAACAACACCATTTTTGTCTCCACCATAGAGCTGAAACAACATCATTTTTGTCTCCACCATAGAGCTACAACAACACCATTTTTGTCTCCACCATAGAGCTGAAATAACATCATTTTTGTCTCCACCAAAGAGCTACAACAACACCATTTTTGTCTCCACCATAGAGCTGCAACAACACAATTTTTATCTCCAAAATAGAGCTGCAACAACACCATTTTTGTCTCCACCATAGAGCTAAAACACCATTTTTTTTCTCCACCGTAGAGCTAAAACACCATTTTTATCTCCGACATAGAGCTGCAACAACACGATTTTTATCTCCACTATAGAGCTGCAACAACACCATTTTTATCTCTACCATATAGCTAAAACTCCATTTTTGTCTCCACCGTAGAGCTAAAACACCATTTTTGTGTCCACCATAGAGCAAAAACACAATTTTTGTCTCCACCTTAGAGCTAAAACACCATTTTTGTCACCACCGTAGAGCTAAAACACCATTTTTGTCTCCGCCATAGAGCTGCAACAACACCATTTTTGTCTCCACCATAGAGCTGCAACAACACCATTTTTGTCTCCGCCATAGAGCTGCAACAACACCATTTTTGTCTCCACCGTAGAGCTAATACACCATTTTTGTCTCCACTATAGAGCTGCAACAATACCATTTTTGTCTCCACCGTAGAGCTAATACACCATTTTTGTCTCCACCTTAGAGCTAAAACACCATTCTTGTCTCCACCGTAGAGCTAAAACACAAATTTTGTCTCCACCGTAGACCTAAAACACCATTTTTGTCTCCATCGCAGAAATAAAACACAATTTTTGTCTTCACCATAGAGCTGCAACAACTCCATTTTTGTCTCCACAATAGAGCTGCAACAACACCATTTTTGTCTCCACAATAGAGCTGCAACAACACCATTTTTGTCTCCACCATAGAGCTGCAACAACACCATTTTTGCCTCCACCATAGAGCTGAAACAACATCATTTTTGTCTCCACCATAGAGCTGCAACAACACAATCTTTGTCTCCACCATAGAGCTGCAACAACACCATTTTTGTCTCCACCATAGAGCTGAAACAACATCATTTTTGTCTCCACCATAGAGCTAAAACAACACCATTTTTGTCTCCACCATAGAGCTGAAACAACATCATTTTTGTCTCCACCATAGAGCTGCAACAACACCATTTTTATCTCCAAAATAGAGCTGCAACAACACAATTTTTGTCTCCACTATAGAGCTGCAGCAACACCATTTTTGTCTCCACCGTAGTGCTAAAACACCATTTTTGTCTCCGACATAGAGCTGCAACAACACGATTTTTATCTCCACTATAGAGCTGCAACAACACCATTTTTATCTCCACCATATAGCTAAAACTCCATTTTTGTCTCCACCGTAGAGCTAAAACACCATTTTTGTCTCCATCATAGAGCGAAAACACCATTTTTGTTTCCACCTAAGAGCTAAAACACCATTTTTTTCTCCACCGTGAGCTAATTCACCATTTTTGTCTCCGCCATAGAGCTGCAACAACACCATTTTTGTCTCCACCATAGAGCTGCAACAACACCATTTTTGTCTCCGCCATAGAGCTGCAACAACACCATTTTTGTCTCCATCATAGAGCTGCAACAACACCATTTTTGTCTCCGCCATAGAGCTGCAACAACACCATTTATGTCTCCACCATAGAACTGCAACAACACAATTTATGGATCCACCATAGAGCTGCAACAACACCATTTTTGTCTTCACCATAGAGCTAAAACACCATTTTTGTCTCCACCATAGAGCTGCAACAACAACATTTTTGTCTCCACCATAGAGCTACAACAACACCATTTTTGTCTCCACCATAGAGCTGCAACAGCACCATTTTTGTCTCCACTATAGAGCTGCAACAACACCATTTTTGTCTCCAACATAGAGCTAAAACACCATTTTTTGTCTCCACCGTGAAGCTAAAACACCATTTTTGTCTCCACCATAGAGCTGCAACAACACCATTTTTGTCTCCACCATAGAGCTAAAACACAAATTTTGTCTCCACCGTAGACCTAAAACACCATTTTTGTCTCCACCATAGAGCTGCAACAACACCATTTTTGTCTCCACCATAGAGCTGCAATAACACCATTTTTGTCTCCACCATAGAGCTGCAACAACACAATTTTTGTCTCCACCATAGAGCTGCAACAACACCATTTTTGTCTCCACCATAGAGCTGCAACAACACCATATTTGTCTCCACCATAGAGCTGCAACAACACCATTTTTGTCTCCACCTTAGAGCTGCAACAACACCATTTTTGTCTCCACCATAGAGCTAAAACACCATTTTTTTCCTCCACCATAGAGCTGCAACAACACCATTTTTGTCTACACTATAGAGCTGCAATAACACCATTTTTGTCTCCACCATAGAGCTGCAACAACACCATATTTGTCTCCACCATAGAGCTGCAACAACACCATTTTTGTCTCCACCATAGAGCTGCAACAACACCATTTTTGTCTCCACCATAGAGCTAAAACACCATTTTTTTCCTCCACCATAGAGATGCAACAACACCATTTTTGTCTACACTATAGAGCTGCAACAACACCATTTTTGTTTCCACTATGGAGCTGCAACAATACCACTTTTGTCTCCACCGTAGAGCTAAAACACCATTTTTGTCTCCACTATCGAGCTAAAACAGCATTTATGTCTGCACCGTAGAGCTAAAAAACCAATTTTGTCTCCACCGTAGACCTAAACCACCATTTTTGTCTCCACCGTAGAGTTAAACACAATTTTTGTCTTCACCATAGAGCTAAAACACCATATCTGTCTCCACCATAGAGCTGCAACAACACCAATTTTCACTCCACCATAGAGCTGCAACAACACCATTTTTTGTCTTCACCATAGAGCTAATACACCATTTTGTCTCCACCATAGAGCTGCAACAATACCATTTTTGTCTCCACCATAGAGCTAAAACACCATATCTGTCTCCACCATAGAGCTGCAACAACACCAATTTTCTCTCCACCATAGAGCTGCAACAACACCATTTTTGCCTCCACCATAGAGCTAATACACCATTTTTGTCTCCACCATAGAACTGCAACAACACCATTTTTGTCTCCACCATAGAGCTGCAACAACACCATTTTTGTCTCCACCATAGAGCTAAAACACCATTTTTGTCTCTACCATAGAGCTTCAACAACACCATTTTTGTCTCCACCATAGAGCTGCAACAACACCATTTTTGTCTCCACCGTAGAGCTAAAACACCATTTTTGTTTCCACCATAGAGCTGCAACAACACCATTTTTGTCTCCACCATTGAGCTAAAACACCATTTTTGTCTCCACCACAGAGCTAAAACACCATTTTTGTCTCCACAATAGAGCTAAAACACCATATTTGTCTCCACCATAGAGCTGCAACAACACCATTTTTATTTCCACCATAGAGCTGCAACAACACCATTTTTGTCTCCACCATAGAGCTACAACAATACCATTTTTGTCTCCACCATAGAGCTGCAACAACACCATTTTTGCCTCCACCATAGAGCTGCAACAACACCATTTTTCTCTCCACCATAGAGCTAAAACACTATTTTTGTCTCCAACATAGTGCTAAAACTCCATTTTTGTCTCCACCATAGAGCTGCAAAAACACCATTTTTGTCTCCACTGTAGAGCTGCAACAACACCATTTTTGTCCCCATCATAGAGCTAGAACAACACCACTTTTGTTTCAACCATAGAGCTACAACAACATCATTTTTGTTTCTCCCATAGAGCTACAACATCATTTTTGTATCAACAATAGAGCTACAACAAGATCATGTTTCCCCTGGTTTTAGTTTTTTCATCCTCCCACCCACTGCTTGTGTTTAGTGTCAGTGACCGAGACCATTATACGTGTTGATATGGAACCGAATCTAACCTTCGGTCCCTATTTTCAGATCACTTTAGGAGACCACGCCCTCATGGAGCAGGCATCAGTCGGCCTGACTCAGAATGGAGGGAGGATCTCGCCATCTCATTCGGATAACGGGATGAGCAAAACTAATTTGATCGTCAACTACCTACCTCAGACCATGTCCCAGGACGACATACGCTCACTCTTCTCAAGCATCGGCGAACTTGAGAGCTGCAAGCTTATCCGTGATAAGCCAACTGGTAAGTCTCTCAGCTGTCATGTCACTCTTATGCTTTATTCACACTCATCTCTGTAAAACCAACTTGTAAGTCACTCAGCTGTCAAGTCACTCTTATGCTTTACTCACACTCATGTCTGTAAAACCAACTTGTAAGTCACTCAGATGTCAAGTCACTCTTATGCTTTATTCACACTCATGTCTGTAAAACCAACTTGTAAGTCACTCAGCTGTCAAGTCACTCTTATGCTTTATTCACACTCATCTCTGTAAAACCAACTTGTAAGTCACTCAGATGTCAAGTCACTCTTATGCTTTACTCACACTCATGTCTGTAAAACCAACTTGTAAGTCACTCAGATGTCAAGTCACTCTTATGCTTTATTCACACTCATGTCTGTAAAACCAACTTGTAAGTCACTCAGCTGTCAAGTCACTCTTATGCTTTACTCACACTCATGTCTGTAAAACCAACTTGTAAGTCACTCAGCTGTCAAGTCACTCTTATGCTTTACTCACACTCATCTCTGTAAAACCAACTTGTAAGTCACTCAGCTGTCATGTCACCCTTATGCTTTACTCACACTCATCTCTGTAAAACCAACTTGTAAGTCTCTCAGCTGTCATGTCACTCTTATGCTTTACTCACACTCATCTCTGTAAAACCAACTTGTAAGTCACTCAGCTGTCATGTCACTCTTATGCTTTACTCACACTCATCTCTGTAAAACCAACTTGTAAGTCTCTCAGCTGTCATGTCACTCTTATGCTTTACTCACACTCATCTCTGTAAAACCAAATAGTAAGTCTCTCAGCTGTCAAGTCACTCTTATGCTTTGTTCATACTCATCTCTGTAAAACCAACTTGTAAGTCACTCAGCTGTCAAGTCACTCTTATGCTTTGTTCATACTCATCTCTGTAAAACCAACTTGTAAGTCACTCAGATGTCAAGTCACTCGTATGCTTTATTCACATTCATCTCTGTAAAACCAACTTGTAAGTCACTCAGCTGTCAAGTCACTCTTATGCTTTGTTCATACTCACACTAGTGCTCACGCGTTTTCTATTTGGTTTAGGTCGGGACTCTTGCATTGCTATTTTAGTAATGTCACATTCTTCTTACTAACAGAGTTGCAAAATTGCCATACGAATTGACTTTATGTACATTTTCTATCACAAGCATTAGAAACTGTCGTTTGCTCTATTATCAAGGGACTTAAAGCTGATTTTGTTTAACTCTTTGGTAATATTTGCTCTCTTCGATTGAGTGTACATATCGGGCAAAACATGCGTATTAAATTAGATTACAATATATTTAGCTGTCATCTGTAAGTTGTCATCAGTAAGGCTGGATTTACGGAGGAACACGATCGTACCAGGCTTGATTACACACGAGTATATGTATGTTTGTGTGGGGTGTGCTATTCAATTATTTAGTTGATGTGATATATTTAGCTGCTATTTAAAATAACATAAAACATACTTTTTTAAAAAAAATATAACGGCAGATTATATTGTTTAATTTGAGTTTTCCCTGTTTATACCACGAGAACAATAAAATTCAAGAGCGTTAGGTCTTATTTCAAGACACTAAGACGTTGCATCAGAATGAAAGGAAAAGGTGACGTACGAGACTTGAATCGGCGTCTTAGCACGCGAGTTTTCACCATATGTGAGTTTTCACCATATGCGAGTTTTCACCATATGTGAGTTTTCACCATACGCGAGTTATCACCATATGTGAGTTTTCACTATATGTGCTCGGCGGCCTATCCAGAAGTGTTCAGAGACTTCTGGATAGTGTCGCTTCAAGCATCGAAATTCACGATGCGAGGCGGCATTCCTCACCTTCCCAGAGTGCTATCCTGGTACCCTTTTGTGCCAGCGGTTGGGCCGAGCGGGGGTATATATTTTTTGTTCAAACCACGAGTACAAATCACACTGCTTCTAGCGGGAATCGAACACGGGTTGTCCGAACGTCGGTAATCCAGTCGAGTGGTTTTCCCAACTAGGCTACCGAGACCCCCGATCAGAATGAAATATAACAAAAGTTGAGAGCGTTTTAAAATGTTAGGTGTATCCAAATATTGAAACCGCATGAAGTTGACAAAAATACATATTACAACATATAATTATGTGCGTTCTTTCTGTCAGAATTTATTCACAATAATATTATTGACATTGAGACTCGATGATGTTTAGATAAGATAAGCACAGATATTAAATATACAAAATATTATGCGGGGCCGAAGGCTATAGTTGAAATGTTGTAGTTTGTTTTGTCTTTCTGTTAGACAAGCTGCTCAATACAAATTTATGTTTATTTTATATCGATAATGATTACGTCGCCATTTAATGAACACTACACATAATATAGTCATAATAAACTTTAGGATATCATTATGGTTAATATTTGTCGCAGGTGTCAGCAAAAACATACGGTTAGTTCTTCACACTGCTCTTGTTGTTTTTCTTGTATTTTATCACAACATCCAGTGTTTTTGTATACTTGTTATTCCCATTATGACATTGCTGCTCACGCAAGACAACACGTATTTTAATAAACAATTGAAACGTGTGAATGGTAAACGATGTTTTCTTCTGAGCATTGATATGGGGTTTATCCTATTGGTTGGGTCTGTCGGTTGGGGTGATGGAAGGGTGTAGTAAATTAGAGATGAAGTAGAGACCTCGTTATATGATGGGAAGGACATTTTACAAATAAATAAATAACAGTATGATCGAGAACGGTAGATGGATGGATGGGTGGGTGGATGGATGGGTGGGTGAATGGATGGGTGAGTGGGTGGATGGATGGTTGGATTGGTGGGTGAGTGGATGGATGGATGAGTGAACGGATGGATAGGTGGGTAAGTTCCTGGGTGGGTGGATTGATGAATGAGTGGATGGATGGATGGGTTGGTGGGTGAGTGGATGGGTTGGTGGGTGAGTGAATGGATTGACGGGTAGATGGATGCTGGTTGGAAGAGTGGGTGCGTAGATAGAGAAAACAATAAGAGATTGAAAGACACCATAAAGGAATAGGCAGATCATTATTTCATCGGCGCACACAGGCTTGTCTCAGACAGACATATTTATTTTAAATAGTGGTAGGATCCAACGACCTAAAAGATCAAAGGTTAGGCAAGCAATGTTGTATAAGACATGTTGTATAGCACATGTAAGAAGTAGTGCAGAGTGGAAGGATGAATGTGATTACCTATAATGATATTTTGAGCTACTAATCTTGGCTATTGAGAAAACTCGAAATTGAACCAGCCATCGAATACATAAAGAAACAACAGATAAATTGGTTCGGCCACATAACAAGACAAAAAGAACTAACAATGAATCAAAGAGCCATAAACAAACGCTACGAAAACGCCAGATTAAGAGGAAGACCGAGAAAGAGATGGATAAAGGGAATACTAGAGTCACTAGGAGGAATAACATCAGAAGAGGCCAACAGAAGAGCAAAAAATCTCAGATTGCTTCTCCCCTCGACGCCAACGGCAGCAGAGGAAGGATAGAAGAAGAAGAAGAAGAACCTTGGCTAAGCGTAAATAGAATATTATAATACAGTGTGTTTATTTAAATTTGTGCTGTTAAAACAGATATATAGACCATCCTCAGAAACGGAAATAACTTGCTAGACATAGGAAACATCTGATGATCAGATTACCTACCACTCATTTCACGGCTCTCTATAAAGAGATTCAAGTCACCAATTATATCGTGTCTCACTAAGAGAGTGCAAAAGCCTTAAGGCCAGCCAATTTAATGTCATATGTTTCATTCTCGATATTTGTCTATGGTGCATTCTAAATGAAGAGGCTTGCATTGATGCATGGACACAGTTGCAAGTCTCAGTTGTAAAAGTGGCATTTTAATAATAATCCATGACATTTTTTGGAAGGACACCACCACCAGAAATACCTTACGCTGATGTTACCCGGCAGTTTACCTACCTCAATAAGTGACGTTGAGAAATTGATAACATCATATCAGTGTACTAGTGAAAAACAACACTTCTATTTAAATATAACAAAACAAAACTCTTTACAACAGATATAAAAGTTCGTATCGTGTATTATAAATATATATAATTACTGGAAAGAGTAACACGTTTTGAACATAATGGAATTCATAAAAAAAAAAACAACGAACATATTAACAAGGAGATCAAAAGAACATATCTATAAATAGATTAAAACAACTGCACAACACATGGCAAGGAACTGATATAGCAATATAATGGAGGTTTTTAATTATAAGAATCTGTATTATTTTCCCATACAAACATGTGGTTGTGAAACATGGGCATCGACATATCTGCTGAAAAATACGTCAATGTTTTGAATGACATAGAGAGGAACAAACATTTTGTTATTACAAGAACTTAAAGATGTGGAAAACTGGTTGATAAAGAACACAGGCACAAGAAAAATAAAATAATTTGGCCGTGCAAAATGATATCTGTTCTGGAGAAGATAATGAAGGGTACAGTTCCATGTAAAGAGAGAGAGGTAGACCAAGAAGAGGCTGAGTGCAACATACAACAGATGAACTGGGAATGGCTGAAGCAGAAGTTGGACGTCCGGCACAGCACAGAGATAACTTCATAGGAACTGTCATTGCCACTATTTTCCTACAGGAACATTCAGCTAGATGATGATAATGGTGGTGATGATGATGTGATGATTATCATGATGGTGATGATTATGATGATGGGGATGATGATGATGGGGTTGATAATGGTGGTGATGACAATGATGATGGTGATGATTATGATGATGGGGGTGATTATGATGATGGTGATGATTACGATGATGATGGGGTTGATAATGGTGGTGATGATGATGATGATTGTGATGATTATGAAAATGGGGGTGATTATGATGATTGTGATGATTACGATGATGATGGGGTTGATAATGGTGGTGATGATGATGATGATGGTGATGATAATGATGATGATTATATGGTGGTGATGATGATGATTATGATGATGGTGATAATTATGGTGATGATGGTGATGATGATGATGATTATGATGATGGTGATGGTTGTGATGATTATGATGATGGTGATGATGATGATGATAATGATGATGATGGTAATTGTGATTGCCCCAATATGTAACAAAAGACACAAATGTGAATTTTCTGAATGTAACTAATTTCTGTGTTATTGTTATATTTTAATAGGTTAATGCTTACGATAAAGTCAAGTAAACAATATAAAGCTCCTACACGCCTTGCTAAGCAGTTGGGGAATATGGTGTTAGTGACTATTTTTCTATGACCGTCGCACATTTTTGGGTGGGTGATGTGGTCGGTATCACATCAGGTCGCTTTTACTTCCCAGATAAATCGCTGGTACTGATTTTTAGTGACTGGGTGCCACGGAGCCTTGTCGGTTCGAGAAAACCCGCCACTTCTGGGGATACCGACCTGGTAAGGACCTGGGCCCTTCTTATAAGATTCCTCAAATATTGACAAATTTGTCATTTTATTGTGTGAAATTTATCATTTCAATGACAAACGTTAACATACAACTTCTTCTAACCGATATCAATTTGCTGAGAAGAATCATGTACAATTCTCGTTATTTATTGCAAGTGAACAAATGGACAATACAACTGTAATATCTGTGATAAACAGCTGTGTTGAGAAGAACAATGAATTAAAAAAAAACTCAGTGTAATTATGTGGCAGTAAACGGTGGGAGTGAAACATTACAACAATTAGCATTTATATGCAGGCTGAGTATAGGGAAGTCGCAGCCGTTACCGCATGCCTTCCATCACTATAAATAGCAGCATTGAAGCTGTACAGCAGAGAATATTAGTGCATATGAGCACAAGCTGTCTTCAGCTGAAAGTAATATAAGCTAAAATACATGTGTTCTCAGTTTTGCACTCGCTATGGGGCACTTCATTACGGGGGACATTTATTACAGTCGAGAGACTTGAGATTTATTGTCAGCACGAACGGAAATAAGAGATACCTGTACAGAATAAAGGTTTATGAAAACACGTGGCGCACTAGATAGTTTCAACTATAGTGTAAGCAAAAGAACACAATAAATCGCAGAAATCGGGTAATTGTTATCTTCACCCACATCATCGTCTTCCCCATCATCACGCATCGACTGTTTTTCTAAAACTATCGGCATATATTGAATGTGTCATTATCTTGTATCGACGGCGTGTTCATTGTTATATATTGAATGTGTCATTATCTTGTATCGACGGTGTCTTCATTGTTATATATTGAATGTGTCATTATCTTGTATCGACGGTGTCATCATTGTTATATATTGAATGTGTCATTATCTTGTATCGACGGTGTCATCATTGTTATATATTGAATGTGTCATTATCTTGTATCGACGGTGTCATCATTGTTATATATTGAATGTGTCATTATCTTGTATCGACGGTGTCTTCATTGTTATATATTGAATGTGTCATTATCTTGTATCGACGGTGTCTTCATTGTTATATATTGAATGTGTCATTATCTTGTATCGACGGTGTCATCATTGTTATATATTGAATGTGTCATTATCTTGTATCGACGGTGTCTTCATTGTTATATATTGAATGTGTCATTATCTTGTATCGACGGTGTCATCATTGTTATATATTGAATGTGTCATTATCTTGTATCGACGGTGTCATCATTGTTATATATTGAATGTGTCATTATCTTGTATCGACGGTGTCATCATTGTTATATATTGAATGTGTCATTATCTTGTATCGACGGTGTCATCATTGTTATATATTGAATGTGTCATTATCTTGTATCGACGGTGTCATCATTGTTATATATTGAATGTGTCATTATCTTGTATCGACGGTGTCATCATTGTTATATATTGAATGTGTCATTATCTTGTATCGACGGTGTCTTCATTGTTATATATTGAATGTGTCATTATCTTGTATCGACGGTGTCTTCATTGTTATATATTGAATGTGTCATTATCTTGTATCGACGGTGTCTTCATTGTTAAATATTGAATGTGTCATTATCTTGTATCGACGGTGTCTTCATTGTTAAATATTGAATGTGTCATTATCTTGTATCGACGGTGTCATCATTGTTAAATATTGAATGTGTCATTATCTTGTATCGACGGTGTCTTCATTGTTAAATATTGAATGTGTCATTATCTTGTATCGACGGTGTCTTCATTGTTAAATATTGAATGTGTCATTATATTATCTTCTATTGACGATCTTTACGATCAGATATTGACTTTTTTTTTTTAAAGACAAATTCTACTCTTCTTCTACCTTTTTAGCTCCCAGTGGAGCATAGGTCTCCAACAAACACTTTCCAAGTCAAAAAGACAAATTAATGAATTTAAATTGATTAAACTGAGCATTTTACTGTTTTATTGTTGGCTAGAACCAACATCAACATGACTGATAGACTGTAAGCCTGGCTAGAAGCAACATGAACATGCTGATAGACTGTAAGCCTGACTAGAACCAACATCAACATGACTGATAGACTGTAAGCCTGGCTAGAAGCAACATGAACATGCTGATAGACTGTAAGCCTGACTAGAACTAACATCAACATGACTGATAGACTGTAAGCCTGGCTAGAACCAACATCAACATGACTGATAGACTGTAAGCCTGGCTAGAACCAACATCAACATGACTGATAGACTGTAAGCCTGGCTAGAACCAACATCAACATGACTGATAGACTGTAAGCCTGGCTAGAACCAACATCAACATGACTAATAGACTGTAAGCCTGGCTAGAACCAACATCAACATGACTGATAGACTGTAAGCCTGGCAAGAACCAAAATCAAAGTGTTGATGTACTGTAAGCCTGGCTAAAACCAACATCAAAGTGTTGATGTACTGTAAGCCTAACTAGAACCAACATCAACATGACTGATAGACTGTAAGCCTGGCTAGAACCAACATCAACATGACTAATAGACTGTAAGCCTGGCTAGAACCAACATCAACATGACTGATAGACTGTAAGCCTGGCAAGAACCAAAATCAAAATGTTGATGTACTGTAAGCCTGGCTAAAACCAACATCAAAGTGTTGATGTACTGTAAGCCTGGCTTGAACCAACATAAACATGACTGATATACTGTAAGCCTGGCTAGAACCAACATCAACATGACTGATATACTGTAAGCCCTGTCTTGAACCAACAGCAACATGACTGATAGACTGTAAGCCTGGCTAGAACCAACATCAACATGACTGATATACTGTAAGCCTGGCTAGAACCAACATCAACATGACTGATATACTGTAAGCCTGTCTTGAACCAACATCAACATGACTGATAGACTGGTCCACTTACTCCTTACCCATCCACTGCCCCTCCCTCAACCTCCTCTTGTAATTTGTAGTATGATGCATTGCACTCTTGTGTCGAGCAATTACTCACTTCTCCTATATCACGCTGTCCCAGAAGCGTGGCGCAGCATTAACTCTTCGCTAGCTTCAACTCATAGCTCGTTTACAATAATTAAATATTCTGTATTTGCAGTGCGGCGGTTCCCAAATTGATTCCAACCGAGACCTTTCTTTAAAGCTAAATTCGCAACGTTCTTTCATTTGCATACCAAATAGAATGTAAACAGAAACATCAAATTAAACGAATAACCCAGACACTCTACAACAATCCTTATTTCAACGTTGTGCTACAAATGGACAACAATCTGAACACTAGATAAAAAATCAAAAATAGCGACCATCAAAATGAAATGTGTTAGATGTGTCTGGCAGGAAACAGTTAGAGTAATAAGATTAGAAGTAAGGAGCTGAAAAAAGCTAGGAATATCCCCGCCATTTGAATACATAAAGAAACAACAGATAAAATGGTTTGGCCATTAAATTAGACAGAAAAATCTATGATCTACACAATGAACCTTAAACGAATGATGTAAGAAAACCAGACTCAAGGATAGACTACAAAAAAGATGGATTGATTTGATGGAGTACTAGAAATATGCAGGAGAAGCCAGCAGAAGATCAAAAGACCTCAAACTCCGCGACGCCAAAAGAAAAATAATGAAGAAGGAAGAAGACATTAAATGGTTTGTGTACATTATAAGTCAGAAACAACAAAACACAGAGACTGTTATGAACGAACGTAGCAAATCAACAAATCTAGAAGGCGTCCTTGTGGAAAGTGGATAGTTTGAATATTCAAACACTCCGAAAACGTAAAAGGAGAAGACTAAAATATTTATTCGAGCTCTCAAATTCGTCCTTGATAAGAAAAGCTAACTTATATTTATAATTACAGCAGCACTGATATTATTTGCTTGTTCTCCACTTATAGTTATTATCCTTATCAATCCATATTTTGCCAAATTCTCCCCACTCGCCTTATATTCCAGTTCTACCGTACTCTTTTTTTTCATTTTTTTTTCATTTTTATTCTATTTCCATATAGCTGCTATTATACAACTTTTGTCAGACACACTACAATCCTATCCCTCCTCGTGTATCGCACCCCCTGTTTACTCCAAGACTCCATAATTCCCCTATTACACCACATTTAGCTCCTTGTTCTCCGAGTTAGCCGCATGTAGGCCGAAACGTTTGTATTTTGTTGTGTTACTTTTTTGTAAAGCTGTCACCATACCTTGTAGGAGTGTACGTTACACTCCAGCACTTGCTACCAGCTTTACCGCAGCACTACACTTATTTGTCTATTCCCTAAAAGATCTCTCACTGCGCTGAAAACAATGAAGAAAGAAAGAAGAATACCAACATTATAAACAAATAACATTTTTGTGAAAAAAGGGGGGGGGGGGGGGGTGTGAGGAAAAACAATTAGTGATGGTCAAGAACGTTTTGAACACTTTTGCTTCATCACGATTTATCCTCGATAAGGAGCATTTATTGTGTGGCGGTAAGGTTTGTCTTTTACAATCTGCTATATATTGCGTCTTTCTGTCATCACATTCGTGTTTGTCGCAGCCGATTTTTGTGTAAGTTGCTTTGATACGAGCTCCTTTGGCCAGGCTTTGCAACCTGTTTATTGAGCCACCATATGAAAGTGAAATACAATACATGTCTTCCTATAAATAGTTGTCGACCACCCACTCTTAACTTCTATATCAAAGGCACATTTTTATCCAAAACCCAAGATTGTGTGATTATTTCCCTTCCTGGCTGACACGCTCATCGCTCTCTACCCATTAGTACAGAGAGAGATTCAAACAGATAGGAAGAACACACTAACGCGTCATAACCTAGACTGAGGTATCTTCTCAATGGAAGTGCCACGCGTCTCGAGGTTCTGACGTTCAACTGAAGACACTTGGAAGCTGTGATCATTCCATGTTGCCTCCCTTTTGGAGTGTTTAAATTGCTCGACGCGACATTTTTATGTCTACAACTCCTCTGTACATTATGTTTTATGTCACGCAGGCACACACACATTAATCTTATCTCAGTGGCGGTGGAAAGAGCACAAAAGTAAATGTCATTTTGGATAAAGTATATGTTAAATCAACAAACATACGCATACGCGAACTCATTTTGAAATTAATGATCTGTTATGTTATTTGGAAACATAAAATGCTGTTTTCACTTTTTTAAGGTAGATACGATTGTAAAATGTTTCAACTTTTGTAATCATCATTTTTTTATGTCCTTAATTTAAAACAACTTTACATTAGCAATTGTCAAAGGTAGTTCTATAGCGTATAAATGTGTTAATGGTGTGAAATAAAGATAACACAATACTTTTCTACGGCCATTTGCACATTTCGACCCATGGCATATTTCTCTGTCACGAATCTTTTCCTGGCTGCTTCCCTAACCTTTAGTTACCGTTTCCCTGCCTTCCTTCGTGGCAAATGTTCTTCGTTGTCACATATAAGCCATGGTCGTCTTTACGAACTCTTGAGAGCTGACTTCTTCAGTAGTCACTGCCGGACTTTTTGTTTGTGGAGTAGTATCTTTTGTTACTAATTCTTTCAAGATTTGAATGGCAGATCTGACAGCAAAGTAGACATGGCACATGTGTAAAGTAAGGTCTCGCATCTATAATCTTTCGTCTGTTTTTCTTCTAACTATAATTTCATTTCATTTTACTCTGGTGTGTCATTTGTTTGTTCTCCGTGTGCTACTGTTTTCTGCCAATTTCTTTTTCCTAACAGCAGAAAAGTCTTTCAGATATACCTTGCTAACTTGTTTTTGTCTCGTCTACTTTCCTTCCGTTAGTTTCCGTTCAGTATACATGTTACCATTTGTAGTTGCTCAGACCCAGTTTCAGCATTACTGTTGTAGTGTAATTATAAGAGCACCAAGTAAAATTCCGAATCCGTCATCCTTTCTCGTTAACTGTTTGTAAAGCATCGAATTTCCACAAGCAGTTTGATTTGCTGTAATAATATGAAACCAGCTGTTGTACTATTGATTTTAACATTCCCATTTGCGTTAGAATACCTCACTCGACCAGCCGCTTTATTTTGGCTGAAAGCTTTTTGTGGTATTTACCTCCATCGGAGTGGGCCAGTATTATTTGTTCCAAACGGCTAGAAAAATCAGTCATTGGGATTTTGTTAGAGCTTTTCCCGGAAGTTACGTCGATAAAATAAATCAGGGGGAAATTAGGAAGGGTTGAGAGTGAAAGAGGAGGAGAAGGACGAAGTATGGCTTTATTCAGTTGTTCACGGCATTCTATTTTCGTTTTGTGAGACTTTTGTATTGTTTTGAAAGCTCGATTGTTCCTAATGGCAGCTTCTATGTGACTGTTTCATGACTCACCAACTCTTTCAGGGCGAGTCACGTGAGGGATCGATGAGTTAAACTTGTTTCTCTTCTTCCTCCACTGAGAAAAGTGGCAATTTCGAACTGGCCTTCATTTCTAAGGAGACACATAATTTAGGATTGCTTATGTACCGAGTTGTATTTAAAATAGAGGAAATAATTCAGTACACAGAAGCCCTGACCGGTATCCGCCTTATGGGAACGAAAACTTCTACGTCAAAACAAGTCCAAGCCTGCCGAAGACGAAATGTGTTAGACACGGCACAAGTTTAGAGAAAAAAAAATTCAGGAAACACTCAATTACGATTGCCGACCATACGACCAGCTCATTTTGTGTCACGATGCTTTTAAAATTCTCCATCAAGAAACAGAACAAAGAGCGAAGTTAGCATAATCATATAGGACGCTGAAGATCACAAGAAGTCCAGTACATTTACATGTATTGTGCCTCCACCCCACTTCGCCCTTCCTCAGAACCTGGTTATCAAATCACTAAAACCTCAACAAAAATGAAATGCCTTCTACGCCTTTGATTACACTGTAATCATCATGTGCAAACGACTCTACGTCACGTAATTATGTGGGGGGAGCGAGTCATTTTTTTAACCTCACGATATTTATTGTAACCAGCGTGTAATCATCTACGTTATAGTTAACGTTTGATTATTTCATGGCAGTCAGTACACATTTTGTTTGTGTGTAACTTCAATTCTGGAGGTTTCAAATCGGGGCTTCCGTATGTTTTAACTTGCTTTTCACAGGGTAATGTTAGAGTCTGTGTTCTGTCTTTGATTGACTCCGTCCATCCTCGAATATCACATTTGTGAGCCATCTTGGCCAGTCACTGATTACTATTCTGTGCGTTCAGGTGTCAAAGGTCAGTAGGAGCACACACCGAGATGAGTTAAACACCAATAAGCCTCATTGTTCGCGGGACTTTGTCGTAGCAGCCCTATGTTTGTTTTCTAAACTTCTATTTTTGGGACCTAAAATTTTGATCTAAATTAAAAACAAAAAACAATAAGTAGTAAATGTGTGTATTCTTTTCTCAGTCTATCTCTCTCTCTCTCTCTCTCTCTCTCTCTCTCTCTCTCTCTCTCTCTCTCTCTTTCTCATTCTTTCCTACTGTTAACTATATAACGCTACTACAACCGTATTGCGTGACGATGAGTGAGTCATTTGTTCTTCCCCTCCTATAAAATTAATCAAATGCAGATATTATTAAAGTAAGTGTACGTTTGGTTGATGCCTGTGTTACCAATCGCCGTAGTTTATTGTCAACGCTAGCGCACATGGATTCAAGCGTGGAACGAATGAATGTACTAGCTCGATAACGGTGACTATGTTGGGAGCTAGCCAACTCATGCCTCAACATGTGCGCAGTGAAATATTGGACAGTGCGTGTTTTATTTTCAGACAAAAATACGACGAAACAGTCGCTTAACGTTATTGATTTGTCATCGAGTTCACAATATTGTATGCTCAAATGAGTCAGGAAATGAAGAAAACGGTTCAGGCGAAACCTATACCATCGATGTGAGGACTAAGTTGGCTTGTCTCTTGACGTTAACATTACTAATTTCTGTTCTATCTCCTTCATCCCGAAAAGGGCGTGTAATGGGTGTAAGTTGCGACGTGTCGTTGGTTCACAGTGAGCTACAAATTTTGGGCCTTTCAGATCAAAATCCGACTTCGGCACAGCTTATTAAGTATCAGATTTACCTTCCCTTCTACAATGACACTACCAGGCTAGTTAATCTGTTTCTGGGGGTCTTACAAGGAGTGTGGTCAGGATAAATGACATTACCAGGCTAGTTAGCCTGTTTCTGGAGTCCTTACAAGGAGGAGTGTGGTCAGGATAAATGATATTACCAGGCTAGTTAGTCTGTTTCTGGGGGTCTTACAAGGAGTGTAGTCAGGATAAATGACATTACCAGGCTAGTTAGTCTGTTTCTGGGGGTCTTACAAGGAGGAGTGTGGTCAGGATAAATGACATTACCAGGCTAGTTAGTCTGTTTCTGGGGGTCTTACAAGGAGTGTAGTCAGGATAAATGACATTACCAGGCTAGTTAGTCTGTTTCTGGGGGTCTTACAAGGAGGAGTGTGGTCAGGATAAATGATATTACCAGGCTAGTTAGTCTGTTTCTGGGGGTCTTACAAGGAGGAGTGTGGTCAGGATAAATGATATTACCAGGCTAGTTAGTCTGTTTCTGGGGGTCTTACAAGGAGTGTGGTCAGGATAAATTACATTACCAGGCTAGTTAGTCTGTTTCTGGGAGTCCTTACAAGGAGGAGTGTGGTCAGGATAAATGACATTACCAAGCTAGTTAGTCTGTTTCTGGGGGTCTTACAAGGAGGAGTGTGGTCAGGATAAATGACATTACCAGGCTAGTTAGTCTATATCTGGGGGTCTTACAAGGAGGAGTGTGGTCAGGATAAATGACATTACCAGGCTAGTTAGTCTGTTTCTGGGTGTCTTACAAGGAGGAGTGTGGTCAGGATAAATGACATTACCAGGCTAGTTAGTCTGTTTCTGGGGGTCTTACAAGGAGTGTAGTCAGGATAAATTACATTACCAGGCTAGTCAGTCTGTTTCTGGGAGTCCTTACAAGGAGGAGTATGGTCAGGATAAATGACATTACCAAGCTAGTTAGTCTGTTTCTGGGGGTCTTACAAGGAGGAGTGTGGTCAGGATAAATGACATTACCAGGCTAGTTAGTCTATATCTGGGGGTCTTACAAGGAGGAGTGTGGTCAGGATAAATGACATTACCAGGCTAGTTAGTCCGTTTCTGGGGGTCTTACAAGGAGGAGTGTGGTCAGGATAAATGACATTACCAGGCTAGTTAGTCTGTTTCTAGGGGTCCTTACAAGGAGGTTTGTGGTCAGGATAAATGACATTACCAGGCTAGTTAATCTGTTTCTTGGGGTCCTTACAAGGAAGAGTGTGGTCAGGATAAATGACATTACCAGGCTAGTTAATCTGTTTCTTGGGGTCTTACAAGGAGGAGTGTGGTCAGGATAAATGACATTACCAGGCTAGTTAGTCTGTTTCTGGAAGTCCTTACAAGGAGATGGAGTGTGGTCAGAATAAATGATATTACCAGGCTAGTCAGTCTGTTTCTGTGAGTCCTTACAAGGAGATGGAGTGTGGTCAGGATAAATGATATTACCAGGCTAGTCAGTCTGTTTCTGTGAGTCCTTACAAGGAGATGGAGTGTGGTCAGGATAAATGATATTACCAAGCTAGTCAGTCTTTTTCTGTTGGTCCTTACAAGGAGATGGAGTGTGGTCAGGATACATTCTGACTCACTAATCCGGACGCCAACAGACAGCTATGAGTCGCTGATTGCTTTCAGCTTGTCCACTGTGTGAGTCTTGTGGTCCTAAAGATAAGTGTAGATCAATACTTAGATCTAGTTCGAATGCTGTACCAGTACTTTCAACTTTGCTTTTGCCTCTTTTAAACTTAAAAATAAAACTTTATAGTTACACACGCAGTAGACAAAACACAATATAAAGATCTAGGTAATTCTGAGATATGATGTTACCATAGAATGCAAACGGTGACTTTAACGTAATAAATATATTATGAATAAATTCGTAAAGACGTGGGGATTAAATAGACATGGTATCGTTATTATTTATTATCAGCCACAGACCCACCCTACTGTAAGAGTTACGCCGTAACAAGAAGCAGCGTGGTTTTGAGAATGCACATAAAGGACGTCGCGAAAAACCAGTCATTTTAGACTACTGCCACCAGTATGGTAGGTTAAGGCTGAGACAGTCGTGTACGGCCGAGAAAAGAGAAAAGATTCAATCAGAAGTGTCGCGCAGAATAAATGTAGTTGGCAAATATAGTGTGTGTTCAATGCAGCAGGAGGTCGACGCCAGGGAGTCTTGACCCAGACGGGCCAACCTTCTTTATAGTGTCCACAACCGAAAGGGCCGAAACACTTGCTCGACGGGTCTCATCTGATGATTAGATTGCCTCCTGTCGCGAAGCTCTGTATGAAGTTTACTATTACTTATTACTCTAGACACGCGCTGAAAAGGATAAAATATGTGGCAGTATCTACGATTTAGGCGACACATTTATTTGTTTTATAGTGTTAGGATGTAAACTAGTAGAAAGATTGTTATCGAAACAGCTTCATTTGTTCAAACGTACATGAGCTTTGGGTGAATTTTTGGTAATGACTCGATGTAAGCTCTTGATGGTGAACTCTGTTGATGATCTCATGATGATGGTGTACCTGCGTGTGGGACGTGGGTATGGTTACAATGAAGTAGAGGCCCTCATTGAATTCGCACATCCATAGATGGTGTAGTGTGTTCAGAGAAAGTAATTATAAACTCTGAGAAGCAGAAAATAGTTATAAATTCTTACAAACGGAGAAGGTATTTATAAACTCTCAGAAACAGACAGTAATTATAAACTCTCAGAAACAGACAGTAATTATAAACTCTCAGAAACAGACAGTAATTATAAACTCTCAGAAATAGACAGTAATTATAAACTCTCAGAAACAGACAGTAATTATAAACTCTCAGAAACAGACAGTAATTATAAACTCTTAGAAACAGACAGTAATTATAAACTCTCAGAAATAGACAGTAATTATAAACTCTCAGAAACAGACAGTAATTATAGACTATCAGAAACAGACAGTAATTATAGACTCTCAGAAACAGACAGTAATTATAAACTTTCAGAAACATACAGTAATTATAGACTCTCAGAAACAGACAGTAATTATAGACTCTCAGAAACAGTCAGTAATTATAGACTCTCAGAAACAGACAGTAATTATAGACTCTCAGAAACAGTCAGTAATTATAGACTCTCAGAAACAGTAAGTAATTATAGACTCTCAGAAACAGTCAGTAATTATAAACTTTCAGAAACATACAGTAAATATAGACTCTCAGAAACAGACAGTAATTATAGACTCTTAGAAACAGTCAGTAATTATAGACTCTCAGAAACAGACAGTAATTATAAACTCTCAGAAACAGTCAGTAATTATAGACTCTCAGAAACAGTAAGTAATTATAGACTCTCAGAAACAGTCAGTAATTATAGACTCTCAGAAACAGTCAGTAATTATAGACTCTCAGAAACAGACAGTAATTATAGACTCTCAGAAACAGTCAGTAATTATAAACTCTCAGAAACAGACAGTAATTATAAACTCTCAGAAACAGACAGTAATTATAAACTCTCAGAAACAGACAGTAATGATAAACTCTCAGAAACAGTCAGTAATTATAGACTTTCAGAAACTGTGCTTGTTTATGTGCGTGTGTAGTATGTGCGTGTGTGGTATGTGCGTGTGTGGTATGTGCGCGTATAGTGTAGATAAAAGAGTAAGGTGGAAAGTGTGGGTAAGAGATGGTGATGGTAGGGATATAGAAAGAGTAAGATTACTCTTACACACAATGATCACTTTCTGTACGGTTTCGCCTTATGTCTTTTGGCGTGTGCTGAGACTGCTATGATGGGGACTACAGCTACCTTTCTTTGTTTGGGAGATGAGATATTAATTCGGATGGTTCCACTGGCACGGGCGGTTAAGCAATCATGGATTTTAATTCGTTTGCAGTGATACCGGGGCCTTCCATAACCATAACCATACGAACAATGAATTGTAGAAGACATCGGTAGAGAAAGTGTGCATGATCATGTGAGAGAGGGAGAGTGATAAATGCAAACACTAATCTTAAGTTATTAAATTGGTATATTTTCTCTGCCTTTACCAGTGTTCGCACTTTGATTTATTTTGCTGTTGTACACAATGTAATGGACTCATCTATTTTATTTTCCTTAGAAATCTGTCTTTAAATTTTCTTGTCTTTAATTAGACATTTTACTTTTAGTGAGAGAGAGGGAAAAAGATACATGTAATGTTTATTCTAATGTTATTAAATTATTTTATTTTTCGAGCTAATTACATGTAAAAGGTAAACTAATTACCATTTATAAATTATAAACATACAAAATGTGTTTTCAGTAGTTTAACATACATGTTGTCGTATGTAACAGATACAGTCACTGTATTAACGAAATAATTGGTCTTAACCGAGAACAGAACAAAGTATCAGGGATCGGGTCGACAAATCTCAATGATGGGTATTTGAATGAACATTTCCAACAGAGCTACTACTGAATCAAAACAAGAATAAATATAACAATTAGCAGAAAGTATGACAGAAAATTGTCAACCAAATCACCGGAAATTGCGCTATTGAAAGCTTTCCGATTAGATTAATCATCATATACTTCGTCGTCTGGCAATTGTGACCATCGATCGGCTCAACCATAGGTCTCTAGAGATATATGTTAATGACATTCATAAGTGCTTTCAAGTTGACTGTCTAGCAATTTCTCACTGTATAGTCGTCGATTGTATTTGATATATTTTTTATTGTATCACTATATGCTAATTCTCGAAATATTTGCTCGAGGAAAGTGACTTCTGAACATGAGATAACCCGTGTTGTAATGTTTGGTATATATTTACTACACGTGTCTCCATTTGAAACATTGACGGCGTATTTGTTTTATCCGCTGCCGAGACTCTCTGAGTTTCCTATCGGGCTCGGCTTGACGTTCACCCAGTCCCTGAAAATGGGTACCGTGGATTTTTAAAAATGGGAGTGGCTTGATGTGAAACTGGCTATATTCCCATAAATGTGTCGAGTGACATGTACACATATGTACATTAGCGCCATGTTCTCTACATGTCTCAAGTCGTTGCTTGTAGCCTTGATTTTGTACATGCTTTCTGTGTCCTTTTAAAAAAAAAAAAAATCACTTTTCATTGTTATTATCCATCGCATACCCCTTTTTTAGTCTCGTTAAAAATATTTTTCTGTACCTTCCATATAAATTGTTTAGTTATATTGCTATCTTGACTTTACTCTATTTCCATTTTAATCGCTATTTTTCCAGTACTTGTTGTTCTCTACTACGAGCTGATATTTGATTGCATTTTCTTCTATATGATAATAGTGTAGGTAGGGTCCAAATAACGGCCACATAAAGGGAAGATTATTTACCTGACACGTCCACAGTTCAACTTGTCTAATTGGTGCCCAGCTTGTAAAAATATAGGACACAACATTAAAGAGTTAATTATGCTCACCTGTAGCTATAACATAATCTACGTCAATAAAAATGAGGAAGAGTGTTCATCGGTGCTATATAGAACCAATTGTGACCTATGAAAGCGAATCATGGACAGTAGACAAACAAATGAAAAGACGATTAGAGGCCACAGAGATGGGATTTCTCAGAAGAATGTTGAAAGTTCCCTGGACAGCTAAAAAGACCAATGAGGAAGTTCTCAAAGAGGCCAACACAAAAAAGGAGCTCTTAAAAAACATCAGAAAGAAGCAATCAACATTTTTCGGGCACATCATGAGAAGAGGAAAGTTGTAATACTTGGTTACAACTGGCAAAATAAAAGGAAAGAGAGATCGCAGACGACAAAGACAGAAAATACTGGATAGCTTGGTGTCATGGCATGGAAAACAGTCAACAACAGAACTGATACGATGCACTGTAGATAGAAGATTGTGGAGGGACATGATCACCTACGCCAACCGGTAAGGCACATGATGATAATGATGATGTAGCTATAACGTTGGGAACCTTTAGAATGTCACACTTCTGTGACGTTATATAGGCTGTTATAATATATCTTTTTGACTTATTACTGCTGGTTCTTTTGTGAAATCGTATGTCTCCAAACTGTACAATGTGACCATATAACAGTGCTCGACTAAGGCGTGCTTCAATCCTCCATCTGTTCTAATCCTGGCATAAACTCTCGAAGGGTTAAGTGTTGGTCTGCCAGATTGGAAAGCAAGATTGGCATTTCTTGAATTCTACTATTTACATTTGGTCGCCTCCTTCATATATCTCTATATCCTTCTCTGTTAACTATACACGTTTCTGTCTTCAACATTTTGACCATTATTCTCGACATCTTGTCTTATTTATTATCGTCTATTGTTTAAATCGCACTATACACGACTTCTATATTGTTCTTTCAGTCCAGAAATTAGATAAACAGTGTGGTTTTGTTAGAGATAAAAGAACAAGCAATGCCATTTATATCATAAGATCTTTAGTAGAAAGAGCCATAGAGGTGAAAACAGATCTATACCTATGTTTCATAGATTATACCAAGGCATTTGACAAAGTAAAGCACCAAGAAATAATCACAATTTTAGAGAGCATAAACATAGACAGCGAAGATCTAAGAATAATAAAGAACATGTACTGGCAACAAACAGCGGCCATAAGAACTGGAAACCAATTGGGAATGTTTCAACAAATAAAACAGTGTGTTAGACAAGGTTGTGTGCTGTCACCAGATTTGTTTAATATTTATAGTGAGATTATTTTAAGATCCATTAGGGGCGTGCCTGGAATAACAATTGGAGGTCATAATATAAATAATCTAAGGTATGCTGATGATACAGTCTTAATCGCTAAGAGTGATAATGAGTTACAAGAAATGTTGGACATTATAGTGAAAGAAAGCAAAAATAAAGGACTCAGCCTTAATAGCAAAAAGACAGAGGTAATGGTAACAACAAAGAAAAATACATCACCTCAGTGCAAAATAAAGACAAGTGGAACAATATTAAAACAGGCAAATGAATTTAAATATTTGGGAACTTTGTTAACCTCAGACGGAAGATGTACAAAAGAGGTGAGATGCAGAATGGCTCAGGCGAAAGCAGCTTTCCAAAAAAAATCTATGCAATCCATTTTTGACAATAGAAACAAGAAAAAGAGTTCTTAAATGTTACGTAGAGCCAGTCTTAACATGGGGGTGCGAGTCATGGACAATAGGACAACAGACAAGAAAATCACTGGAGTCTGTAGAAATGTGGTTTTACAGAAGAATGTTGAGAATACCATGGGCAGCTAAGAAGAGTAATGAGGAGGTTATGAGAGAGGTCAAAGCAAAAAGAGAGCTAATTTCCAATGTTAGGAAGAGACAGTCATAATTTTTTGGCCATGTAATGAGAAGAGAACAACTGGAATATATTGTAACAACTGGAAAAATTGAGGGACGAAGAGATAGAGGGAAGCAAAGAGAAAAAGTAACAGACAGCTTAAGAGAATGGCTTGGCAGAAGGTCAACAACAGAAATGATAAATAGCTGCCGAGATCGAAAGTTGTGGAGAGACATGATCACCTACACAACTAGGCCCGGTACTTGATGATGATGATATTGTTCTTAAAGCCATTGCGTCACTTTGTTTATATGATAAAACGTATGCCACCTGCAACATTGTCTTTGTTACTAATTTTTTCACCGTCTGAACGACAACCTAAGTGAACACATTTCCTCTATACATGATCTTCATTAAAGCAGTGACGCTACATAGTTTCATCTTGAGCCCATTGGATCTCTCAGTTGTAATTAAACAATAAGTTGTTAAAGGCTGAAGTCATATATGTTGCATTTCTGTTGTAACGCCATTAATCTGAGTAGAGCCTTTACTGAAATAACAAAACAATCACCCACAATAACCAGGCTCTTTATGTTTAATGTACAAGTGAAAAGGGAGATAACCTTGACTCGACTTGGCAACTAAGGGCAATCACCAACTCCAAGGTAGGGGGGAAAAATAACAGTAAAAAGAGAACACAGAACAGCTTATGTACTTAAACATATGTTACAATGATGCCAGACTGTGGTAGATTTCACGGCAGAAACTATTTGTAAAAAATCGTATGTTTTTTATGCGATCTATTCACATTCTTAGCGTCCCACCTTCAACTTAAACAAACAGTTTTACGTTTTAGAAAGAAATTAAGATCATGAAAAGACACAAACAAGATAAGCAAATGACAACGGATATTAAAGAGTTTTGTCTTTTATCTGCCTATCTTTCGTCTACCCACAGGAGTCACCAACATGGTGGTTCTTGCTATCACTTCTGTGTGTTTATTTTGATCATCTGACTTATCCAGGTCCATGATCTGCGAGTTATCACTGTGTACATCACTTCTGTGTGTTTGATTTGATCATCTGACTTATCCAGTGTTTGTTTTGATCATCTGACTTATCCAGGTCCATGATCTGCGAGTTATCAGTGTGTACATCACTTCTGTGTGTTTATTTTGATCATCTGACTTATCCAGGTCCATGATCTGCGAGTTATCACTGTGCACATCACTTCTGTGTGTTTCTTTTGATTATCTGACTTATCCAGGTCCATGATGTGCGAGTTATCACTGTGTACATCGCTTCTGTGTGTTTCTTTTGATCATCTGACTTATCCAGGTCCATGATCTGCGAGTTAACACTGTGTACATCACTTCTGTGTTTCTTGTGATGATTCGACTTATCCAGTTCCATGATCTGCGAGTTAACACTGTGTACATCACTTCTGTGTTTCTTGTGATGATTTGACTTACCCAGTTCCATGATCTGCGAGTTAACACTGTGTACATCACTTCTGTGTTTCTTGTGATGATTTGACTTACCCAGTTCCATGATCTGCTAGCTATCACTGTGCACATCACTTCTGTGTTTCTTTTGATCACCTGACTTATCCAGTTCCATGATCTGCTAGTTATCACTGTGCACATCACTTCTGTGTTTCTTTTTATCATCTGACTTACCCAGTTCCATGATCTGCTAGTTTTCACTGTGCACATCACTTCTGTATTTCTTTTGATCATCTGACTTACACAGTTCCATGATCTGCTAGTTATCACTGTGTACATCACTTCTGTGTTTCTTTTGATCATCTGACTTATCCAGTTCCATGATCTGCTAGTTATCACTGTGAACATCACTTCGTATTGCAACTGGTGCCGGATGAAACCCGTGGATGTCTGTCCCTAAGTGGTCGAACTCCCAAGACTCACCCCACCCTCGGCAAATTATGGCCTAATTCTTTGTTTATTTTTACCAACGGTTTTTATAAACTACCACTGTTATTACACAATATAAATATTAAGTATTAATGTTATTCACAACTTGTTATCAATGATACTTTAGTTGTTTTGTACATACGTGTCATTCCAGAAATATAAAACGCACGTGTGTCTTCTATTATGCATTGAAGTTGAATAGAGTGAGCTATATCTTAAAATCTAACAAATTTTTTGGTTAAAAATTTTATATTTCACACCAGAAAGTCTTGTATTTTCCAATCCTTGATCTTCTTGGAGCATTTTTCTACTAAAATATCATTCATGCACGCATTTTTACTTTAGTATATGTGATGTCACAAATTGAGACTAATTCCTTCTAATAACAGTTTTAGGAATGACTGGCATGTACCAGACTGCGCACATCTAGATCTAACACTGAGGAAACATTTCCAAAATTAAAACTAAATTGCCATTTTTAAACTAAAACAAGCAGCTGTGTATTATGGAAATTACAATGTTATGAAACGAACAAAAAAAATTAAATATTATTAAACGATATCATACAATGTGATTAAACGATTTTACAAAATATGAATAAACGATATCACACACTATTTTTAAACGATATCACACAATATTATTAAACGATATCACACACTATTATTAAACGATATCACACAATATTATTAAACGATATCACACAATATTATTAAACGATATCACACACTATTATTAAACGATATCACACAATATTATTAAACGATATCACACAATATTATTAAACGACATCACACAATATTATTAAACGATATCACACAATATGATTAAACGATATCACACAATATTATTAAACGATATCACACAATATTATTAAACGATATCACACACTATTATTAAACGATATCACACAATATTATTAAACGATATCACACAACATTATTAAACGATATCACACAATATGATTAAACGATATCACACAATATTATTAAATGATATCACACAATATTTTTAAACACTATAAACCCCCAAACGCTCAACATTCACTTTCCTCAAATTTTTTTGTGTAAATGTAATCTTTCAGGATATCTTGGAACTCTACACCTTTTGCAAGACGTCATATTCACTGGCCAGATGGCAAGTGAGTTCAGACGTTCTTGTGTAATTGAAGATCGATGACAATTTCACTGCAGCTCTAACTTCAAAAAGGTTCGTTCTCAAGCAGCGTTCTGAGATACCTCTAAATTTTAACGCTGTCTTAAGATTCGGGCAACGTTGATTGCGTCAGCTTTAAATTATGAGCTTGTACGATAGCGATGCTGGCACCGTTGAACAAGCCCGATATCATCTAACTATGATATTAAATACTTTCATCTGCAAACTCGTGTTCGATTCCCGCTGGATGCAGTGTGAATTCTACTTGTGGTTACAAATAAAAAATACCCCCACGGTCGACCCAGCCGCTGGCAGAAATGGGTACCAGGGCATTACTCTGGTTAGGTAAGGAATGCCGCCTCGCGTCATGAGTTTCGATGCTTGGAGCGACACTATCCAGAAGTGTTCGGAGACTTCTAGATAGGCAGCCGAGCACATATGGGTAAAGCGCTCTAAGACGGCGATTCAAGTCTCGTACTTTACATTTATCTGCAAACTCCATCTCGATATCCACATGCTAATTATATCTAAATCTTTAGCAACTATAATTTTGGTACTGGCTTCGATGGGAACTCAGCGAGAAACCCAATAAGAGAATTAATTTTGTTATATTTTTTCCAGAAAAAAAAAATTTTGTCTGCAGGTTTTGCCTATTTTTTGGCGAGGCAGATCCGTTCAACCTCAGACTAAGTCTTTCAGATTATATTAGTCCGCAATTGCCATCCAAAATTAACAGTGAAAATTGCTTTTCCCTCTACACTAGTTACGTAATAAATATATATATATATTTCCAAATGACGAATTTTCGTGCCGGCGCTCTGTGTGATAACACTGAACTAAGTATTTTCTCTATAAAGTATTGAATGTATAAAGTATTCTTTTCTTTGAGTTGATTTTTTTTTTTGCGATGTTATGAGGAAATAATTATGAAAGCTTGATTGTAATTTTCCTTCAAGATGAAATAATTATTTTATGAACCGTTTTTGTCGAGATTCTAAAAACGTAGGGGGCCATAGGGCGGTGCCTACCTAGTGTGCCTTGGTGCTAATCCGCCACTGCTGTACCTTATGAACAGTTTTTAGTTGCTGGTTTTGCTCCCTAAAATATTCTGAAAATTTTATTCAGAGATGAATAGTATTGACCAGACTGTGGGTACCCTGCAAACGGTGGCCACTAACTGTAAGAAGCGAAAAAGCTTTTCTTGTTGCTCTCTAGACGCTTGAACCGTACCGTTCTTTAATTGTTTTGTTATAATATTTGATCAAATGGACGAGAAAGGAAGGAAGAAGCGAAAGTAAAGAAAAGTAGAGGAAAGAAAGAAAGAGCAAGAAAGAGGACAAAGAAATAGTAAGGGAAAGAGAAAGAGAACAGTATTGTCTGCTTATTAAGAAAGTAAAAGGTCTAGTTAAAAACTCTTGTAGCTATGCATGAAACATACAGTAGAGAACTGATAGGGTACACTTCCTTTTTCTGCAACTCAACAGAAGTGAATGAAAGTAAAATGTCCAACCAGAGGTAATAAATGCACATATAAACGAGCTTCCAAAGCAGACTCACATTACTAACTATTATATAAACAACAAATATAGCAGACAGAGAGACAGTAATGTGTTTTTTGTCATTCTAGGGCGAAAATGGAGTATTCAAATAACAAGTTACAAACGAGACTAATGATATATAAAAACTGTGTCACTGTGTACTTTGATTGAGTAAGAATTAATCATTTTGTGCTCAACCCTGGGGGTTCTAATCATATCCTCCCAGCTGATTCAAAAGAAAAAAAAAGTATGAGTAACTAGCCTGGCCAGGGGCGAAGTGGGATCCGCGGAGAAACAAACTGGGCCGTGCCCCACTAAAACATGTGCTCAAGAGGAGTGGAGAAACTGGAAAAAAATTGTATTGGACAACAAAACTAATAGGGGAACTGAAAAAAAATATGACGTTTCGGCCACAAGTCTTCATCAGAAACAGGACAACTAATAAATATAAACAGACAAAACATTAGATTTTGTTTTGTTTTCCTTCTTAGCTTAGCTGCCAAATACAGTTTTAGGTTTATTTTTAAACATTTTTTTTCAGCTTACTCGCGGCTCTGCACGATATTTGTGTCAAATTCCTAGAGGAGTAGACACTCTACATTCCACTTCTCATCGATCACTCGATGACTTCTCACCCTACACCTTTATAATGACGTAAAGATGGCATTGATGCGTTAGGTCGCTAGTTTACGAGGAGCTGCTATATCTGCGCCTATCTTTCGTCGTCGGCATGCCCAACGGCATTACCGATACCTTTACCTGTTTTATATTTACTAGGTTGGTATGTTGTAGATGAGAACATTGGGATTTTCTTCTTCACATGCAGCCTCCAGGAAAGGACTAATATAACTAGTTTGTAAGCAAAGTTTCCCTCCAAGTCTTGCTAGGGGGGTATAGGGAATACAGTGTTCGTGATACTATTTTTTATGACCACGGCGCATTTTTTTGGGTGTTCGATATCACGCCAGATCGCCTTTACTTCCCAGAAATTTGTCAGAGTATCCATTTCTAGAGGATGTTTGAACTCCGGAGCCTTGTCGGTTAGAAAAAAAAAATCCGTCGCTTCTGGGAATCTTCTTCTGTAGCGATCAGTTAGTGCTATGTTTTTAGACATTAAGACCAGCTTGGGTTAGGAAAAAGACGGTATGTTTGAGGTCATCACCAGTTCTTCATAGCTTGTCATGTATAGGTGTGTCTTGTTGGCCATATTTGGTGTCCTTAGGGTGTTTAGAGTGCTGCAGGCCTGAAGTGTATGCTCTGGGACGTATTTGGCTGCTCCGCAGTCACATGTTGCAAGGTCACTGAGCCCTTTCTTGTGTAGATTTGCTCTGAGGCCACAGTGACCTGTTCTGAGGCTGAATATTTTGGTCTGCACGTGCCTGCTAAATTTATTTGTCTGTGTATATGCGGACCGAAACCCTACCGTTGTGTCCAGGAAGCAAGTACACTAGCCACTCAGCCACCGAGACTCCATAAATAGTTTCGCCAAACAAAAATGGCAACAATAACTATTCAAAAGGAGCAGGCAAGGATAACGGAACACAGAGATAATGATCTGACTCTGGAACCGGATAGGCCTTGTAATCAGTTTAAAGTAATAAATATATATATATATATATATATATATATATATATATATATATATATATATATATATATATATATATATATATATCACAATAAACATGTGCATTGCCACGGGTTAGCAAGAGAGAGAGAGGGTAGATAGAGAGGAAAAACCTCGCAGGAAAAATAATCGGTGGAGGAATAGGTGAAAAGTCTGAAAAAAAAGAGTTTTGGCACCTTGAAATCATGTCCACAGACTTAACAAGGAGAAGTGTTTTTGCCTTGCTATGCTTGATATTCAAAAGTTGTGTAGCGACTATGGCGTCTTTGTCTGTCCGAGATGAAGAACAAACAAAAAAGAAGAAAGAATACAGGAGGGAACAGAGGTGGAGCACAGAGGGAGGAAGCAGAGTCTAGGTGGAGGTGGATCACAGGGTAAAAAGCAAGATTAAGGGAGAGGGTTAATAAAATACTGAAATGAGTCAACGCACACGTGAAAATCACGTGTGCGTTTTCTAAAGAATTCGCGAAGCGTGAAGATAGAGGATAACGCCAGGGTTTGGTTGCGTGAGATAATGTGTGTTTTAGCGAGGAATGCATTTTTTTCGGTATATTCGTTCGGGCTACGCTAGCTCTAGGAGCTCTAGGTTATTAAAAAAAATATCTTAACACGTGCGACATCAAAGTTGAACCTATTTACAGCAAGACGTTATTAGTCTTTTTTTCTTAACACGTGGCCTTATCCATTGATCCCTTTATTATTCTTATTTTTACAAATGTCCTCCATACGTACACCGAGTTATTAGATAATGTAAACAATTTGGAGAAAATTGCTGATGGTTATGGTTTAATAAAAAAAACGTTTCTCTGTTTGAATTTTATAGCTGGCAGTAGAATTCTCATAGTTTGAGTCACTTGTGTCATGAATTTATATCATCATTGTACGTCGTTTTAACACACGTCTTGTTCAGTGTTTTGTTGTGAACATAATAGAACACGGAGTTCGTCCATTTATTCATTAGAATGAATGCGTTCTTCTTTTAATCAGTACAATCATCATCATCATGTGGCATACAAGTTGGCGTAGGCGATCATGTCCTTCTACAGTTTTCTGTTCATATTGCATCATATCAGTACTGTTGTTCACTGTTTGCCGTGCCACGACACCAGGCTAACAAGTATCTTATCTCTTTGTCGTCCGCGTTGTAACCTAGTATTCCAATTTTCCTCTTCGCGTGTGCCCGTAAAACGGTTTTAAAATGGTTTCATTCTGTTTTTTTGTTTTAGGAGTTCCCATTTTGTGCTGGCCTCTTTGATAATTTCCCCGTTGGTCCATTTAGCTGTCCGTGGAACTCTCAACATTCTTCTGAGAAATCCCATCTCTGAGGCATCTAATCGTTTTTTCATTATTTGTTTACTGTCTGTGATTTTAGGTCAGAATTGGCTCTATATAGCATCGATGAATTTTCTTTCTCATTTCAGTTATACACTTGTTGCACAAGATGTTTTTCATTGTTTGAAATGCTACTTTGGTCTGTACTATTCTGTTTTTTTTATTTCTGTGGTGCATCTTCTGTTCGGATGTTCTTGTGATCAAGTATTTGAAGCTCTACACCTGTTTCAGATTTGTCTCGATTATTTATAAGTTACATGATGGTGGTGGTTGTTAATAAGACGTATACATATGCTATTTTTTATTTATTCAGTAGACACAATTTCATTCTTTCATCTATTTCATTTATCACATAAATTATTTGTATTATTCTTTCATTTATACCATAAAACACGTACGTAGAAGTATACGTGGTATAATTTCATTAATTCCGTAAAATACGTGTGTTATTCTTTCATTTATACCCAAAATATGTGTGTTATTCTTTCATTTATCCCCAAAATATGTGTGTTATTCTTTCATTTATACCCAAAATATGTGTGTTATTCTTTCATTTAATCTGTAGAATATACGTATTATTATTAAACTCGTTTTCCTGCTCCACAGTACAACACGGGTTATTCTCTCATCATCATCATCGAGTGCCTTCTCCGCAACGAAGGTTGGCTACCATGGATCGCCATTCTACTCTGTTTCTTGGTTTGATGGTGCAGGCTGTCATAGTTTGACTTGTCCATCTTTTAATGTCCATCTTCATCGTTTGTTATCTTTTGTTTCCATCCAATTCTACCTATTCTTCTATAAATCAACATTTCAAAGGCTTCAATTTTCTGTTCTGTTTTCTTGTCTAATGTCCATGTTTCTGCACCATACAGGAATATTGAGAAGATGTAACATTTTGTCATTCTTAGTTTCAGCTCTGTTGATATTTGTTTTGTTGTTAGTATATTTTCATGGCATTAAAATTACTTTTTGCCATACCTATGCTTTTGTTTATTTCAGTTGTACATTGTCCATCATTGGTTATAGTATGTCCCAGGTAGTTTGTAGCTCTGGATTGTCTCCAGATGTATTCCCTCAACTGTGATATTTAATTGTAGGTCTTGAGAATTTTCATTGTTTATGATCATAGTTTTAGTCTTTTTGATATTCATTTCTAGTCCATATTTTTTGCGTGTTATGTTTATCACATTAAGCAATTGTTGTAGGTCTTTAGGATTTTCTGCTAGTAGAACAGTATCATCAGCATATCTTAGGTTATTGATTATCTTTCCATTAATGTTTAGGCCTGGCATCTCAGTGATGTTTTTAAAGATTTGCTCAGTGTATAGATTGAACAAGCTTGGTGAAATGATGCATCCTTGTCTTACTCCTCTTTTTATGTCCATTGGTGTAGAGTTCTCCTTGTTATATTGCATTATTGCTGTTTGCGCCCAGTACAAATTACATATTAGTCGTATGTCTGTGTCGTCTAGACTTATATCCTTTAGGCAGTCTGTGAGTTGGTTATGGTGTATTCTATCGAAAGCTTTGGTGTAGTCTATAAAGCAGGCATATATTGGTTTGTTTACTTCTGTGTACTTTTCAATCAATGTTCTCATGCTGAATATGGCTTCTTTTGTGCCACTGTTTCCTGAAAATCCAAATTGTTGCTCATCTAATTCAGTATTGATTATATTCTGAATCCTTCCCTGTATAACTTTTAGTAAAATTTTTGTTACCTGCCTCATTAGGCTTATTGCTCTGAAATCACTGCATTCAACTGCACCATTCTTTTTAGGCAATGCAATGAAAGTTGTTTTTTGATCGATTGGTATGTATGCTGTATGGTATATGTCATTGCATATGTCTTAGATCACTTCGATGCCAAACTCTTCTAGAGCCTGTATCATCTCTATCTGTATATTGTCAGGTCCTGCTGGCTTTTCCTTTTTCATTGTTTTTATAGCTTTTTCTACTTCAGATTTCAGGATTTTATAGTTGTATGTACATTTTATGTCTGGCTTTTTGTCCCTTTCGTCATGAAATAATTATGTTATATATTCTTGCCATCTATCTATTATGTCTTTGTTGTCTGTTAGCATTCTTCCCTCTTTGTTTGCAATACATCCGTTTCCTGTAGCTTTTTTGTCTTTATGCGTCATTCTCTTTATTTCTGTGTGCATCTCTCTTAAGTTTTGTTTACTTTCCATAGTTTCGACTTCTAAACATCTTTGGTTGAGCCAGTCTTCTTTTGCCTTTTTGCACATTCTCCGTACTTCATTGTCTATATCCTTGTATCTGGCAGTGTTTTTCGCTTGTCTTCTTTCTTCCATTTTTTCTAAGATTTTGTCAGTTATCCATTTTTGTTTTTTGTTACTTTCCTTTTTGGGCAAGGTGTTGCAGGATTCTTGCATGCTGTTTTTTATGCATTGCTATTTTGTTGTGACTTTTTCCTCAGGATTTTCTGTTCTGTACTGCTCAATCCCCTCTTCTAGTAGCTTCTGATATGTGTTCTTTACTTGTACAGTATAAGTTTCTTTTACATCTTTCTGGTTTAACGCTGTTAAATCTATTGGTGTTGCTGAATTAGTTTGTTTGTTTCTCTTTAATTTGATTTTCATTTTTATCATTACAGGATTGTGGTCTGAATTAATATCTGCTCCAGGGTAGGTTTTGGCTTTCTTGACGCTGTTCCTGAATCTGTCTTTCATCATTATGTAATCTATTTGATTTCTCTTCTTGTCTACAGGGCTTTTCCATGTGTATAATTTCCTTTTCTCTTGCTCAAAGAAGGTGTTGCATATTATCAGTCTGTTTTCTTCACAAAATTGTATTAATCTTTCTCCTCTGTTATTCCTTTTTCCTAGACCATGATTTCCTATAATGGTCTTATATTTACCTTTTGCTACTTTAGCGTTCATATCACCCATTATAATCAAGACGTCTGATGATTTCACT
Source organism: Megaustenia siamemsis (assembly GCA_032433765.1). Taxonomy (NCBI): domain Eukaryota; kingdom Metazoa; phylum Mollusca; class Gastropoda; order Stylommatophora; family Ariophantidae; genus Megaustenia; species Megaustenia siamemsis. Next base: position 29,591,900 of record JAVIAB010000160.1, on the reverse strand, counting down.
TGCTTCATAACTGTGTTTAGATCTTCATAGTATGCCTCTATTTGTTTTTTGTCTGCATAGCCTTGAGTAGGTGCGTATGTCTGTATTATTGTTATGTCGAATGGTTTTGCCTTCATTTTTAATAGTATAATCCTATCATTGTATGTCAAGTGAGTATTTATATATTTTTGTAACTCTCGTTTTATTAGAATGCCTACTCCTCTTTGATGTTCTTTTGTGTTACCTGAATATATAAATGTATATTTATCATCTTGTATGTATCCACTTTCTTTCCATCTTGTTTCTGATATGCCTAAGATATCTATGTTTAATCGCTCTGCTTCTACCATTAGATTTTCTAATTTTCCTTGTTGGTATAAGGTCCTAACATTCCATGTAGCTATTTTTAATTCGTTCTTAATACAGTAGTTAGAATTTCTCTCCATGGCTTTCTTTGGAGTGTTACGTGATAAGGCTCCAATCTCTTTCACGGTGGTCTGCCATATTCTTCTTTCGTGTTCTGAATATGCCTCATGTGTACCACACACTTTGCTGTTTTCGCCTTCTGGGTCGTTGATTATTTTCGTTATTCTCTAATCTAATAGTTTCCTGCTATTCTTCCATTAAAAGAGCGTAATTTTCAATATTATTCAAACAAAGCACGAAAAAGTCCATTCGCTGGTAATACATGCAATAATAAAAATAGCAACAAAAGAGTAGCCTGTAAAGCTCTGTTCAAGCCAAAATACAAAGGGAAATAAACGAAACACTCTTGCAGTGTTCACAATATTAATTGGCTTTTCTGGAGGTGTGGGGTCGTCAGGGCTATGGTGTTGATCTATTGTGCTGAATTCTTCCGGTGTTCTCAGGAAAGAGGCCGCAATGTTAATAAACTTGTCCAAGAATAGCATTGACGGGTTCTAAGACGATGTCAGCAGTGAGGGTAATGCACTATAGAATACACATGGTGTCATCTTTCTTTAATATAACATACATTTGAAATGTTTAACTTCATATATGTATGTGTGTGTATATTTTACCAGCATTATGTATTAATAATTCCCACTTTCTCAATTCTCAATTATTATACTATTTTAATATTATTATTATTGTTACTTTGGTCTCAGATTTGTAATACATTATTTTATCCACATAAAATATTATGTCATTCTGCTAATATGCCAATATTTGCTAATGTGTAACCTAATAATAATGAACTACCTTTCAATATAAGATAATAATTATCGTTTTTTTTTTTACAAACATAAGACATATAAACAACTAACATATATAATTACAATGAAAACACACATTATCGTAACTTTCCTAGGTAAACACTGTATCATCAGTCACATATAAAACACAGAGTAATTCACAACATAAGTCACGGTCACTCTGTTAGCATAAGACACTGTGTAATCTATCAACACGGGGCACTGTGTAATGGACCTACAAAAGACTTTGTTACCCAGCAACGTAAAATACTAAGAAATCGCACAGCATAAAACACCGTGTAATCTACCAACAATAGACACTAAGTAATCTTCCAACAATAGACACTAAGTAATCTTCCAACAATAGACACTAAGTAATCTTCCAACAATAGACACTAAGTAATCTTCCAACAATAGACACTAAGTAATCTTCCAACATAAGACACTAAGTAATCTTCCAACATAAGACACTAAGTAATCTTCCAACAATAGACACTAAGTAATCTTCCAACATAAGACACTAAGTAATCTTCCAACATAAGACACTAAGTAATCTTCCAACATAAGACACTAAGTAATCTTCCAACATAAGACACTAAGTAATCTTCCAACAATAGACACTAAGTAATCTTCCAACATAAGACACTAAGTAATCTTCTAACATAAGACACTAAATAATCTTCCAACAATAGACACTAAGTAATCTTCCAACATAAGACACTAAATAATCTTCCAACAATAGACACTAAGTAATCTTCCAACATAAGACACTAAATAATCTTCCAACATAAGACACTAAATAATATTCCAACAATAGACACTAAGTAATCTTCCAACAATAGACACTAAATAATCTTCCAACATAAGACACTAAATAATCTTCCAACAATAGACACTAAGTAATCTTCCAACATAAGACACTAAATAATCTTCCAACAATAGACACTAAGTAATCTTCCAACATAAGGCACTAAATAATCTTCCAACAATAGACACTAAGTAATCTTCCAACATAAGACACTAAATAATCTTCCAACAATAGACACTAAGTAATCTTCCAACATAAGACACTAAGTAATCTTCCAACAATAGACACTAAGTAATCTTCCAACATAAGACACTAAATAATCTTCCAACAATAGACACTAAGTAATCTTCCAACATAAGGCACTAAATAATCTTCCAACAATAGACACTAAGTAATCTTCCAACATAAGACACTAAATAATCTTCCAACAATAGACACTAAGTAATCTTCCAACATAAGACACTAAATAATCTTCCAACAATAGACACTAAGTAATCTTCCAACATAAGACACTAAGTAATCTTCCAACATAAGACATGCATAAGGAGGATACTTCAGTCAGATGACCAGACACCATTAGAAAAGATGATTTGTGGCTTTAAAAAAAACAACCGGAAAAACAAAAATCCACACATCGAAAGTCAGCTACAAGCTTTACTAGAGAAGTTGTCATCTAGAACCCTCAGGGTTAGAGGAAACAGGGAAGACCTATGAATACATGGAAACGAAACCTCGAGCCTGAGATACCAAAGCTAATTTCCATTAGGAAATGATTAAAAAGAGTTAGTAAAGGACAGCGAGGATTGGAATGTTGTTATTGTTAGCCTAAGATATAAGACATAATAAGAGACTATATGACATACCAATATAAGACATTATCTCACTGCCATCTCCATCTGTCTCTGTCTCTCTCTTTCTCACCATTTCATATTCCTTTATGTTTGTGTATAATTTACCCACGGATCTAATTGTTTCCCCTCTATCTTTTCCAACTGCTACAACTTATGACTCTAGAACGTACCAAAAATGGCAGCACCCTCACACAATCTGCAGCACCAACATGTAAATCTCATAAATTAATTATTAAAACATTAATTGTGATTACATGCAAGAAGCACCTTTCTTTAGACAACCCATGTGAACTAATATAGACCCCCTGACTCCCTCCGCAGGGCAGAGTCTGGGCTACGGATTCGTGAACTATAAACGTCAAGAGGATGCGGAGAAAGCAATAAACACGCTGAATGGACTGAGACTACAGAACAAAACCATTAAGGTAGGAATGGCTTATTTAACGCTGGCAGTTCGCTGCTACCATTCATTTTTTATCTTTTCATAAAACTTTGGATACGAATTTCATTTGTACGAATCTGTATCTTAAACAAGCATTAATATTGTTCTTGTTTTTTTGGAAATGGGTTAACTTTTTTATTTTTATTTTATTTTAAACAGTTTGATTTATTTTCCTTATTATTATTATTGTTGTTACTGCAGTTAATTAACTTTATTTTATTTTTAGGTTGAAATAAGTTGTAACGCTAGTTATCAATGTCTTTGTTTTGTTATTGTTTCTCAGACCCTCAATATAGTATTTCCACAAGTTTATGAGCACACGATTATTGTGGATATAAATAATGAGATTACTGGCACACTTTCTGTTCAATGCTTGTAATACTAACTGGACAAAGGTTATACGCAGCAGGTCTCCAAGTCCAAACGTGCTTGATTGTGGAGTTTAGAACAGTTACTGTATATTCAATGAAACTGGTATAAGAAGTTATTCAATTTATGTTAGTGTTCTCTCTGTGATATAAATGAATGTACATTAATTTGATATCAGTTATATGTACTAACTAAACTATTTTGTTTGTTTTTCTTTAATTTGTTTATTTATTTTTTTTACAATTCAAATCTGTGATCTTTTTTTTTTTTTGTTGTTGTGTTGCAACTTTGAAATATATTTTCATTGAATTATTTATTTACTTAATATTATTTCAGTGCAACGGTCGAGCTGAAGGCATACAGCTCATTTATTTCCAATTACATTGCAATAATTTAATATGTGTTTACTTTATTTTAAGTTATTTCAACTTTGTTTCATCACTCTTTCAGTCTATGACATTTTCTCCCAACAAAACTGCCCGATATTTAAAAAAAAAAAAAATAAATAAAAGAATGAAAGCAAAATATCCAAGGATCGACTGTTGGCGATTCCAAGCAAAATGTACTTTTCAAATAAGGCCTGACTTGAAACATGAACACACATGAGGGTATGCAACAGTGCTACAAATGCCCACCAATGAAATCAGAGGGTGTCGTCTTTTAATCTTTAGTTAAATATTATCAAATGGTGGCCACAATAGTGGAAACTGCTGAAACACGCCATTTGAGGTACATTGTATATTACTTGTACAGTCAGTCAACGAAAGAGAGAGAGAGAGAGAGAAAGGGAGGGCGAGCAGAGTGAGAGAGTATATAATTATATGCATATATATATATATATATATATATATATATATAGAGAGAGAGAGAGAGAGAGAGAGAGAAAGAAGGAGAACTAACAAACAATTACGTGAAATTCCCCTATAGAAATGAGAAATTAAAGAAGAATCATTTGAACAAAGAGGGCATCACTGCCCCCTACTTCTTCGTGATGTCCCAATTTTGGAAGTTGCTCTTCTTCTTATTTTGCATTATGGTCCGTTTGGTTTTGTTTTCGTTTTAAATTTCTTTAAAAGTCTCTGTTGATTTTCAGGTATCTCTTGCACGTCCAAGTTCTGAGAGTATTAAAGGAGCTAACTTATATATTAGTGGCTTGCCTAAATCTATGACACAGTTGGACTTGGAGGCACTATTCTCTCAGATTGGCAATATCATTACTTCAAGAATACTTTATGACCAAACCACAGGTACTACCTCCATTAACGAGGGTACATCTAAAAGACTTTGCGTTCATTTGTATATTTACGAGAAAGCACATTGTAACACAGTCTACTTAAATGCATAATGCGGAAGTGTTAAAGCCATCCCCCACTCAAATATCTAATCACGGTAATTCCCATTCCTCAACCAAATGAGGCGTAATTGGTTTTTTGTAATATCTATGTTTATTTGTAAAAAAGTGGTGTTTTGTGTACAAATATCTGGAATACACATTTTTCATGAACAATTAAACCTGTTAAAGAAATTAGAAAAGAAATTAAAGATGTTTGAAGAAAACACCATATTTTTACAAGCTTCGGCCAACTCGTTGAAAATGCAACTGAGAAGAAATTAATTTTGTCAACGATTCCTGTAACTTCCGAGGTATATTTCCAATAAATCCCCATCGGCTGTGATTGGGTCGTTAATTGTGACGTGTTACTCTGTGTGTTTGACGTAAATAAGAGTCAACCCAAGGACCTTTCGATCTAACCTCGTGGAAGCACACTCCACCAATAAGCTGCCGTGCATCAGTGTGATCCTCGGATGTTTTACCACGGACAATCCTCTGTGAGGGAAACTATAAGGGACTGAGAAGCAAACCCCAATCCAACCATGTGTTGTTAGCAACCTCTGTACCTCCCCCTATGATGTATCTTGTAACGCTAGATCCCTCCCCCTTTGAAAGCCATGCATGTATTAGATCAAATCTCTCTCCTAACTCTCCCCGTTCAAGCCGTTTGTTAATGTCCATCTTTCGCTTCTGGTTCCACTATTCTCTCTTGTTTCCTTTCCTGATTTATTATAATATTATTTTTTTTTAATCTGCAATAACTTTGTCCCCAGTTTTACTTCAGGTCTACTAACACTTTTTTTTGGGTTGAGGATGAGGAAAGTTAGGGGTGTGGCTGATTAAAACTCGATTCTCCCTCGGTACCTGAGGAATCACTAGCACTGGTGCAGCATTACGTCAGACGACCCCCCCTCACACAAAGGGCTAAAACAGTGACGTTTGTACTAATTTTTCTAGGTATCATATGCAAGGCCCAGTAGCGAAAGTATAAAGGGTGCTAACTTGTATGTAAGCGGGCTGCCAAAGTCAATGGCACAGAAGGATTTGGAGAGCTTGTTCTCACACTGCGGGAAGATTATAACATCGCGAATTCTTTATGACACACACTCAGGTCAGCTGTTCTTAAGCGTCTGTTCTCATTACATATCTATATTTTGTTCTTTATTTATTTTACATTACTCTTCTGTTTCTTGTGCATGATGGTACACATTTGTTAATTTCAAACTCATTTTCGTGGTTTATTTTTTCCCCTGAATCTTTTTTTTTTTTTTTTTAACTCTTTACTTTCGCAATTAATTTCTGTCATTGGTTTTGCTATATAAAACATTTGCTTCATTTTCCCCCACTATTATACATTTACTCGTAAATTATTATTTTTAAAAATTATTTTGTATTTCTTTGTTTGTTTGTTTATCTTGAAAGACGATTATTAATTTCCGGCTACCATTTTCTTGATATCATGTATGCTGAATCTGTCTTGGATTTTTTTTTGTTTGTTTTGAATGAAATTTAGTTTTAGATTATAATTTTGTTTGGCTAAAAATATATTTTTCCCCTTCTTGTGTGTGTGTGCGTGTGTGTTCTTTCATGCCTGTTGATTTTTGTTGCCATTGTTAGGTTAGCACACACGAGCTCCCATTGATCTCAGCAGCACATCATTTAATTAATGAAAACGACGGGCTGGTACCAACCAGTCAGCGGTGTTGATTCCGTGTTTGTGCGAGCGATTTTTTTTTTAAAGTGAAACAGAATATTTTAAAATATTTATCGATTTGCAGTTTTCGTTCTCGGTGATAACGCTTCACATTGATGATGGGAATGAATTATTAACAAGGTTTTAAGATATCACTCCTCTGTGTAGTTCTGAAGTTAGTAATTGTTACGTCTTGTCATAAAATCTTCGTTACCACGAGGACCTCGTAATAATTTCTGTATAATATTAGTTTGAACAATCCTATTCTATTCATGGAATCAGTATCATTACAGTCAGGAAATCCCCGTATCCACTCCATCACTTGTCACACAGCATTTCCCAAAATGTATCAGTAAATTCATTACAAAGTCGCTCATAGCATTTCTTACACGTCTGCACAGACGACGAATCCAAATCGCCTTAGTCGCCTCTTACAAATTGCGTGGCAAGTAACGGTGGCTGTATTCTTTTCTTCCCTCACCGTGGGGATCACGGTTTATAATTAGTTAAATTAGTTTGAAACAATATGGGCTGGCCATTTATTCTGATAGTATACTCAATGAGGACGTCTCCCAATCTTTAGGTTCAGGATGCAACATGAGACAGCTAAAACAGTGCGAACGGGCGTGAGTGTAAATTCGATTAGACTCATTGCGAACAATAAATTTAATTGATACATGGCAATTATAGCGTGGGCCTTCAAAGTTTAGTGCTGTAGGAGGTCGACGCCTGGGAGTCATGACCCAGGTGAGCCTACCTCCCCTAGAGTGTCATGAAGCTAAAGTACCGAAACAGAAGCTCAACGGGAACACTTCTGATGATCAGATTACCTCATGCTGCGAAGCTCTGTATAAAGAGTTTCCTATTACTTTTGATAGTATATTCAACGAGGACGCTTCGCAATCTTTAGGTTCAGAATGCAACATAAGAGTTACCTGGGAGCCATGACCTAGATGGTATCGCCCTCTTTAGTGAGCCAAGAAGTTAAATTATCGATACTCTTGTTCTAGGCGGAACAATTTTGACATTCGCATTATCTCCTGTAGCGTGCTGTGTGTAAGGTTCCCTATCACTTCTATTCTAGCAACAGACGGTTACGATGCCATATAGACGTGTATCACTGCCTTGTTTGTATGACAACACTCAACGTATATCGCTCCACTATATGTGTGTACACATTTCAAAACATTTAATATTATGTGACGCGATCTTAGAATGATCTCTATGTACATATAGTTCCATAGCAATTATTAACAGACACTAACACACGGCGTGAGCGCATCCACAAGCAGATTTAAGCTTCTAAGTGGTTTTTATCTAGCTCTTTTAGCTTTCTTGACTATGTGAAGTTGTTGGAATGCGTACAGTCAAGGCGTAAGCTGCGTATTTTGTTTTGAGAAATGAGGCAGCGACCTTCACGTTCATCCCTACTTAATTACTTTTAATGTCTCAGCACCTTCATTATCGAGTGTTTAATTATACACGTATAAGAGCTTTCATTAAGGCGAAGAACTACAGGCATGCGGCCAAGATATGGGAGCTTCATTTTTCGCTGTTCGTGATAGCCATTTTATAGGTAGTATAGGCACATTTGTGCATTATTAGGTGCCATAGGCACAATTCAGCATTAAAAGGTGCCATATGCAAAATGAAGCATTAAAAGGTAGCATAGGCAAAATTCGTGAGCCGCGATAGCTCAGTGGTTAGTGAACTTAACTACAAAGGAGAAGAGGTAGGGTTCGATCCCAAACGACGGATTTCGGGTTCACCCAGCCTTAAATAGGTACCTGATTTTTTTCTGGGAAAGTAAAGCGGCACGGGCGTAATACCGACCACATTACCCCAAAAATCATGTACTGAAGGTCTGTAAAATTTATGGTCACTAACACTATATTCCCTATACATCAGTTGGCGTGACGGGGTTCATTACTTTACTTATAGGCATAATTCAGCATTAATAGGTGCCACATGCAAAATTCAGCATTGATAGGTGCCATAGGCAAAATTAAGCATTAAAAGGTAGCATAGGCAAAATTAAGCATTAAAAGGTAGCATAGGCAAAATTCGTGAGCCGCGATAGCTCAGTGGTTAGTGAACCGAACAACAAAGGACAAGAGGTGGGATTCGATCCCAACCGAAGGCTTCCGGTTTCACCCAGCCTTAAATGGGTACCAGATTTTTTTTCTTGTAAAGTAAAGCGGCACGGGCGTAATACCGACCACATTACCCCAAAAATCATGTGCTGAAAGTCTGTAAAATTTATGGTCACTAACACCACATCCCCTATACGCCACTTGGTGAGACGGGGGTACTTTACTTTTTTTTTACTTTTTTTAATAGGCACAATTCATCATTAATGGGTGGTATAGGCAAAACAATGGGTTTGATATAAAATGTACAGAACATATATCAGGCCGACAGGCCTATATAAATATAGCAGATTACTATAAACCACAAGACAAACATATCTACACCCATTTAACGCCTTTCTAAAAATCAGATGATAAGGTGTAAAAAACAAGGAGGTTAGCAAAATAAAGAAATTCTGGTTCAAAAAGAAGTGGGGACTTAAGAAACGACCCGCATCGCGCACCAGCTACTCAAATCCGACAATGATCTTTCGAAACTGCTCTAACAATTTAGTATTTCCGGTTTCTTTTTGTAGCTGCTATAATATTCTAACCTCTCCTGTCATAGGCCGGGAAGTGATATAAAGAAGTGATCTCAATCTGTGTACTGGGAGTTTAAGAGACACAACGGTCTAATAGGTTGTGAAATAAATCTTTCAATGAAGTGAATAAAAGTAATTGTAAATATTTCCGTGGCCAGTTTGTGAAAATGGTCTCAAGCGTGTATCTGGTAATAACCGATCGATCGCACCTTATCAGCGACTGCTACACGTGCGATCATTAAGTTAGCCAGTGCTGTGGGCCCGGGAAGCAGGCCAGACATTAACAACGCGCACAATTATGTGCTAATCAATTTTAGTTATTTGATTGCCTGATTTGATGAGAAGAGCGCTAGACAGCTACTAGATAGCGGCGTTTGGGATATCCAACGATCTGGGTGTGTGATCTATAGTAATCCTTTGAATATTCTAGCTACATGCAATGCTGCTTTAGGTGAAAGAGCACGGTTAGGAGAACAGAAATGATAGAAATAACCCTACCACGCAGCCTCGCCTATATGCAATATGGGGATAGTACACCCATTTTTTTTATGTTTACAGTCGTCACCTTTAATTGCTATGTGATCAGCATTACGCCAGAGGCTATTTCTTTCCTAGAAATATCCCGTACCTTTTCAAGGTTACAAACATCTAAAAGCCATCGTTTGGGATCGAACCCAAATTGTGTTCTTCGGTAGGCAGTAGCTTCTACCAACCTCTCGAATACACAGCTCCATAAAGGCCCGGCAAATAATTTGTCTGATATAAATGCATACCGATGAAACATAGACTGAGCTCTAACGTTCCGAACTTTGCATCACAGCTCGCTATGCGTAGAGCACACGAGGGTGATTTTTGGACGGGGACATTTGCTGACGTTGACTTGCATTGGATGATGATGGTGTACGAAGTTGAGTGTTTTTCTCTCTTTCTTTACTTGGCTGTTGCGTCTTGTCACTTGTTGTAGATCAACAACAACATTCCTCTGTTTCACTCAGTCCATAGTCGTCTTTTGAAGGGCGCTTCTTTCCTTGTTCATTTCCTTCCAGCGTCGAGGGGAGATATAGTTTGCAGTCTTTTGCTCTTCTGTTGGCCTCTTGTGCTGTTGTGCTTCATAGTGTTTCTAACATTGTTCCCTTTTCTCCATTCCTCATTTATGATCGTATCTCTCCGCCTATTTCCTATCCTGCATATAAATATCATATTGGAAATATTTTTTTTAAAAATGTTGTTGGTGCTTAGTCTGCCACATACGGTATCTAGACAATAATAGATTGAGATAGATCGTGTGGATCTATTCAAACTTGCCTTTCGTGGCTCTAGAACTATAGCAAATAGTGGCTAGGGTAAGATTGATTTGATGACCGTGTATCATGTAGTTGAGTCTCTACTATCGACTGTCTCCAGCTGGTAAAATTACTTTGGTATCTGACATAGTCGACGACAGACGTCAGGGTTCACAAACCAAAGAGAACCAATGTTCCACTGTTCTTTGAGATCACGAGAGTGGGCTGTTCAGTCAGGCAAGCGAATAAATATCGAAAACAGAAAGCAAATTCGATCCATAGAATGCTGTCACAGAATCGAAACTGTTTGGTCGGAAAAAGCGCAAATTCTCAACAGTAATACAACGTAACAAACGTCAGTTGTGTGGTAAACGTAGAAAAAAAAAAGATAAATAAATTCTCCTGATTAATTTCTCCCTTATCTTTATATTGTGCTATGAAATGTAAAAAAACAACCATTATAAAGCTTCATATTCTGTTTGCTTTTATATCAGTTTTGTTCAATCTCTGAACTAGCTAATCTATTCAGCTCAAGATAACTAAAGATGACTCCACATCTCCACCCACACCCATTATAAGACTCACAATCTGTGCTGATATTTCTCATTTGCCTCGTAAACAGCAATATCCACTCGTCTTTACATCTAACCATGTCCCTGTCTTCTCAGAAGATATTACCACCACCTCATCGCTCTGTCCAATTATCTGTAATATTTATCAGCTCGTCTTTATTACGAGTTTTTTTTTTTTTATATATGCTTGTTCCGTCCTTTAATTATTGTTAGACCTGCCTTTGTTGAACCTTTGGTCCATGAATGACCTTCAGGGCTGGTTCTATAGATATATTCAAATTATGATATTTCGCTTTCTGACGATTCTAATACATGTTCTTTCTTTGCTGTGCCTTCAATAGACATAACTCTTATCGACTTTATTGTTCTCCGTCAGGCTGACGGCATTCTGCTATAGAATTGCCTCTCCTCCCTTCTCTCTCAGTAATCGTCTGATTATATATTTTAAATATACATGACTCCGACTCCTAGTCATATGATTATTTCGATGATGTCGGAGTCAACGTACGAAAATAATCATTCCGTTTTGCCTAAGATGAAAACATCAGAGTAAGCAACTCGTCGCGTTGCTATCCAGAGAGAGGCTAATTTATCCACAGATGGCAACATAATATTAGAATTAAAATAACAGACAAAATCACTATAAAAGCTCCATCTGTCATTAACGAACGTTTCTTGGCCTAGACATATATTCTGAATATGTTTCTGTGTATTTCCACGTGTAAAACTGACTCAGTCATGAACTATTCTGTATTTTATTAGTTTGGTTTACAGTTTTACTGCAGTTACCTGCTGCTCTCTCATTGTATCTAAATCAATTTTAGCAACGTTTCTTGAGTTTAATTCACGAGAAAGGAAGATCCAAATGAGAAAGTAGTTTTTTCTCTTTCGTGAAAGGCTTGACGGATAAATCATGAAATGGAATCAGCATTTGGAGTTGCATGCAACTGTCTCTAATTGTTGCCATTGACTCGCTAGCGGTAACTACCGCCATGTCCTCGTCTTGCCAAGTTGCATCCATGTAGTTTTTTATTCGGGTGCAGGTCTGCTGCATACACAATCGCTGATAAACTATATCATTTAGACACGCACTGTAAAAATGTGCATTTCGGTTTCTAGACGTAGAAAAGACATCTTCATATTTTCTTCTTTTCCTTGGTCACAGCACCGATAAAATATTCTTTTACATCGACACCACACCCTAATATCCCCACACGAACGCCAATTCTTTTGCCTCACGAGACTAACATGATTATCATAATCATCATGTGCCTGACCGTTTGGCGTAGGCGATCATGTCCTTCCACAATTTTATATCCACAGTGCATCGTATCAATTCTGTCGACTGTTTTCCATGCCACGACACCAAGCTATATAGTATCTTCTCTCTTTGTCGTCCGCGATCTCTCTTTCCCTATATTTTTGCCAGTTGTAACCAAGTATTCCAACTTAGCTCTTCTCATGATGTGCCAAAAATTATCGATTATAACATATTTATATTATTATCTTAATTGTGCATTTGTTCTATCTGCACCTTCATTGATATGTGCACTAGTATGAGACCCAACACACAAACCGATCAGTGACGTATCACGATTTGTGTATTTCTTCTGATCTAAGCAGCTTCATTTAAATGTGTATTTTTCTTTGTAATTAATAAAACCTTGCTATTTATTAATCACATCTGCTTTTATTGCCAGCAACGTTGCTGATGCGGCGCGAATAACTTTTCTTTTCAAAGTTGCAACCCAGTCAAATACAAATTTGAAAGCACCTGTACTAATGCATCCCATTATATAGAAATGACAGAACATTTTCCGGTACTTTACATGGAAATAGATAACGCATTCTCTTTCGGTGGTGGGCTGGGAAAATACGGTATAACATGTTTTCGTTATTCCGGATATATCTTCGGTTGGGGTACATTGCAGTTTATAGACTGACAATAGATAGGTTAAGACAGGATAGATACATAGTGAAGTTCGATGTTGGCCAAATCTGGAGTCGGAGTACACAACACTTTCCAGTCAGTAAATATCTGCGGTGAGTGCACTTGGCACTTTCCTACCGTGAATATCTTGGTTAGCAGCACAACATAGTTTCAAATTCATCAATATGTTAATGTTATCGAGTGCCACGCGAAAGCGACCATATCGCTTTCGACCTCTGGCTCTGCAACATCATTTTGGTTGTTTATCGCCAACCATACACTTCACTCTGAGAAAAGTCTATCTGGAGCCTAGGTGGCTGAGTGGTTACTGTGCTGGCTTTTTAATCAGAAAGGTCTGGGTTCGTTCTCCATAAGTGGCGGGTGGTTTTTTTTTTTTCTGACCAACAAGGCTCAGGGTTTCATCCGGCCTCTGAAAATGGGTACTAGAGATTTTTATTTTTTTTAAGGAAAGTAAAGGCGGCTAGAGGTGGTAACGACCACATCATACAAAAATGTGCAGTGGTCATAGAAAAAATATGGTCACTAGTACCATCTTCCCCATGCACCAAACAAAGTGTGGAGGGAACCTTTCCTTTTAAAATTTCTCTATGTTGCCTTCTGTTTCTGAATCCCTCTTTAGATGTCACAATGTATTTCAGAAACTCCCTAGCCATTACATGTTTTTAAAAAAAAAATGGTTTCCTCATTAATGTTGGTAAAAACCTTTCTCTTTACCTGAACCTCTTTTTTTTACCTTTCTTAGTTGTCCTTGTTATTCTCAACATTCTTCTGTAAAACCATATTTATGAGGACGTACTAAAATGTTCTTGTATGTTGTCACTATGTCCATGATTCTCAACAATATGCATACTGAATGAACACTTGTTACTTTCAGCAACGATTTGCTTATCATCTTTTCCATTGTTTCCGACACAGCCTCTGCCTGAGACCTTCTGCACATCACCCCAGCTTATATCTACCATCTGTAGTTGTTAACGTTTATAAGTTGTTGAATTAATTGATCTGTTTTAATGCACTCTGTTCACTTTAACAGTGCATTTCAATGAAGTATTTTCTTTTCTCTTTGTTACAACACTTACTCTGGCATTCTTAAAGATGGAATGGGCTAAACCTTTACTCTTTCCATCACTTTAATCATGTCAACTAATGCTAACGTGTTTTTTTGAACGGCAAGATTCTGGGGTTCACTCAGCCGAAAAAAAAAATGCTTCAGAGATATTTCTTGGAAGTAAAGGCGACCGAGCGTGATACTGTCCACATCATCTAAAAATGTGCCGGTTGGTGATGGAAGAATATCGCCATTGCCTTATTTTACTAATACATTCCAGGGGAGCGATATGTTATCAAAGGCAAAATTGTCACTTTCTTCTCCGAAACTATCATCAGTAACTAGCACATTTTTGTAGGGGAAGTAGACGATAAAATACATGATCGTACTCTGTGGTATGGCGGTAGAAAACTGACTTTCTATTGGTTGAGAAAACTGACTTTCTATTGGTTGAGAAAACTGACTTTCTATTGGTTGAGAAAACTGACTTTCTATTGGTTGAGAAAACTGACTTTCTATTGGTTGAGAAAACTGACTTTCTATTGGTTGAGAAAACTGACTTTCTATTGGTTGAGAAAGCTGACTTTCTATTGGTTGAGAAAACTGACTTTCTATTGGTTGAGAAAACTGACTTTCTATTGGTTGAGAAAACTGACTTTCTATTGGTTGAGAAAACTGACTTTCTATTGGTGAGAAAACTGACTTTCTATTGGTTGAGAAAACTGACTTTCTATTGGTTGAGAAAACTGACTTTCTATTGGTTGAGAAAACTGACTTTCTATTGGTTGAGCTGTATCTGCGAAAATAGATCATTTCTAATCGGATGTAGCCAAGTCATATATTGTGACCTTGAAGATATTTAATCCAAGGTATATGGGAACTAAAAATAAGTGTTGTGAGGTATTTTCTCCAATCGTTTCCTAACGTTAAGGGTGTACTAGGCATGTATTCCCAGACATCGGTATGGTAACTATTGAAATACCAACGACACGCAAATCTACCGTAAGTCCTCAGTTCCGCTCGTTAATGCTGACTGTGTCAATGCGCTCGTGTTAACTGTTTCCTTTTTCGTTTTCTTGATTTGGCTTGCTGTTGTTTGTGAATCATATCGTGACGTTTAATGCTTCATTTCTTTATTTGTTATCTCCCTCCCCAACTCCACTTTCTGTAATTTTTATTTGTTTGTTTGTTACATTTTGGTGGAAAAAAAACACTTTGGCAGTTTGGAAAGTATAATGGCGTGGCATTTTCATGATGTACAAATAGGGAAAGTTATTGGGCCTTGTCATGATACCTGGACTAAGCCATTTACAGACAGTCTACCTTAGTCGATCCCCTCTTGTTAACGTAGTACTCACGTGTATGAGATCTTCTTGCTGCTTACATTCTCTGTTCTTATTGTTAAAATTCAGATTTATGTTATTCAGAAGCTTTGTACATGATGGAAATGCATGATACCTCAATATGCACTTATTTTGATTTTAAAATATCACCACTCCCCGTGATAAAAATATGTTTTTTTTTTTAAATATTTGTTACAGTTTTACTTATTTGCCATAGAAATACGTTTAAAGTTATCTTAATTTGGTTGTCTCAATTATTCATATCAGTGTATCAAACTTCTGTTTAATGTTAATTATTGCAAGGGCGTAGACTGGTCGGTGGTTCTCAAGAGTTAAAGCGCTAAAACAACACCATCTTCCCAAGTATGAATTGAATGTCTTTCTGGTTTAAAAAAAATGTAATGAATAAAATCACAGCCTAATAACAAAATAAGATAAATAAATGTACACGTAAAGTATATGCATTGGTTAGTAAATGTACTCACGTTTATCCCTTTTAAGCACATATAATATGCGCTATTTGGAGCTATCAACATTCTAAATAGAATACGGTCTACGCCCGTGACTTAGCGATCATGTTTTAGATAATGTTATTAACGATTGGCTCATTATACACATTTCATGTTATATTCATCTTGTAATAAAGTAATAGTTCCAAATGTTCACTAAAGTGAGCATGTAGATATAATTTGATGAACTATGAACTATTTTACTTACGTAGCCTTAGATAAGAGGAACCTCTTTTGTGTTGAGTTATGTTTTTGAATTCACATAAAGTCTATTACCTTCGCTGTACTGAATAACGCTAATTGTGTAGCGGGATCTGGGTCTAATAATTACTGTCATTTCAAAGTAAAATAAGAGTTCATGTTTTCACTTGCAATGAGTAAAATGCAATAGAGTATACATTTTATCAGTTTGAACACCATGTTACACCGGTAATGCATGTCTAATATTTTTTGCTTAAAATTACATTAAAAAAAGAAGCTAAACGTCTGCCTTCAGAATAAGGATGCATATTCTGTTCTAAGTGAAGTCAATAAATGACTAACATTTATAAACGGATCAATAAGGTGGTACATGAATAGCAGTTTAAGACCGCTAAGAGCTCTCTTTATTATATGCAGTGTTTATTTCCCAACTTCATTGTACAAAAAAAATGTATATAAGTTATTCAAGACACATAGTTAAGATCTGTCTATGCTTACACAGCATTCCATTTTCTACAGGGCTGTCCAAAGGAGTTGGTTTCATTCGGTTTGACCAGAGAGGCGAGGCAGAGCGTGCCATTCAGAAGCTGAACAACCACATTCCTGATGGCTGCTTAGATCCCATTACCGTCAAGTTCGCTAACTCTCCCAGCTCCAACAAGAACCTGGCAGGCATGACGCCATTAGCCCTAGCCACATACTTGTCCCCAACTCATCGCAGATTCTTTGGGCCCATCCATCATGCCACAGCTTCTGGCCGATTCCGGTATGCATTTTTTTTTTTTTAAATAATAACCTACTCAGAGTTCTTAATTGGAGTGGAAAATTGTTGTTGTTTTTTTTTTTCCTAAAGAAAGGAAAGCTATAAATAAGACCAGTACAAGCAATGCAAGTTGTGAATCATTCAGCGTGTCAAACACACCCACGGTTCCCTATTATTTAAAGCTTTTTAAAAAAAAAGTGAACGTCAGCGATTTGCTTAGAAATTATCAATTTCTATTAATTGATTCGATATTAGTTCTATTGCCAGAGTGTCGACAGTTATCTCGCAGGCGTAGCAATAAATAACGTAGTTTATTCATTTACAAGTCTGCCTCCATTCAAGTCAGGAAGAACAGGAACCTGGTTCAATCGGCAGGAAAAGGTAGTACGATCGAGGAAGAGCTTAGGCGTCCAAAAAAGATGTGGTATGGTGTGACGATAATACAAGAAAGGTGATCTTGTTAGACTTGATGCAAGAAAATAACTAAAAGTAACATGTAAAACACGAAAATAACTAAACATTTGATGTGATATAGGAAATTAACTAAAATTTGATGTGATATAGAAAAATAACTAAAAATGTAATATGATACAATAAAATAACTAAAAATCTGATATTATACAATAAAATAACAAAATATTATATGATACAATAAAATTACTAAAAATCTGATATGGTACAATAAAATAACTAAAAATGTCATATGATACAATAACATAACTAAAAATCTGATATTATACAATAAAATAACTAAAAATCTGATATTATACAATAAAATAACTAAAAATCTGATATTATACAATAAAATAACTAAAAATCTGATATTATACAATAAAATAACTAAAAATCTGATATTATACAATAACATAACTAAAAATCTGATATTATACAATAAAATAACTAAAAATATTATATGATACAATAAAATAACTAAAAATGTGATATGACACTAAAAAATAACTAAAAATGTGATATGACACTAGAAAATAACTACAATGAAGGTGCTTCAACGAATAAGAGAAGATTGAACATACAGCCGTTTCGACTCATAATGTCTTCAGAAGGTGATGAATTACAAAGACAGGAGACTGATTTCTGAAAGTGCTAGAATAATTGATACCCAAAACAATAATAACTGTCGGGAATCAAATGTCGTGAATCAGAACACGGAGGATGAGATGTAATATGTCAACAGATTGTATGATTATGATAATAAAACTATTTCTCTTACATATTTCCCACATAGTATGGTGATTTAAAAAAAAAAATCATTTCACTACGATATCATGTAAACTGACATATATGACATATTAATTACCACAACTATACCTTTTGCATGAACTTACTAGTGTATAACATTACTGGTGCTATTTCTTCTTTATATTGTGGTCTTCTTGGGGCGTACTATAGTAATCTATGGACCCGCTATAGCAAGCTATAGGCCCCATAGCTATTTAACACTGTGCTGCGCATATTTTGTAGTTACCAAAGGACAAAGGTGGAAGCCGCGATAGCTCAGTGGTTCGTGAACTGGACTACAAACGACAAGAGGCCGGATTCACCCAGCTTTAAGTGGGTACCGGATTTTTTCTGGGAAAGTAAAGCGGCGTGGGCGTAATACCGACCACGTTACCCCAAAAATCATGTGCCGAAGGTCTATAAGAATTATGGTCACTAACACCATATACCCTATATGCCACTTGACGTGACGGGGCTCTTTACTGTTTTTTTTTTTAAGGGACAAAGGTTATAGATAGTCTCACAGGTAAAGAATGCCCACAACACATAATATGATATACCTCGTGGTAGAGAAGTGAAGTAATACATTTCACTTTCTTGGGATACAGATTTTGGGGGTGCAGTGAGCTGTGCTTTTCTTTCTTTCTTTCGTTCTTTCTTTCTTTCTTTTTTCCCTTTCATTCTTACTTTCTTTCTTTCTTTCTTTCTTTCTTTCTTTCTTTCTTTTTTTTTCCTTTCATTCTTACTTTCTTTCTTTCTTCTCTTCCTCTTGTACTTGTTCGGGTGTTGAGGGAGATACAAAGTTCTGGTTCTCGCCCCTTTGACAGCTTCACTCATTGTCAATTTATCATGTTTTAGCATTTCTTTGATGTTGTCTTTCCATCATAGTCTGGGTCTGCCTTCTGCTCTTCTCCCCTTCTACCTTCTCCTCTTTTAACGTATGCTTTGTATGGTAAGGAATCACATGGCAATCTTTCTAGATGGCCAAACTAGTCTATCTGTTGTTTCTGCATGGAGCTTGTTATTGGTTCAATGCTTACTCACTTATAAGAGAACTATCTCTTATAATGTGCTTTTTCTTGCTGTATATAAAATAGATGAATTTTCACTTACAGCACTTTCCACATCCAAACATGTTACAGTTATGATAGGCGAATATTGTAGTGAACATTTAGAAGTATCCTAGTCTCTTGAACTCCTTGTTTAGTGTATTTATTGTCTTTATACTTCAATAAAGAGACCTACAAATGCAACAAGGCAAACCAAATATTGGAACATCTATCCCCTATACTTCAATACAAAGCAATACTTATTACCACAAAGAAACATCTTATACATAGTTTTTTTTCATTCCAACATTGTGCTACCAATGCCAAACATGATCACTTCCGTCTAAACATAGAAAAAAGCTTGTCACCGCAGAAATGAGATGTCTAAAACGCTTGGAGTGACCAGAAGGGTCAGAATCAGGAATGAGGTCATTATATAAAGAGTAGGTTTTGAACCAATCCTAAACTACATACAGAGATAACAAATACACTGGTTTGTCCATTTAGAAAGATGTCGTGTGATTCCTTACCATACATGATATATATTAGAAGAGAAGGGAAAAGAGCAAGAGGTAGACCCAGAGTAAGATGAACAAACAACATCAAAGAAAGGCTGCAACATCAAGTGCCGCCAAAAGGACGAGAACCAGAAATGTGTATCTCCCTCGATACCCTTACAGGAACAAGAGGAAGTGAAGAAAGAAAGAGATACTTAGGTTTCTTGTCATGATTTTCCCATGTTTGTCTTCATTGGATTTGTTTATGAGGGCCACATTGCCCTATTGCAGGTTGTGATTATTTCAAATTTCTCCACCTGCCGGTTACAGATTGCGTCATTCTTTCTTTCTTTTTTTTTATGTATCTCTTAACCGCCATCATAGATAGGGGCGATTTGTTGAGGTAAAGCTCTGCACGTCTCTTCAGTATTGAAGTAATAAATAAATATAACTATAGAAAAGTTCGCGACATGGTAAACATATTGAAGTGTACTTGAGCCAGAAAGACACAAACAACACGAAACACAGAAACTGATAGTTAGCCTGAAGCAGGATCGAACCCAATCCATCTACACAACACCTTGCCACTATGTAAACAACTTTGTCACGTCGTTATTTACCTTGCATGTAACACGTATCAAAATTGTTTTTTTTTTCCCTCCAAATGACATTAAAGAGAAGGAACTGCGCTGAGGGTGATATCATCTCGATATATGTGTATACTTTGTATTACTGCCAAACAACCACGAGGTGTAGGCAGGGTAATAACATCTCATATTTCAGACCCCTTTCCAACCGCTTGTGTATACCTCGAGTATTACAAAGGAAGTAAAGAACACCGTCTATCCAAGTGGCGTATAGGGAATATGTGTTAGTGACCATAATTTTTACAGAACCTCGGCACATGATTTATGGGTAATGTGGTCGGTAGTATGTCCGTGCCGCTTTACTTTCCCATAAAAAAATCTGGTATCAATTCAAGGCTGGGTGAACAAAGAAGGCATCGTTCAGGATCGAACTCGGCCTCTTGTCCTTAGTAGTCCAGCTCACTAATCACTGAGCTATCGCGGCTCAATCCTTGAGTATTACAAACAAAACATTTCCAGTTTTAGTTGTCATCATGTGCAGTGCCGGTTGGTGTAAGCGACCAATGCAACAATAGCATCCATCTAATTACCATTTTCCTATATTGTCCACATAATTTCTTTCCCTGTGTTTTACAGTTGTAGTCATCACTATATGCTCCGTTTAATGTCGTCATCATACGACACTGGAAAGGTTGATGGCATCTTTCGTATGTGTGTTGGGGGCATTGTTCAGACCAACATTTGTATATAAAGGACTACATCATAATACAAATCATCTTCATGAGCTTAGTAACGATTTTATGTTGTCGAGGCTTCTTCCATTAAACTATCTAACTGTTGTCCGTTCGAGCCCAAGTCGGCATTTTGTGCAGTGATAACTCACTATACCCGACGATCAGTTATTACTATTTGGTTTGATAAGTTGCACACGACCAGTATTGTATCTCGTCGTACGTCCTTGTTCTGAGCGAGTCTCGCTACTTCGGAAATGGAGCTGATGCCTGTTGTTGTCTTTCACCCCAGTGTTTTTTTTTTTTTTAAGTGTTTCTCCAAGTAATCCTCTATTCCTTTTACTCACTGGTTCCCACTGGGGAGCTTGCTTTCAGGTTCTCTTGTTCTCTTTTCATCACATGACCAACATATGGACCATCTTTTTAAATTAGATGACCTGTTATGTTTACTATATAAGATAATTGGTGAGTAAAGCTATTACTTCAGTCTAGGGCCAGCATTTGTACAGATTTAGTTTTAGTAAAGGCGGAACAAACACTACTTTGGTCTTGGAGGAAGATGTTTGCTTTCATTGCCTGTTTTTTAAAAGCACATGTTCCATTTTTATTGCTACTGTTTTTAATGTATCATCATCTATGGCGGCATATCATCAGTGGATTCCTTTTTCCCCACAATGCTAGTTGAATCCAACCGCCCCGGCTAATCTATTCCTACCTTTGATTGTGCTGAGTATCTTCAGTGTCTGATGTTATCGTTAGCAGTTTTATTCTGCCACTGATACACACATGGGTCTTTGACGTCATTAAACGTCTTTAAGAACGTCTTTAAAATATACCTACCTTGCACTGTCTATGACGTCCTTTTTAGAGTATCCTAGGTATGCTGCATCTTTGCGTGTTTTTCTTTCTGCTAGGTTGTTGTTGTCTGTCATTGACCCTCTTTAATCTACGTCGTCCCAGGTCTTGTTAGATTCCAAGATGTGTTTAAAACACTCACAATATTTATCCAAGTCAGTGCATGTAACAATCTTCTCAATTATTTTATCCAGGTACTCACCTCTGGAGTCCGGACTGATACCAAGTACCATCCTACCAACCACACTAACCACAGCAGCAGCAGCATCAGCAGCAGCCGCCGCCGCAGCAGCGGCAGCAGCATCGAGCAGTAATTCTTCAACCACGGCCCTTAATGCTACAGGCTGGTGCATCTTTGTCTACAACCTGGCTCCGGACACAGAGGATAGTGTTTTATGGCAGCTGTTTGGACCCTTCGGGGCAGTCCAGAGCGTGAAAGTCATTCGGGATTTTACCACTCAGAAATGCAAAGGCTTTGGATTTGTCACAATGACCAACTACGAGGAAGCACTCATCGCTATACAAAACCTCAATGGATTTACTTTGGGTAACCGTGTTCTGCAAGTGTCGTTTAAAGCCAATGGACGAAAATAGAGGACTGCCACATTGTCATCTTCAACATAACTTCAATACATCACACACAATCTATTCATTCGCGTGTTCCTTACATGACCAGCGTTGTCAGTTTTGTCAATCACCTTCAACAGATCCACACCACTTTGATAGAGACTACACAAGGTTTGCACAAAAAGTGTTAGAGTTCTTTCATTATTTCTCAGCTGTTGATTAAGAAAGTTAAATATATTCATGATGTTTCTGGATTCTGACCAATGATGTGAAAGTATTTAAATCTCTTTGTTTTGTTCTTTCTCCCACCCTTGATGGATTAAGTGGGAAATTTTAAAACATTCTGAACACTGATTATGAAATAGGAAAGTGTTCCACTGATTTACACAAGAAAGTGTTACCTACAATTTCATGTTTAAATTAACAGGCTTTTATTAACAGCTGGACAAACGATAAGAGGACACAAGAAATAACAAAAGTAACGACAAATATAACATAATTTTTAAAATATTACATTTTATTAATGGGATTTGAAAGAAATATAAACACTAAAACAGGAAGTATTTTTTTTAAATAACAAAATAAGAGGGAGAGATCTGATAACTGTTATCAAACACTGGGTGATATTATAAACGTAGTCACATGATGTGGGACTTGTTGTATATTTGTAAACTTGACATGAGAATATAATGTTACAAATTATTTATAATCTTCAGTAACGTTTTCAACACCTTGCTTCAGTCCTGTGTTTATTATTTATTTGTTCACAGTTACTATTTTTTTCCTCATTGTTTTAATGGGATACTCTTATTAAGACCATTTTAATGGTTTCCATTTTTTTCGTTCCTACGTTATTAATTTGTAGTAAGTTACATTGAACTTGCAGTTGCATAATAATCATTGTACTAGATGGGTGTATGTGAAATTTGTCATGCTTCATGTGCACGCTGAAGCTTCAACATTTTCTTGGTGTTCTTTGTGGATTACTTTTGTTGGATTATTATTTTTTTTCTTGGTTTAATCACTGTTTTGGGTTTAATTTTCCTTTTTCTAATGTTTTGTATTCTTTCTTCTTTGTGCTCTTTCAAATAATTTTGCTGGATTGGTTATCAATTAAACATTTTCTTATGTTCACATCTTGAGTTTGTGTTTTTGTTGTGGCATGAGTCTAATTTTTTTTTTTCCATTTTTTTTTCATTAATAAAAGATGTTTAGGTGGGGCAGTGAGTATTGAGTGGTATACACACATATAGCATTGTGTAGAAACATGTCAAAAAATCACAAAAATTGGGTAAAACGGACAATTACTCTAGAATGTAATCAATTAGTACGTGCTGTTGAATGATACATGGATATAAGCCACAAACAGGCAGCTGTAAACAGAATAGAGACATTGAAAAGGCTGATACTAAAGTAAATAGATCAGCTTTTGTATAAAGAAATGCGTATAAAGTAAACAGGTTATTACTTCTGAAAAAGTCTCAAGAGAACATGAAATGTTAGATATAATAATAATTAGACAAGATATTGTAAACACTATCTTCCAAGAATAATTAATATAAAGATAAACAACGACAAAACAAAGATAATATAAACAAAGCAATATCCATCACAAAGTTGTATTACCAGCAGCAGAAAGGCGAGAAACAATGTAATATGGCTCAAATAGGCTTCACTCACGTCGGAAAATTGAATTCACAGATTGAGACTATAATTCAATAAACAAACAACGTAAACTATCAAGCAGTGTTGATCCAGGAGAAAGAAACATCACATTATTTCCATGCAAGCGAAAAGGAACTTTTAAAATACTTTGTTTATATATGAATTATTTTACCAATGATGCACAGTCATAGGCATTCGTTCAAAGACAAATATCAAATTGTAGCGTGTCAAATGAGATGGGTAAGAAATAATCAAACAAAATTAATGGGAATAGTGTAAATGGTAAAATGAGGAAGCAAAAAGCTTCTAGGTACAACGTTATTGAATGATTATATGGAGCATCGAAGAATGAAATTGTTGGGACTTCTGACTAGAATGTGATCCGACCAGCATTCAACAGGAGAGTACAACATAACAATAGGATAGAGTCAGATAGTCACTGGAAAAAAAAAAAACTTTAGACGACAGCTCAAGCTGTACGTACACAACAAGCGATATCCAGAAAGATAAACAAATGTAATTTCTGTAGCATCTCGTCGTACAAACAGTAGACGAACGATTCCAAGAAAGGAGAAGATTGCAGAAAAATAGGAAAGTTCCAAACTATGACACGGTATTGACGACCATCCCAGATGCAGGGACGACGAAGTGGGACATTTCAGGATGTGAGTGAGCAAAATATCAAGAGATAGAAACCATAATCAATTGGCCGTAATTAAAGTATATGTGAAAAGACATACCATTTTAAAGGTCATTTTGGAAGGAAAGGTACAAGGTAGACGAGGCAGACCAAGACTAAAGTGGACTGATAACATCAAAAGGTGATCAGGTAAACCTATGACAACGTGCATCATCAAGACAAAAGTCAGTAAAATGGCGCTCCATGGTAGCCAACCATCGACATGGAGACGGCACTCAATGAATGAATGAGTCCACAAGAAAAAGAAGATTATTATTTACTCAACCGTTCACGGGTATAGGACAAGCGAACAGACCCGGAAGCAGAAAGGGACAACCCTAGGGTTTTCGGATGATTTAAAAGAAAAGCAAGGAATTTTATTTGTAAAAACAAAATATTTTGTCTCAAAAAAAAGGAAAAAAGATTATTCACGAAAAGGAAGATATGATAACGTGGCATCTATTGTCAGTGTTTTATATAAGGCTCATTGCCCAATGCTTGGCTGGACGCTTACGTAAATAGCAGTCGAGTTCATGACGTCTGGTAACTACAGAAACCGATATGAGTGAGTTATTTGCGGGTCATCATCATTGCACTTCGAACATGTCCATAGGTGCTCAGATCCCCACCTCAGCAAGCCTCGCAGTGTCCAGCGACTGACGACTCCAAAAATATGATAATATATGATTAAACGTATATATGATTAAACGTATATATGATTAAAATGATATGATTACAAGTATAAAACAAACGGACATAATATTTCGACTCAGAACAACTTGTGTGCAGATTGTTAGACCAGTTTTTTGGATCCAGTATGTTCCACACAAACTGTTGTGGCAATGAAAACAAGCTCCATGGAACATACAAACAGTGATATTATATCTACAATAGTTTGTGGCGTCATACATAACCTGGCGGTAAAGTTAGACACCATTAGTGAAGATGTTAACAAGACAAGACACGGAGAAAACAAGCAATTTCCTAACACCACGTTTGTTGACAAAGCAGGAGACCACCTTAAAATATGGTTGACAGAACCAAGAAAACCAAACACATTAAAAATTGTAATTTATAGACATGTAAAATAACCATGAAATTGTATCTAGCAGCTAAATTATAAGAGAGACGAGACAAACAACGACGTTTCGGTACAAGCCTTCATCAAGTACAACACTTAAACATTTACAAAAATCAACACGATAGGCACAAACTATTCTAAAATAAACAAAGAAATATTAACTCAAAAGCCAAACACTGATCTGAAAAATGGCGAAAAGAAACGATGGCTAGGATTTACGTATTTGTTAGGTACAAGATTAATAGACAATAGGGCAAGTAGGATTTAACTGGACCAAGAGGAGCCAAAGCGTAAAATAATAGGAAGCGGGTGATATTAGAATGGATAAAGTGGATGAAACATTGAGCTGAAAGCATGTAAAGAGAGAGCTTACCATAAAGATCATAGCGTTATTCAACATCTGCGATGGAAAAGTTTACAACGCTATGTTGCAAGGGGAGAACAAAAATAATAGAATATATTGAGGCATTTGGATACATAAAGACAGTATGGTTAGACTAGCAGTTTGGTCTGAAAGAAGGTTGATAGACCTGAGAGATAGGGCACAAACCGCGGAAGCCAACAGGCCCTGTATTACACAACAGGCCCTTTTTTGGAATCCTCAGGGGAAAAGACAAAGAGGAAGACCAAGGATTTCTTGGAGAAGACAGATAGAAGCAGAGATGAAGATGATGGGGAAGACATGGAATGATCTTAAAAAAATAGCAAAAAACAGAACGACTTAGAAAGTGTTTGTTGAAGACCTATGCACCACAGGGAGCTGAAAGGTAGAAGAAGAAGAAGACCTGAGAGAGATCACGGGTAACGTGAAGTTGTGGATGTGGAACTATTGCTGCTACGACGAGACGATCGTGTTGTTACAATCTTCGTGTATTTAGACAGAGGTCAAAGTGCTAGCTGACACTGGGGGTGGAGATGATTAGTCTTAATTCAGGATCAACTTGTGGACATCTACAACTGCTATACAGACGATACACGAAGTGTCGTATAATCCAAGAACGTAGATAGAAACGTAGTTTGGGTTTAAAGAAAGCCGAATAAATCGTTCATTATTCCTTCATTATTATTTCTCACATTAACGAGTCCAATAATGCAACTTGTATCTAAATAACTGTTTATCGGTTCAGTAAATGTTTTGCAAGTGTGTGCTTTTGTGTGCAAGTTTTGAAAGTGTGTGTTTAAGTTATAACAGATTATCCTCAAAATACTGGATGACTATCATCACCATTACCTGCTAACATCAAGGACGTTACTGCATGGTTTGTTGTTTTACTAATTAAACCAGAAGGTTGGTTCATCCTGTCAGTGGTGGAAGAGATTACTTACAACACGCTGTACAAGGAGACCCCAGATTAAAATAATAATTCAATCGGAACACGATAATTGTAATGCACATGGGGTCATGCTAAAAGTGTATCTGTATAGGAATATAGTAAATGACTAAGAGCAAAATAACAGAGCTAAAATGTATAGCTATAAAACTCTTTGAGAAGAGTCTTTGAAAGCTCGAGGCAAGTAACTACCATTATCAAGCATTTCTAGTAGAATAATCAAGCACTGACTATTTAAGTGCGTTCGTTAAAATTCGTTAGAAATTGAATAGCATTAGCATATTAATTGTGATCTTCCATTAATACAAATTGCTGAAGACTTTGTTTTATTTCAGATATATTTTATTATTGATTCCATTAACTAGAGGTTTCGTGACAGTTGACATATCATAATATTATAATAAACTATGATATCACTAATTCCGTCAAGAGACGTTCGTTAACGCCATTGTCTTAGAGTTTACATGTGTAAGAGCTAAACAGAAAGAGCTTTAACAAAGGGGATATTGTGCGGTCGAAAACATTAGTTAAATCTTCATTATCATCATCAAGTAAATGATTACGTCTACTGGCGTAGGTGATCATGTCTCTGCACAACTTTCGATCTCGATAGTTATTTATCATTTCTGTTGTTGACCTTCTGCCAAGCTATTATCTTACGCTGCCTGATATCTTTTATTAGTTAAATACGTAAATAAAATATTTCATGTTATCAGGTCAGTTGATATAAATCTTTGGAAGAAACAAAAGCTCATTTGAATATAGAACTATGTATGTAGGCTATTGTACAAGATATACGATAGCACTTCAGTGCAAGTCTGCCGACTTTCAGTCTACTCAACTGAAGGATGGAACGAATATCTACATCGCTGAATTGGAAAATGTATCAACTACGATGAAGTTTTAAAACAACTAGAAATAAAAAGAGAACTACTAAATACAATTAAGACAAGACAAGTGACATTTTTTGGGCATGTTAAAAGACACAACAGCCTACTAAAAGTAATATTGGAAGGGAAAATACAAGGTAGCAGAGGCAGACCAATACTAACATGGACGAGTAACATCAAAAGATGGACAAGTCAATCTATGACAGTCTGCACCATCAAAGCAAGAAACAGAGTAGAATGGCGATCCTTGGTAGCCAACCTTCGTTGCGGAGAAGGCACTCGATGATGCTGATGATGATCAACTACGAGAAATATCATTGCTCACCCAGACCCCAATCAATGTAGCCTGTTGTGGTAAAGTTGAATGTTTCATTTCCCTTCACTTTATGTATTACAAGATATTCTTCTTAATAACAAGTTTTTTTAGAAAAGAAATTGATTCAAAATGCTTTACTGGTGATAGTTGCTTCTCCTGAGACTGCATTCTTCTCCAGACCATTTTTGTTCACTTTTATCCTCAAAACGTGACGAGATAGAAACTGTCTACTGTAGAGCTCTCCCTGTTGTAACTGAATTTGTAGTTCTGAAACAGTCAATACCAAAGATGACATTTCGAGGATGGGGATAAGAAATTAAAAC
Organism: Megaustenia siamemsis; assembly: GCA_032433765.1. Lineage (NCBI taxonomy): Eukaryota > Metazoa > Mollusca > Gastropoda > Stylommatophora > Ariophantidae > Megaustenia > Megaustenia siamemsis. Next base: position 29,563,060 of record JAVIAB010000160.1, on the reverse strand, counting down.
ATGGATCAAATATGTCGTAATAATCCTTTAAAAATGCACGTTAAAAATCGACAGAAACGGAGAGACTAAACTCACGCTGCTGTTTTCACTTCTCTCTTATTTCTTGTCCTTGATCCAGCACCGACAAAACGGTCAGAGGTCAACAATATCTTGTTGCATCTCGAAGAGCTTGAACAGAATAGTTCCATTTTATTCAATATGCAGCCATCCTTCGCGGGTATCCCTAGTCTGGTACAAACTATAGATCAACTGTTCTGCTTGTACATGGCGCCTCACTCCCTACGGACTCCGGCATTTCCTCACTAATTAGTGTCCTGCTTGAACGCAAATGGTGACCACTTTTAGCGTAAGATGTCGGTCACATTTCTTACAAAATACGGAAAGCCTGTTTCAGATTTCTTTGCAATATCCTCATTAGTGGTAAAACCTTTAAAGAAATGCTACCCTGAGCCAGTGAAACGCCTTCTTTTACTTTCTGTCTATTTCTCGTTCTCCCTTCCCCGAGAATCCACACTTAAATCTCGCTTATGATATTGTCTCTTCAAAATTCATGTCAGGAAATCTTAAATGTGAGAATTGAAGAGTTAACGCAACTATCCACATTCTTTCCCCACAAATAAATGTCAATAATTATTTTCTGCTTCAGCCTTTCTGTTATGGATGTAACAGACAACCGCACGCATACATCATCAACATAACGAGCGCATGCGAAATAGCATAGTAAGCCAGAAAATGAATGTTATTTCCAATAGTGGGTATTTAGACCTGTACATACCCTGTTAAATTTCCTCGCCTGTCTTCACCCAAATGTTGCCGCGAATAAAATAAACGACATGCCTTAGCTAATGCAACAAGTACACACATTTACACATTTTAAAATAAACTTTTCTTTAAAAAAAAAGTGTCAGTTTGAAACACGTAAACATTTAAAACAAAGTTTACTTCCTGTATTAAGCAAGACAATTACTTTCATGTTTTAAATGTAAGAAAATTACAACATCACTTTGTATCAATCGATTCGATTCCTTGTCGGAAATATGTGTCTCGTCTCACAACCGGATCTAGACTGTAAACCGGGACGACTCTCACTTCTGGCACTTCCTTTCTTCTAATTGACATTTTTGCCCCTTGGTTTCGCTGTCCGACTACTTTTCTTTCTTTCTGCCGGTTACCTAATGCCTGCTAAAGGAATGGATAGTCCGTCCTCTTTCGTCCTTAAAAGGACGTTAAGTAGGCGTTGATGCGCTATGTCGTGGTTTTTTGTGCATTCTGACACAGCACATCCGACTTCAGCACGACATTTTTTAGTTCGGGGTTACCTTCCCTCTTTGATCCCCACTCGCTTGGCCAGACTAGACTGCCGGTTTGTCTGTTACTGGAGGCAATGCAAAGAGGTGGGTTAGGATCTGTACAGTTCTTGTTCACCGATCCTGGGGCAAGCTATCAGACGTTGGCAGCTTCCAGCTCTGCCGCTGTCAGGTGTCTTGTTTTCTGTGCTCCGTTTAGTATGATATCTTCTTTAATTCTCTTTGACACAACCCTTTGACACACCTCTTTAGCACAATCCTTTGATACAACTCTTTGACATAATTCTTTTGACACAATCACTTGACACAACCCTGTGACGCAAACCTTTGACACAACCCTTCTGCCAATTTAACTTGTTCTCCCGTTGTCATCACATACATGTCAAATTAAACACCAGAATCCCTTCTTATGTACATCTTCCTATCTAATTTTAGACACACCTCACCCCCTCTTTCTTTGAAGTTAACGTTTTATTTGGTGCCAAAGTTGACCTTCTGTCGAAAAAGTGTCAATCTCAACCAGCCCCGCCTAGATTGACATAGATAAGTCTGAAAGCCTTCAGCTCTTCTCTGTTTATTGTCATTAGCACTGGACATAATAACAAAGGAAGTCAGAACTCGGTCATGCCTCGAGCCTGATGTATAAAGAATATACTATAACGTTAGTTCCTCCCCCTCCCACCTCTCTTTTAACTTCTCTTCTTTCATTCTTTTCTCTTTCTCACTGATACCGAAAAGGTGTCGTGGTTATATCATTTGTCGTTCTTGAGCTGCTCAAGCTGTCTGAATTAGTGATTTTCCTTTGTTGTTACATTTCTCTATCACTACATCTATCCATCTTCTTCTGGGTCTTCCTCTTGGTCTTTATCTATGCATTTTCGAGAAGAACGCCCTTGATGGTGATTGGTGAGGATTCATTCTGACCAGGTGACCCAACCATTTAAATTGTTGTTGTTCTATATATTCTTGGCAGGGTTCTCTTTTAACAATAAACATATTTTGGGAAAATGTCAGCACAACGCAGGTACCGTCCTCCTTACGAGAATAAATCTTCGCTCATGATATCTAGAAGTCAGCTGAACTAGACTCCTTTACCTTAGAGTACCAATTAATTAACGACTGTTCTCGTTATTGTTTTGACATTCTGGCTCTCTAATGTACACTCTTTATCTGGTGCCCTCGTCACTTCCTCGGCCGTTTTCAATTGACCACATTGAAAGTTCTGAAGACGGTAGCAGTCACTTAAAAGAATCCCGATAAATCAATACATCTTTGTAGAAAAATTGACTTGTCGCTGATATGTTCTGCTCCGTCTATGTAATGTCTGTTGCTCATGTCTGTGATTGGTTCCCGTTGGAAGCAGTGCGAGTTGTACTCGTGGTTAGAAAAAAAAAATGCCCCCGCGGTCGACCCAGCCGCTGGCAGAAATAGGTACCAGGGTTGTACTCTGGGAAGGTGAGGAATACCGCCTCCCATCGTGAGTTTCGATGCTTGAAGCGACACTATCCATAAGTCTGCGAACACTTCTGGATAGGCGGCCGAGCACATAAGGGTGAAAACTCTCGTGCTAAGACGTTGATTCAAGTCTCGTACTTTACCTTCACCTTTGCAACAGATGTCATGGCTTGGGGTATGCCACACGCTCATGCCATCTGTTCTCTTTGCCAATTATGTATTTCTTTTATAAATAATCTTGTTGCAATCTGTTCTCTTTCCTTTCTCCTGGTGTACGATATAACATGTGTTCTTGCAGAGGTCTCATTCATGTGTTCTTGCTGAGGTCTTATTCATAACATGTGTTCTTGATGAGGTCTTATGCATAACATGTGTTCTTGCAGAGGTCCTATTCATAATATGTGTTCTTGATGAGGTCTTATTCATAACATGTGTTCTTGCTGGGGTCTTATTCATAATATGTGTTCTTGATGAGGTCTTAATCATAACATGTGTTCTTGCTGAGGTCTCATTCATGTGTTCTTGCTAATGTCTCATTCATGTGTTCTTGCTGAGGTCTTATTCATAACATGTGTTCTTGCAGAGGTCCTATTCATAATATGTGTTCTTGATTAGGTCTTATTCATAACATGCGTTCTTCCTGAGGTCTTATTCATAACATGTGTTCTTGATGAGGTCTTATTCATAACATGTGTTCTTGATGATGTCTTATTCATGTTTTCTTGCCGAGCTCTCATTCATGTCTTCTTGCTGAGCTTTTATTCATGTGTTCTTGCAGAGGTCTTATTCATAACATATGTTCTTGCAGAGGTCCTATTCATGTGTTCTTGCTGAGGTCTCATTTATGTGTTCTTGGTGAGGTCTCATTTATGTGTTCTTGCTGAGGTCTCATTTATGTGTTCTTGCTGAGATCTTATTCATAACATGTGTTCTTGCAGATGTCTTATTCATAACATGTGTTCTTGCTGAGATCTTATTTATAACATGTGTTCTTCATGAGGTCTTCTTCATAACATATGTCCTTGATGAGGTCTTATTCATAACATGTGTTCTTGATTAGGTCTTTTTCATGTGTTCTTGCTGATGTCTTATTCATGTGTTCTTGCTGAGGTCTTATTCATGTGTGTTTGCTGAGGTCTTTTTCATGTGTTCTTGCAGAGGTCTTATTCATAACATGTGTTCTTGATGAGGTCTTATTCATAACATGTGTTCTTGCAGAGGTCTTATTCATAATGTGTTCTTGCTGAGGTCTTATTCATGTGTTCTTGCTGAGGTCTCATTCATGTGTTCTTGCTGAGGTCTCTTTCATGTGTTCTTGCTGAGGTCTCATTCATGTGTTTTTGCTGAGGTCTCATTCATGTGTTTTTGCTGAGGTCTCATTCATGTGTTTTTGCTGAGGTCTCATTCATGTGTTTTTGCTGAGGCCTCATTCATGTGTTTTTGCTTAGGTATCCTTCATGTGTTCTTGCAGAGATCTCATTCATGTGTTCTTGCAGAGATCTCATTCATGTGTTCTTGATGAGGTCTCATTGATGTGTTCTTGCTGAGATCTCATTCGTGTGTTCTTGCTGAGATCTCATTCATGTGTTCTTGCCGAGGTCTCATTCATGTGTTCTTGTTGAGGTCTCATTCCTGTGTTCTTGCCGAGGTCTCATTCATGTGTTCTTGCCGAGGTCTCATTCATGTGTTCTTGCCGAGGTCTCATTCATGTGTTCTTGCTGAGGTCTCATTCATGTGCTCTTACTGAGGTCTCATTCATGTGTTCTTGCCGAGGTCTCATTCATGTGTTCTTGTTGAGGTCTCATTCATGTGCTCTTACTGAGGTCTCATTCATGTGTTCTTGCCGAGGTCTCATTCATGTGCTCATACTGAGGTCTCATTCATGTGTTCTTGTTGAGGTCTCATTCATGTGTTCTTGTTGAGGTCTCATTCATGTGTTCTTGCCGAGGTCTCATTCATGTGTTCTTGTTGAGGTCTCATTCATGTGTTCTTGCCGAGGTCTCATTCATGTGTTCTTGCCGAGGTCTAATTCATGTGTTCTTGTTCAGGTCTCATTCCTGTGTTCTTGCCGAGGTCTCATTCATGTGTTCTTGCCGAGGTCTCATTCATGTGTTCTTGCCGAGGTCTCATTCATGTGTTCTTGCCGAGGTCTCATTCATGTGTTCTTGTTGAGGTCTCATTCATGTGTTCTTGCCGAGGTCTCATTCATGTGTTCTTGCTGAGGTCTCATTCATGTGCTCTTACTGAGGTCTCATTCATAACATCCTCGTTACCTTTCGCAGCCTCTACTGTATCCTCAATAATATCCTGTCAATCAATTTATCGTGAAATATTGCTTTTCTCTTATAACTGACTGAACGAATACAAACTTGTACCAGTACCAATTTGTACAAAATGTACGAGTATCAACTGAATTACTATAATGTTGCATTAATTACTTGTCATCATTCATTCTCCGAAGTGAAATAGGTAATTCAATTGATGTATTGGCTCCTTGAGGTTGATATCTATCGTACGATACTTTGTGTGATATCGTTATTATCAAACATTATCTCTGCGCGGCGTTGCTACCCAATATAGGGCTATGTATATGGTTGCTAGCAATCATAGGATCTCTGCAAGCCGTCTCTATAATTCATAGGTTATCTGTATGACGTTGCTATCAAACATTGGTTATAAGTGTGCCGTTTCAATTAAACAGGGTATCTGTGTAACGCTGCTATCAATCATATAAATTTGTGTGACGTTGCAATCAATAGTATTGTATCAATGTGTTTTGCTATTAATCATATGGTATCTGTGTGACGTTGCTATCAATCATAGGGTATGTGTGACGCTGCTAGCAATCATATGGTATCTGTGACGTTGCTATCAATCATAGGGTATGTGTGACGCTGCTAGCAATCATATGGTATCTGTGTGACGTTGCTATCAATCATAGGGTATGTGTGAGCATGCTAGCAATCATAGGGTATCTGTGTGACGTTGCTATCACTTATAGGGTATCTGTGTGACGCTATTATCAATCATTGGGTATGTGTGACGCTATTATCAATCATAGGGTATCTGTGTGACGCGGCTATCACTTATAGGCTATCTGTGTGACGCTATTATCAATCATAGGGTATCTGTGTGACGCTGCTATCACTTATAGGGTATCTGTGTGACGCGGCTATTACTTATAGGCTATCTGTGTGACGCTATTATCAATCATAGGGTATCTGTGTGACGCTGCTATCACTTATAGGGTATCTGTGTGACGCTATTATCAATCATAGGGTATCTGTGTGACGCTATTATCAACCATAGGGTATCTGTGATGCCGCTATCAATAATAAGGTATCTATTTGATGCAATCAATTATAGGTTATCTAGCAGAATGTTTATTGTATTTTCTTCATGTATATTGCATCCCATCCGAGCTTCTGCTAAATGTCTCTCGTCATGTATTTCCACTGAAATAAGTGGTTGAAGCGGAAGCCACAAATCATCTGTAAAGTAAACTAGACTGCACAACACATCCAAATATAATTTAGAGGCAATCCTGGCAACTTGATGAACTAAACCTGCCAGATTCTTTACCAGAACTGATAAAGTTAATCTATTTCAGGATTCAATAATAAGATTTTTCATTAACGTCCCACGAAATTGATTCATTCATTGAGTTTGAGTTGTTCTCATACACTTTTGTATATTCTATATGGGGATAGGCTTGATATACGTTTTCTTGTGAACATTTGTTTCTTCTCTTATCACCATTTGTATTTTGCGCTTTAAAAAAAAATATTTTTCTCCTAAAGAACTTAAAGATTTCATATTCAGATAAACTATTTCCCGGAATCACCCACTACTACGCAATACTTCTCGTCCGCTTAGCTAGAATTGAGGGTCAAACGAGCTACGAAGTAACCGCACTATAAAAAAAACCATTTTAAAAATTCTATTTGCCTTTGATCATACCTGATTCCCCAGTGGCGGAATTTAGTGTGTTAGAATTTGGCTTCATAATCGGTACCGTAAACATAGATACATACAGAAACACAAGACATCAGTTGTGAGCAGATAAACACAAACATTAATTATACAAATGATTAAATATACAGGACCGCGAATAGAACTGCAGAGAACATGTCAGGTAAATATACAACAGAGAAGCTAAACTAATACAAACACAAGACAAACTACAGGGTTTCTGTAAAAGCTTTCATCAGTTATATAAAAAAAACTGTACTAAATCTATGTTTTCTGGCTTGGATTCATGTGTTTAATTTGCATATTTTGTTGTACCTGATGTAGGATTAAAAAAAAAGACCAATGAGGAAGTTCTCAAAGAGGCCAACACAAAAAGGGAGCTCTTAAAAAACATCAGAAACAAGCAATCAACATTTTTCGGGCACATCATGAGAAGAGGAAAGTCGGAATACTTGGCTACAACTGGCAAAATAAAAGGAAAGAGAGAAAGTACTGGATAGCTTGGTGTCATGGCATGGAAAACAGTCAACAACAGAACTGATACGATGCACTGTTGATAGAAGATTGTGGGGGGGACATGATCACCTACGCCAACCGGTATGGCACATAATGATGATGATGATGATGACGATGTAGGATATTGCCGAAACGTTGCAGTTTGTCTTGTCTTACTATTAGTACAGCTGTTTCATACCATTTTATGTTTATTTTATGTATTACCATTTAAAGCAGCCCGACTTTACGATAACCGACTATAGCTACTATGTCTCGTTTGTTATCGTTGCCTAGTGATAAAGCGCTGGCATCACCATCAAGTGAACACGGGTTTTATGTTCGCAACTTAACACTCTCCAGTTGACCCAAATAAAAGGGATCAATGCGATTCTCACTCAGGTGGGAGGGTAAATATAGTCAGGAAGAGCTCTGACTCTCTTCTAAAAAAAAAAAAATGATGTTATCTTGTACATTGAAACGTAAAACTTCTTTCCAGTGCCACGTCATACTACAAGACACCTCTTTTACCTTTTGTTGGCAGCAGCCGAATTTGCTATACAGATCTCAGTGCAGAATAAATAGCCCTCCCTCCGCTCCTTTTTTTTTCTTTCTCTTCCTCTAGTTTTATTTATATTCTATAGTGGATTCATTCAACAAAAGTTCGTCTTATATATATGTTGGTTTATTGTTCTATTTTGAACTAATATCTTCTTGTTTCTCTAACAACTTAACACACATTGTACTATAGTACAGGGTATAACGCTATTTAAATGTTAATGACATGAATTAAACGCCAGGACAAGATTACTGTTAAAAACCTGATCATATAAGTTGTAGAACTACTGACATAACTGTTTTTCTTTCCCAAATGATATCTGATGGCTAGTTATGGACGGATTTGTGGTATCTGTTGTCCACGTAACAAAACAAATGTATAAAGGTATCTATCTATCTATATATATATAATCTTCTAATCCATTATATTAGGTCTGCTACCGTGTGAGGGTACACAATTCTAAAAACAAAATATCCATTTTTCGAGAATGACGCTCACACAGCATATGCTAATTGTAATGTAGTAATATTATTATAATGAAGATGCTGCTATTATTATAACGAAGACTGCACATTATTTATTCAGTTAACAGTTAATCTTAATTAAAATGTTCATAGTAAAGGAAAAGCATTAACCTAAACAATTAAAACATCTAATGTTGGTATTTTTCCAAATTGAACACTGTGTATCTTTTCATTTATAAATTAAATCAAGCCTACTTTCCTTTTTCAGAAGCATTTTAATCAATAAATTAAAAATGGAGTGTATCAAAGTCTTGTAACATTTCCATTGTGTGGAAATAAGATTTAAGACATTCAAACTATCTCGACTCTGTCACCTTCAGTAACTAACTCAGTATCCGCTTAGAACAAAAAAAAATAGGTGCTCTGCAGAGCTTGTAGTACTAGCAAGTAAAGAGCCTCGTCACGCCAAGTGGCGCATAGGGAATAGTGACGATAATTTTTATAGCCCTTCGGCACATTATTTTTTTGAGGTAATGTGGTCAGCATTACGTCCGTGCCACTTTACTTTCCCAGAAAAAAAATCATGTACCCATTTAAGGCTGGGTGACCCAGAAACCGTCGATCAGGATCGAACCCGACCTCTTGTCCTTTGTAGTCCAGTTCAGTAACCAGTGAGCTGTGGCGGCTCCCTGTAGAACAAGGAATAGGTTCGATTAATGTGTACACTTCATTCAGTCCAGAATATGAATAGTTATCTTTCATAAACCTGACAAGTTCAAAAATAATCAACCTTAAGAAAATCAGGACTTGCATAAAGGACAGTTAGTTCACTTTTAAGACAGAAGTAATCAAATATGGTTGCAGTCTTAATTTACTAAGAGTTCATCATGAAAGAGTTTGTCTTGTTTGAGTAGTACATAAAGTGAGAAGTAAAAGTGTCTTTAATTTGTAACTCAACGATCTAAGGAATTAACTGATGTTGTATGCTGGGAAAATGTCTAGTATATTCCACTTTCTTACTTGATTGTGTTATAACAAGATTCAGTAACTCGGGGCAAAGTCTGTCTTGTAAAGTTCTGTATGCAAATGTATTTGTCAGAAGATCTTCCAATACACAATTGTGTTTTTCCATAATTTCATCAAATGAAAAAATAATTAACTTAAATTTCTATGGAAAAGTATAACAACTCACGACACTATATCCTACATATACATTAATCCATCCGATTCACAGTAGCACGAATGTCCTTTTTCGTGAAATGTTTGCTATCCCGTTATTGCACACACACAACGTTTTTAATGATTGTTCTAAATTTGGCAACAACATCCGGCTCACATCCAAGACTAACCATACAACCGCTGAGTGCGATATTTAATACAGCACGCCAAACAACTGGGGACATAACGCTGGTATGTTGGCAATAAAGCAGGAGACCATCTGATTACTCCTAGAGATGGTTTTAACACTTGCTTATAGCAATAGTCAAACATGTAGTCAAACAATATTACCAAATGTTGTACTAAAAATTTTACCACCAACAGTTGCAAAATAATTTATCTTTAAGTTATTAAAATGCTCAACTAATGGCACAACATCAGAAATCAATTTTAGCACTTTCAAATGAGCGTGCGCTGAACGCATAGCACACAAAGACGGTACGCCACACACACATGCGCGTACACACACAAACATATATATAGCATTTATGTCTTCAAAAATAAATGATTTTCAAACTTGTTGGGGCATTGGAAATGCGAAGTTTGTCTACGTAGCTTCCATGCCGAAATGTTTGTGTAGAACATATATGTACATATTTAAACTTTCTTACATTAAACCAAATATCATTTAATACCAGTATGTTTTTTGCTCTGCGGTTATTTCCATAGTTATGTGCCATTTGACCGACGAGACATATTTTAAGAATCACTGCTGCAATTGTTTATGCACCGTTTTTAATGTTTAGTTACAGGAATTGTTCTGAGTTTCCGAAGCTGTCAGCTCTATGATGATTCATCCATTTATCTTACAGTTTTTCTCATCTTTGAAACGTTTTTCATCTCTCAAGTGGAAGCAGAATTACGTTTCCTGGTCATTGCAAAATGTGATCTCTGCCCCCCCCCCACCAAACCAAGTATCTCCCACCCCTCCTCCCCTCAATCATGCCCGTACGCCCAAACCCCAATCGCAACCGTCATTTCCCCTCCAATTGGCTGTGAGTTAAAAATGAAAGAGAGGGTGTGTTAGGATCGCTTGCTCAAGAGATTGACAGTTTGATCTCACGATGGCGACACTCATCCAGTGACTCACAAAGGTCGCATTATTCAGCCCGAAGATTCGTCACGATTCCAGGGGTTTTCCTTGATGATGAGGAACTTCCTAATCTGGATCTATTTATAGCAAACCTTTTTTTTTCAGTGCATTAAAAGTGCAATCATTTATTGATGTTGATATTATACATAAATTAATGAACTTGTGAATATTAAAATAGACAATGAGCTAACTACATCAATTAGATAAACAAATAGAATCGTGTCTCAACGCAGTTACATTTCTATATTTAGTAAAGAGAGGTGTAAATTTGTACTTAATATTTTTAGTTAGAGAAAGATTGTAATAAGGAAATACTGTGCTCTGTAAGGCATCTAGCATTTCACATACGTATGAGAAAGATGTGACGGTAAGATAGACATATAACATTACAATCAAGGACGTCTTAAATTAACACAATCACAACATGAAAATATAAACATATATTTGGAAATAATTTTGACTCACATATTGAACCATTGATCACGAGCCATAGAATCCATTTGACCTCTCTTCAATCAGCGACTTCAGCTAAACCTCATATATTATAGTCATACGTCTATAAACAATATCAACTGAAGAACTGTATTTAATCTCAAAATAATTTACAGATCATTTAACCAACCATTATATTAATGGTTACTATGTGCACTGTAATAGTTGTCTAATTACTCACTAGTGCGTACTTCTTAATTATAACATTGTGATGTTTCAATAACACCCCAGGGTTTAATTTTTTAAGCATCAGAAAAGATGATATTTTAAGCATAAGAAAAGATGGTATTTTAAGCATCAGAAAAGATTATATTTTAAGCATCAGAAAAGATTATATTTTAAGAGATGATCACATTGTCTTATGTTATATTAGGATCATCATCACTACACACAGGACTAACCCATTGGTACTCGGATTTTCCCCTCGAAATATCGAGAATCTCACAGGAGCACCCTGAACCACGTGCATAAACTCCGTAGCACCGCAGGGATCCATCGGTGTGGGATGATCTTTGCTAACAATTTTGCCAGGACCAGTGGCCATATTTTAACTCTCAATGGCTTTTAACGTGCGCGAGTGCACACGGGATCTCCTAATTTTTTTTTCTTGCTTTTATCCGAGAGTGCTAGAAAAGGTCCACTTGTCAACATGTTTCGAGTAAACTTTGTGACACATTTATTTATTGAGCCATTATCTGTATGCTCATTTATTGGGTAAGTAAACAAAAGAAGATTGGCTCATAGTTTTATAATGTAACAGGAAACTGATGCCTTGATATCTGAAGCTAACCAGATATTTGTAAAAAAAATAGTGTCAATTTTAAATTGAAAATTGGTCCTGTTTTGGATTTATGAAGCCTAAATATAATATATGCAATTAGTACCACACGTATTTGTGGTCGTGTATAAATTGTGTTGGTTTTTCTCTTTAATTGTGGCAGAGAACACCATTTTAAAAAAGGCAATGATAATGAAGACATTATCAGAATGCAGCTGCATTGACTGCAGTTGGCCTGTTGTTATTCTAGTCCAGTGGTTCCCAACTTCATGACCCCTGCGACTCCATTTACCTACTGCTCGTCAAGGCAGTCACGATGGCATACGTCGGGTAACCTCTGATTTCCTGATGGGATATAAAAGATGTTTAATGACAACATAAATAACATCACCTGTAGAAATTCGTTTATAAACTAAGAAATATTTAGCCTATGTGAAAGTTGTCATTTTATGATTCCTAACCACTGAGTAGACAGGCGATCATATCCTCGGTACAGCGCACTTGACTAGGTTTAGTGGCGCGCATGGGTGTCGTGTCGCCCACTTTGGGAATCACTGTTCTAGTCAATCGCAGTTATCTATGTACATAATAGTTTAATTATAAACCGTTGAAATATCATCGTTGACCTATTGTGATTATCGCTTCCTGTTAACACTTTCGTTTACAAATGCTATGTCGTGATTTAGTTTCTTGTTATTATTCCGCATTTCATATCTTGATTTACATATTCATTTTATTTATTTGATTTATTGTGTATAAATCAAGTTTTAGAAAGCCATATTTTCAATCAGATTCAATTTTCGTTACATGTTGCTAGATTATTTCTCTGGCACTTTAAACAAAACAGAACAAAATTAATCGAGCTACGGCCATTAAGGTGTAGATCAAAAATTTGTTCTGATGGAACATTTACAGATTATCACAAAGATATACTGATGTTCCATCAGTGGCTGTTTGAGGCCACACGATGACAGCGACTGATGGCGGAATGTCTTCTTCTTAGTCGTTCGTTTAGAAAGGACGCTATTAGCGTTGTCCCTATATCTTGCAGCTCAGCTGTGATATATACGGACATCCGACTTGGTTAGGAGAATTTCTTTATTTGGGCTTTGCTCACTCACCCTTCTTATGTTGTATGACGATGAGGACCTGTTCTACGGGGCCACAAGGGAGGTGTAGTTAAGCCTTGGTCAGGTTTGATTCGCTGTCTCTGACTCCAAGAATCACTGACTCTGAAGTCAAGTTCGCTGGCTGTGACGCGAAGAATCACTGACCTTGACGCGAAGAATCACCAACTGTGACGCCAGGAATCGCTGACTCTGACTCCAGGAATCACTAACTACAATTAATAAAATCACTGGTCATCTCAGTTCCCGGAGATAGAACAATCCTGATAAGCAAGGATCTGTAACTATACTCCATACCGATATAACGGGACAACTGCTGTGGACAAACGTAGTGCATAACCAGCAAGCTATGTGAAACAGCTGCATAATTTTTCCCATGTGTTCAGACAGAATAAGCACTAACGATTTTATATGCAGCAACTTACAAGCAGCCCTTTTAATACATTAACAGTCGTAACTGGTTTTGATATATATCTTTCTACAGTTTTTGGTGTTAATTATCAGTCACAGTGGAAATAAATAGCTGAAAAAACGGAATGAATAAGGCACTCCCCGAAAACCAACTACAAGCAATAAATGTGAGGCTGTCACCTGGAAACCACAGGGAAAGAGGAATACAAGAAATATATAAAATAAAAATAAGATGGTATTGAATAGCAAAAAACTTCATCAGGTATAGAAAACAAACTATACATATTAATCAAAAAAATAAAAGCCAGAAAAGACGACATAGCACTTAAAAATGACGGAAAGAATGACGGAAAAGACGGTGGCCAGGATTTACGTAGGTAAAAAAAAGTAAAGTAAAGTATCCCCGTCACGCGAAGTGGCGTATAGGGAAAAATATGGTGTTAGTGACCCTATATTTTACAGACATTCAGCACATGATTTTTTGGGTAATGTGGTCGATATTACGCCCGTGCTGCTTTACTTTCCCAGAAAAAAACCAGGTACCCATTTAAGGCTGGGTGAACCCGGAAGCCGTCGGTTGGGATCGAACCCTACCCCTTGTCCGTTGTAGTCCAGTTCACTAACCACTGAGCTATCGCGGCTACGTAGGGTCTGGTTTAAAAGACTAATAGGAAATATACCAGGTAGGATTTAATTAGCGAAAAGTAACCAAACACTGAAAATGGGAAAAATTGGAACAAAATGAAATGATGTGTTCCTACGGCAGGAAAAGAACGAGAAGATGGATGAGAGAGAGAATACTAGAAATTTATTAAGACAAAACTTTGAAACAGAATTCACAAAAATGAATTATTCTCGTTCTTGGAGAAACGAGAAGTAACAACAACTGCTAGAAATTATAGCTCACGATGACGGTCTGTGCCTCGTTTGAGGGAGCAAAAGGCTGAAATAGAATAGCAATTACAATTCCCAGCACTTAAATTCATTCATTATCTATTTTACCGCGTTTATATCATCTATTTATGAAGCTTATGTTGTGCATATATTCAATATGGTGGCTATTTTATATAAATTTGTAATGTAACATTGCTGTTTAAGTGGTTCAAAGCTATCCTGTATTTTTTTTCTATGGTTGGTGTTTGTGTATAATTATTTTAACTGTTTTTCTGTGTACTCAGATTCATTCCAATATTTTTCACTGATAACGTGACCGATCTCGCTAAACAGATTTGTAGATGTTCCGTCAAACCTGACGTCATCATTAAGTAATCGCAACATTTAATGGCCAAACTCTAGGATTCTAATGTATGGGACGCAATACAAACGATACCAAAACTGCGTTTCAAGAACACAACTGTAAAAAAAAAAAAAATCCGACCAAAGTACGTAGTGCCATTTATTTATTTATTATTTTATTTCAATGGTTGCAACCTGATAGATTATGTAAAGCTCAACTTGTTCCGATTTTTGAAACATATACACGAACAACTCAGATTCTGGTTATGTTTGTCAAGCAATCGTTAACTCATTTTAGTACACATATTCTTTGTTATCTTTTTCCTTGTGTACTCACGTAGCTTGTTGTGGTTGACTGCAATTGTATCGATTTTATTATTTTTTTTTCAAACTTAATCCTTTAAACTGTTGCTTTTTTTCTATCATTTAATTTCAGCTTGGTTTATTCACTCTCTCCATCACTCACTAGATTGTTAGTGATGCCTTCACAGAACGGTTCTCAAACTGGTTGGACCACGGCGAATTTCTTTCACGAAATCAATTCTCACACTTTTTGTAGTTCCTCAAACTCTCAAATGATTAAAATTATTTTTGCTAGCATCTCACCTTCGAATTTCAATGTAATTTTCACTTCTAAAATCAAATAATTAAGATTTGTATTATTGTTATAATCTCAGATTCGAATTTTAAATATAATTTTCACTCTCAAAACCAAATTATTAAGATTATTTTAGTGCTAGCATCTCACCTACAACTACAAATGTCAATGTAATTTTTACTTTTAAAATCGAATGATTAAGGTTTGTATTATTGCTATAATCTCAGATTCGAATTTTAAATATAATTTCACTCTCAAAACCAAATAATTAAGATTATATTAGTACTAGCATCTCACCTTTGAGTTTTAAAACTAAAACACTAAAACCTATAAGAGAGAACAAGCTTCTCACAAACAGGGCCAACGTATGACAAATATCGATATTCGGCAGTTTACCAAGTGTCGCGGAGAAAACTGCATCAAACTAATACCAGTGACAACAAGCAGAAGCGAAAACAAACAACAAGCCTCTACTCAAATCTCATACAATAATTGTGTTTCCACACCTACACATACACACACACCAACCTTATCACTGGCAATCAAAGGTCTTCACACTTTCCTGGAACCGTCCCCAATGTTAAAGAAGCTTCTCAATGAAACATTCAGCTCTATCAACATAAGATATCATGTTGTTAAATTGGCCGGTGTCGAACAATTTTGAAACCACCGCTTAGGACATTCTGTCTTCAACGAGGCAATCAATTTTGTTGATAATTCGGTTGCTCCCTGCAAATTGCGACAAGTGGCAAGCAATCAAGACTGTAAGTTGTTGTCCAGTTTATTGATGGTAGTTTCGTTGTATTGCAGCATTTGTATTTTTACATGTGATGTTTACAAAATAATAATAAAATGATATGAGAAATATGAGTTATCGTTATTGTTTTGCATGAAGAAACATATTAGACAGAGACAAGCATTGTGTACATGACTGCGCCAGATGAAGGAAGCTTAACTTAAAAAGAAGAAACTGGCCACAAGAAAAGAATATGCAAAAGTTGTTTATTGTTCAAGCTGAAGGCCTGCTTGGCCGAAACATCGTTCTAATTTTGCTTGGTTTGTCACCTACGTAAAGCTGTTTATTATACCATTTTTTTCCTTTTTTAATTGTCATTATTATCATTAGAATACTGGAATATATTGTAACAACTGGGAAAATTGAGGGACGAAGTGATAGAGGGAAGCAAAGAGAAAAGATACCAGACAGCTTAAGAGAGTGACTTGGCAGAAGGTCAACAACAGAAATGATAAATAACTGTCGAGATCGAAAGTTGTGGAGAGACATGATCACCAACGCCAGCAGGCCCGGTACTTGATGATGATGATGATGATGATGATGATGATGATGATGATGATGATGATTATCATTAGCTTTACAACAGCTTTGCATTTATATGGACCTTGATGCCTTTACCACTAAGAATATACAACTCAGTTTCTAATCTTCTTTTTCCTCCATGGAAAGACATTTGCTGCGTTTTGTCACAAAAATCAACAAACCATTTACACATTTCGGTACATCATTTTCTACTTTGTTACAATAATTAAGGAGACTGGACTTGTCTTCCCTTATTAAAACTCAGTGATGGATTTTCACTTGGTGAGACATTAAGCTAAATGAAATTGTGAACTTCACTCCCCGCAGTTAAAAATTAACACCATAAGGTCCAACAATATTTCAAATATATACTGTTTTTGCAGCACAAAGAAATAAACAGGACAAATCTGAAACAAGTGCAATACGTCAAATACTTGGGCACAATAATAACATCAGATGGAAGATGCACCACAGAAATAAACAGCAGAATAAATCAGGCCAAAATAGCATTTGAGAAAATGAAAAACGTCGTATGCAACAAGTATATGTTGATAGAAGTGAGAAAGACAGTTCATCGGTGCTATATAGAGCAAATTCCGATCTATGGAAGCGAATCATGGACAGTAAACAAACAAATCTCTCTATCTATCTCTCTCTCTCTCTCTCTCTCACTCTCTCTCTCTCTCTCTCTCTCTGCGATCAGGACCCAATCAGAGTAGGATTCCAGCTCTTCACATGAACTCAGCTGTCAGGTTAGGTGTGTTACAAACAGAACATCACAATTAGAGTCTGCACCAGATCCACTCTGACTGAACACCCGTTAAAAACGTTGCACTGTGTTCTGCGCCAGTGGCCCAGTGCATCCGATTTCAGCCAGCATTTTATTAAGGTTCGCTTTTCTTAGCCTTTGATTGTCCCCAATCTTCCTGCAAGGCTGCAGGTGATCTTTTCTGTAGAGGGATTCTGCCCTGAGATGGTCGGCCCTCCCAGGTTTACGAGCACCATCTGCCCGAGTCACTAGAGGTGACTAACACAGACATGCACACACAAAGATATGAGATGTGACAAACACAGACATGCACATAGCGATACGAGGCATGACTAACACTGACATACATCAAGATATATGACACATGACTAACATAAACATGCACATAAAGATATGAGATATGACTGACATAGACATGCACCCACAATGATATGAGATGTGACTAGCATAGCCATGCAAACACAAGGATATGAGATGTGACATAAACAGACATGCACACACAAAGATATGAGATATGACTAACATAAACATACACACAGAGATATGAGATATCACTAGCCCAAACATGCACACACAAAGATATGACACATGACTAACACAGATACACACTAAGATATGAGATATGACTAAACACATACACACTTAAAGATATGAGACATGATTAACACGGGCACTCCAAGATATGAGATATGACTAACATGACACACACCAAGATATGAGCCATGGCCAGCACACACACTCACACAAGCCAAGATATGAGCCTTGGCCAGCAATGAAACACACCAAGAAATGAACCATGTCCAGCACAGAAAGAAAATATCCAGTACACATTAAGGTATCCATATGCTTGGGTTTGTTGTAGTCGGCAGACTCTTCTTAACGTGGGAATCATCGACATACGAGACGCCGGCCCCCATGAACTGTTAACAGATATCGTCCAAACAGTTGTACGGAGATTTGATAGTGCAGTCTGACCCGTAGAACGTTCCTTTGCATGAACAGATCCCGGTTGACTGTTCACAGGTGTCGTTGAAACAGTGGTCAGGACATTTGAGAGTGCAGTCTGACCAACAACAAACAAACAAATGAAAAGACGATTAAAGTCTACAGAGATGAGATTTCACAGAAGAAAGTTGAAAATTCCCTGGACAGCTAGAAAGACCAAACAGAACATTCTTAAAGAGGCCAACACAAAATGGGAGCCCATAAGAAACAGAAAGAAATAATCAACATTTTTTGGGCACATCATGAGAAGAGAAAAGTTGGAATACTTGGTTACAACTAGCAAAATACAGAGAAAGAGAGATCGTGGATGACAATGAGCGATAGTACTGATAGCTTCGTGCCATGACATGGAAAGCAGTCAACAACAGAATAGATACGATGCACGATGGATAGAAGATTGTGGAAGGACATGATCGTCTACGCCAACCGGTTTGGCACATGATGATGATGATGCTGTTTGGAAACAAAGGGAGGACATAGACAAATAAATGCAGTACTGCGGTAAAGCTTGTAGCAAGGAGCAAGTGGTGGGGTGTAAAGCGCACTCTTGTAAAGTACGGTGACAGCTTTATATTTAAAAAAAAGAAACGCAGCAAAATACTGACGTTTCGGTCGACATGCGGCATTCGTCAGCAAACGAGAACAACAAAAATGGACACCGGAATAAAGATAAACTCTAATACATCTTGAATGAGCAGGACTAGAACCATGGAGAAATTAAACAGTGGGATAAGAAATGATAAAACAAAAGGGAGATGTACTACATTGTAAGAGAATAAAAAATGATAATGAATGATAATGTGTAAAATAAAATAAAAAAAAAAATAATTAAGTAATAAATAATACGAGACTTTGCTGCGACTCGATCCAGAAGCTCCCAGTGTGTGGACGACTGTAGGTCAAATGCGGATATGATGAGACGTGAGAGGGAGAAAAAGTCAGTCCTGTTTTGAAAAAAAAAAGTATACCCCAAAACGAATTCTGACAATTTGTTGAGGCCCCTCGGATTATGTGGTCCTTTGCTGTAGCTTATTTAAGTTACAGGTAAATACGGCCTTGACCATATTCCTGTCCCAAGGTTACGTATGGTGTTAGTGGAAACCATCACAAGGTCACAACTCGTATCTGCAGTCATTGATAACAATGTCGATCTGGGACCCAGAAAAGGAAAAAAAATGAAGATCACGAGCATTAGAATGGTGGGGGCTTTGTCAGTTTTAATGTGCTGTCGATGTCGTCATGAATAAATTACAAGTCACTGTCAAGCTGCTATCTGTTCTTGTCAATTCTTTTGCATTTAAAAAAGTTAACAATCACGTCATTTTGTAGAGGATTTACAAAATTGTACTTGGACGTGTGAGCGCTTGTGTGTGTACGCGACAGGAGTCCTATGTATTTGAAAGAAGTTATCTGCCTGTGCGGCGAGGGACCCCTGTGCACACAGCTGTCAGGGAAAAATGGATTAACACGCAAAATTCAATTCCTAGTCTCTAGGGACTTCGTCAGAGGTAAAAGCTGGGGAACGGAAAAAAAAAATTGTCAGAATTTCAACTTTGAAACGAATTAAGCCGCCATGACACCAAAAGTATCAACCCCTGCCTGGAATTGGTGTTGACATTGAGGGACAGCTGCTCATCTCCTGCTTCTATTCCATCGTGTTTTGCGCTGTCGATGTCTTGTTGTTTTGACTTCAGCTTTCCCTGCTATTACGATTCCTATCACTGACGCGCACTTCATGACAAACCATCTCACGTTTTTAATTATTTCCCGAAATATCTTACCTGTTCAACTTTTATCGCCTAAAACACCTCACTTGTTGAACTTTTATCTCTCGATATATCTAATTTGTTTAATTTGTATCTAGCAAAATATCTAATTTATTCAGTTTTTAATTCAACATAGGGAGCCGCGATAGCTCAGTGGTTAGTGAACTGGACTACAAAGGACAAGGGGTAGGGTTCGATCCCAACCGACTGCTTCCGGGTTCACCCAGCCTTAAATGGGTGCCGGATGTTTTTTTCTGGAAAAGTAAAGCGGCACGGGCGTAATACCGACCACATTACCTCAAAAAGCATGTGCCGATGGTCTGTAAAATGTATGGTCACTAACGCACTATTCCATATACGCCGCCACTTGGCGTGACTGGGGTACTTTACTTTTTTTTTACTTTTAAATCAACATATATATTATTTGTTTAATTTTTTTTTCTTCTGAAATATCTCACTTGTTGAATATTTGTCTTTCGAAATATCTCACTTGTTGATATTTATCTTTTAGAAATATCTCATTTGTTGATATTTATCTTTTAGAAATATCTCATTTGTTGATATTTATCTTTTAGAAATATCTCACTTGTTGATATTTATCTTTTAGAAATATCTCATTTGTTGATATTTATCTTTTAGAAATATCTCATTTGTTGATATTTATCTTTTAGAAATATCTCACTTGTTGATATTTATCTTTTAGAAATATCTCATTTGTTGAATATTTGTCTTCCGAAATATCTCACTTGTTTTTTGTCAGTGTTATCGGTTAAGGGGCGCGTGGATGCGGTGGATCGTTACTTTACGGCAAGTCTCGGTATCTGCGCCTTTAGACCCGACACATCCGTCTTCGGCAGATTTGCTTGTTTAATTGTTATCCCCTGAATGGTTAGTTGTGTAGTGATTATTACACCCAAGTTTAAATTATCTTAGCTGGTTTCAAACCCTCTTTGACGCTTTTCACCCAGTCAAGCTTCAATAAGAACTGATACAGAGGACGCTGGCAACCTCATCACAAAATAGAATTACCTAGAGCAACATCATCATCATCATCAAGTACTATGCCTGCTGGTGTATGAGATCATGTCTCTCCACAACTTTCTATCTCGACAGTTATTTATCATTTCTGATGTTGACCTTCTGCCAAGCCATTCTCTTAAACTGTTTGGTGTATTTTTACTTTGCTTCCCTCTATCTCTTCGTCCCTCAATTTTCCCAGTTGTTACAATATATTCCAGCTGTTTCCTTCTCATTATATAGCCAAAAAATGATGATTGTTACTTCCTAATATTGGAAATTAGCTCTCTTTTTGCTTTGGCTTTTTTAAGAGCGTTTTCATTACTATTCTTAGCTGTCCATGGTATTCTCAACATTTTTCTGTAAAACCATATTTCTACAGACTCCAGTGATTTTCCTGTCTGTTGTCCTTTTGTCCATGATTCACATCCAAATGTTAAGACTGGCTCTACATAACATTTAAGAACTCTTTTTTCTTGTTTCTATTGGCAAAAAGGGATTGCACAGTATCTTCCTCATTTTTTGGAAAGCTGCTTTTGCCTGAGCCATTCTGTATCTCACCTCTGTTGTATATCTACCATCTAAGGTTAACATTGTTCCCAGATTTTAAATTTATTTACTTGTTTTAATATTGTTCTTTCACTTGTCTTTATTGTGCAATTCGGTTATGTCTGTTTCTTTTGTTACTACCATCACTTCTGCCTCTTTGCTATTGAGGCTTAGTCCTTTATATTTGCTTTCTTTCATTATAATGTCTAACATTTCTGGTAACTCATTTTCACTATTAGCTATTAAGACTGTATCATCAGCTTACCTTAAATTATTTATATTATGACCTCCAATTGTTATTCCATGCCTGCCCCTTATGGATCTTAAAATAATCTCACTATACATATTAAATAAATCTGGTGACAGCACAAAACAATCTATAACTGTGAAATTTAATATTTCACTTCCCAGCACATTGTACGCGCCTTTTACTTCTGCGTACACCTTTAGTTGTCAATATTTATAAATCATGAAGAAAACGATCGTCAGCTCAAGGCTCCATACAGCATGTTCCTATGAGATACTAATGACGGCCACAAGAACTCCGGTCATCATACACTCTATCATATTACATGACGGCCACAAGAGCTCCGGTCAGCATACACTCTATCATATTACATGACGGCCACAAGAGCTCGGTCATCATACACTCTATCATATTACATGACGGCCACAAGAGCTCCGGTCATCATACACTCTATCATATTACGTGACGGCCACAAGAGCTCCGGTCAGCATACACTCTATCATATTACGTGACGGCCACAAGAGCTCCGGTCAGCATACACTCTATCATATTACATGACGGCCACAAGAGCTCCGGTCAGCATACACTCTATCATATTACATGACGGCCACAAGAGCTCCGGTCAGCATACACTCTATCATATTACGTGACGGCCACAAGAGCTCCGGTCATCATACACTCTATCATATTACATGACGGTCACAAGAGCTCCGGTCATCATACACTCTATCATATTACGTGACGGGACGGCCACAAGAGCTCCGGTCAGCATACACTCTATCATATTACATGACGGCCACAAGAGCTCCTGTCAGCATACACTCTATCATATTACATGACGGCCACAAGAGCTCCGGTCAGTATACACTCTATCATATTACGTATCGGTCACAAGAGCTCCGGTCAGCATACACTCTATCATATTACATGACGGCCACAAGAGCTCCGGTCAGTATACACTCTATCATATTACATGACGGCCACAAGAGCTCCGGTCAGTATACACTCTATCATATTACATGACGGCCACAAGAGCTCCGGTCAGTATACACTCTATCATATTACATGACGGCCACAAGAGCTCCGTCAGCATACACTCTATCATATTACATGACGGCCACAAGAGCTCCGGTCAGTATACACTCTATCATATTACGTATCGGTCACAAGAGCTCCGTCAGCATACACTCTATCATATTACATGACGGCCACAAGAGCTCCGGTCATCATACACTCTATCATATTACATGACAAGAGCTCCGGTCATCATACACTCTATCATATTACATGACAAGAGCTCCGGTCATCATACACTCTATCATATTACATGACAAGAGCTCCGGTCATCATACACTCTATCATATTACATGACGGCCACAAGAGCTCCGGTCAGTATACACTCTATCATATTACGAGACATCTTTTTAATTTACCTTTTCAAAGTATTGTACGTTTTCCTTTTTCTTCTTTTTTCCCCCTCAATTCCCCCGTGGAGCGTGATCTTCAACAAGCATGTTTTAAGCTGTCCTATTTATTATTCATCTCATGCAAAATTATTTCTGTAATTCGTTTTTAATTACTTAATTATTTTGAGAATATCCTTTCGCCAAAGAACTTTCTATTCGTCAGAATATCATCATTTGTTGTTGTTGTTGCGTTCACCAACTTTCAACTCTGACGAAGTCCCTAGAGATTAGGAACTGAATTTTATGTGTTAATCCATTTTCCCCTGGCAGCCGTGTGCACAGGTGTCCCTCGCCGCACAGGCAGATAACTCCGACTTCGGAGGTACTCGTGTTTTTTTCCGTCGATGAGTAGCGGACGTTTCTGGCGCTGAGACCAGGGCCCACAACCTCTCTGTCTCGAAGCCGACGACTACTGTGGTTTGAATGCCATTATTTAAAATTAACCCTAGTTTACGTTACCTATAAGTGACTCACGTGTTTACAAGACCATAGTCAAAACTGCCATGTGGCGAGACACAATGCAGGGCTTGTGCAAGGTCTAACAGTTGAAAGATTGTCAGATATAAGAATTTATCATTCCTGTGCTATGTCCTGTCTGTTTACATCTCGTCGATGTTTACACATCGATTCGGGTTGCACACACAGAGTTAGACGTGCATAGTTTACACATATCATGTACCCACCTCCCCATATTTTTAGAACCCTTCCTTTCCGTCTTCTCACCTGACTCCCAGGTCAGAGAGGTTTATAGTCGGTCCTCCTGCCGCATCAATTTAGTCCATTTGGAGACTGACCCAGCTTAGGAACACAGGGAAGTGACCATTTTTTATTTTTCCTCTCTTTAGTATCTAGCATATTATCGCCATGTAGTTATATTTTTTAATATATCGTTATATATAATGTTTGTGTTTGTTGTTCGTCCAGATGAAGGCCTACTTGGCCGAAACGTCGACTTTTGTTTCGTCCATTACCACGTAAAGCTGTCACTATACAACTTTTTTCTTCCTTTTATTTTTAGTATTGCTATGTCCTGTCTTCGGCTCAATCATCATTTAAGCGACTCGGAAACATCAAGGGAGCTACGCCCTGAATGAAGACCATTTAATTTAGCCGACAGATCATCTTCATTTCACAACGGACAACTTCATAGTGCTCAGATACCCTCCACAGCACTATATCCAGCATCAAGTACGTTGCCACACACCAGCGAAAGTACTGATGATAGCTTCAGCTCGAGCTCTTAAGCACCGATATGAAGTTAGGGAATAAGGACAGTTTAATTTATTTTCCTCGCTGTTACTATCTTCTCGAACGGTTAACCTTAAGCTGTGGACCTTATCTTTGTTTACGGCCAACATTATATCTTGCAGTTGTGTACTGTCTTAGACGAGACAATGCAATTAGGCTGAACGTTAGGCTGAAAACGCATGCTGCAAATAAATTGATAATGTGGGCTAAGAAAGCGGTGAAAGCAGTCAGCAACTCATAGCTAACTGTTGAGGTGATGATCACTGAACCAGAATTAATGGAGATCCTTCTCCAGCCCCACTGATAGTAACCATGGAAACAAACTGACCAATAAGACTACCTTCACTAATGGGTGTTTGCGAACATTAAAAAGATGGAAATGTAGCAGGACAAAACCAACCAAGGAAAGTGGTGGGAAAGTACCAGACAAATACCAGAGGATAAAGAGATACAACGAAGATGATGGCGTTGGATAGGACACCCACTGCGGAAGCCAACTGAGAGTATTACACAACATACCGCTTTTTTTAATCCCCAAGGAAAAAGACAAAGAGGAAGACCAAAATATTCCTGGAGAAGGCAGATGAAAGCAGAGATGAAGATGATGGGGAAGACATGGAATGATCTTAAAAGAATGGCAAGAAACAGAACTTCTTGGAAAGTGTTTGTTGAAGACCTATGCTCCACAGGGAGTTGGAAGGTAGAAGAATCAGACTAAGAGAGCAAGGATTAACAAAGGATGGCAAACCAGATACTCAAAAATGTGCCGAAGTCGGATGCATTGGCCGTAAGCTACATGAATTGCTGTAAACAGCAACACAACGTGATGAACACCACTTGAATGAGATTCTAAAACAAGTGCTATCTCTATGCTTCCAGGCACCAGCTTGATTTTCCGAAGTGAAGTATCTGACGCGTATTCTCTTCTGCATTTTTATTAATGTTGCTGTCTATTGTAATAAATGAACGAATTATATCTTCTGTTGTGAAGTAGTCAGGCCGAACTCTCAAGAAGAATAAGAAGAAGTAGACGAAGTAACAGAAAAAGAAGTAGACGAAGAAGTAGACGACGAAACAAGAAGTAGAAGAAGAAGTAGAAGAAGAAGTAGACGCAGAAACAAGAAGTAGAAGAAGAAGTAGAAGAAGACAAAGAAGTAGAAGAAGAAGTAGACGCAGAAACAAGAAGTAGAAGAAGAAGTAGAAGAAGACAAAGAAGTAGAAGAAGAAGTAGACGCAGAAACAAGAAGTAGAAGAAGAAGTAGACGCAGAAACAAGAAGTAGAAGAGGAAAAAGAAGTAGAAGAAGACAAAGAAGTAGAAGAAGAAGTAGACGCAGAAACAAGAAGTAGAAGAAGAAGTAGAAGAAGACAAAGAAGTAGAAGAAGAAGTAGACGCAGAAACAAGAAGTAGAAGAAGAAGTAGACGCAGAAACAAGAAGTAGAAGAAGAAGTAGACGAAGAAACAAGAAGTAGAAGAAGAAGTAGACGAAGAAACAAGAGGTAGAAGAAGAAAAAGAAGTAGAAGAAGAAGTAGACGAAGAAACAAGAGGTAGAAGAAGAAAAAGAAGTAGAAGAAGAAGTAGACGAAGAAACAAGAAGTAGAAGAAGAAGTAGACGAAGAAACAAGAAGTAGAAGAAGAAGTAGACGAAGAAACAAGAAGTAGAAGAAGAAGTAGACGAAGAAACAAGAAGTAGAAGAAGAAAAAAGAAGTTGTAGAAGAAGTAGACGAAGAAAAAGAAATTGAAGAAGAAGTAGATGAAGGAAAAGAAGAAGTAGAAGAAGAATTAGATGAAGGAAAAGAAGAAGTAGAAGAAGAATTAGATGAAGGAAAAGAAGAAGTAGAAGAAGTAGACGAAGAAAATG
Source organism: Megaustenia siamemsis (assembly GCA_032433765.1). Classification (NCBI taxonomy): domain Eukaryota; kingdom Metazoa; phylum Mollusca; class Gastropoda; order Stylommatophora; family Ariophantidae; genus Megaustenia; species Megaustenia siamemsis. The sequence goes on along the minus strand of JAVIAB010000160.1, from coordinate 29,536,611 downwards.
AAGAAGTATAAAGATTATTTATAGTCCTCCTCTCAACGGCTCACACTTGTAACATACACACAATCGCTTACGTATATATAAACACGCACATACACACAAGCATTTGTTCTTCTGGTCTCCGTATCTCTTAAAGTACAAGACTTCCAGATTTAATGAAATATTAAAAAAAAAAAAAAAATCTTGGCTATTTCCAGGAACTAAAAAAAATTCTACCAAGAATTAGATTAGCCCAGCTTTCTTAGGAAATATAAATAGAGACAGGGAGAGTGAGAGAGAGAAATGAGAGCGAGTGAGTGCTGGAAATAGGGTAAAATAAGATTCTCCGGCCTGATCGATTTTGTGTTTCTCAACCGACACGTTGTGCTTCATTTTTCCCTATCTGCCGTCATTTTTTTGGTCTCCAGTTGCCCTCAATTCGACTTTACTTTACTCGTCTCAATATACACACCACGAGAACAGCTAATGAAAAATTCCAAGGATGATAAAGAATCCCGAGAACTGGTTGAGGCTGATATTATCAGATGAGAGCATTTGCAGGTTAATGCACACTGAAGAAATGTTTTGTTCATTTATTGTTATAAACAGTAGTATTAACTAATGTACAACGGAAATTCAGTACATAGTGCTTCAATTAGAGAACTAGTGTTGCATTGTTGCAACACGGCGACAGAAGGGACAGGCTGCAAAGAAAAAAAAAACACTTGATGAATCTCACGATCTGAGGAAATAATTAAAACTTGATTAGAAAAAAAAAAATTAAAAATTGATTAGAAAAAAAATAATTAAAACTTGATTTGAAGAAATGATTAAAACTTGATTTGAAGAAATGAATAAAACTTGATTTAAAGAATGATTAAAACTTGTCTTGAAGAAATGATTAAAAGATGATTTGAAAAAAATAATTAAAAGTTGATTTGAAGAAATTTTTTAAAGAAATTAATAAAACTTGATTAGAAAAAAAATTATTAAAACTTGACTTGAAGAAACTATTAAAACTTGATTTAAGGAAATTAATAAAACTTGATTAGAAAAAATAACTAAACTAGACTTGAAGAAATGATAAAAACGTTATTTTTAAAAATGTTAAAACTTATTACAAAGAAAAAGATTTAAACTTGATTTGAGAAAATTATTAAAAATTGATTATAATAAATTATTAAAACTTTATTTCATTCATTTATTGAGTGCCGTATCCACAACGAAGGTTGGTTACCAAGGATCGCCATTTTACCTAGTCTCTTGCCTTGATGGTGCACGTTATCTTAGGTTCATCTGTCACCTCACCTTTTTATGGTTTCTTTAGTCTCAACCTGCCTCTGCCTCGTCTACCTTGTACATTCCCTTCCGTGATGACGTTTCATCATTTGCTCCCAGCGGGAATCGAACGCGGGTTGCCCGAACGTCGGTAGTCCAGTAGGGTGGTTTTCCTAACTAGCTACCGAGGCCCCCCAAAAATAATATGATGATATAAAATGATTGTCACTAAACCATATTTTCTATACGCTACATGGCGTGACGGGGCATCTCTTGCTTTGATGGTGCAGATTGTCATAGGTTGACTTGTCCATCTTTTGATGTTACTCGTCCATGTTAGTCTTGGTCTGCCTCTGCCTCTTTTACCTTGTATTTTCCCTTCCAATATTACTTTCATTAGGCTGTTGTGTCTTTTAATATGCCCCAAAAAATTCATTTGTCTTGTTCTAATTGTGTTTAGTAGTTCTCTTTTCACTTTTAGTTGTTTTAAAACTCCATCGTTTGTTTTCTTTTCTTCACATCCAATTCTACATATTCTTCTATAAATCCATATTTCAAAGGCTTCAATACTCTGTTCTGTTTTCTTGTCTAATGCCCATGTTTCTGCACCATATATGAATGTTGAAAAGATATAACATTTTGCTATTCTTAATTTTAGCCCTGATGTTATTTGTTTTGATGTTAGAATATTTTTCATTACATTACAATTAATTTTTGCCATTCCTATTCTTTTGTTTATTTCACTTGTACATTTTCCATCACTGGTTATAGTATGTCCAAGGTAGTTGTAGTTCTGAACTGTCTCCAGATCTATTCCTTCAGTTTTGATAACCACTTGTGTGTTTCGCATATTTTCTTTGTTTATGATCATTGTTTTGCTAGTCTTGTTTATTTTGTTCACTAGTTGTAGGTCATCTGGATTTTCTGCCATTAATAGGGTATCATCATCATATCTTAGATTATTGATTATATATCCATTGATGTTTAGTCCTGGCATCCCAAGATGTCTTTGAGGGTCTGCTTATTGTATAAGTTGAACAGTCATGATGATTGAATGCAACCCTGTCTTACTCATCTTTTAATATCAATAGGTGCAGAGTTCTCATTGATGTATCTTATCATAACTGTTTGTTCCCAGTATAAATTACAAATCAGTCTTATGTCAGCATCACCCATAAGTCGAACTTGCAGGCATTAATGCTTTCCGATTCAACATATGTTGATAGTTGTTAAAATGGTTTTCACGAAGCAGACTGTGTTGAAAGTGTTTGTTTTTAAATAACCGATGTTGTTTCTCTCACTTCTGACGTAGATGTGAACAGTGTGGTTTGTGATTTGTGGGTGAAATTATATTTGTTTATCCTTTTCACTGACGGTAGGTTAACGAAATGTTTTCACTGCATCTTTGATATAACTCGCATTTGTCGACAGTGGCGCCTCTACCGAGAATGTCCGTCCCGAGTTCTACGAAGGCTGTGACTGTGGAAGAGGCCGAAGATTTGAAAGTAACCTGACGGGGATAATGAAAACAATAGATGACTAGTATATGTCAGACTTAGGGCACTCTGAGAGTTTTTGCTATTGACCACATGAAGTTAAAATATTTTGTTGTTGCCAAGGATGACGTGACGAGATGTCACTTCCGGCTGTTGATGTGTGAACAGGAGAGAAGATGAAAATGATTATAAACAGATGAAATGGTTGCTGTAACGGTCGAAATGGTTGCTGTAACGGTCGAAATGGTTGCTGTAATAGTCGAAATAATTGTTCTAACGGTCGACATGGTTGCTGTAATGGTCGAAATCGTTGCTGTAACAGTCTAAATAATTGCTGTAATGGTCGATATTGTTGCTGTAATAGTCGAAATAATGTCATTATAGTCACAAATCGCAAGAAACATTTTTTTTTAAGAAACGAGGCACGAGAGACGACAACAAAAACTGAAAAAAACTGTGGCTCTCAAATTTGTTGATATGATAAGATTAGTATTTATTTCCTGTGATAATAGTAACAATAATATAATAATAATAATAATAACAATAATCGGGTTACGTGTCCTTTACAGAACGTTGCACTCGTCGTAGCCCGTCTGAAAGAATCTATGGCAGATCTCCCACTACATATTTTGTCTTGCTCAAGGTCTCTTTGATGCCTTGAGACTACCTTCTTCTTGGTCTACCCTTGTCCGTTGAACGTTGCACTCGTATCCTGTCTGAAAGAATCTCTGGCATATCTCCCACTACATATGTTGTCTTGCTCAAGGTCTCTTTGATGTCTTGAAACCACCGTCTTCTTGGTCTACCTTTGTCCGTTGAACGTTGCACTCGTATCCTGTCTGAAAGAATCTCTGGCAGATCTCCCACTACATATGTTGTCTTGCTCAAGGTCTCTTTGATGTCTTGAAACCACCTTCTTAGTCTACCCTTGTCTTGTCTTTCTGAAACCAGGCTTCCCATTATTGTTCTTGCCCAGTTCACTGAGTCCTTGGACGCACCCGTAGTATTTTAATTTCCTTTATAAGATGTCTACAAGCCAGTCCTTTTCAGGGTCAATATGGCGGATAGACGGCAAGAACCATTGAGGCTCAGTCTGAAAAGTGTTCCTTGTTGCAGTTTCCTTACATTCCTAGTCCGGCTTTCTGCCGGGGCTACTGAGTTGTGCTCTGTGCACACAGTGAGCTATGTTTTTCACCTGGATCGTTTCGATATTCCGATTGCTTACGATTAATGATGATATCGTATGAAGGACAGTTCAGCTGCGTTCGCTTTCGGTGCCAGTTGGTCTTTTATCTTTTCGCGTGTGATATAGCTGGTATGATGGGGACTGCAGCTGACTTTCTTTATTTGGATCCTTCAATGAGATGAGATAGTAATTCGGATGATTCCACTGCTATGGGCGGTTGAGCAGTTATGGATTTTAATTCGTTTGCAGTGATACCGGGGCCTACGACTAACCATAATCAATTCCTATCAATGTTTGGACCATTTTTTTTTCATTATCCAAGGTATCCTGTTGATTTTTCTGCAGAATTTTACTACGAATGAACCATTTTTTTTTTCCATTGCTGTTTGTAAGATTGTTCATGATTCACAACCATATGTTGCAATTGGGAAATGCTTGACCTCAGTAGTTTAAACACACTTCCTTGTTGGTATTGCGCCATATGTTGATCATTACATTTAATTGTTGTGCTGCTAATAATAACAACAGTAATAAAAGTTTTTTTTTTCTTCAGGAGAGTATTTCGGTATGAGCCGCTGAATTAAACAGCTCACGTACTACCTGATTGTATAGTTATGGAAGGCCCCGGTATCACTGCAAACGAATTAAAATCCATAATTGCTCAACCACCCGTGCCAGTGCAATCATCCGAATTACTAACTCATCTCCCAAACAAAGAAAGGTAGCTGTAGACCCCATCATAGCAGTCTCAGCACACGCCAAAAGACATAAGGGAAACCGCACAGAAAGTGAAAACAGCCAACTGTTCCTTGTCATACGATATCATCATTCATCGTAAACAAAGGTAGTATCGAAACATAATCAAAACGAATGAGACACACAACTAACGGTGTGCACAGAAAACTTAACTCAGTAGCGCATGCAATAAGATCTTACATGATTGTAATTTCCTTTTAGTAAATGTAATAAAAATATGTTAATGTAATGTGATTTGAGTGATGTACATTTGGGAAATATAATATCCAGTGGGGGGGGGGGGGGGGGGGGGGAATCTAAGTACAGCAGAGCTCCAGGTGAACGATATTAACGAAATGTTTCATTTTGTGAAATGCTATGACTTAGGTTTTTGTTTATTATTTTTGTTTTGTAGAAAAAGGTCAGTTAGTAGGGAAGGTAGGGAAGTAAAGAATAGTGACACTGTGACCTTCCAGGCATGTCGTAAGAGGCGACTAAGGAGATTGATCGATGGTTGACAAGCTGTCATTGTAAAAAGTATTGTTATGGAAACAGAGCCATAAGTTTAGGAAGCAGTGATCTCTGCAATATGTGCTATTTTGGCACGCAAGGTTTCTGTTTTTTGAGATTGTGGTTCTGCCCTATGTGCCGTCTTCGGCTCGAAAGGACGATAGATAGATAGATAGATAGATAGATAGATAGATAGATAGATAGATAGATAGATAGATAGATAGATAGATAGATAGATAGATAGATAGATAGATAGATAGATAGATAGATAGATAGATAGATAGATAGATAGATAGATAGATAGATAGATAGATAGATAGATAGATAGATAGATAGATAGATAGATAGATAGATAGATAGATAGATAGATAGATAGATAGATAGAAAAGGGTAGTGATAGTAATAATAGCACTAGTACTAGGAATAGTAATGATTGTAGTTTTAGTAGTTGTAAGTGGTAGTAATAGTTGTTGTAATAGCTAAATGTAAAGGTAAAGTGCAAGACTGGAATCAGCGTCTTAGCACGCGAGTTTTCACCCACATGTGCTCGGCCACCTATCCAGAGGTGTTCGAAGACTTCTGGATAGTGTCGCTTCAAGCATCTAAACTCACGATGCGAGGCAGCATTCCTCACCTTCCCAGAGTAATAACGTGGTACTCATTTCTGCCAGCGGCTGGGTCATTTCTGACCACAAGTACAACTCACACTGCTCCAGTGGGATTCGATCACGGGTTGTCCAAATATCGGTAGCCCAGTCGGGTGGTTTTCCCAATGAGACTACCGAGGCCCCCGTAGAAGTAGTAGTAGTGTTAGTTGTTGCAGTAGCAGTAGTTTCTACAATAGTTTTTGCAGTAGCAGTTTTAGTTGTTGCCGTATTAGTGGTTATAATAGGGGTAGCTTTATAGTATTAGTTTTAGTAGTAGTAGTAGGTTTAGTTCTAGTAGATTTAGTAGTAGTAGTAGTAGTAGTAGTAGTAGTAGTAGTAGTAGTTGCAGTAGTAGTGTTAGTAGTAGTAGTTTAAAAAATAATACTAGTGGTACTTTTAGTAGTTGTTTTAGTAGCAGTAGTAGTAGTAGCGGTAGTAGTAGTTGTTGTAATATCTGTTTTATTAGAAGTAGAAGTCGTTTTATTTGTTGCTGTAATAGCAATTGCTATAGTAGTTTTGCAGTAACAGTTGTAGTAGTTGTAGTATTAGTAGTATTAGTATTAGTAGTAGTTGTATTACTTGTAAAAGTTGTAGTAGCTTTAATAGTAGTAGTTTTAGTAGTAGTAGTAGCAGTAGTAGTTTTAGTAGTAGTAGTAGTAGTAGTAGTGGTAGTCGTAGCAGTAGTAGTTGTAGAAATAGTAATAATAGTGGTACTTTTAGTAGTTATTGTTTTAGTAGTACTAGTAGTGTAGTAATAATTGTAAATTTAGCAGTTTTAGTTTTAATAATAATAGTAGTAGTAGTAGTAGTAGTAGTAGTAGTAGTGGTAGTTTTAATTGTAGTAGTAGTAGTAGTAGTAGTAGTAGTAGTAGTAGTAGTAGTAGTAGTAGTAGTTTTAATTGTACTTGCTGTTCAGTAGCTGTAGTATTAGTAAATAATGAATTTTATTGAAATGTACAAAAGGCCGTGCTATCGATTTGCTTAATCTTCAAAACCTCATATTTGTCTCCTCATCAACTATGAATTGACATATTTCTTCTACAAATTATTTATCAAAATTCGGTCGGGGAGCCGATAAATTCACACGCCCTGCAGTAGAAAAAAGTAGGTCGACGCACTATTTGCTGACAAAGACTTAGCAGTTCTACCTCCTCGTGGTCTCTACCTCTCCCCACCTGTAACAACCTGCGTCAAAATAGGCTAGATAACAGAAGCTAGCATCATAATGTTTCCTTTAGTGGTGGCTGTTATTGATATAGAAGACCTAGTACTAGTATTGCAGTATCTACCTCTAGGCAGGACAAGTCACACAGGCTGGCTAAGAGAAACTAGGATCCCCGTGCTTCCTATAGTGGTGGCTTTTACTGATATAGAAGACCTAGCTTTGCAGTACCTCTGGGTTAGACTAGTAGTTTCCCAGCATAGCCTGGGATAGACGAACTCCAACTTCTCTAGGAAAAGCCGGGAATGCCAAGAAAGCCATTGCGACCCGCCGCATCCAATGAGTCAAGGATACCCCTTCCGCATCAAGTCGTGGCATTACGTCAAAAACAGCAACCGAAACTTTGAAAGTTGTTATGTTGTCTTATTACGATTCTTTTTGTTTTCCATTTTTTTCTACCCAACAGCTACTCCTACATTAGTATATTATTTGTATTATTCAAATTTGACTCTTACAGTATTTCTGCCATTCGAATTCGACTTATTATTTCTATTTTTCGAATTCGGTGGTTATATTAACTCTTGTTCAAAATACTCTCTTATATTACTTCTATTATTGTAATCCAACTTTTATTTATTTAAACTGTCCTCCGACTCTTATATTATTTATGTTGTTCAAATCCGACTATTGCATTAATTCTATTGTCCGAATCCACATCTTATTTCATTTCTACTGTCCAGCGAATCTTATATTATTTATAATGTCCAAATCCTACTCTTATATTATTTTGACAAGTGGAACAATATTAAAACAGGTAAATTAATTTAAAAATATGGGAACAATGTTAACCTCAGACGGAAGATGTACAACAGAGGTCAGATGCAGAATGGCTCAGGCAAAAGCAGCTTTCCAAGAAATGAGGAAGATACTATGCAATCCATTTTAGACAATAGAAACAAGAAAAAGTATTCTTAAATGTTATGTAAAGCCAGTCTTAACATGCGCATGTGAATCATGGACAATAGGACAACAGACAAGAAAATCACTGGAGACTGTAGAAATGTGGTTTTACAGTAGAATGTTGAGAATACCATGAACAGCTAAGAAGAGTAATGAAAACATTCTGAAAGAGGCCAAAGCAAAAATAGAGCTAATTTCCAACATTAGGAAGAAACAATCATCATTTTTTGGCCATGTAATGAGAAGAAAACAAATGGAATATATTATAACAACTGGAACAATTGAGGGACGAAGAATGGCTTGGCAGAAGGGCAACAACAGAAATGATAAATAACTGTCGAGATCGAAAGTTGTGGAGAGACATGATCACCTACGCCAGCCGGCCCGGCACTTGATGCTGATGATATTATTTCTACTTATCGATATTGATTCTTATATTGCTGTTAGTACTCAACTGCGACTGTCCTATTGTCTCAAATGCTGGACTCCATTATTCACCACACTTGCTTCAAATATCGACTCCTCTCCACTAATTGGATTTCAGATCTTCTATTATTCTGCTTGCCTGGTTCTGAATCCCCAATTGCTAATAGAGAACTCACATTTTCTACTGTCAGCACTGTAATCGATTCCACAGTTTTGGTTCCAGATCAAGAACGAACATTGTGACGATTCACATGATTAAACTATTCATCCCAATTTAAGTTGGTTGATTAATCTGTTGGTTGGTTAATTAGTTATTTAGTTAGTTAGTTTGGTAGTTAGTTATATATTTAATAATTAGTTATTTAGTTATTTTGATAGTTAGTTATCTAGTTAGTTAATTAGTTATTTAGTTAGTTAGTTTGGTAGTTAGTTATCTAGTTAGTTAATTAGTTATTTAGTTAGTTAGTTTGGTAGTTAGTTATCTAGTTAGTTAATTAGTTATTTAGTTAGTTTGGCAGTTTCTTAGTTTAGTTTAGTTAGTTACATTAGTTAATTTAGTACATAGTTTGGGAGTTTAAATGCAGACAGACAGACCGTCAGACTGCTAGACAGAGAGACAGATAGACATACAGCATCATCATTAATTACCGGGCCAGCTGCCGTAGGTGATCATGTCTCTCCACAACTTTCGATCTTGACAGTTATTTATAATTTCTGTTGTTGACCTTCTGCCAAGCCATTCTCTTAAGTAGTGGCGTATTCTCTATGTTACCGCAGCTACCGGTAGCCTGAACATATTAACGAAATACAAAAGGAAATGATAATTTATTATATTTTTAAATTAATTATATTACACATTTTCGAATATTCTATTACACATTGTGAATGAAACCGAAACTACCCTAAGATAGTACATGAAACCGCAAATAAGCAGCGATACAGTTCTCTTCTCTCCTACATAGAATTAATTACCTTGACATTCAAAAATTCCAGTCAAAATAATACGGCTAAGCTACCTCTACACTAATGCGGTTTTTGTGTTATTTTTAGCTCTAGCCAATCAGAAGCGTCACAAAGTGAAAGTGAAACTATGTCTGATTACCAGAACTTCCTTAGCTATTTATAATTACGTTATGCGCATCAGCATCTGTAGAAAGAACTTTTTCTGCTCTCAAATAATCAAATCTTATTGTCGCTCAACTCAGACACAAGAACGATTATCTGGTTTGGTATTAATGTCCATTGAGAAATCATTCCTTCAGAAACTTAGAAACCAACCCAACAGTACTTTCAATGACAAAGTCATCGAGGCATTTTCGTCCCAAAAAAGACGGATAGAATTTATATATAAATAAGTAAGTAATTTAAAATGTAGTGATGTCATTAGCAAATATTACTTCATGTTAGCCTACTCTAAGCTAATATGATATAATACTGTATATAATATATGTGTTTATTTATTATGTCAGCGGTGCCCAGACCCCAAAACCAATATACGCCACTGCTCTTAAGATGTCTGGTATCTTTTCTCTTTGCTTCCTTCTATCTCTTCGTCCCTCAATTTTCCGGTTGTTACAAAATATTCCAGCTATTCCCTTCTCATTATATGGCCACAAAAAAAAAAAAAAAAGAAATGAAGGTTTCTTTCTAATATTGGAAATTAGTTGTCTTGTTGCTTTGGCCTCTTTCAGAACGTTTGCATTACTCTTCTTAGCTGTCCATGGTATTCTCAACATTCTTCAGACAGACAAAAAGATTTATTAATATTAGATATAATATTAATATATATATATATGTATATATATATATATATATATATATATATATATATATATATATATATATAATAATAATAATAATAATAATAATAATATTAGATTATTAATTCGTAATAATAAATAAATAGAAATAAAGTACACCGTCACGCCATGTAGCGTATAGAAAATATGGTGTAAGTGACCATTATTTTACATCATCATATTATTTTTGGGGGGCCTCGGTAGCCTAGTTGGGACAACCACCTGACTGGACTACCGACGTTCAGACAACCCGTGTTCGATTCCCGCTGGGAGCAGTGTGAATTGTACTCGTGGTTGGAAAAAAAATACACCCACGGTCCACCCAGGCGTTGGCAGAAATGAGTACCAGGGTATTACTCTGGGAAGGTGACGAATGTCGCCTCCCATCGTGAGTTTCAATGCTTGAAGCGACACTATCCAGAAGTCTCCGAACACTTCTGGATAGGCGGCCGAGCACATATGGGTGAAAACTCGCGTGCTAAAACGGCATCTTCAAGTCTCATACTTTACCTTTACCTTACCTATTTTACATCTTCACAATATTTTTGGGTCATGTGGTCAGTATTACGCCCCTGCCGCTTTGCTTCCCTCCCCCCCCCCCCAAAAAAAAAAAAAAAAAAATTCCGGTCCTCATTTAAGGCTGGTTTTACTCGTAACCTTCTACCTTTTTAGCTCCCAGTAGAGCGTAGATCTTCAATAAACACTTTCCAGGTCGTTCTGTTTTTTGGCCATTCTTTTAAGACCATTCCATGTCTTCCCCATCATCTTCATCTCTGCTTTTTCTGTCTTCTCCAAGAATTCATTAGTCTTCCTCTTTGTCTTTTCCCCTGGGGATTCCAAAAAAGGACCTATTGTGTAATATTCTCAGTTGGCTTCCGTAGTGTGTTTACTATCCAGCGCCATCGTCTTTGCTGTATCTCTTTATCCACTGGTATTTTACTGGTACATTTCCATAATTCTATATTAGTGATTTTGTCCTGCCATTTCCATCTTTTTATTCTGGGTAAGCATCCATTAATGAAAGTCTGTATCTGCGTGATTGTTAATTTTGTTCTTCTCCATGTTTCACAGCCATATAATAGGACCGACTTAACATTTGAGTTAAAAAATTTTTACTTTTGTATTTAACCTAATTTCTTTGGATTTCCATGTTTCCCAGTGCAATGAAAGCTCCTCTTGCTTTTGATATCCTTATTTTGGTATCATTTTCTATTCCTCCTCTTTATCTATATTACTGCCCAGATATATGTAAGATTGTACGTCTAGTAGAGTTATTTAACCTAGTTTTATTTGTTTTTGCCAACTGTATTAGTTCTCATAAAGTTGGTCTTATCTCTATTAATCTTCAGTCATAGCTGTTGTGATCTCTCATCAAGTATGCTCATTTTATCCTGCATCTGTTGATGGCTGTGTGATAGGAGAGCTATGTCATCAGCAAAGTCTAATCATCAAGTTGTTTGTTTAGTGTCCACTGGATCCCTTTTCTGTTGTTTTGAGTTCTTTTCATAATCCTTTTACTCGTAATGGTTCAGTTTACCTGGCTGGTTAGGTCAAAAGTAACAGTAAGTGTATTTAAAATATGGTACCAGTTCGTGGCAGTACTTTTCCATGACACTAGACACGTTTTATAATTACATGTTCGGGATCACGCTAGTTTGCCGTCAATTCTAGGATAAAAATCTCCAGCACTGATTTTTAGAGCTTTGTTGGACAGAAAATAGTTCCAGATTCCGGAACTGGCTATGTTAACAAGTAAGTTAATTCCTGAGTTTGGAGGCGAAGGCGCGCCTCCCAGCACCAGAGCTGGAAGTTGTCAGCGACCCGCAGCTGATGGCTTGCGCACAGGATCGGTGAACCAAAACCATGCAGACTCTGCTCCACCTCTCTGTGGTGCCTCCAGTAACAGACTAACCTGTCTAGTCTGGCCAAGCGTGCAGGGATCGAAGAGGGAAGACAACCCGGTACTCAAAAATGTCGTGCTGAAGTCGGATGTGTTGGGCCGAAAGGCGCAAATATAACAGTTATACTGCAAACCACAACACAACGCAGACGTCATTGTAAGGGCGGATGATGAAGAGGAATATTCTAGTCTACCACGATACTCTAGAATACTTTAGTCATCGGGCGAACGCAACCAACCAACCAATTCCTTAATTTGTTGGTAAGATTCTTTTTATTTTAGTTAGTTAGCGAGTTAGCTAGTTAGTTATTTATTTTAGTTAGTTCGCCACTTGTTTAATTAGTTCGTTAGCTAGTTAGTCATTTAGTGATTTAGTTGGTAGCTAGCTGGCTAGTTAGTTTAGTTACAAAGTTAGCAAATTAGTAAATTAATTATAAAGTTTGCTATCTGTTTAACTAGCTATCTATTTCTTTAGTTCTTTTAGTTAGTTAATTAGTTAGTTAATTAGTTGGCTAATTAGTTAGTTAGTTAATAGTTAGTTAGTTAGTTAGTTAGTTGGCTAATTAGTTAGTTAGTTGGCTAATTAGTTAGTTAGTTAATAGTTAGTTAGTTGGCTAATTAGTTAGTTAGTTGGCTAATTAGTTAGTTAGTTGGCTAATTTTTTCTCATTAGAGGTTATTTCTCTTATTGTTCTTGCATATAGGGTCCAGTAACTGGCATTGGTAGCACAACGTTGGGATGAAGATTGTATTGTATAGTGCCCGTTTCGCCTCTAGAGTTATTTTCGTGTTGGACAATAGTGGTGTTAACTGTCCAATGATTTTAAAAGCTTTGACGCGTCTTGAGTCTATCTTTGCTGTTTGTGAGTTATCATTTGTCAATAAACTTCCCAGGTATTTGAATTCCTGTACTCTTTTTAATTGCATGCCTTCTATAGTCATGTTGATGCTCTGTTTATTTTTGGCGACATTCATGACTTCTGTTTTGTTGATGTTGATTTTCATGTTGTATTTTGTGCCTGTGCTGTTGAGTCTATTTAAGTGTTCTTGTAGGTCTTCCATCTTTGCATGTATTAGTGCATGATCGTCTGCAAAGTATTAGTGACTGATCGTCTTCATGTAGTGGTGGCTCTTACTGATATAGAAGACCTAGTATTACAGTACCTCTAGGCAGGACAAGTCACACAGGCCGGCTAAGAGAAATTAGGATCTCCGTGCTTCCTATAGTGGTGTCTTTTACTGATATAGAAAACCTAGCTTTGCAGTACCTCTGGGCTGGACTAGTAGTTTCCCAGCATAGCCTGGGATAGACGAACTCAAACTTCTCCAGGAAAAGCCGGGAATGCCAAGAAAGCCATTGCGACCCGTCGCATCCAATGAGTCAAGGATACCCCGTCCGCATCAAGTCGTGGCATTACGTCAACAGCAACCGAAACTTTGGAAGTGTTTATGTTGTCTTATAAATGTAGTTTTATGAATAAAAGCTCGAAATGGCGATATTGATTTAGATAATTCGCTGGTCAAACATAACCGTAATCAATCGCTTTCTCAATTATTCCCTTTCTCTGTCATCAAATTCCTCAACCACCCCCCTCCTCACTCGCCCCCTCCGACTAGCTGCCACGCATGATTCATTATTCATACAGTGTGTGTATTGTGTGTTCGATAATTGTTGTTTTCATCTACATATCGATCTTAAGAAGCTCAATAGCATGTGCTTAACCCAATAATCAATAACCAAATGAAAGGGGCAATAACTAACTACGCCAGCTAGATATACAAGCATCGCAAACAAATAAGATTTATTATTTATAAAAAAAATGTAAAAGGAAAAGTTCAACTAAAGTATCAGGAGACGGTAACAGTGGATAGGAAAAAGTGAAAGATATAAGGCTAACGTAAAACGGGGAAATTAATGCTCCGGTAGTTATATAAAACTAGCAATGCAGTTGCAGTGATTCACATGTGGAAATAGATATTCCTCGTTGTTATAACTTTCAATAACTCTGTGAGTCATGTACACACTTTTTAAATGTTGAATTGTTTTGAATCTGGTCCTCGATGAACGAAAAGCGAACCAGGTGGTTGTAAATCCAGCCGTCCATTACTTTGTCTTTACTATTTTACGAAACTTGAATATTTCATACACAATTCATGCGATATTTTTCTAATCTCATGTGTTTTAAACAGAAGAACAGTCACTAAATTGTTATTGTATGAGTTATTCTTATTCTATTATTTATAATGTAGATCAGACTTAGGGTATCCTGCGAGGATGCGTATAGAGAGCATAATGGGTAGATATTACTCACTCTCCTATAAGATGCTGTTTACTTCTTTATTTGGTCCTTGATGAAAGCGATGAAAAAAAGATGAAGAAGAAGCAATAGAAGAAAATACACTTTAAAATAATAGAGAAACAACACGGATTAGCAGCTGGAAATATTGAAATAAGTCGTGGGAAAGTGAAGAACAAACATCTATTTCGAAGCAAACATTAGGAGGTAACAATAATGTGTGTGCTAGATTATAGAGTGTATCCTGAGGGCAGGAGACAAGAACTGTAGGAGACCCATTAAATCGAAACTTTGAAGTGGAGACGAAACCTAATCCGTTCTAATCTGAACGGGTTGTCTGTCCATTAAGTAATCGATATTAAAACGTGTTATGGTATTGTGTTATTCACAACTTTGCATCATTTCCTGTAGTTTTTAGAAAAAAAAAACAACTATTCTCAAACTATGGATGGAAGGCCCTACTCAGCCATGCAGATTTGATATGTAAGTCCGTGTTAGGAAATGATGCCTGGATTTGCTATGACCGTAAAGGTCATGTGTGTGTACAACACCTTTCAGTAATCATCAACATCATCAAGTACCAAACCTGCTGGCGTAGGTGATCATGTCTCTCCACAGCTTTCGATCTTGACAGTTATTAAATCATTTCTGTTGATGACCTTCTGCGTTATCATTCTCTTAAACTGTCTGGTATCTTTCCTCTTTGCTTCCCTGTATCTCTTCGTGCCACAATTGTCACAGTTGTTACAATATATTCCAGCTGTTTCATTCTCATAATAATGGAGGCTACAAAAAAATTGTTTCTTCCTAATATTGGATATTAGCTCTCTTTTTGCTTTGGCCTCTTACAGAATGTTTTCATTACTGTTTTTAGCTGTCCATGGTATTCTCAACATTCTTCTGTAAAACCATATTTTTTACAGCCTCCAGTGATTTTCTTGTCTGTTGTCCCATTGTCCATGATTCACATGCAAATGTTAAGACTGGCTCTACATAACATTTAAGAACTCTTTCTTGTTTCTATTGTCAGAAATGGATTGCGCAGTATCTTCCTCATTTCTTGGAAAGAAGCTTTGCCTGAGCCATTCTGCATCTCACCTCTGCTGTACGTCTATCATTTGAGGTTAACAGTGTTTCCGTATATTTAAATTCACTTACTATTTTCTAATACAATGTACTATTTATATCCTCTCAATGCTAGCAGACTTCACATTTTCTGTGTAATGTACTTCGTCACAAACAATACATTACAGTGAGTCACTAACGGCAACACTCACGCTGGCTGGATTAGTAAAAAATACTGAGCACTGTTTTCTTCTTGCAAATATCACAGTTCTTCAGCAAAACATAACACAACGCATAAACACTGACTGAAAGTTCTTTTAAGAGCTGATGACGTAGTCATCGTGTGAAATAAATCAAGAAAAGCAGACACCTGAGTGGGTGATGTACTTAAATTTGACGGTTGAACTCTCATGAAATATATTATATTTTATTATAAATAATGTTAAAATTATAAACTCGTATTTCTTTCTTTTGGATGCCTCGGTAGTCTATGTCGTTAAGTGTATCGGTCACTGAGTGTTGAGTCGGTCTGTGATGTCGCGAAGTTAACCGGTCACTGAGTGACAAATCAGTATGTAACGTCAAGAAGTGTACCGACCACTGAGTGACGAATCGGTAAGTAACGTCAAGAAGTGTACCGACCACTGAGTAACGAATCGGTAAGTAACGTCAAGAAGTGTACCGACCACTGAGTAACGAATCGGTAAGTAACGTCAAGAAGTGTACCGACCACTGAGTAACGAATCGGTAAGTAACGTCAAGAAGTGTACCGACCACTGAGTAACGAATCGATTTGTGACCAAGACCAAAAGGGAAAAGAAAGACTGAGCTTAATAATAGTTTGATTTAATAAGTTTTCAATCCACACATTTAAAACAACACCCTACAAACTTGCATTCGAATAACAACAACCCGATATTTCTGGAATAAAACGTGATAGATTTTACTTGCTTGAGCAAACACATCATGTTTGAGACCTGAAAATACCAGAGCACAGTTTTACCTTTAACTTTGTGAGAATTAATTGTATTACATTCTCATCTAACAGCCAATAACATCGAGTATCACAGAACTGCCCCATCTGTTTGTTCCCTCTAGAATGTTCTGTGATCTCTCAATCACGTGCAGCAGGATAGAAATGTTGCTCGTACGTCAATCAAGATTGAAAGTAGTCCGCCCGAGGCTGACCTTGGCCTGTTAACTGATTGATCAATTGTCGCGTTGTTCAATATTCGGACACTGTAGGAAGAAAATGTAGTCAGATTTTTCTGTAGCTCTTTTTAGGGTTGAGGCATAATCTGTTGTCATTTAGAGAGGCAAATGTCATGTCAAACAACACACTATTAGTTACGCTATGTTATGTTTTGATGAATAACCTTTACTGGTGTGTGCCCAAAAAGAAAAGTGATGAATAACCTTTATTGGTTTGTGTCCAACAAGAAAAAGTGATGAATAACCTTTATTGGTTTGTGTCCAACAAGAAAAGGTGATCAATAACCTTTACTGGTTTGTGTCCAACAAGAAAAAGTGATGAATAACCTTTACTGGTGTCAAACAAGAAAAAGTGATGAATAACTTTTACTGGTTTGTGTCCAACAAGAGAAAGTGATGAATAACCTTTACTGGTGTCCAACAAGAAAAAGTGATAAATAACCTTTACTGGTTTTCCCTCAAGAAAAAGTGATGAATAACCTTTACTGGTTTTCCCTCAAGAAAAAGTGATGAATAACCTTTACTGGTTTTCCCTCAAGAAAAAGTGATGAATAACTTTTACTGGTGTCCAACAAGAAGTAGATGTTGAATCACCTTTTCTTCTTATCCTTAGTTGTTATCAAACCTTTAAAAGCAGCCCTACCCCACATTATCATAATGGGTGCCGTCTATACATCGAAGGTTGGCTGTGATGGAGCGTCATTTATTCATTGGGTGCCGTCCATACATCGAAGGTTGGCTACCATGGAGCGTCATTTATTCATTGGGTGCCGTCTATACATCGAAGGTTGGCTACCATGGAGCGTCATTTATTCATTGGGTGCCGTCCATACATCGAAGGTTGGCTACCATGGAGCGTCATTTATTCATTGGGTGCCGTCTATACATCGAAGGTTGGCTGCCATGGAGCGTCATTTATTCATTGGGTGCCGTCCATACATCGAAGGTTGGCTACCATGGAGCGTCATTTATTCATTGGGTGCCGTCTATACATCGAAGGTTGGCTACCATGGAGCGTCATTTATTCATTGGGTGCCGTCTATACATCGAAGGTTGGCTGCCATGGAGCGTCATTTATTCATTGGGTGCCGTCCATACATCGAAGGTTGGCTACCATGGAGCGTCATTTATTCATTGGGTGCCGTCTATACATCGAAGGTTGGCTACCATGGAGCGTCATTTATTCATTGGGTGCCGTCTATACATCGAAGGTTGGCTGCCATGGAGCGTCATTTATTCATTGGGTGCCGTCCATACATCGAAGGTTGGCTACCATGGAGCGTCATTTATTCATTGGGTGCCGTCTATACATCGAAGGTTGGCTACCATGGAGCGTCATTTATTCATTGGGTGCCGTCTATACATCGAAGGTTGGCTACCATGGAGCGTCATTTATTCATTGGGTGCCGTCTATACATCGAAGGTTGGCTACCATGGAGCGTCATTTATTCATTGGGTGCCGTCTATACATCGAAGGTTGGCTACCATGGAGCGTCATTTAACTCCCCTCTCAGCGCCATCAAGGCAAGCTCCTTGTCGTGGGGATGGGGCTTAACAGTCACTATGGACTGAAAACCAAGACTGGCCAGGCCTTCCTACACCTGAGCAAGACCACAGTCTGCTCTAGCAAGTATAAGTGCTGTAGACGGAGGCAATTAGCCAAAAGGCGCATCTCAGAAATTAGGATGCCACGCACTCACGCCAAAAAAGTAGGCGAACCAAAGATAGATAGATACCCTCCCTCTCTTGTCTTGATAATGGACACTGTCATATTATCACCTGTCCACCTTTTGATATTATCAGTCCACTTTAGTCTTGGTCTGCCTCGTCTACCTTACACCTTTCCATCTAAGATGACTTTTAGTAGGGTATTGTGTCCAGTCACATGTCCCACAAATTTAAGTTGTCTTTTTCAACTTGTGCTATTTGTTAATTTGCGGTCTTTTGCTCTTCTGTTCGTCTCTGCTGCTGTTATGTTTCCTAGTGCTTCTAATATTCCATCAATCCATCTTTTGGGTGGTCGGCCTTCAGGTCTGGATATCTGTATAATTTCTGATATCGTTGGTACATTCACTGATTTCTCATATCGCTGATATATTCTATGATTCCTTTAATCGTTGGCACGTTCTCTGACCTCTCAAATCGCTGGTACATTATCTGACTTCTCACATCGCTGGTATATTATCTGATTTCTTATATGGCTTGTACATTATTTGATTTCTGATATCGCTGATATCTGGTTTGAAAAAAAAGAGAGAAGAAAATAAGTCACATTATTACTAGTATTGTTATTGTTATTAATAATGAATAACTAACATACAACGTTTTGCTCGCAATAATCATCATCAGGTGCCATTCAGTTGGTGTGGGGATCATCTCTCTCCACATAACTCGGTCCTTCATATATATCATGCAACCTTGATCTTTTATTATGCATTTGGAAAAAGCTGTTCAATATTTTCTCCTGTTTTCCCTCTGCTTTTCTTTCAATTCATTCTGCCTGTTATTATAGTATTCTCTAAGTTTCCTATTCGCATGACCATCATCAGGTACCGGGCCTGCTGGCGTAGGTGATCATGTCTCTCTACAATTTTCGATCTCGACAGTTATTTATCATTTCTGTTGTTGACCTTCAGCCAAGCCATTCTCTTAAGCTGTCTGAAATTTTTTCTCTTTGCTTTCCTCTATCTCTTCGTCCCTCAATTTTCCCAGTTGTTACCTTCTCATTACATGGCTAAAAAATGATGATTGTTTCTTCCTAATATTAGAAATTAGCTATCTTTTTGCTTTGGCCCATTTCAGAACGTTTTCATTACTCTTCTTAGCTGTCCATGGTATTCTCAACATTCTTCTGTAAAACCACATCGCATGACATGTCCAATAAATATAGGTTATCTTTTCCTTATGATTTTGATGATATGTAAGGTTTCTCCAGCTCTTTTTTAAAACATTCTTCATTAGTGATATCCGTGGAATTCTTAGCATTCTCCTGTTAAACCATATCTTAACTGCCTCTAATGTTCTATGTAGTGTATTGCTTATCGTCTATAACTCACTTTCATATAGCTAACAGGTTCTGTGTAGAACTTTAGAACACATTTGCAATAAGAGAATAGATCATTATGACCCACTTTAACTTTTATAGTCCGTTCAGAAATTCATAATCACACCTGAATTAGTTTTGCGTGATAACCGCTTGTTATTTTAGTTTCAAAATTGGCATGCAATCTTAGAATATTGATGACGCTAAGATTTTGGTATTTTTTATTCCACAAACACAACAGATTTTGCACATCAGCGAATTCCTTTGATCTTTTATGACGATATCACAAAAGTTGATTCAAATTTTAGAGTTTACAGTAATCGTGTTAAATTTTCCAGTTTACTGGAATTCTTGTCAGAGGCATATCTACATAGTGCTTAATTGTGGGTGTTGTTCGTTATGTGTATTTGCAAACATGAATTCAATTGGTTACAATTGCTGGTATAGTAAAAAAGTAACCCTTTGCATAGTTATAAATTTGCATTTCAAACTCATTATAATTTAGATATAAATGTTGGTATTTAAAGTCAACAAATTGTCTACTGAGTCTTCACAAAATTAATAAAGATACGCCTTCCCTTCGGTAATTAATGCCCAGGCCGTGGTGCGTCATGTCGTTCAATAACAATTCAGTTTTGTGCACGGGATTTTCCTGAAGTTAGTGTTTCTGCAATAGCCAAACTATTTTACGTCAACGACCGCACCAAATTAATGTATATATCCTAAAATGGTGTCAAATTCGAACAGGGTGAATTTAATATACCATAAGGAAGAAAACGTTTAAACTAGATCAAATTTCTCAGAGCAAAAAATATTTCTACAACGTCATCAATATTCTAAGATTAAATACAAAATTTGAAACCAAAATAACAAGCGGTTATCACGCAGAACTAATTCAGGTGTGATTATGAATTTCTGAACGGACTATAGTTACAATTCAAACAAAAAATAAAGGTTCACTCCACGCCTTGCTAAGCGTATGGGAATTACAGTGTAAGTGACATATTTTACTTTAACCACGTCACACTTTGTTTAGCTCAGTTGTTAGTGAACTGGACTACAAAGGACAATTGGTAGAGTTCAATCCCAATCGACGGCTTACGGTTCTTCTTCCTCTTCTTCTACCTTTTTAGCTCCCAGTGGAACATAGGTCTTCAACAAACACTTTCCAAGTCATTCTGTTTTTTGCCATTCTTTTAAGGTCATTCCATGTCTTCCTCATCATCTTCATCTCTGCTTCTATCTGTCTTCTCCAAGAATTCCTTGGTCTTCCTATTTGTCTTTTCCTCTGGGGATTCCAAAACATGGGACTGTTGTGTAATACTGTCAGTTGGCTTCGTAGTGTGTGTCCTATCCAGCGCCATCGTCTTCGCTGTATCTCTTTATCCACTGGTATTTGACTGGTACGTTTCCATAATTCTATGTTAGTGATTTTGTTCTGCCACTTCCATCCTTTTATTCTGCGTAAGCATCCATTAATGAAAGTCTGTATCTTCGTGATTGTAAATTTTGTTGTTCTCCACTTTTTCACAGCCAAATAATAGGACCGACTTAACATTTGAGTTGAAAATTTTTATTTTTGTATTTAACCTAATTTCTTTGGATTTCCATGTTTCCCAGTGCAATGAAAGCTCCTCTTGCTTTTGATATCCTTATTTTGGTATCATTTTCTGTTCCTCCCTCTTTATCTATATTACTGCCCAGATATATGTAAGATTGTACGTCTAGTAGAGGTATTTCTCCTAGTTTTATTTGGTTATTGCTAACTGTATTAATTCTCATAATATTGGTATTATCTCTATTAATCTTCAGTCCTAGCTGTTGTGATCTCTCATCAAGTATGCTCATTATATCCTGCATCTGTTGATGGATGTGTGGTAAAAGAGCTATGTCATCAGCAAAGTCTAAGTCATCAAGTTGTTTGGTCAGTGACCACTGGATTCCATTTCTGTTGTTTTGAGTTATTTTCATAATCCAATCTATGGCCAGTAGAAAGAGAAATGGAGACAGAAGGCATCCCTGCCGTACTCCTGTTCATATTTCAAATGCTTCTGTAAGCTGTCCTTCATGCACCACACTACATTTCGTTCCTTCATACATTGTTTTTATCAGGTTAATAAACTTTATGGGGATTCCGTAATGACTGAGCAACTTCCAAAGTATTCTTCTGTCTAAACTATCTAACTAAAATATGATGGTGCTGTGTTACACCCCCAAGCTGTTTCTTTCTTTCTCTTTCTGTTGGGGCTGTGTTACACCCTCCGAGCTCTTTCTTTCTTTCTGTCGTTCACCTGATAACAACTAAAGGGATGGATAGATCTCCTCGTAATCAGTTTTTTTTAAGGAACGTTAAGTGGACGTCGTTAAATGGGCGTAGATGAGTTGTTATATGTTTTTTGTGTCCAACACATCCGACTTCATTACACCTTTTTTGAGTACCGGGTTGCCTTCCCTCTTTGATCCCTATCCTACATTAGTGTAGTCCAAAACTTTTTTCTTATATTGTCATTTTTTATTATGTTTCTTCTACTCCCGTTCAGTATTATCCACGACAATTGGTTACTTCAACAAAATGAAATCTTGTGGGATATTTTTTTCATCCGGATCGTGTATCAATAAACGATTGCTTACGATGAACGATGATAACGTAACCGAGGAACAGTTCGGTTACGTTCACTTTCGATGTGGCTACTCCTTCGTGTCTTTTGGCGTGTGCTGTAGTGACCATGACGGGACAGTAGCTGCCTTTATTTGATCAGATCCTTCATTGAGATGTGATATTAATTCGGATGATTCCACTGGCACGGACGGTTGAGCAATTATGGATTTTAATTCGTTTGCAGTGATACCGGGGCCTTCGACTAACTATAACCATAACTATGCTGTTATACAACTCCACCACAAAAAGAGTTCAGTGTCAGCCTAACATAAAGTTCTCTAGCTAAGCTGCGCTCTATTAGCAGGCGTTTGTCGATATCGTGCAAATAAAAATATTATTTATAAAATAATTAGCAATATTCCTGTATGGTGCAGAAACATGGAAATTAGACCAGAAAACAGAACAGAAAATTGAAGCCTTTGAAATGTGGATTTATAGAAGAATAGGTAGAATTGGTCGAATTGGATGGAAAGAAAAGAAAACAAACGATGAAGTTGTAAAACAACTAAAAGTGAAAAGAGAACTACTAAACACAATTAGAACAAGGCAAATGAAATTTTGTGGGCATGTTAAAAGACACAACAGCTTAATAAAAGTGATATTGGAAGGGAAGATACAAGGTAAAAGAGGCAGAAGCAGACCAATACTAACATGGACGAGTAACATTAAAAGATGGACAAATCAACCAATAACAATCTGCACCATCAAAGCAAGAGACAGAGTGGAAGGGCGCTCAATAGTAGATAACCTTCGATGCGGAGACGGCACTCAATGATGATGATAGTTTCTAAAATGCGACTGCTTTGTATCCACTAAATTCCGTCACTTACTCACATAAAAGTAAAAAAAAAACAATGGAAGTTCTTAAATTCTCACGAAAGTGTATGTTAATGTTGGTGCAGTCGCATGATTCTAGTTTAAGGTCAACTTTATTAAAGTACTCAACACTAAACGGATATTTTTAAAACTGAAATGGCGTGCTCGTTAAGCCATATAAGAGATTTAATGCCACGCAATAACTCTCTATTGAAGATATTTGTGCTCAAATCATGTACTTTTCTATATAGTGGACGTAAGTACACAACTATAGCTCGTTTCAAATCACTTGCCCAACTTCAAAACGCTATTGTTCAGTAACCGTTTGTTAAAAACTGTTGAAATTTTCCAAATGTTATTAGAATGCAAAAGACCCTTTAAATGTATATTTAACAAATATCTTGCAGCTGCAGTTTTCTTAAAGCGGCAAATTTCTTTGATGTTTGTCAAAATTGTAAATTGTGAACCCCTAAATAATAGAAATTACCGTAGTTGCTGGTCTATGCTTAATTTTCACTAGGTAAAGGCGTGGCCGTAATGGGGAAATACCAGAAGAATTATTGTCTTCTCAGTTCGAGGACGGACGATAATATCAAGGTATACCTGTATGTCCAATTTTCATAGTTGTGTGGTCCTGAAAAAGGACCGTTTGTTGAACTAATTTAAGGTAATATAGGGGCCAACATTTTTTTTTTTTGGGGGGGGGGGGGGCTTTATACTTTCATTCTGAATCAGACGAGTCTAAAAGATTAATAACTGTTTGGGGTTGAACATTTCACAAACCATCATTTTTCCAATATTCCTCTTCCTGTTTTAAGACGTGGTCTTCACATTCAGCCCAATAATCTTTGTCTATATTTAATAACGCGAGATTAGCAAGAGTCTTTACATCGCATATGTTGAATGTTGTATTTTCATTTGCCACTTGTCCTTTTAATTTTGCCCAGATTAATTCTATTGGATTTAAATGAGCATGGTAAGGTGGCAGCCTCAAACTTATATGACCGTGCTCTTGGATAATCTTATCTATTTGAAAAATCTTTGTCCTTTGTTTTTGCTTTACTAGAGATAGTAATTCAGGTTTTAAGTACATGTTATTAAATTATATGTGCTCCTTTGTGAGCCATATCTTAATAGCATCTTTTGTACTGGATGACGTCGGGACTTTATCTTCAAGTGCAGCAATGTTGTGGTACGCTGCATTGTCCATTATTAGGTAAGATGGTCGATCTAGTGATGGGAGAACAGAATTTTCAATCCAATGTCTAAATATGTGACCATTCATCTCAGAGTGATAATCCCGATTGTCTATGGATTTTGAAAGAAAAATGAGCTCCGCATTCTGTATTAGTCCATGTTGTCGACTACCTGCATGAGCAATTATCAAGCGCTGTCCTTTGCTGCTAGGTATTAATCTCTTCATCTTTCCATCTGATGACTGCCATTCCCTTTGGTTAGTGTGGTGAGCATTGATCCATGTTTCATCCAAGTACACAATATCATAACCTTGCTTGCGCACCTCTTTTACTTCACGTAAGTACTTGCTTCTCATGACTACTATATGTGGCTTCTCACAGATGATGTTTCGTCCATTGGAATACTTTCTGAATGTAAAGCCTGCAGCTCTCACATTCCTCCATAATGTAGACTTTGATATTTCAATACTGTTGTTCTTTTTCAGCGAAACTTTTAATTTTCTTATTGTAACAGTTTCATTCATACCCAACATTTTGCGAATTTCACGTCTACACCTCTGAATGAACGGAATTGGAACACACAATTTCTCAAGTGTCTAATTGTGTAAAAAAAACCACGGCGAAAGCGTGCAAACACGTCAATTTTACCGTGTATGGATTTTTACTCGCTATTTTTAACTTAAAATACTATAAACATTAAGTTTTGACTACATCAATGGGTCGTTATAAATTTATATAAATCAAATAAGCAACAATAATAACCAAATGTTTTTTTTTAATGAAATTAATTCCCTGTTGGGTTCTAATCATTATAACTTTACATGCAAATTTTGAACAACTTACAACAAGCGGTTAAAAAGCTATCGATTTTAAAATTTCAGCACGAGTTATGAAACAAGCTATAGCATGAACATTGGTGGAACGCTGCAATGGTCGACATTGTAATCTTTAAGTAGGAAAAATTATTATAAAATTGTACATATCAGCTTAGCGGCTAATAGTAGTTAGTGAACTGGACTACATGGGACAAGAGGTAGGGTTCGATCCCAACCGACGGCTTCCGGGTTCTTCTTCTCCTTTTCTCTTTTCACTGATACCTAAAAGGTGTCGTGGTTTATATCATTTGTCGTTCTTAAGCTGCTCGAACTGGCTGAATTAATGACTTTCCTTTCCAAGTTCACCCATGACTTCCGGGTTCACCCAGCCTTAAATGGGTACCGGATTTTTTTTTCTGGGAAAGTAAAGCGGCACGGGCACATTATCCCAAAAATCATGCGCTGAAGGTCTGTAAAATTTATGGTCAATAACACCATATTCCTTATACGCCACTTGGCGTGACGGGGGTACTTTCCTTTTTTTTTTTTTTTTTTACACAATTATAAGTTGTTTTGGCCATAGACCGTCGTCACTATGACAAGACAACACATATGTGCAAGACGATGACATAGATTTCTACTTTGCTTCAGCCAGGCCCTTGCGAAGATTTTGTCACGAGAACCGATTAGTAGACAAATAAACAACCGGCCAGTAAATGGACAGATTATAGACGTTACTAATCATGTGGTATCGAGGACAGTGTAATCTTCAATTCAATCTTTAACTTTGCATAGAGTAGATATTATCATCATCATCATTGAGTGCCGTCTCCGCATCGATGGTTGGCTACCATGAAGCGCCATGCCGTTCTGTCTCTTGTTTTGATGGTGCAGGTTACCATAGGCTGGGGGAGAATTGAAAAAAAAAAATTGAAAAAATGGTATCGTAAAAGCTTTACGGGATTGGTAGACGACACAGATTTGAACGACCTTTCGGCTCAATATGCCTTCAGCGGGAACAAACAAACAACACGCACACACAGATATGTAAGTAAAAATAAACTAATCCTACATAGCTAACTAGTAAATAAACACCCAAAACAAAATAATCGAAACTGGTTAAAGAAAGGAAAAATGACTTCCCTGTGTCATGGACCGTGGTCATAATGGGAAAGATATAGTCACACGGGTGCCATAGGCTGACTTGCCCATCTTTTGATGTTACTCGCCTATGTTATCTTAGGTCTGTCTCTGTTACCTTGTATTTTCCCTTCCAAGACCACTCTTAGTAGGTTGATGTGTCTTTGAACTTGCCCCAGAAATTTAATTCGCCTTTTTTGAAGTGCGTTGAACAGTTTTGTTTTCATTTTTAATTATTTTATAGATTAAGATATTATAGGCAGTGGGAAATGAGTACGAACCTTTGCATAGTTTGCGCAGAATATTGGAAGCTGAGTGTATAATAGGAGCTAGACCTGCAGGCATTCTACGAAAAATCGCCATAGATCTAAACTAAATATCTGGAGAGATTATGTTGTAGAACTCTCAACAGAAGCCGACTTTAATAGCGCTATAATATACTCATCCTACATTGCTTCACCAGTCCACAGGCAATGTTAAACATTACAGTTTCAACTATTGAAGTTGTAAATAAAATGTGAGCGCCTCTTATTTAATGAAGAAATTGTAAGTTTAAAAGTGATAATGGGTCGAGACAGTTTTAGCGAGTTGTTTAGAGTTGTTTCTGGTACAAGATGAAAAGTTAGCGAGCCACATGAAGGCTGACTATTTCCTTAAAACAAAAACAGGACATCGAGATGTCAAAAATGGGACATTTTGATGGCAAAAACCGGGCGGTAGAGTTGATGTAATATTATTTCTTCATCGCAGAGTAAAACAAATTAAAAGTTTTCAATTAAATTAACATAATGAATTTACTTTTATTCTTAAGTTACATAATCCGTACACAATTTAAAGTACACGTGGGCTGTGTTACACGTCAATCATATCATAAAAATGTCTAATTTGAAATTATCTTAAGCAGCGAATTTCGATCTTAGAACACATTCTCATAATACCTCTCCCATAACGTGGCTATGACTTTAACATAGCCCTCATTGTCTCAACACTAAATCTAGATTTATACTTTCAACCAGTGGCGTATCCTGGTTTTGGGGTCTGGGCTACCGCTGACATAATAAATAAAAACATACATTACATTCAGTAGGCTAACATAAAGTAATATTTTCTAATGACTTCACTACATTTTAAATTACTTATTTATTTATATATAAACTCTATCCGTCTTGTTTGGGACGAAAATATCTTGATGACTGTGTCATTGAAAATACTATTGGGTTGGTTTCTAAGTTTCTGAGGGAATGATTTCTCAATGGACATTAATGTCAAACCAGATAAGCGTTCTTGTGTCTGAGTTTAGCGACAATAAGATTTGATTCTCTTGAGAGCAGAAAAAGTTCTTTCTACAGATGCTGATGCGCTTAACGTAGTTATAAATAGCTAAGGAAGCTCCGGTAATCGGACATAGTTTCATTTTCACTTTGTGACGATTCTGATTGGCTAGAGCTAAAAATAACCCATGAAACCACATTCTTCTAGCGGTAACACCCGCTATATTATTTTGACTCCAATTTTTGAATGTCAAGGTCCTTAATACTAGGTCTGGATAGAGGAAAAATGTTCCTCTGGCTACCAGAGGTTTCAATATAGAATAGTTTCGGTTTCATTCACAAACTTTATAGTGGCCAAAGGAAAGCCTTGCTTTATTAATGTAAATCAAAGCAAATAAATCATATTGGCCTACGAAGTGTGTAATAGAATATTCGAAAATTTGTAATATAATTTAAAAAAATATATAATAAATTATCATTTCCTTGTGTATTTCGTTAATATGTTCAGGCTTCCGGCGATAGCTGCGGTATCATAGAGAATACGCTAATGCTTTCAACATATTCTCTTCATAACAGAAAATATTCTCTTATCAAGTGCGGTACTTCCAGCAACTTGGGACTCCTGGATTATGCAGGTGTCCTTGATATTGATTATAAATGATGATTTATGATCGGCCGATATTAAAGTTTATTTATGGATCTGATTTGAAATGGGACAAAAACTGATATTTTATTTAAGACGGCAAAACATTTTTTTTTCTTAAAACGATGGGACTGCCGGAAATATGAAATGAACAATAAACGGTAATCTCCCTTTCATGACAGTACGTATAGTCAGCCTAGTCAGAGGACAGACGGACCGACGGACATACATGCACATCCTAATGTTGTATAGATACAAAAATAGGAAGAAATCATGGACAATAACATTTGAGAGATGGCGTTCTGTCGTTGCCTGTTAGTGTAGTCATTAGTTGCGATGAAGGTTACGTTGTGGTCTGTTTGAATGTATTCGAAATTGTCTGATGATGCCGCTGCGAGACGAACGAGTTTACTGTAGAGATGATTGGTGTGAATGTTTTCGGCTGATTGCTGATGGGTGATTGTTGATGCATGATTGTGGATGGACGATTGATACAATCGAATGAGCTGTCCGGATCAATTTTCATAAACAAGACAGATATGAAGAGTATCTACCAAACACTGAAATGAGTCCAATGACGCCACTTCTTACTCAGGAATAATATTAATTAGTTTTTATTTTACATTTTTTCAAGTGCATCTATGTTCCATAATATTTAATGTACAAATTTGTGTTTTGTTCTGTACCTTATACAGAGCATTAACACAGCTGCTTAATTTGAGCAACATAATACATTTTAGTTATATTCTGAAACATTATGCCGGCATTTAATCGTGAAGATGATATTCAGTTTACTACCTTGCTCCCATTCTTAAGGCTGATATATAATGGGCGTGGTTCCTTGCTGCACTAAACAAAATAATGTCCATCTCCCACCAGATTAATAAAAGTTGGTGTTGGTTACATTTTAACAGATTAATGCTTATTACATTTTAATCATTGAAATTTTGGGGGTAAAATCACCCATTTTACAAAACAATATTATTTAAAACGCAAAATATAACTTCTTTCCAGAGAGTATGAATATCCCATAGAAGAACCATATAGTCGGGGCTGTAAGTTTTATTATCGCTTTAGAGTAACGTTTCTCAAACTGTGGTTGAAGGACCACGGGGGTTCGCGGTACCGTCACGAGAGGGGGGAGGTGTGTTCTAGGGCTTGACAAATAGCATAATATTTAGTAGCTATGTGTATTCGTAGGAGAGTGACAAAATTCAAATGTGATATTTATTTGAGTTTTTTTCTAATAAAATAGTTGATGCACTTTTGGGTTTTAAATCTTGAGTTGAAGATGAATACTGGGGGTCCGCAATTACAAACCGTATTTTAATGGGGGTCCGCGACTATAAAACGTATTTAATGGTGTCCGCATCTACGAAACGTATTTAATGGGGGTCCGCGACTACAACATTTATTTCATGGGGTCCGCAACTACAAAACGTATTTAATGGGGGTCCGCGACTACAAAACGTATTTATTGGGGGTCCGCGTCTACAAAACGTATTTAATGGTGTCCGCAACTACAAACCGTATTTAATGGGGTCCACGACTACAAAACGTATTTAATGGTGCCCGCGTCTACAAAACTTATTTAATGGGTGTCCGCGTCTACAAAACGTATTTAATGGGTGTCCGCGTCTACAAAACTTATTTAATGGGGGTCCGCGTCTACAAAACGTATTTAATGGGGGTCCGCAACTACAAAACGTATTTAATGGGGTCCACGACTACAAAACGTATTTAATGGGGGTCCGCAACTACAAAACGTATTTAATGGGGTCCACGTCTACAAAACGTATTTAATGGGGGTCCGCGACTACAAAACGTATTTAATGGGGGTCCGCGACTACAAAACGTATTTAATAGGAGTCCATGTCTACAAAACGTATTTAATGGGGATCCGTGACTACAAAACGTATTTAATGGGGATCCGTGACTATAAAACGTATTAATGTGGTCCGCGTCTACAAAACGTATTTAATGGGGTTGCGTGACTACAAAACGTATTTAATGGGGGTAAGCGACTACAACACGTATTTAATGGGGATCCGTGACTATAAAACGTATTTAATGGGGTCCGCGTCTACAAAACCTATTTAATGGGGGTAAGCGACTACAACACGTATTTAATGTGGATCCGTGGTAAAGGAAAGTTTGAGAAGCGCTGGTATAGAGAGTTACCTTTATAAGAAGCACAGTGAACGCCCAGTTAACCATTTACACTGGTCCCTTAATTCGAATTCCCAAACTTGTTCTTATAACACTTTGGTCAGTAATATAATTAAGCGTCTCACTCTATAGTAGTTATTGCTTGAATTCTGTTAGTTGTATCTTCGCTAACGATCATTAATATACTAGTGGTAGTTGTACTATACATTCAATCTCGGAATACCATCCACATCAAAACCCTTAGAAATAATGCTAGGGAACCTTTTATCAGCTTTGTCATTGTGAAGTGCGGCCGTATCAATTGTTGATAAGCAAAAATGTTATAAATATCACAACATTAATTATCTTAATAATGATGGTTACCACTTCATGTTAAATATATAGTATTATTCGTTATTTCTCTGTTCGCTTGTTATCATTCTTCCTTCCATGCCAATTAAATCCATAAACGTTTCAGGACAATTCTTTTATTCAGATATTAGTTCAATTTGTTCAATCTACTATCATAATATGTAAATGGTAAAGGTAAATTACGAGACTTGAATCGGCGTCAAAGCACACGAGTTTTCACCCATATGTGCTCGGTCGCATATCCATAAGTGTTCGGAGATTTCTGAATAGTGTCGCTTCAAGCAACTTCGAAACTCAGGATGCGAGACGGCATTCCTCACCTTCCCAGAGTGCTACCCTGGTACCCATTTCTGACAGCGGCTGGGTTGACCGCGGTGGTATTTTTTTTCCAACCACGAGTACAACTCAAACTGCATCCAGCGGGAATCGAACACGGGTTGTCCGAATGTTCTCAACAGATTCAGCCAAAACAGAAACTGTTCAGCAAAACAGCATCGAGTATTAAAAAAAAGAAAAGAAAAGAGTCCCGTCACGCCAAGTGGCGTATAGGGAATAGGGTGTTAGTAATCATAAATTTTATAGACCTTCAGCACACTATTTTTTAAGGTAATGTGGTCAGTATTACGCCGGTGCCGCTTTACTTTCCCTTAACATATTCTCATAAACGTGCGGTACCCATTTAAGGCTGGGTGAACATGAAAGCCGTAGTTCAGGATCGAACCCAATCTCTTGTCCTTTGTAGTCCAGTCCACTAACCACTGAGCTATCGCGGCTCGCAGGTTCCTGCATAAGACACTAATAATAAGACTACGATGGCCAGCATGGATGAGGCAGGCTACAGAACATTGCCCCGAACACTCCATTTCATCAGCCGCGATAGCTCAGTGGTTAGTGAACTGGACTACCACGGACAAGGGGTAGGGTTCGATCCCAGCCGACGGCTTCCGGGTTCACCCAGCCTTAAATGGGTACCGGATTTTTTTCTGGGAAAGTAAAGCAGCACGGGCGTATTACTGACCACATTACCCCAAAAATCATGTGCTGAAGGTCTGTAAAATATAGGGTCACTAACACCATATTTTCCCTATACGCCACTTGGCGTGACGGGGGTACTTTACTTTTTTTTTACTCCATTTCATCACGACGCTGAAAGACAACACAGACAGATGAAAGTAAAGTGTAAGTCACAAATAAACATTTGTTACATTTTCTTTCTTTCTTTCTTTCCTTCTTTCTTTCTTTCTTTCTTTCTTTCTTTCTTTCTTTCTTTCTTTCTTTCTTTCTTTCTTTCTTTTTTTTCTTTTATTCTTTCTTTCTTTCTTTCTTTCACTTCTTTCTTTCTTTCTTACTTACTTTTTCTTTCTTTATTTCATTCTTTCTTTCTTTCTTTCTTTCTTTCTTTCTTACTTACTTTCTTTCTTACTGTCTTTCTTTCTTTCTTTCTTTCTTTCTTTCATTCTTTCTTCTTCTTCTTCTACCTTTTAGCTCCCAGTGGAGCATAGGTCTTCAACAAACACTTTCCAAGTCGTTCTGTTTTTGCAATTCTTTTAAGATCATTCCATGTCTTCCCCATCATCTTCATCTCTGCTTCAATCTGTCTTCTCCAAGAATTCCTTGGTCTTCCTCTTTGTCTTTTCCCCTGGGGATTCCAAAAAAGGGCCTGTTGTGTAATACTCTCAGTTGGTTCCGTAGTGTGTGTCCTATCCATCGCCATCGTCTTCGCTGTATTTCTTTATCCACTGGTATTTGACCGGTACATTTCCATAATTCCACGTTTGTGACTTTGTCCTGCCATTTCCATCCCTTTATTCTGCGCAAGCATCCATTAATGAAAGTCTGTACCTTCGTGATTGTCAATTTTGTTATTCTCCATGTTTCACAGCCATATAATAGAACCGACTTAACATTGAGTTGAAAATTTGTATTTTTGTATTTAGCCTAATTTCTTTGGATTTCCATATGTTTCCCAGTGCAATGAAAGCTCCTCTTGCTTTTGATATCCTTATTTTGGTATCGTTTTCTGTTCCTCCCTCTTTATCTATATTACTGCCCAGATATATATAAGATTGTACGTCTAGTAGAGGTATTTCTCCTAGTTTTATTTGGTTATTGCCAACTGCATTAATTCTCATAATGTTGGTCTTATCTCTATTAATCTTTAGTCCTAGCTGTTGTGATCTCTCATCTAATATACTCATTTTATCTTGCATCTGTTGGTGGCTGTGTGATAGGAGAGCTAT